>CM077643.1:153385104-154585104 GCA_039707465.1 Rhabdophis nuchalis | reverse complement strand
AATGTGAGTTCCAGATGTAGTTATAAAAGAAACCGACATATTGATCTCTGGAACTTTAAAATATATTTAAAATATTCGTAGATTTTCATGGCTGATCTTGTTGTGTTTCGGTCTTTTCCTGTGTAAGAATGAAATTGTCTTGGCAATGTTTCGGTGAGGTCTCACTCGTCATCTTCAGGCTGAATTCTGTGGCTTCGGAGCTGCCTTTGTGATGATACCTCTTGCCTACCAGACATCTGGAAACCAGCACTGGCTAACAGATTAACCCCACCCACCACCCAGGTCGTTACAATACGAATGAACAATTAACACATAGATAGCACCAATCTACCAATCATGATATAACTACACAACCAATCAACCCACTCACAGCAACAAAACCCATTCTTTCACAAATATTTGTATAAACAGTCTGCATGCCTAGGCACTTGATTTTATGCACCTGTGGCCATGGAAGTAATTGGAACACCTGATTGATTATTTAGATGGGTGAGCAAATACATTTGGCAATATAGTGTGTGTATGTGTGTGTGTGTGTGTGTGTGTGTGTGTGTATTTCTTTAAAAGCATGCACAATAATTGTTTCATTGAATCATATTTGCAGATGGGACAAATGCCTTAAAAATCTTTCATTTTGGCAGAATTCAGCAATAGGATGAGTCTTACAGATTGTTTCGCTCTTCGTTCCTGGAAAAAATTGGCCTTGAAAAGGTCATGTGTCCCAAGTATGGTGCTTTTAAAGCTATTATGAATAATTAAACTGACAGACTGTGTTTCCTCTGGACTGAGCATTAGAAAAAGTTTAATGAGGACGAGCAGCAAAAGTTGGGTTTAGTTGTGGAGAAATTACTAGGGAAATTAGTTTCCTGTCATATTCCCACTGTACTGACACTGTATATGTGTCAATACACATGGAAGACATCTATCTATGTTATCATCTGCACCAGGGGTGTCAACCTCACGGCCCACAGGCTGGATGCGTCACGTGCTAGCCATGCCTACCCCCAGTTTAGTGAAGGGGGAAAAAGTCCTGATAAGTCATGTGACAAGAGTTTGACACCCAGTGGCGGATTAAGGCTCACTGGTGCCCTAAGCACTGGCAAATCTTGGTGCCCCCCTCCTTTGTATATATTGTACAAATCTTCAATTGTTTTTTTTTTCTTTCTCAACTTTATGGTGCCCCCTTAGACCTGGTGCCCTAAGCACTTGCTTAGTCTGCTTAATGGTTAACACACCACTATTGATATCCCTGATCTACAACATATATGAAAGGTATGGGATAATGTCTTTTCACCCATCTGTAATGTTATGTTTTGGCTACCACAACAAATGTGTAAGGGATATATATGATCTTAACTCAGCAATTATGGGTAATGCAAATCTTAAATAGTTATTTTTAGGTCACGATTTTAACAAGATGCTTCCTAAAACATTGGTGTTTTATTTGTTAAATCAACCTGTCTACTCTCCTATTTGGAGATATCTATGCCAGGGATGGCATTCTTTTTTTTTTTTTTGCATCATTTCTTGATTCAGGGAACCAACATATCCCCCAGGTGCCTGCTTGTAACTGGTTCTTTTGCATTCCAGTTCCAAGTGACCTCTAGCATTGCAGGCTGATAGAGAATCTTAGCTTGGTTGTAACCTCTTCATTCTGGAGTTTCCACAGCAATCGGATTCCTTATGTAGAAATGAGGGAACCTTTCACTTTTCACCTTCCCAACATTGTAGATGAAAGAAATGCAATTCCTGGTTCAAATGCAGGCAGTGATTCGAACGGTTGTAAACATTAACTTCCAACTGAAACAAAAACTCTACCTCTTGGGACTGACAAGCAGCTGGAAAAAAAATAGGCCTGGAACATTGTTTTTATATCTAACTGCAGCAAGATTATTGTACACACAAAAGATGGAAAAAATTGGCAATACCTACAGTTGGAACAGATTGCCTCCAGAAGTTGTGGCTGTTCCTTCACTGGATGTTTTCAACAAGAGGTGGGACAGCATTTAGCCGGAATGAAGGAAAGGTCTCCTGCTTAGACCAGAAAACCTCCAAGTTCCCTTACAACCCTATTATTTTATGTTCTATGTTCCACAACAGAGGACATGTTGGTGAGGATGACAGAATGCACTAAAATGGCCAAAGTGACGTATTTTAAAATATCTACATTTATTGGTTACTGTAAACCCTTTATGGACTTTTTGCGTAAAACAAGAGGGAAATGAACTTAAGATTTGATGATTAAATAAGACAGATGATAGAAAGAAGGGAGCCACAATATAACTTTAGAGAGAGATGGATCAATTTATAATTGTACTTATAACTGCTGTAAAGCAGGTTGGAAGCTCCTTCTTCTTCTTTCTTCTTCTTCTCTCTTCTTTGTTTTCTATTTGTCTGCTACTCTTTTTCTTTTTCCACCTTTGTTTTTTTGTTTTAGTTCTTGGTCTGTTTTAGTTGGCGTTAATTCTTATGTTTACAATTTTCATTAAATTACACAGAGCAAGAGAGAGAATTACTCTGCCAACATAACCAACCCTGCTCCAATGGCACATAAAAACTTGTATCCCATTGCATAACGAGGAAGATTCACAATGATTTTTATAGACTGCGTTCATCTTTCATTAGACATATTTTTACAGCCTGTATTTCTAATCAAGTCCCAATAGAATGGTTATATAATGGGGATTTTGTACTTGTACTTGCTAAAAGGCCATCTTCTATTCTAACTTTAAGATTACTGTTTTTTGGTCTTAGAATACTTATTTCAGCCTTTTGAAATAGTGAGTCCTTGTGTTTACAAACTCCATAGAGTTAATAGATAGCAGAAGCTAGTGGGACCATGCTTTGACTCCAGAACCTCTAGATGCTTCCCACTTCATAGAAGTAGTCATTAAACTTTGTCATGGTCTATTTCAGTGTTTTGCCTCCCTTGTAGACCCCACATTAATAAAACTGGAAGGTATCCAATTGGAAATTGTGCAATAGACTTTTTCCTCCACTGAAACTGCCAGTAATTTTGATACAAGAATTTGTTAAAGGGTTAACCTTATTGATTCAAGGCTATCCATGGTGGGGGAAACAAAGTAAAGATAGTGGCTGCAACTCTGCCCATTAACCACAAAAAACATAACATGGGGCAGGGCTTGATTGCACCATCATGACTGGCATGTTGACTTTTTTTTATAACAGCTCAACCCCTGGGAAGAAGTCCCAAAGGTGTTTTTTCAAGAGGCAACTGCACTTTCTGTTTTTTCTTTGAGGATGTTTCACGTCTCATCCAAGAAGCTTCTTCAGCTCTGAGTAAGCTTCTTGGATGAGAAGCAAAACATCTTCAAAGAAAAACCAGAAAGTCCAGTTGCCTCTTGAAAAAGTAGCTTTGGGACAACCATGACCTGGATGACTGAGAATGTCCATAGACATCCTGGGAAGAAGCCCCTGAGTAGAATTCTGAGACCACATATGAATGCTGCATGATCGAGGAAAATAGCAGGTAGATACATTGACATTTGAACCCTGAAAAATCTCTTTAAATCAAGTAAGAAATGAAATGGTAGATAAGATATCCTAGGGCAAACATTATTACCAAAGGGGACAATGATAGGACATGACTTCCTGAAATACCGATCTATTTTAAGAAAAGAAACCTTGCAGCTAAAAATTACTATCTTCTCTCCTTTTCAGCAACTAGCCAATTTTTTAGCAGCTGTAGGCAAAAGAAGGGAAAGTTGATATAATTAGCACATGCCAGTACTAATATGAAGATAATGTTCCTTAAAGTTTTAGAGGTCATCAAGATATTTTTGATTGTGGTTAGAGTTCAAATACTCTGGTGAGATCACCATGCATTTTAGAAGCACTTTCTTAACAATGAGCGTGCTATCTCTTTCAAATGCTAAGTTAGTCCATTTTAAGAAAACCCATTTCATGTTAACAACAACAACAGATCAATAGATCAGTCTGAAATCCAATAACCTTTGTAGCATTTCATAGCAGTCATAGGACTGCTTTTCCTGGATTTTATAGGATTCTGTTACTTTTGTTAAAATAGAATGCATGGCATGATTCTCCAAAGCACCTGAGAGCAGGACAAGAAGCAATGGATGAAGCTAATCAAGGGGAGAAGCAACTTAGAACTAAGGAGAAATTTCCTGACAGTTAGAACAATTAATCAGTGGAAGAGAAATTGCCTCCAGAAGTTGTGAATGCCCCAACACTGCAAGTCTTTAAGAAGATGTTGGATAACCATTTGTCTGAAGTGGTGTAAGGTTTCCTGCCTAAACAGGGGACTAGAAGACCTCCAAGGTCCCTTCCAACTCTGTTATCCTATCCTATCCTATCCTATCCTATCCTATCCTATCCTATCCTATCCTATCCTATCCTATCCTATCCTGTTGCAAAATTCAATCCATATGTGCATGCATGTGACATCACAACACTAATCTTGACCCATAATGCTGCTGTCCTTCTTTTGTCCATCCCCTCTCTGGATCTGCTGGGTAGGTCCCAATTTTATTTACTGTCTCCTTCACAATCAGTTGTATGAAAATTCCAGACAGTTTCAACACATATTTCTAAACAGAATCTGCTAACTTCTGTTTTCCAATACTAGGCTTGTTTTTTTTTTTTTTTACTAGCACTCTTTAATGTTTGACTTTATTGAGCAAGCCAGCATATGGATTTTTATGCACTGTCTTGAAAAGTAGTGGAAGGAGAACATGATCAAATGGAACATTGTTTTGTAGTCTGTCCATGTATACATAGTGTTGATCACTTTACTGCTAGAACTCCATATTTGTTAGATGGCTGGGAAAGAAGAACCAACATCCCAATCTGATAGTAACCTGTGGCAATATTTTAAAAAGGATGAAAACCTTGTGCACTATTATCCTCTCGCCTTAGATCCAATACAGAAATACACTTTGAAATATATGAAGAAATTGCTGACAGGATGATTTACTTTTAAGAGCAGAGATTTTTAAGAGGCTTGCCAAGTGGGTTCAATCAGAAATAATTCTCTCCATTACTCAAACCCAGACCAATGATTTGAGGTGTAAGAAAGTTTCTGCTAGATTATCGGCTGAGAGGAATGTTGTACTAATGGGATTACTGCATTTGTTAAGAGTTGGATTACATAAACTGTTAAGGGCCAGTCGACTCTAAAGTTTATTAAAGCTGGACACAGAATTGAATCTGTTTTCCTTTTTACATCCCATCCCATTTCATTTTGAACAACTCAGCTCTTCCCAAGTTATGGAGAATAATGCGTGATCAGAATTTTGTTGGTTGGCACAAGGGAGCTGCCCATATTCTTTCAGCACTCACAATTTCTCCTGCAGAGTTTGCCAACACTGCAGGTGGTAATGGCATTGGAACATCACAAAGAAAAGAGCAAAGATCCTCTAATTTGGTAACCTAGTTAATAAATGGTTGTGCAGCCTGATCCTAAGGACATTTTTGTTAACATCTGTTCCATTTTCCCAGCAGCAAAACTTGCTTCCAAGTGAGTATAAAGATAACTGCAACCAGATGGCATTAGCTGACTCTAACCTATATGAAGGTTGATTTCTGGATCAGGGGTGATTGTTAACTTAGGTTGGTACATCACCGTGATGGCGAACCTATGGCACAGGTGCCACAGGTGGCACGCGGAACCACTTCTTAGGGCACGTGAGGCATTGCCCTGTCAGCTCCAATGTGCTTGTGTGTGCTGGCCAGCTGATTTAGGCCTTCTTTTGAGGCAGTTTTTTGCTCTCTGGAGGCCTCAGGGTGGGGGGAAAGGCTGTTTTCACCCTCCGCAGGCTCCTAGAAAGCCTCTGGAGCCTGGGGAGGGCGAAAAAAGCACGCCAAAAGTAGGGGGTCATGCACATAGCATTATGGGTGTGGCACGCCCACCCACGACCCCCCCTACGCTCCCCCGCTTTTGGCTTGCGAGCCAGAAAAGGTTAGCCATCACTGGTATATCAGCTATCTTTTATATTTTTTGGATTCAGTCCTTCCCACAGCATACTTCCTCTTGCTTTGGAACTGTCAGAGGATCAGCTCAGGGTTTGTAATTGACCCCCTGTCATTTATGCGTGTCACAGGTTGTAAGTTTTTTCTCCAAGAAGAATGCCAGTTTGTGTAGTGCACCAACTAATGAGATTCCATCAAGTGAGACTACGGCTCCTCAGTCTGCATGCTTCGCCTCTTGGCTCTTCCTCCCAGGTGGGAGTTAAAATGTAACTTAAATATTGCAAAGAGTTTAGTACAAAAGAGGCCTAAGGCTGTCTTCAAGCTTTCCTCATCTTAAACTAAAAATTAAAAGCCTAGGTCAAGCTGGCACAAGGAAAATGGCATGGTTGAATGTCTATGGAGATTCTCAGTCATCTCGGTCATGATTGTCCCAGAAGTGGTTTTTCAGCTCTGGCCAAATAGTGGAGAATGGAAGGATTTATATTCCTTCCGGTCACCTGCTCATTAGCTTTCTTTCATGAAGCTTCTTGGATGAGAAGCAAAACATCTTCAAGGAAAAAAATGAAGTCCACTTGCCTTTGGAAATAGCCCCTTTGAGGCATTCTTGAACTTGAATGTCTTTTTCCCCCCTAGAGCTGGTCTGTTTTTTGCCTCAGACCCTTAATACTGTTGACTGTTGCTTTATCTTCTTCAATCTCCGAAGATTTATCGTTGTAGCAGCCCAAGTCCTCTGGATTGACTCCTGGTTTAACAGGACCCTATACTTTCCCTTAGTGAGAACTTTGTAGAGTAGTGTTGCCAGAGGAGGATCCAGAGGTGGTATTCAGCAGCAAATTTTGAGTAGTTCGGAGAACTGATAAATACCACCTGACTGGCCCTACCCCTATCTATTCTCTGCCTCCTGAGTCCCAGCTGATCAGGAGGAAATGGGGATTTTGCAGCAACCTTCCCCTAGAGTTGGGTGGGAATGGTGATTTTACAGTATCTTTCCCAGGGGTGAAATTCAGCAGGTTCTGACCAGTTCTGGAGAACCAATAGCGGAAATGTTGAGTTGTTAGGAGAACCAGTAAATACCATCTCTGACTGGCACCATCCCCATCTATTCTCTACCTCCCGAGTCCCAGCTGATTGGGAGGGAATGGGGATTTTGCAGCAACCTTCCCAGGGGTGAAATTCAGCAGGTTGTGACATGTTCTGGAGAACCGGGAGTGGACGTTTTGAGTAGTTCGGAGAACCAGCAAATACCACCTCTGTCTGGCCTCAGAGTGGGGAGGGAATGGGGATGTTGCAGTATCCTTCCCCTGCCACACCCACTAAGCCATGCCCACAGAACTGGTAGTAAAAAATTTGAATTTCACCACTGATCCTTCCCCTGCCATGCCCACCAAGCCACACCCACAAGCCATGCCACGTCCACCAAGCCACGCCCACGAGTCATGCCACCAAGCCATGCCCACAGAAAAGGTAGTAAATTTTTTTGAATCTCACCACTGGGCGAATCCTTAGTGACAGGGGTGCTTCACAGTTGCCCTCTGAGATAGCAGACTTATTTTAACTTGGTAACCATAGGACGTGATGTTACCCTTGGAACACCACAATAAAAAAGTTAGTCTAGCTGTCAACTGCCCGTAGACATTATGCCAAGGTTAATTAGGGTAAGTAGTCTTCATTTCCTCATAACATTTTTGACAGCTAATTAGAGTAGCTTGGCAAGGATGCTATTCCCCAGCTCCCATTGATAAATGGGGGAGAAGGTGTTTGTAGTGTGTGAAGATGCTGTTTGTGGCCTTCTAGGTTGGCTCTGAGAAGTGTCACCAGGAACTCCCACTGTGAGCTGCTTGAGCATGTGAAACCCAAGTAATGGATCATTATGAAGCATCAAAAGCAATGCCACCAAATGGAAAACAGTTTGAAGAGATTTATGGATAGAGATGGCCCTAGATGACATGCTGCTCTGGGTGTTAATTCAAACAACACTCAGTCAGTCAAATGAGCAAATTAATTTTATTCTCCCCCCTCCCTTTGGCTTTTAGTTTACAAGGGGGAACTGTGAGGGGTGGAGTTGCTTATGGAGGAGCTTTCAATCATGAAGCTGTAATAATGAAGCTGATTATAATCAGTGGTGACCTGCATGACATTCAGGCATACTGGTTGATAGGCTTGTGGGAAGCTGAAACAGCTCCCATTGGGACTAGAGAAGGACAAGCATGGACCTCAGGTTACTAGGGCAACACCAAATAGGAAGATGGAAATAAAGGCTTTTCATCATCCAGATTTTTGCAGCCCAGATCCGGTTCCTCCTTTCATTCTGATTTGGCCTTTCTTTGCACTGTATTATTTCATGAGTCATTTAGTGCTGAACCCAGACAATGACTGATTATGTTACCTATCACACTAAGATCCAGTTTGCATAACTATAGTTCAGTGTTTCTCAACCTTGGTGACTTTAAGTCCTGTGGACTTCAACTCCCAGAATCCCCCAGTCAGCACAGCTGGCTGGAGGATTCTGGGAGTTGAAGTCCACAGGACTTAAAGTCATCAAGGTTGGGAAACACTGCTATAGTTTGTGAATCAAAACCACCATTGGTTCGGTTGGCACAGCCTTCTGGGTTATGGACAGCAATATACTCATTTTATGTGTGTGTATGTGGAGCGGGAGGCAGACAGGGCTTCTCAACTCTGTTCCCAACCTGGAGGCACCAAAGATATATTTGACTCTTTAACTTATGGCTTTCAGGAAGCTTCTGAATGTCCTTTTTCCCTAGTTGGTGGGGGAGGGGGGGGTTGACATTAATTTTTAAAAAAATAATAAATGTCAAATGCTTATTATTATTTCATAAAACAGTAAATTGTGAGATTAGGACAGTTTAGAAATATTATAAATAAACAAAAAATAAATGATAAAGTTAATCACGGTTTACAAACTTCATAACGCTAAGACTATGCTTTGAGTCCAATCAGTGTGATAAAATATGAAGGTCTAGTTCTCTAGTCAAGCTTAGTAATTCACTTTCCTGCCCTGCAATTATGAACCCAAGGGTGGGATGGAGACTCTTCTTCCCATGCATTTCCCATATTTCAATATTGTTATTCCTGAAACCCTCTATTGTACACTGTGCTTCTGTGTTAGGGATTTTTTCCACTTGGGTAGGGTTCTCACATGACTTAGAACCCCAGGAGGGGTAAATCTCTGCCCAGTTGTATTTCAAAGAGACTTTTGAGAAGGCTACATAAAGGAACAGTGGTTTTTATTGTAGTCACCCACCCTAGTAACATAGTGGATCAGAAATAAATATTCTTACTTCTCTGCCTCATTAATTTGTCCTTTCCATCGGTGACTGAAGCAAGGTCATCATGCATATTCGAAATTGCATTTCTGGGAAAGTCACGATCGCAACAAATCAAGCGATCTTTTTTCAAATGATCAAAAACTCGAGATGATCGATCTGCTGCTGTGACCATCATCCACTTCCACTCTGCTTCAAGGCCATGAGCAACAGAGGGACCCACCAAAATCCACCCCCAGACCTTGAAAAGCCCATCAAATTGCACTAACATCTACAATGTAAATTGGACGTGGATTTCGTGGGGGTAAACTGCAGTAAGGATTATTCTACTTAAACTGATTTTGTGCTTTTTGTCTTCCCCATTCGTGTTATATCTGGATTGTTGTTTATCAGATGTATGTCTCCTATGTAACCATCATGAAAACAGAACTTGAAAAAAGTTCCCCCTCAAAGAAAGAAAGGCACAATTCATGGTTATACTATAATATTTGAAATCCTACACAGAGCCAAACTAAAGAAATGAAGAATATATTGTTTTTATCTAGACCTGCAAAGAATTGATCCTGAAACCCTTTAAATTATCAATCCTCTTCTTCTCAAATCTAGATATAGTTTAATGGTTAAATTTAGAGGGGTTTGTGGGTGGGTGGGGTATATTTTTTAGCCTGTACCACCACCTGCTGTTCTTCCCTGGATGTGCAACTCGTTGAGAATGGTAACTCCATATAAGGCAGTATTCCTTAAAAGTTTTTGCTTTCTACTTTTAAGGTACGGAGGACTGCAAAAGAGCTTTTAATTGTATACGTTATTAATATTTACCATATTAAACATAAACATGACACATTTGGATAATGTTTATTTATTGAATCCTAAATAATATTGTAAAAATAACAATATTAAGCTTATTAGATATAAATAAAACATTTTTTCCATGAAAAAATCCTATATTTTAATAAATAAACAACCTCGGAAGACCCTCATCATCTCTGGACCACACTTCTGAGAAACACTGATATATGGAAAGAATGAATGGGGTACATATACAGAAAGAAAAAGAGGATGAAGAAAAAGTATTGAGACTTTTTTCAACAAATTATAGTGAAAGTGTTGGTCTTATTTTAATAATGTAGAACTTCATTAACTCCTCATGAAATCTTGTTTGGGATATTTGCTGAAGATATCTTTAGTGGTCTGCTTCTTTTTTCTGGATTGATTGAAATTTCATGTATTTTGGTCTCCTTTAGTTTTCTGTTTCATATTCTACTTTATGAACATTTAAAACTTTGGTTTCATGAAAGTCCTTGTGTGGCTGTGGCACTTGACATGCTAACAGACACAGGATAGGATAATAATTCTGTAGCTTTTGTTTATTAACTGCAAAGAATTAGTAAGATTGATTCTGTCTCCTCTCTTAAGACAAATGACTGTTTGTCACTCATCTAGAGTTGATGCTGATTTTGAGCAAAGAAACTGAGGATAAGATCAAGCAAACATAATAAAAGCTACTGAAACCACTTATGTTTCAGTTGTCAATGTTTAAATGTATCCTATTGGTTCCAGAGAATTAGTGAGGTAAGTCTGAATCCAATCTATTTTTATTTCACTAAACTGAGTATTGTTCACGAAAATGTATAGTCTTTGATTAATGACCACTCATTCAATGACTGTTGCGATGAATCAGTTGGGTGATGACCATTCCTCAAAGTTACTGCCTGTCCCAGTATTCCCACAGTCAGGTGATTGCAATCAGAATAACAGAGTTGGAAGGGACTTTGAAGGTCTTTTAGTCCAACCCCCTGCTCAAGCAAGAGATGTCTGTTCAATTTCTTCTTAAAAACCTCCAGTGATGGAGCACCCACAAGTTCTGAAGGCAACTAGTTCGACTGGTTTATCATTCTCACTGTCAGGAAATCTCTCCTTAATTTTAGATTGCTTTTCTCCTTGACTAGTTTCCATCCATTGCTTCTTCTCCTGTCTTCAGGTGCTTTGGGAGAATAAGTTGCCCTCCTCTTTTTTATGGGAGCCCCTTAGACATTAGAACACTGCTATCATGTTACTCCAACTCCTTCTTTTCATTAAGTTGACATATCCAATCCCTGCAACTGTTCTTCATATGTTTTAGCCCCCCCCCCCCCGGTTCCCTAATCATCTTTGTTGCTCTTCTCTGCACTCTTTCTAGAGTCTCCACATCTTTTTTACATTGTGGTAACCAAAATTGGATGCAGTATTCCAAGTGTGGTCTTACCAAGACATTATAAAGCAGTACTAACACTTCACGTGATATTGATTTTATCCCCCTCTTAAAGTAGCCTAGGATTGCATTGACTTTTTGGGAGGTTGCAAAAACCTGGATGCTTGGAGACTGGTTTGTGCTTATGACGGTTTCAGCATCTCATGATTTGTGAGCTTCCCTACAGGCTTCCTACAAGCAAAGTCAACAGGGGAGCTGGCAGGGAAGATCATAACATGCTTGGAGATGTCTTTTCCACCAGATCACCCTCTCCTAATCCCTCTGCACTTGCATTGCACCTTCCCCATCACCCCTGCACTATCCCCAAACATCACTATACTTGTGCCATGTCTCCCCAGTCACTTGTGCATGCTTGCACGCACTTTCCCACCCAGCTGTAACCATTCCAAGTTCCACTATGCTTGCTGAACTCACTCTCTGCCTACCCAGCCACTTTATCTACCCGCTGGTCTGCCAGCCTATGTGGAAGCCCGCCGGCCTTGGTCATGAAACTATGCTAACTCCATGATAAGTGTTGAATCAAGGATGAGCCTTCTCAAACTCTGTAGTCTGTTGGTCAAAGATTCACCTGTACGCTAACCAGCATGGATAGTGCAGTCAAAGATAAGAGGGAAAGTAGCCTGTTACCGTGTTTCTTCGAAAATAACACAGGTTCTTATTTTCTTTTGACCCCCGAAATAAGCATTTGGCCTTATTTTCAGGGAGGTCTTATTTTTTTTGAGGTGCAAGAGGTGGCGAGTGTGGTCACCTCAAGGCTGCTGCTGTGTTGAAATATTTTCAGGGAGGGCTTATTTTCAGGGGAGAGCTTTATTTTAGTGCATGCGCTCAAAAGCCTGATTGGGCTTATTATCCAGGGAGGTCTTATTTTCAGGGAAACAGGGTACATATTGAGACTGGAGCAATAGGCTCCACCAAGGTCCTCCATTCCGGCGGGAAAATACTCAAAGACAATTGGCTGAGCCATCTGACAGCTCCCTATAGAAGGGCTAGCTGTCAGACAAGCCAGGACTGGATCCCTACCTAGTTATTGGATCTGTACATAGTTATCTCATAAAGAGCTGTTGGTTGCCACTGAAGCCGGAGTCCTGTCTCATCCGTTCATTCTATCTAACATAGCCCAACCCATTTAGAGAGTATATTGCCTAATGTCTTCTTTAAATAGACGAATAACAATACAGTTTTCTCTAAAATGTTAAAAATGAAGCCAAGCGCGGGCTTGCAATGGTGTTGCAGAATAGAATGCTTCTTTTCAGGATTTCAATGAACCATTTTCCTTGATCCATTCTCACCATCTGTCAGCTTTCCCTACTCACTGAGCAGTCTGTGTTTTATTTTTTAAATATAGGCCGCCTCTACCTTTTCTTTTGAGAGCTATGCTCAAAAAGTGCATTATTATTGCTTTCTAGCAATAATCCTAGCCGCAGGAGTGTGGTAGTTCTTGGGCAAGACATCAACCTAACCTGGAAGAATTGCCGAAATGGACTCATTCATTTGATAACTTTCCACGGGAAATGAATATTTCAGTGCTGTTGAGACCACGAGCAATTTTTAGCATCATTCTGAGCCGGTTGTGCTAAGGAGTATTTAATAAGCAATGGATGTACTTCCCTTCATCATATGATTTCCTGACATTTTACAAAAGTAAAAAAAAAAAGGGAAAAATCTCCAATTGTAAAGTGTGGCAAAACTGCAATGTGCAACAACACTAAAATATCAGTTAAGGTACCAAAAAGGCTAGATTTTTATTTTTTTTATTTTTGGAGGGGAGAGAAAAAACCATATTCAAAGTCTTATGGGATTATTATTATTTTTTTAAAAAAGATGATGTGTAATACCACATAGTTAGGAACACAGTTGAATTGTGACATCCTGGGAAAAATTCTGTAGCACATTACAAACCAAAATGCCTTCTCCTTGCCTGCCAGTTCCACTTTTCCTACCTTTGGAGGTAATATCTGCTTTAGTGTTAGCTCATCGGCTAACTGTAGAGCACGGGCAGATTGTTACTGAAGCAGCTGTGCCACTTAATATAGAGGTGTTGGGTACGTTCTTTAGATAAGCACTATTAATATATAGATATTTAAATAAGGAAATGAGTCATGAATTTATATCTCTATTTATCTATATTTGTATTTCAGTGTATACTGTATCAAAAGAGGCATGATGGCTCAGCGGTTAAAGACAGTGGAAAGCTGACAGCCCGGGGTTGAGACCCGAGTACTGCACGACGGGATGAACTCCCATTACTGGTCTCAGCTCCTGCCCTCTGTTGAGGATATCTCCGTTAGGACAGGGGTCTCCAACCTTTGCAACTTTAAGTCTGAAGGACTATAGCTCCCAGACTTTGCTGGCTGGAGAAGTCTGGGAGCTGAACTCCTTCAGACTTAAAGTTGCAAAGGTTGGAGACCCCTGCGTTAGGAGACCAAGAGATGTGCAACGGAATTGCAGCAAGATATATGTTGCTAGATATTCACACTATTAGTCACAGACACCGATGGTAAAAACAAGCAGACTTTTACTTGCGGTGGAAAATAAAGTAAACTACTTCTTCACAAACAGTGATAGTTAGTCTTGAATCAAAATACAGTCTATAACTCAAACTGTTGGCTTACAGTTGCTCAATATACGATTCTTCTTGCTTCTTCGCTTTTCACTGATCTAACCCGACATTCAGAGTCTCCATTCAAATGATCACCCTTTAACAGTGCTTCTGGCTCCCTCTTATGGCTGAGAGAGGAAGCAGCAGCCAATCACATTCTACTGTATCAGTTAAAGTTGCAGATACCATTTTCAACCATGGCTTATATATATATATTGCCAACCCAAAACTAGGACTATATTCCTTACATGCTCCCCTTTGGGTAGGTCAATATATATTTACACTTTAAGACCATAGTCATCACAGCATCTTTTGTGTTTTACAGCACCTTGCGCTTTAGTAAAATTTCCTAGCAGTAGGAAAGCATCAAATGTAAATAAATAGCTCCCATTTTGGTGGGAAGATAACAGTGTTCCATGCACCTCAGCGTATAGTCATGTTGGCCACATGACCATGGAAGCATCTTTGGACATTCATGGTTCCCTTGGCTAAAGAAATGGAGATGAGCACTACTCCCTAGATTCGGGCATGACTGGACAGGGAAAAGCTTTACCTTTACCTATACATGTCAGGGTTTCAAATAGCATATAAAAGTAAATCAGAGACCAAGGCAAAGTATTGCTCTAAGTTCCAATTTATGAAGAGAGCCATGATGGCACATCTGGGAAAATCTGAATCTGAAAGCTTCCTGGTTTTCCCCACCCAGTTGAAATTTCAAGATCTGGTCAGGTGCAGAGGTGCCAAGACAAAGGATGACCTTGGCTTTCTAGAAAGAATGTTGTTATGACTACGTATCATCTACCTCCATACAACTCCCCCCTCCCATTTTCCCACAATAGAAAATGCATAGTAGAATAATAGACAGCGTGGCAGGCCAAAGATCCAAAAGAAAAGATGGCTGCAGGCCTGACAGTACATTGCATCGCACTGAAATATATTTTCAATGGGGGGGAAAAAGAGTTTAAGGCTATTACTAGACCGTGGCCCTTATATTTAATCTTTGCTGGTTTGCTCTGCAAGGTATTTAGGAGCTAGTGCGCCAATCCCATTCACTCACAGCAGTTGATATATGATGTCACTTTTGACACATCCCACAGAGCCATTCTGTAAATTCAGGCTTACTGGCCTCACATCTCCAGCAATTCCTGAACGGCTTGATGTCAGGGACTGATTTGATTAATGAAGTCAAGTTAAAGCAGAAATCTGTTCAGATGCAGCTTCTCTGTTGGCAAATGGTTCCACAAGCCACAGAAAAAAGTGGAGTTCCAACAGCTGGGGGAAAAAGGAACATATGTCCTGGCATCTGTGGAAGACCTGATAAGGGACAGAAATGTCCTCATTCTCATTCATTCTTGCCTTCTCAAAATGATGTCTGGCTTAAGCCTTTCTAAGCAACAAAAAGAGAAAAAAAGAAATGTCCTACTATTGAACTGTAAATCAAAGTCCAGTTGAATTGTTGCATCTTACTTGGGATAATTTCACTTGAAAGTCTAACTGTTGTACAACTTCCATGGTTCTTCGCTTTCTTCCACACATGATTCAAAGGTGCTTTTTCCAAAAGGCAACTGGGTTTTCTTGGTTTTTTCCCCCTTGAAAATGTTTTTCTTCTCATCCAAGAAGCTTCGTCAGTCAGAAGCTAGAACTGAAGTCAGAACTAAAGAAGCTTCTTGGATAAGAAGCAAAATATTTTCAAGGAAAAAACCCCAAGAAAGTCTAGTTGCCTTTTGGAAAAAGCACTTTTGGGACAACCATGACCCTGGATAAACTTCCATGATGCATGCCTTCAATAAATAGATGTTGTAAGAATTAAAGTACAAAATAAACTATTTCCAGTTGTGTCCTTTCAGATAGATGTTTTACACCTGGGGGCAGGGACCTGTTTTCAAATATTTGGGCTGCACTAAATCATTCACATCTCTCTACCCAAAGAGCTCCATGTCCGAACTGGAAGCCATCTTTGACATTTGGGCCTTCAGGCCTGCCACATTTTCTCCTGTGGGAAAATGGGAGAGGGGATTATATGGAGTAAGGATGATATATAGTCTAAATAACATTCTTTTCTCAGAGAGTCAAGGCTACATTGCCCTGCAGCTGCAGATGAGGTGACTGGGAGGCATCTCCAGTTTGGATGGTGCCCAGTGGTGGGTTTCAAAATTTTTTAGAACCTCTTCTATAGTGTGGCCTGCTTTGTGGGAGTGGTTTGCTGGCCATGTGACCAGGTGGGAGTAGCTTGCCAACCATGTGACCGAGAGTGGCTTGGCAATCATGTGACTGGGTGGGCATGGCCAACTTGTAAAATGTGGTGAAACTCACTTAACAACGCTCTTGCTTAGCAACCAAAATGTTGGCTCAGAAACTCTGGCATTTGAAGCACGCAAGTCTTAAAGCTGTCAAGTTACAAGACCCTTGCACCCCTAACCCTTTAGAAAAATAACCTCAGGGGTGTTCAAACTTGACAGCTTTAAGACTTGTGGACTTCAACTCCCAGAATTCCTCCTCTCGCTCTTCATCTTGATGATGTGTGGAGGGGGCGGGGGGGGGAGGGAGGGAGCTGGAATCGGTTCTAAACGGCACTGTAGATTTGTGGAACCTCTTCTATAAAAGAGGTTAGAACTGGCAGGAATCCACCCCTGATGGTGCCTGATTGGACCCTGTGATGGACATGTGAGTGCTGGGCAGGGACTTGAACTTTCTTTTGGGTGAGGAAAACCTGGAAACTTTCAGATTCAGGTTTTCCCAGATGTACCAATAGGACATATTTAATAAAATGGAACTATTTTTTTTCTTCCTACTTGTGGTTGTTATCCATCTGCAAGAATTCACCCCCCTCCCAAAAGACACATCAATCAAATCTCAGAATAAGCAGCAACTATAATGTAGATGTGATGTGAAACAGGACTGCAATTAAAATAAAACCTTAAACTTTCTGCAAGAGCTTGACGTTGTTCTGTAGAAAGAGTGAACTGATTTCTTCCAATAATAAATAAAGAGGGCAATTCCTCTTCATTCTGGTTGTGAACTTGTTGCACTAGTTGTGTGCTGCAGAAAGTTGGGTAAGTTAACTGAAAACAAAGCATTTAGTTGAGGTAAACTTTTCAGAAAATCAACCTTTTATTAGTCTCATACATAAAATTATTTGCCTGTTGTGTTACATGCATATATGAATAAAGCTTCCACAAACTTGGCGCTTCTTGAGGTAGTAGAATTATGTATGTTCAGCATATTACAGGTAGTCCTTGACTTATGACCGCAATTGAGCCCAACATTTCTGTTGCTAAGGAAGATATTTGTTAAGTGAGTTTTGCCCCATTTTACGACCAGTCTGGTCACAATTGTTCACTGAATCACTGTAGCTATTAAGTTAGTAACATGGCTCTTAAGTGAATGTGGCTTCCCCATTGACTTTGCTTGTCAGAAGGACGCACTAAGTCCGTGATGGTGAACCTATGGCACGCGTGCCACAGGTGGCACGCGGAGCCATTTCTGAGGGCACGCAAGGTGTTGCTCTGTCAGCTCCAACACGCATGCATCCATTGGCCAGCTGATTTTCGGCCTTGATTTTCAGCAGTTTTTTTGTCCTCTGGAGGCCTCCTGAAGTCTCCAGAGAGCAAAAAATGGACTTACTGGGCCCACTGGAAGTTGGAAAATGGGCTGTTTCTGGCCTCTGGAGGGCCTCTGGGAGGGGAGTGTCTTCACCCTCCCTAGGCCCCAAGAAAGTTGTGCATGCGTGCGTGGGGCAGCAGGGTGGGGTGTCACGCATACATGCACAGGGGGCATGGCATGAGGGGGGTTTAAATTATGGGGATGGGCAACCAAGTGCGTGCCTTTTGGTGTGCAAGCGCATGCTTTTGGCACCCAAGACAAAAAAGGTTCGCCATCCCTGCACTAAGTGATCACATGACCCCTGGGACACTGCAACCGTCATAAATACGAGTCCGTTATCAAGCACCTGAATTTTCATCACGTGATCATGGGAATGCTACAACGGTTGTAAGTTCTGAAAAATGGTCATGTCACTTTTTTCCGTGCCGTTGTAACTTTATTCTTTCTAAAGAATATGTTTCTAGCTGCATAGGTTTTGTGTGAGGGAAAAGACGGAGAGGAAGAAATGCAGAAGTGAATAGGGATTTTCACCTGAATCTTCCCTTTTCAGCCTCAATACAGTTCCCAGAAAAACAATTTGTCATGGGCCTGAATGGGATTTTACCCCTGGGGAGCTGACTTGGTTCTGTTCGGTTTTCTAAGTCATCCTGAACCCCTTGCGGGATGTCCCAATGCTACATTCGAGCAGGTGCATTTCTTGCTGTTTGGCACAGCAGTGTTTCCTTTTTGGGTTGCTGTCATTCTTCGCGTAGCATATGGTGGTTGGAAAACTAGATCATCTGCTACATTAACAAAATAAACACTGAGAAGTATCCATGCTGTTTATTGTACTCTGGTGACTTAAGTGTTTTCCTGATTCATCAGCTTCCGTCATGCCTATTTATGGAAGCCTTTCAAAGCCTATAGCACAGGGGTGTCAAACTTGATTTCATTGCGGGCCGCATCAGGGTTGTGTTTGACCTCGGGGGCCAGCTGGGTGTGGCCAGGATGGGCGTAGCCAGCTTGACATCACTCCTGTCGGGGGCATCTTCTCAGGCTCCGTTTTCGGCTGCAATGGCCTCCTGCAGCGCTGTGCCAGTGAAAACAGAGCTGTGCATGGCCTTCCGGAGCTCTGTTTCCAGATCCGGCCCATGGGCCTTGCGTTTGAAACCCATGCTATAGTACAAGACAAGGATTTTCAGCACAAGGCACGTTTTCCTAAGGAAACACCAAGAGCAGCCTGGGAATATTTCTTGTTCCATCTCAAAAAATGTCATATGATCCTTACTATAAAAATACAGGTAGTCCTTGACTTACAACCACAACTGAGCCCAAATTTTATGTTGCTAAGTGAGACATTTGTTAAGTGAGTTTCGTCCCATTTTTAACACCTTTCTTGCCAGAATTGTTAAACCAAACACTGCAATTGTTATATTAGTAACCCATTTGTAAAGTGAATCTGGTTGACATGGCTTGTTAGAAGGTTGCCAACATGACCCGGGGACTCTGCAACCATCACAAGTATGAGTCACTTGTCAAGCATCTGAATTTGGATCACATGACCATGGGGATGCTGAAACGGTCGTAAGTGTGAAAACTGGTCAGAAGCGGAGGTGGTATTCAGCCAGTTCTGACAGTTCTGGCGAACTGGTAGTGGAAATTTTGAATAGTTCGGAGAACCGGCAAATAGGCTGGCCCCGCCCCTGCTGCCTCCCAGCCTCCCAGCTGATCTTCTTTTGTTGCCCTGAACAGGAGACCGGAGCTGGAAAGCAGGTTAGTGAGGTGGGGAGGGAATGGGGATTTTGCACTATCCTTCCCCTGCCACGCCCACAAAGCCACACCACGCCCACAAAGCCACGTCACGTAGAGAGGGGGCGCCAACACAGTCTATGCAGTGAAATCATGGGATTGTGAAAGGGATCAGTGATAGGGTTTTTTGGACTTTTAGGAACCCTGTATTTCATTATTGTATTTGCGTAAACATTCTCCTGCTATATTACTATATCTGCGCTGTGTCAAGGGGAGCCAGAGACTGATCCATCAAACTCTAGCTCCTTTTGAAATATCACAGATGGCAATAACGGAAACGGCAGGATTATGTATGGCCATTTGAAGGAGCTGGAGAGTGCCCTGGAGCAGAAAGATGGGTTATCAATCAAAATAATAAAGACAGAATGCATATACATAATTGATGAACAGTTTTACCATGTTTAAACCAGAAAGTAAAATATATCGGTAAAGTTACCTTTGGGTTATGCTGTCAGTCTTTCCGTGTTTCTGACACAAATACATCTTAGTCTCCCTACTGTCTGCCCTCCCCTGCCCTCCCCAGGTCCCAAATTACACTGGAATGAAGTATTACATAGTGGCTGTTTACACCAAACTGGATCTAGTAGAAATAAAGGACCAATGGACCTTGTTGGAATCATGTCCGACCGGCCATAAATTTAAGCCCAGATAAACCCCATTGATTTCAGTGAAAAAAAGGATGTCAAAAGCAGCAAGTCTCTAAACATAGTTAGTAATTTATCTGGTTTTTTAAAAAAAGAATTTGGACCTGTCTACATGGGGTTCCCCTTGAGGTGCACTCAAAGGTTGCAGTTAGTTCAAAACGCAGCTGCGCGGGTGATTATGGGAGCCACAAGGCAATCCCAGGTAACATCGTGGAGTGGTGGAACTTTGGCCGAGGAGGACTGGGAGTGAGTGCATGGGACTGGAGGAGGTAAGCCAAGCCTGCACATGGCAGCATTTACCATCAGGCCGTGCAGTGGACCATCTAGCTGCACGGCACTAAATGCAGACTGAGGCCTGTGTGGCTGAAGAGGGCAGATGGATGGGGCCCTTTAAAGGGGCTGAACTGCGATCTTTCCCATCTGCAGGACTTTCTTTTGGACTATCTTTTGGACTATCTGACTTTACCCCTCCTACCCCTATGGATTTACCCCTATGGATTTACCATCTCCTATTATTTGCACTGTACACTGCCACTTTACACCTGCACTTTATCTGGACTCTTTCTAACTAACTAACTAACTAACTAAACATTAACTTGCAATTACGTTCTCCTGGTTTATGCAGTCTTCGTGTTCCCCTAGAAATGTATTCGAGGCGTGACCTCCTTTGCCTGCGAGATTCTGCCCTCTCGCAGGCTTGGCCCCCTAGTTTAACTCGGGCCCAACTCGAAGATGGAGTTATTGCTCCTGAGAGGTGGGCGAAGCGCAAGCTCAGGGGGTTTCTTTGTAATTTTTTAATTCGGATTTTAGGGGGTTCCAGTGAGGAGGGAGGGGATAGTCAGGTGGGGGGACGCCAAATTATAAGGCCGGCCGGCGGAAGTAGAGAAACGGAGGAGGGGGAAGGGGGGGTCGTTGCCACGGAGGTATTCTCCATCAATTCGGTCTTGGGGAGGGGCAGGGGCGGTGGGAGATGGGATGGACATCGGTTGGAGGACCGTGGCCGCTGGTTACAGGCGGTCACGCACTCCGACCTCCCATGCTCCCATCGCAGACTAGGTGGGCAAGAACCACAGACCCGGGGCCCTAGGCTGATGCTATGCAACGCCAGGTCCGTGGTACAAAAAGCCCCCCTCATCCATGACCTTGTGTCAGAGGGGGACCCGGACCTGGTAGGTATTACGGAAACCTGGTTGGGCCACGAGGGAGGACATCCCCTCGTAGAAATGTGCCCACCAGGATACCGAGCCTTTCATCAGCCTAGGGCCCTAGGGAGGGGTGGGGGGGTGGCGATTATGGTTAGGGAAGGTCTTGAGCCAAAGGAGACCACGATCCCTCAGACGACCGGGTGCGAGTCCCTCCTTGTGAAGTGGGGCCTAGGGAGGCAGTTGGGCGTGTTAGTTGTATACCTGGCTCCTCGCTATACAACAACAGCCCTGCCCGAGCTCCTAGAGGTGATAGCTGAGGTGGCAGTGGAGCCCCCAGACTGTTAGTCATGGGGGACTTTAATCTGCCGTCAGCAGGCGAAACCTCCGGGTTAGCTCGGGAGTTCATGGCTTCCATGACAGCCATGGACCTGACCCAAGTAGTTGTAGGCCCTACCCACGAGGGCGGACACACCCTGGATCTAATCTTCGTCTCGGGACAGTGGAGTAGTGATCTGGGAATAGGGGATCTAGTCATCACACCCCTGTCATGGACAGATCACGCTCTCCTTCAGCTCGACTTTCCGATCGCCGCACCTCACCGCGGGGAGGCGGAACCGGATATTCCTATATGGTTCCGCCCCAGGCTCCTGATGGACCCGATAAGGTTCCAAAGGGAGCTTGGGCCAATTCCTGTGGACTTGCCCCGCGACTCGACTGAGGACCTAGTGGCCGCATGGTTAAGTGCGGCCATGGGGGCCTTGGACCGAGTCGCGCTCTTGCGGCCTCTCTTGCGGCGATGAACCACCTGGGCTCCTTGGTTTACCGAGGGGCTTAGGGGGATGAAGCGCCACAAGAGACGCCTAGAGAGCAGATGGAGATCTTCTCGCTCCGAAGCCAACCGAACACTAGTGAGAGACCATATTAGGACTTACTTAGTGCCGATAAGAGTGGCCAAACGTGAGTATTGTGCCACTCTTATTGCATCCGCAGATAACCACCCTGCCGCCCTGTTTGGGGTGACCCGCTCCCTCCTTCAACAGAGGCAGGGAAGCCCCTTTACAGGGTCGAGCAGAGGAATTTGGGATTTATCTGCAGGAGAAAATCACTCGGA
Source organism: Rhabdophis nuchalis (assembly GCA_039707465.1). NCBI lineage: Eukaryota > Metazoa > Chordata > Lepidosauria > Squamata > Natricidae > Rhabdophis > Rhabdophis nuchalis. The sequence goes on along the minus strand of CM077643.1, from coordinate 154,562,724 downwards.
TTCGGAACGAGTTAACCTCCATCGACAGTGGCCCAGTCGAGCGGGCCGAGGCTGTTCTTGTGACACCATCTTGGGAGGAGTTTGATTTTGTTACCACCGAGGATATGGACAAGTTGTCAAAGAGACTTAGGGCTACCACATGTTTATTGGACCCGTGTCCCTCCTGGCTTGTACTGGCATCCTGCAAGACGACACGAGGCTGGCTCCAGGGCATTGTCAACGCATCTTTGAGTGAGGGGTCCTTGCCTGCCGTCTTGAAAGAGGCGGTAGTAAGGCCCCTCCTCAAGAAGCCGTCCCTGGATCCAGCATTATTAGAGAACTATTGTCCCGTCTCCAACCTCCACTTTCTAGTGAAGGTTGTTGAGAGTGTGGTGGCTCAACAGTTTCCGCGACACTTGGAGGAAGTTGATTATCTAGACCCGCGCCAGTCCGGCTTCCGACCTGGGCACAGCACCGAGACGGCATTGGTCGCGTTGGTTGATGATCTCTGGAGGGCGTGGGATAGAGGATATTCCTCTATCCTAGTCTTATTAGACCTCTCAGCGGCTTTTGATACCATCGACCATGGTATCCTATTGCGCCGACTGGGGGGGTTGGGGCTGGGAGGCACCGTTTTGCGGTGGTTCTCATCCTACCTCTCTGGTCGGTCGCAATATGTGTTGACAGGGGGGCAGAGGTCGGCCTCGAGACCCCTCATATGTGGGGTTCCTCAGGGGTCGGTCCTCTCGCCCCTCCTATTCAACACATATATGAAGCCGCTGGGTGAGATCATCCGTGGTTTTGGGGTGGGATATCATCTGTACGCTTATGATACTCAGTTGTACTTATCCACCCCAGACCACCCCAACGATGCCGTCGAGGTTATGTCCCGGTGCTTGGAAGCCGTACGGATCTGGATGGGTGGTAACAAACTCAGGCTCAACCCGTCCAAGACTGAGTGGCTGTGGCTTCCGGCGCCTCGGTTCAGCCAGATTATTCCAACTCTGGCCATTGGGGGCGAAACACCGGCCCCCGTGCAGAGGGCGCGCAATTTGGGTGTCCTCCTGGATTCCCGGCTGTCTATGGAAGATCATGTGGCAGCCGTGGCCAGGGGGGCGTTTCATCAGGTTCGCCTGATGCGCCAATTGCGCCCCTTACTGGACCGGGGGGCCTTACGTACAGTCACTCAAGCACTCGTCACCTCTCGACTCGACTACTGTAATGCTCTCTACATGGGGCTTCCCTTGAGGTGCACCCGAAAGCTGCAGCTAGTCCAGAACGCAGCCGCGCGGGTGATTACGGGAGCGCCTAGACACTCCCACATAACACCTATCCTGCGCGAGCTGCACTGGCTTCCTGTGGTCTTTCGGGTGCGCTTCAAGGTTTTAACGACCATCTTTAAAGCGCTCCATGGCTCGGGGCCTAGTTATATGCGAGACCGCCTCCTGCCCCATACATCCCTCAGACCGATACGCTCCCACAGAGAGGGCCTCCTCAGGGTGCCGTCGGCTGGACAATGCCGACTGGCGACACCCAGGGGGAGAGCCTTCTCTGTGGCGGGCCCAGCCCTCTGGAACGACTTACCCCCTGAACTCCGCACCATCTCTGACCTCCGCCTCTTCCGCAAGTGTCTGAAGAAGACCTATTTCATCTAGCCGGCCTAGCGTAACCTCCATACTGACTATTAGATAGTTTTTAAACTTGGGATTTTAATTCGGTTTTTAGCGCAGGGTTTATTTATTAGAATAAGTATTTTAAATTTCATATATTTTATATATTTTGTATGTATTTTAACATCCCTGTGCACCGCCCTGGGTCCTAACAAGGAGAAGGGCGGGGTATAAATTTAATAAAATAAATAAAAAATAAATAAAAATAAACACCACTCCTGCGCAAGCTGCACTGGCCACCTGTGACCTTTCGGGTGCGCTTCAAGGTGTTGACGGCCATCTTTAAAGCGCTCCATGGCTCGGGGCCTAGCTACATACAAGAACGCCTTCTGCCCCATACTTCCCTTCGACCGATCCGCTCCCACAGAGAGGGCCTTCTCCGGGTGCCGTCGGCCGGACAATGCCGGTTAGTGACACCCAGGAGAAGAGCCTTCTCTGTGGCGGGCCCTACCCTCTGGAACGACCTGCCCCCCCGAACTACGTAATATCTCGGACCTCCGCCTCTTCTGCCAGCGCCTTAAGACGCTTCTGTTCCAACAAGCCGGCCTAGGATAACCCCCGATACTGAGTTTTAACATTGTAAATTTTAATTAGAGATTTTTTAAGTGGGTTTTAGCACGGGATTATTATTTAATAGCTTTTTAATATGGGTATTTATATGTATGTTTTGGTTTCAATTGCCTGTGCGCCGCCCTGGGTCCTTTTTTAGGAGAAGGGCGGGGTATACATTGGAAATAAATAAATAAATAAATAATTATATTGAAGGAAACATGGATAATGGCTTGTTGATTTAAGAATGTTCATTTAATGAAATCGAAGGATTTTAATACTGGATTTTTTATTTTATTTGTAGGGTCGCTTAGGAACAATGTGGCTCGACGTCAGCAGTTCTCAATCTGTGGGTCACGACCCCTTTGGGGGTCCAACGACCCTTTCACAGGGGTCGCCTAAGACCATTGGAAAACCCATATTTTCAATGGTCTTAGGAACCGATACACCAATTTTATGGTTGAGGGTCACCACAATATGAGAAACTGTATTAAAGGGTTGCGACTTTGGGAAGGTTGAGAACCACTGCTCTACGTTATGGATACTGCATCATTTTGATGAACATCAAACACCCCCTCATCCCCTCTCAACTCACATATACCACCCTACCTGGCTGCTGTAACTCATCAAACAGGAAGCCCCCTGAAGCCAGAGTGGCAGTGCAAGAAAAATCACAAGGAAAGCTTGTCTGTACTCTTTCTCTGCATTTTATGTAAACAGATAAGTGACAAATTGGGGGATGAGCGGCTGAAGGATATTGGACAATCCATCATAGTGTTGCTGCAATTGCTTGAAATTCATTTGAACGTGTTTAGAAACCTTCTGGATTAAGACACTGATAGTTTAATTATGAAAATTCTCATGTTGCTTTGCTATGCTGCATAATTACCTTTGCCCTGACATATTTTTAATTATACTTCAATTAGTGTGCAAAAGAATGTTATCTATGATAGGTATAACCAGCTTTCTGAATACTCGCTACTTCATCTGTTGGGTGAGAGATTAGGCCTTGCTTTGATAATTGTTTAGTCATGTGTGGCTAAAAAATCATCATGAACATAGTTAATTATGCTGTCAAGAGCAACACATTCCAACAATTAGAGATAGGGAACTGCCATTTAAATAGTCTAGGGTGCAAACAACCATTTATGCCCTGGAGAGTATTCCATATAGTGGGTGGGGAGGGGGGAATCTAATGACCACATTATACCATTCATCATGTGATGAATTTCCTGTTGAAGTTGGAAGGTTTTATGTAACAACACGAGAGAAAATTATATATTCTCCTCAATGATATCCATTGGTTTTGTACATTTTTTGACACAGTTTCCACAAGGGCTCAAAATAACCTAATATAGTATTTACTGGCTGTTGATTTTTTAATCTATTATCTTTGAGATGCATTAGACTACAACTCTCATAATCAAATTGGGGAAGATTGCTGTGTAATATGAAAGCTTGATTTTTCAAACGTTGATTCCCTGGACGGCTAACTTGGAAGGTAAGATTTATTTTCTAGAAAATATGTTGCTAGGAGTCAGATGGTGTGAAATAAATTAATGCATGAATGAGTAAAATATAAATGCTGAAGCTGAAAAAAATTCTTAATTTTGTACTCAAAAGAAATTTCTCCCTCTTCCTAGTTCCACCAGGACTGATAATGATGGATCAAGTTTGAAACTCAGACCTCTATGTATTTGCTTGGAAATCGACAATATTTATCCCTAGAGAAGTATGCATAATATTGCCACCTAAGATACTTTATACCTTCATCATGATTCACAATCATGATTGTCATTGCAATTTAAGAATTGGATATTCTTAAAAAGAATAGGTGGGAAAAAAAGAGAGAAAGAAATGAAGCGCCAATTACAAAAGCTGTGAACACACTGGTATTACCCTGCTTCCCAATATCTGGTGCTTTCTAGTGTTCATTTTGGGCATTCTTAGGTTATTGGGATCCTGGATCTCAGCCATGAAGTCTGGTTTCTACTTGGCAGGTAGAACAATAATATAATTTTGAATTCCCCACTTTGTATACTTCATTGTGCACTGAAGTATTCATTGCAACCCCATTTATTCTTTGCTACAATGAATCTCATCTTAAATTCTTGTTTTAAGCCATCCCATGCCTTTCCAATGACCCTTCCACTCTTAATACCCTCAGTATTTATTTTATTTATTAAATGTATATGCTGCCCATCTCACTGTCAAGCGACGTTCTCAGTAACCCTCTCTTCCTTTCTGTTATTCCATCGATTTCTCCTGGTTTGTCACTGTGCACTCTATGGCAGAAAAAGGCCCTGGAGTGAGTTAGGTTTAGGCTGGCAAGTAAGAACCAGCTCCGGTGACTTGTTTGCATTCTAAAGAGGCTATTTGTTGTACCTGGCAAGTTGTACACACACTCTCTGTAAAAAATGAGTCCATTAAAACAAAAAAAGGATTGGGCTGCAAGCCAATCTCCTTTCCTAAATATTTTTAAGTGCATGATTAATACACTTCCCCAGCTCCTGTCTGGGGCTGCAGGGGGAGGTCAGAGAGCAGGTAAATGAAAGAAAATGGCTTTATTCGGCATTGACTAAGCTATTAATCATTGCCCATTTTCAATAAATCACAGCAGATGGCAGGAACTCATGGGAAATGACACACCATGTGGATGATGGGAACTGTGGGTTTTTGCAGACACCAGCAAGGGAAGAGGTCACTCTTGCACACCTGCCAAGTGCTGTGCAGCAGTGCTGGTGTTTCACACCTGCGCTTTCACCTCAGCATGGCAGCGTTTTCCACAAAAGTGGCCCCTTTGCAAGATTCAGGAATGGAAGAAAATCCCCATCCTTCTATCCCTTGCTGCGGTTACTTGCTTTTGTTTCTCACTGAGTCACACACAAGCCACCATCCAGCCAGGGTTTGATTTCCAGAACAACTTAAGAAACTTAGATAAAAATGCTGCCAATTGTCTTATCTCAGCACCTTCGCTTTGTCTAGGGCAGAGCTGGACTGATAATATATTTCTGGAGCTGGGAAGGGTGTAGTGCTTCGAGGCTCGGACCACACATGTCCAATTCTTCTGGAACCTATTTTCCTCCCAGGTTTGTCTGTTGCCAACCTTGCACATCCTGGCAAGGCCTGCCTTGACCAGAAACTAATAGATACCAATGTTATTATTGCTGTTAAATCCTGCTGTGCCAAGTACTTTTTTCTAGACTGGTCAGTTCACAGCATCAACCCAGAGATTTGTTTAAAAAGTAGTTATGGTACACTAAATAAAGATATTTAATTACCGCATGTGGTGGATTCTCTGTTTCAGGCATCCATTTGTCAAATCTTAGTCAAATGGAGCAGTATCTTCCACACTAGTGAGCCTCTAAAATAGGGGTGTCAAACTAAATTGTCCTGGAATCAGTAAGGGGCCGGCCCACCCCATCCCAGTGTACAAGCATGCGCACAGGAGGCATAGGGGGTAGAAGCCCACAGTGGGGCCACAGTGGTTGGCAACCAACCACAAGCCAAAACAGACAGTGGGACAGATTAACCGTGTCCAGCGGTCCACATCATGTGCCTCCCCCCGCCTATGCCTGCTGCTTAGACAGCCAATCAGGTGGTGGCAGTGGGCTTCAGGGTGGTGACTGAGTGGTGGCCACCAGTTTCTGGCTGCAGCTGCTTGTCCCCTGCCTCGCCTCACCTCACCTCACCCCATGGAATGAGCCTCCTCTCCACTGGAGCCCTTTGGATACCCTCCCCAACCTCACCCAGCCCCCACAGGCACCACCCACACCAGTGATGTCAAGCTGGCCATGCCCGCAGGTCAAACCCAGTTGGTCACAACCACCCTGGCCACACCCGTCTCCCAACCCCCAAAGGACAACCACAATGCTGATCCGGCCCTCAATGAAATCGAGTTTGACACCCCTACTCTAAACAAAGAGCTGCCTGTTAATTCAGAGTGTCTCTTTTCAGAAAGCACCTTGAGTTATTTATTTATTTTAATATTAAACTGCAGATACAATTGGAATAATAATAATAGCCAGCAATTATTTATGAAAGTCGATCTTGCTTATTATTGCCTGAATACTTAGTGGCTAGGTGAAGAACTGGAGTTGGGTAATGCAGTTCTTGAAACTCTCTTGAGTTACAGAATTGAGAACTGTACTAGTTTGGCACTATCAGAGGTGTAACAATGCATTATGTGGCTTCCAGAAAGATTAAGTGAGACCACTCCACAAGGTGGCACTAAGCAGCTTGCTTGAAGATGCTTGCGGGAAGATCATTTTTCTCCATATATTTAAACTAAGAGACTAAGACAATATCACACAGTCTCTTCCATCACTGTCCTTCCATGGGATCATACAGGTGGTGCCAGTTGTTACAATAAATTAAGCAAGCAAGTAACTCACAGTTTGACAGGGAGAAGAGGAAAGGAGATAATTGCTTTCCTGGACGCTGAAAGCGGGGGAAAAATGTATATTTAAAATATTGCTTTCCTGACATAGAGTTGTTGTTCCATTGATGCAGGAATGAAAACTTGTGGGGCCTTCAGTTGTTGCTGGGATACAAATTGCAGCTTCCCTCACTAACAATCATGTTAGTGGAGCTTTTGGGCATTTTAGTTCAACTCTATTTGAAGGGCCCTGGATTTGCTAGTTTTGTCTTATCCACCCACTGCATTAACATGCTTGCATGTTGCTCCCACAAATTTCACTGGAGTTTAATTTCAAGTGAGTGAGTAAAGAACTGGCAGAGGATTTAAGCCTCAAGGTCTTCAAATCCAGTGTTAGCAATACACATAGGGGATCAACCTGTTGAAGTATTTCATTACTTAATAGTCATTAATTTTAATTTAATTTAATTTATTTCGATTTATAGAACCATCCTTCTCCATCGAAATGGACCCAGGGCGGTGCACAGGGAGTTAAAATCAATAAATAACAATAAATACAGAGTAACTAAAATAGATTAAACTAAAAAACCTGTGCTAAAACATCCCATTAAAATTCTAAAATACATTTACTCATTGGCTAAGCTAGACCGGCTTGATGGAAAAGATATGTCTTAAGTGAGCGGCGAAAGAGGGGAAGGTCTGGGATAGTCCGAAGTTCAGGGGGTAGGTCGTTCCAGAGGGATGGCCCAGCCACTGAGAAGGCCCTCCCCCTGGGCACCGCTAGCCGGCATTGACCGGCGGATGGTACCCTGAGGAGGCCCTCCCTATGGGAGCGGATCAGACGGAGGGAGGTATGCGTCAGGAGACGGTCCCGCAAATTAGTATGCAAAGAATACTTAGATCATGGGTTGAAAGGGACTAGATAGTTATTTTTGGCTTGGTCTAGTCCCATGATGGTGAACCTATGTCACACGTGCCCAAAGTGGCACGTGAAGCCATGCCTGGCATGTGTGGCATCATCCATTCCTCTTCTGGGTTTCTGGCGCGCATGCACGCACAACGATCAGCTGGCCTTTGTGCATGCGGCAGTGCTGTAAACTGGAAGAGTTGGTCTCCCATTTCCCGGTGTGAGCATGCACATGGGTGAGCTAATCATCGTATGCGCATGCACACCAGTAACTGGAAACCTAGCTGGCTGTTGTGCATGCGTGTGCCGGAAAATGGAAGTTTATTTTCTGGCACGCTCATACCCCCTGGGCTTCTGGGTTGCGGCCCAGATTGGTGCCGAGAAGGTTCTCCATGACTGATCTAGTGATTAAGGAACCAGGCTTGAAAATAGGAGATTGCTGAGATCAGAGGGGACATTGACCTAGTCTACAGAATAAATTCTGCATATGCCAGGATGAATGAAGTACCCAGAGAGATACATGTAAAATTTGTTAGAAGGTCAACCAGAGAGGAGATCTTGAAGGCGCAAAGAGGGAGTCCTATGATTTACCAACAAAAGGAGGTTACCATCTTGAAGCAGATTCCAAGAAAGATTAGAGAAGCTAGAAGGAAATTTTCCTTCTTGTCTAAAACATTGTTTGATCATGGGATTTGGTTCAAGTGGGCGATGCCCGAAGGGATGCTGGTGTTCTGGGAAGGAGGTAGAGTGAAGATTAAAACAGTTGTTGAGGCGGAAGCCTTTCTTAAAAAACATTCCTCTGTCCTGGGAGAAGATCCAGGGGGGGCAGGGGGAGCCATGGCCCCGTCCGCTGGGGGCCCGGGGGAGAAGGGGGAAGATACAATTGCCAAGAGACTTAGATCTAAAAAATAACTTTGCCCTTGTTTTTTTTTTGAGTAATATTGTATGATATTTGTAATCTGGATTTTTGTAATTGACTGACAGTATATAACTGAAAAATTTAGGAATATGTACTTGCTCCCAGCTTGTAGTGTTATGTGAAATGTTTTTTTTTTCTTTCTTTTTAATAATGTAACTTGAGGTACCGGAGGAGCCGACGACTTTGACGTGACTACTCTCAAAATTTCTATGTAACCCTTACCCTACCCCACAAAAAATGTAAACTCAATAAAACTTTTTCAATATAAAAAAAAGAAAATAGGAGATTGCGTGTCCTAGTTCCAGAAAGCCAGCTGGCTCACTGTGGGCCACTCTCTCTCTCTCTCATTGCAAGCCACCTCACAGGGTTGTTGTGGGAAAAATAGGAGGAGGAAGGAAGTTTAGGTATGTTCTCCACCTTGAGTTATTGATAAAAAGGAGGGAAATTAATAAATAAATATTTCCCCTCCCTAAGAATTCATCATATGATACATTCAAAGAAGAATCCTGCAGTGCAGTCGTCCAATTTGTCAGAGAGTGGGAGAGATTTATCTGCTTATTTTTAATATGAACCTGCCTAACTCAGAGTTCCCCAAATATCTGAATGAATATATAATCCGGAAAGCAATGATCTATTGTTTCTACAAATCTTTTACAAATTTTTTTTTTTACTTCTGCAATATAAAAAATATAAGTAAAACTGCATATATATGGAGAAATTTCACACAAAAATAAATATACAGAAATTCCATTTGACAAGGGCTTATGGTGAAAAAAAACACTTGTAAAAATAAAGTACCGTAAATAATGTATGATGCGAATGTAAATTATTGTACAAAACAATTTCTGTGCTGATTTTAAAATAGTTTACTTTCGTTTACTTTAGTGTCATTGCATCTTGTACAACGAAATTAAATTGTATTTTATTCATAGTCCATCTTTTTTGAATACTCAAAATGCCTAAAGAGAATTTAAAAAACATTAAAAATTAACAGATGCAAAACTTAAGAGTTAAACCAGTATTAATATTATTTTGATAACCATCTTGAACTTTGGAGGATGCATGAGAAAATCAGATGCAATGAACATGGGTTTAAAATTGCAAATATTATATAATGCAAAAGAAATTCACCAAGTTTTCAAAAAAAAAATTTAGACTTTTATCTAGAGACACCTTCAGTTTAAAAGACTAACAAATCACAAACCATTTTAAGGATAACGCACATTTCATCTTCTAATATGCACATTTTCTTCAATGTCTATTTGCCAATGGAAAGATGGTTTAGATATTTTTAAAATAAAATAAACCAAAAGGGAAGTTGCCTGATGCCTGGGCAGCAGGCTAAAGTGATATACAATTCAATCCAATCTTCATCTCCTTTGCTGTGGTGCTATTGTATATTTCTATTTCAATTTTAATAACTATTTCTCAATTTAATTCATTCTATGTGAATATCTGCCCTTCCTTGATGTGGCTATCAGTGTGTGCGCGTGCGTGTAGGGAGTTATGCTTAAATCACTTCCTAGGCTGCAACAACAAAATAAAAATAAATTAAAGGAAGAAAGGTAATAGAATTAAAGGAAGAAATAAGTGAGTTAAAAATGTAAATGAAGATCCATGTACTCAGTCAGCAATCCCTCTAGATCTGGGAGGAGAAGCTTATAAAACTGATCTAAAAAAATAAAATTTTGTCATACAATTGCATTCTTGGTATTTTTTAATTACTCATTAAATAAATCACCCACAGCAGACAACATGGTCCTCACAACCGTCACAACTAATAATCATCAGATTGTTATAACTGTTAACTTGGACATTTACAAGATTCTATTTAAAAAGTTAAAATTTCTCTCTTTCTTAAAAAAAAGTATGGAATATTTAACACAGTTCTAGGCTGCATAAACAGAGGGATAGAATCAAGATCACGTGAAGTGTTAATACCACTTTATAATGCCTTGGTAAGGCCACACTTGGGAATACTGCATTCAGTTTTGGTCACCACAATGTAGAAAAGATGTGGAGACTCTAGAAAGAGTGCAGAGAAGAGCAACAAAGATGATTAGAGGACTGGAGACTAAAACATATGAAGAACGGTTGCAGGAACTGGGTATGTCTAGTTTAATGAAAAGAAGGATTAGGGGAGACATGATAGCAGTGTTCCAATATCTCAGGGGTTGCCACAAAGAAGAAGGAGTCAAGCTATTCTCCAAGGCACCTGAGGGCAGAACAAGAAACAATGGGTGGAAACTAATCAAGGAGAGAAGCAACTTAGAACTGAGAAGAAATTTCCTGACAGTGAGAACAATTAACCAGTGGAACAGCTTGCCTCCAGAAGTTGTGAATGCCCCAACACTGCAAGTCTTCAAGAAGATGTTGGATAGCCATTTGTCTGAAATGATATAAGGTTCCTGCCTAGGCAGGGGGTTGGACTAGAAGACCTCCAAGGTCCCTTCCAACTCTGCTATTGTATATATTGTGTATACTGTATAATATTTAGGATATTATTTTCCAATCTGGTGGCCTCTAACTTTGTTGCAGTGATTTGGTTTTTATGAAGGTTGAAGTACACCTTCACTGGAAGTGGCCAAATTTGGAATATTGTATTTAGACTAAAGGCTGAATGTTAAAATTTAATACTGAGTAAATCCCAGCAGCTTCTCTCTTGGATCAGTATTTTTTGATGCTAACTGGTTGTTATATTTTCGACAATTTGAAAAATGATAGTAAGATTCTGCATTTATTATAGGCTTCAAAATTGGCAGCTACTGTTATGCCCAATTCTACCTACAAAACCTCTTGTCCTCCTTTTTATGTCTCAGCCAATCAGGATTTTCTCTGCATTACTTGACAGGCGCCGATCATATCTCTGAGGACACAACACCCCTGGCAGCAAGTTCTGGCAGCTGAGCCAAGCAAATTTCCTTAAGCAGGAAACTATGCAGGGGTGGGCTTCAAATTTTTTAGCAAGGGGTTCTCTGCCTGGTTGCTGGGTGGGCATGGCCCTGGTGGGTGTGGCCTAGTCAGCCTTCTGCACCTGGGGGGGCATTTTTGCCCTCCCCAGGCTCTGGAGGCATTGCTTGAGCCTCTGGGAAGGTGAAAACAGCCTCCCCAGGCTCAGGGAGCCAGAAACATGCCTTCCCGAACTTCTAGCAGACCTGTTTTTTGCCTTCCCTGAGCCTCAACGTGAGCCCTGCCCTTACCTGTATCCAAAACGGGCCACATGGGGACTCCTGGAAGGGAAGGGGTGGCTGGGGCAGCCAGGAGTGGGATTTGGGGGTTCTCCAAACTGCACAGAATCTTAACTAGAGGTTCTCCTGAACCCCTGTGTATACGTGGACTTTATAACTAGAACAGTAGGTTTGCTCTTGCTTGCCCTACAAAGCAACTTCTTCAGAAGTTTCCTCAGCCAGTAACTGTTCTGCAAATGCATTATGTCTACCTCATGGAAAGGACAATTGCAAGGACAGAGGGTAAGCTTCAAGTGCCACCCCTCCAAGTTTGCTAAATGGAAGCGCAAACCATGGCATCTGTCTGCAACATCAATTCCTTTTGCAGCCATTAAAAAAAAGGCAGGCTATTTATTATGGATGAACATATAAGACTCAGTCAAAGTATGTTTAAGTTACAAAATTGACAAATTTCCTAGCATAAAGTGGCTTTTACATTACTGAAATATGTTTTCAGTTCTATGGGCTAGTAATTAATTGCTTAATGTACTCATATCTTTGGCTACAATATCAACAAGCCTATGAATATATTTCTCAATCTGAGGGACAGTAGGAAAAATTACCATATTTTTTGGACTATAAGATGCACCAGAGGATAAGATGCGCCAAGATTTTGTAGAGGTAAATTAAAACAAAAAGTTTTTGCATTCTGCAGGCCTTCCAACCCCCCTGCACACCTTGTTTTTTGTGAAAAATGGGTCATGCAGAGAGTTTGAGAGGCCTGCAAAGTGCTCCGGGGGAGGGGGCCAAAAACAGGGCTTGCAAAAAATGGGCCATTTTTTGAAAAAACAACAACAGGGCGTGCATAGATTTTGGGAGGCTTTTAGAGTGCTCCTGGGGGCTGGTGAGGCAAAAATGAGCAAAACAGAGCCCATTTTTCTTTCATTTTTGTCCTCCCTGGCCCCCAGGAGCACTTTGCAGGCCTCCCAAACCCTCTGCACATCAATTTTTGCAAAGAAGGAGGGGTTTCAGGAGACCAAAAATGCTGTATTCAGTGTATAAGACGAACCCAGATTTTCACCCTCTTTTTTGTGGGAAAAAGGTGTGTCATATACTCTGAAAAATACGGTATTTATAGTGGTCTCCCCCAATTTAGTATCTATAGACCTGTTGGATTACCACCCCAGCCCTTATGACTAGTGTTTATGCTGACTGGATTGACTGGAGCTGTAGCCCAACTGGAAATTACTAAACTAATATAGTTTACTCTGGAGCATCTCTATCGTGGGTTGTGTTAGAATGCTAAATACTAACCAGAGCTAACCATCACTTCAGTACTAGTGTAGCTGGCTGTGAAAGCTGATATACGGCTTGTCTCATCTTCAACTTCCCTTCCTAAGTGTCTCCTGAGCTAGAAAACCTGGACGCAACAGCAGAGCATGTTGATAAGAGAGGGATAGTGTTTGCTTCCAGCCTTGGAAATTTCAGCCAGCAGCAGTTCAGTTGGGGCACATTTGTACACATTTGGATTCATTTCTGAACTATCCAGACCTCCTGGGCTTGTTATTGAAAAATTTGGAAGGAAATTCATCCTATGTTTCCCTCTTAGCCAGAAATACTACAAGAACGGGATAGCTTATTTGAGAAATCATCCCAGCTGCAAAGAGAGACAGTATGAGAATCAGAAAGTTTGGCACTATGAATATTTTGCTTGCCTGGTGAAGTTTAGCAATTGAATGTAAAGATTCAGGATCTAATGGAATTTCAAGCATTTGTCAATTGTTAATTCCCATATTGTACTACAGTTAAATAATGGCTGAGAAGTTTAAGTACCTATGAAACCAGCTCCTATCATCACTTCATATTGATTGCCATCTCAAAAAAACTTCATATATATAGAAATAGATCCTTATGTACAAAATGGTCCTGAGTGAATGTAGTTTCCTGAGTTTATTGCCTATTTCTTGGTAATTTAGCCGTACAACTACACCGCTTTTGTGGGAACATTCACCCGGAGTGTTCTTGGATTGGTTCTGCTCCTTGAGGGTACAGGAAGTAGTAGTATCTAAGAAGAACCCCATCCACCTCTCTGATTTGTGATATATTTAGCAATAGCAACAGCATTTAGACTTATATACCACTTCATAGTGCTTTACAGCCCTCTCTAAGTGGTTTACAGAGTCAGCATATTAGCCTCAACAATCTGGGTCCTCATTTTATCCAACCTCGGAAGGATGGAAGGCTGAGCCTGGTGAGACCCGAACTGCCAAACTACTGGCAGTCAGTAATCAGCAGAGGTAGCCTACAGTACTGAATTCTAACCACTGTGCCACCACAACTCTTGATTTGCTTTGTCATTGGATTGCCATCTTGTCATTACTTTGTAGTTATTTTTTTCTTGTTTGAATTAATATTTATATTCTACTGTTAGGACCATGGTGGGTGATGTGGTTAGAACACTGGGTTGACAAGCGTGCGTTCAAGACCCAGGTGCTGTCGTGGGATGGGGTGAGCTCCTGTCCTTTGCTCCTGCTGGTGACATGAAAGGAGCCCCCATCTGGGCATCCCAGTTGTTTGGTCCACATAGGAAAGGTCAGAGGAAGAGTGCTAATTCAGTGATTGAGAAAAGGCTCTGTATGAAGAAAGTTTCAGTTTTGGTTTTGGTTCTCTCTTGCAGAAATTCTCTTGAATTGAGTAGGATTCTGTTAATTAGTACAGCAAGAACCAAGGGGTGGGTGGGAATTTCATTATAAACAGACTGACATCCTGACACAAATATGGCAGGTTTTTTGATGTTTCCAACCTACTTCAGAAGATTCGGAGCAAGGTGAGTGTTGAGCTAGAAACTCACAGCTGTGAGCCACACGTACATTAACTTTCACCTACCTTGTTAACAAAGGAATTAAAACTCTATATGACTTTGTTTTCTTTCACGAGGATATTATGAAAAGCACGCTTCCTATGGGAGGAAGTATAACAGACACTGACCCACAAGGGAGTGGATGCAATCAAGGTTGCACCGTTCAAAAGTTGCCTCTCCCCCAGTTTTCTTCTTGTAACATAATGAGGAATTAAGTCCCTCATTTCCAGCCTCCCCACAAAGTCCTTGAACTCGCAAGAAACATTAGCAGATGTTCATTAATGCAAAAGCAACTGGAGGATTGGAGGCATTTGCTGGCGATCTATGTTATGCATAAATGTTTGAAATTCTCTACAGAGGAAAACCACTTCTGGTTCAAAGCCAGTTGGCCATACGTTACTGCAAGAGGTGGGTGGGAAGTGGGTTAGGCTTTGATTGGGAATTGTTAGTATTATTGTTGTTTGTTTGTTTATAATTAAAGAAGCAAGCATCCAAAAATGCATGGAAATGCACTGTCATTAACCCCTAGTCACTCTGAACCTAATGAAAGAGAAATACTGAGTTCAATGGCTTTGGATTAAAAGGGAATGAATCAAGATAAGGAATTTCTGATATTGTTCTAAATTTCCTAAAAAGAAGTTCATTGCCCCTTAAGTATCACTTTAAATGCAGAAGCTGAAAGTGAAGCAGAGAAATCTAGATTTACCTATAATAAAAATACAATAATAACTGTTGTCGTCATTATCATCATCATCTAATTCTGACTGCTCAAGAGTAAATGCACACAAAACCAAAACTGAGAAGGCAGCAAGAGATAGCAAATTTTATTTTATTATTTATTAAACAAATTTATGTAGCTGCCAACTCATACATAGGTGACTCCAGGTGGCTTACAACATATAAAATCTACCTACATCATAAAAACCCATAAGAAATCCCCAGCTGACTCCCATGGCAACAACACACCATCAAATGCCACTTGCTGCAAGAAGGTCACATAAACCACAGCATGACAATGTAACAACAATGGCGCATTGGGATGTCCGCAAGAAATGCCATTTATCTGCAAACAAGAATAGGTGGGACCACAAAGCAGACAAAGCAATAGAAAAGGATGAAGGAACTTGGGCTTTAGAATTAAACAGATAAACACCTGCCACATAACATACCAAGCTTAATAAATGTTATATAATAAATAAATAAAAAAGACCAAAAAAAAAAAGGCCGGATAGCAGCCATGGCAGTAGTTGGAGACAATACCAGAGAAAGAACTGGAGAAAATCACAAAATGCAAAGGACTTGCCAAAATAGAATTACAACAACCGTGACAAGAGAAAGTAAAGATAATATCAATAGTAATAGCTTCCTTGGATACAATCCCAAAACAACTGGAACATCACTTGAACACCATCAGCATTGACAAAAACTCCATCACTCAATTGCAAAAGGCAGCTTTATTTGGAGCTGCTTACATCCTGTGACAATACTTTTAATATTATTAAACATCTGCCTATCCCAGATCCTTGGGAAGGACTTGACAGATGGATAAAAGTGCCAAATTCAGTCTAAACATCTGGTTGGATGCATGACCAACCACAATAATCGTAATTGTTAAGACCAGATTTGGATAATCTACAGCAGGGGTAGTCAACCTTTTTATACCTACCGCCCACTTTTGTATCTCTGTTAGTAGTAAAATTTTCTAATTACCCACCGGTTGCACAGTAAGGGTAATTTATAAAGTAGGGAAGTCAATTAAATTTAAAAAAGGAAAGTGCTTCAGTATCGGACAAAACCCCTACTGCCCACCATGAAAGCTGGAACTCCCACTAGTGGGTGGTAGGGACCAGGTTAACTACCAATAATCTACAGTGTTTTCATGATCGCTTTATAATGGCCAATAGGAAGCTATTCTAGAGCAATCACACCACCTGTGTGATTACCCTAGAACAGGTGTCTCCAACCTTTGCAACTTTAAGTCTGAAGGACTTCAGCTCCCAGAATTCTGGGAGCTGAAGTCCTTCAGACTTAAAGTTGCAAAGGTTGAAGACCCTTGCTCTAGAATAACAATTTTGGCTCACTTTTACCTTACATGCAACTTTCATGCTACTCCAGGAAGCTGTTCCAGAATTAGCAATGCTGATGGCTGTGGCAGCTGGATCAACACAAGGAAGCATAAAATTGGCGACATATTAAACACTCAGGAACAATACAGTAGAGCATATCATGAAAATACTGCTTTTGAGAAAACCCTGTATACCAGAATTCCAGTGTATCCAATAATATAATCTGAGATTTGACATAGCACATTTCTACTTTTGTCCTCCTGTAGCATACAGTTTTCTCTAGTTTCTTCAGTTACTGGGAAGCAGTCCATCATATGATTGCTCCCCCCCCCTTCGATAACACTGTCCTTTCTACTTATGGAACTGATACAGTGGTGGGATTCAAATAATTTAAGAACCGGTTCTCTGCTCTAATGACCAGCTAGGTAGGCATGGCTCGGTGGTCATGTGACTGAGTGGATGTGGCCAATTTAATGTCACTCATATCAATGGGCGCTTCACCTTAGCTGTTACAATGCAATAAGCATTAACCAGAGAGGCAGTTTCTGTAATCAGGGCAATAAAGATGAGGCTAGAAACAACACCAGAATGTTCTTTCCTGCCTCCCTTACAGGATTAGCCCTGCAAAGTGGGGGGGGGGGGAAACAAAATGAGATTTCTTCCAACAACCGGTTCTCCGAACTGCTTAGAAAGTTAACAACCGGTTCTCCCGAATAGGTGCGAACTGGCTGAAACCCACCACTGAACTGATATGTAAAGCAGTGAATGTCATTGAATTCTTATCAAAAACAAAATTTCTATTGGCCCAGGGAACCTGTTTTATGATGGTATTGAATGTACTGTAGTAACTATTTTGTACTACAGTTTCTTTAAGAACTTGGTATATTGACATTTAAGCAAACCTGTTGATGTATGTAAAGAGACATTGTTTCTTTTACTGTATTAGGAATGAGATTTGCTGAAGGGAAAGAATATAAGATTTTAAAAAAAACAGATATACTTATGGATCGTCTGTCCTTATAAGGTTGCTAAGAACTGGAAAAGATTTAAGAATTGCAGCTATTTCTACAAGCCAATC
Organism: Rhabdophis nuchalis; assembly: GCA_039707465.1. Classification (NCBI taxonomy): domain Eukaryota; kingdom Metazoa; phylum Chordata; class Lepidosauria; order Squamata; family Natricidae; genus Rhabdophis; species Rhabdophis nuchalis. The sequence continues at coordinate 154,545,151 of CM077643.1, read as the reverse complement.
AGATGGCTAGATACTGGGTTCAGAACAACCTCACTTTTCCTGAATATGGCAATATGGTGCTTTATTTTATTTATTTTTTATTTTATTAAATTTATACCCCGCCCTTCTCCTTGTTAGGACCCAGGGCAGCGCACAGGCATTATTTAAAAGACACAAAATACAATAAATATCACTTAAAATGTATTAAATTAACAAACCCGTGCTAAAACCCCAATATTAAAACCTATTACCAAATTATAAATTTTCTTAAAAAGTCAGAAACGGGGGGCTATCCTAGGCCGGCTTGTTGGAATAAATACGTCTTAAGACGTTGGCGGAAGAGGCGGAGGTCCGAGATAGTACGAAGGTCGGGGGGTAGGTCGTTCCAGAGGGCCGGGCCCGCCACAGAGAAGGCCCTTCCCCTGGGTGTCGCCAACCGGCATTGCCCCGCCGACGGCACCCGGAGAACGTCCTCTCTGTGGGAGCGGATCGGACGAAGGGATGTATGGGGCAGGAGGCGGTCTCATATATAGCTAGGCCCTTTAAACCTATATCTAACTTTTTTTTGTGTTAGGGCTTAACATGTATGCAAAAGGTTTCATTCCAGAGATGGGATGTTTTATTCTTCCTCTGAATGCACCATTCCAGGAAAATTACTGGCTTGGTAATTTTTCCTGGAAGTAATTTTTTCAGAAAAAGGGATTGTGACATTCCAGATACGGTCTGGCCCCAAAAGAATATGGCCCAAAGAAAGAATGTTTTACCTCCAGGATTAAATATTTTGTGCACATCTATTGTGGGTGGATTCTTAAAAGATGAAATGTTGTACATTATAATTTATAACTTAGTAATTACTACTTTGACACTGACTTCTGGTTGGTTTTTCCACAAAGAGACATCTTTGAAGGCATAGTTTTCTTGACTTTATTGTGCCACTCTGTCTGATGTAAGTGACGGAAGAATGGGCAGATGTGAAGGAAGGTGCTCCTCTGTGGCCAGTGGGATGTCTTATTTATATGTAAACTAGTGCTGATAAACCGGCATTTGCCTGGATATTTATTTATAGGGAGAAACTGTCAGGACCAAACATAAGTTCTAATGTTGGATTTTACCAGAGGGAGCCCCCTTGTAGAGTATTGTGAATCTGTTTCTATGGCAATTCAACTGCTCTGTACAGTAGAAGCCATTTTAAGGTACAACAGGCTGTATTGTAACAAACATACACCCTAAGGGATATTAAGGGTGTCTTATCCTGACAGTATTTATTTCCAGAAAGTAAGTCATCTGTGTACCAAGTTTAATTGAAATTGCTAGAGGCAATGTGTGTGTGTCTTAAAAAAGATAGTTAAGATTAAAATGAGCAGATGGAATTCCTGCCTCCCTGTTCTAACTTTAGGAATAAACGTAATGAAATATGCATCTCTTGGGCCACAGAGAAGAGAACTCCCTAATCAGGGTTAGCCCAAGCCATTTTCGATGCCAGAGGCGGGATTGTTTCCTCCCATCACACGATGCTATACAGTATTTTGGCATCTCAGACAAGACCCCACAGGCGTATCTCCCTAGCATTGCAAGTACAACAGTTGTGAATCGAATAACTAAAGGCCAGCTGCCTCCTTTTAGCAACCCAAATCATTTCTAAAAACACTGGCTTAGCTCTGCTTAATTGCAGGGCCAGCTTTACCAGGGTCCTGACTCTTCCCCGAAGCATACCTCAAGTGCTTCTGCTCGTGGGAAAGCGGTTTGGCACCATTCCTTCCCATCTAGTTGTCCTCTTTTTTGGGGGTGGGGGAAGTGGGACTTCCCAATGGAAAGAAGCATGCCAAAAGACTGATTCAGCACAAAAGCCACTTGATGTTTCCTCACACGTCTGCTTGGCTGGCTTTCGAGATCAAGCAGAAGAAAAATACAATCTCCACCACGCAGACTTTTGGCTGACCTGCACCAACCTAAATCAGCTGAGGCGATGTAGGAATTAATCTGCTGCTGCTGTTGGACAGCATTCCTTCCCACCGCACACTCTGTTGGACCAGCAGCAACTTCCAGTGAACGTAGCAGAGCTGCATCTGTCTCCCCAACCATAACAAAACAAAACTCCACTCTTGAGCTATTGCTACATGTTCCCAAAGGCTTGACTTTATTAAATATTAAAGCTACGGAGAGAAAGCAAGCAAGCAAGAAAGAGGATGTTCTTCATGAAGCAAAAACCCAGAGTTAACAACAATCCCCCCCTTTAGGCTATTCCAATTTAATCATCTGCAGTACAGGTAGTCCTCAACTTACAACAGATTGTTTAAGCGACCATTCAAAGTTACAACAGCAGTTTAAAAAAGTGACTTGAGATTGTTTTTCACGCTTAACAACTGTCGCGGCATTCCCTTGGTCACATAATCAAAATTCAGACGCTTGGCAATTGGCTGTCAGACGTGACTCCTTCCAAATTCAAGAAAGGAAAACCCCAACTCCATTGTTTTAGAGAAAAGGTACTTTATGGCAGGGGTCTCCTACCTTTGCAACTTTAAGTCTGAAGGACTTCAGCTGCCAGACTTCTCCAGCCAGCTTTGCTGGCTGGAGAATTCTGGGAGCTGAAGTCCTTCAGACTTAAAGTTGCAAAGGTTGGAGACCCCTGCTTTATGGAATATGAAGTGAAAAGAGCGAAAGTAAAACAAGATCTGAAACTAAAGGCGCGAAATTGTACATATCAAAAGTTTACCCAAATCCCTCCCCCCATCACGTGGGGTTGCATCCTCAAGTGCAGAGGCAGTTGACCTTTTAAAAAAAATAATAATAGTTTTTTATTTTTTTTAACATAAACACAAATAATACAAAAATAAATTAAAAAAACACAATATCGCTAAGCCATTTTTCCTTACAAACTATCAATTTTTTAAGAATGTATCAATTTATCACAGGTTTCTATGATATTCTTCAGAATTTGTCACTTATTTTTCATATCGATTATTACAATTCTTATATCTCGACCCTAATCTTACTAGTTATTTTAACATCCTTTTGTATAAGGCATAACTATATAATGGCATTCTATTTATGAAACCAACCGAAAGAAAGAAAAACAGCAGCAACAACAAATAAATACATTTAGATAGATTTAAAAAGGAAGAGTCCACTCTAAATAATGTCCTGTAGAGCAGGGGTCTCCAACTTTTGCAACTTTAAGTCTGGGAGCTGAAGTCCTTCAGACTTAAAGTTGCAAAGGTTGGAGACCCCTGCTGTAGAGGACATTCTAATTGGCGGTTGACCTTGACTAGACCTAAAGGCAAGATTAGTTTATCAGTGAGAAAATAGTGCTTTTTTTCTTGATCTCCCATCCCCCCTTGTTACAGTCCACCTCTCATTAATTGGCATTGCTTAAGATATGTTACTTAGAAGAAACTCGAACGAAGCAAATCTCCTTGGTACGTTTTGGTTTCCATTTCACCCTCCTAATCTCTTTTAAAAACACAGTCTTTTCAAATCCAAATCCAAATCTAAAGTTTCTGTTTGAATGGGTTTGTCCCTTCTCTGCTTTCTTCTTTGTGTCTCCAAATTGTTTAAAGCAAATGACTTTTTTGGGGCTATTGATTTAACCCTCCATTTCCCTACTTCTTTCTTTCTTTCTTTCTTTCTTTCTGCCAAAATCCCCATCTGCCCATCAATATTATTTATACTCTCAAGCAGGGGTGGCGAACTGTGGCTCTTTTATGACTCAAGAACTTCACTACCCAGAATTCCTGAGCCAGCATGGCTGGCTCAGGAATTCTGGGTATTGCAGTCCATGAGTCATAAAAGAGCCACAGTTCGCCACCCCTGCTCTCAAGGTTCTTTGCCTTTTCCAAATTCTGATTTATGACTGTGGGTTAATTAGATCTTCTTACCAGGCTTTCCATCCTGTCTCCTGCACGCTGCTGCTCAGCTGCTTTGGCCTAAAGTCAGCTTCTTGTGCAGCCATGTTGCCATGTTGCCTCCCTGACACTGATTCAGAGAGCAAATCTTTGACCTACGAGGGCCCTGTTGCACTCCCTCTGGGTCTGATGAGATGCTGCTCATTTTTCACCTCCCACACAGGGAGGTTCTGATCCAAAAAAGATCTTGGCATTGGTTTGTCAGAGTTCATGTGAGACTCTTCAGAGCTCCCTCCCATCTGTCCAGCTGGAGAACCTCCGATCGAACCCCACCAGACCTCAACATGACCATTCAGCATGCGCAGAAGATGGTGAAAACAAAACTCCGTTTTCGAAAACAAAAATCCTGAGATACGTCTCCTCCAGCACGACTCCCCTCCCAAATACCGAAACCCCCTCCCTCCTCATTACTATGGCAGCCAATAGCAAGCAAAGCGATATAGAGGCTGACACTGGCTCATATTTATGACAGTTGCAGTATCCTGGGGTCATGAATTTATCTTTTGCAACTTTCTGACAAGCAAGGTCAATGGGGAAGCCACTTAACAAGCGTGTTATAACTTTAAAAATGCAGTGATTCACTTAACAGCTGTGGTAAGAAAAGTGGCAAAACAGGGCAAACCTCACTTAACAAATTCCTCACTTAGCAACAGAAATTTTGGGTTCAATTGTGGTCATAAGCAGAGGACTACCTTTATCTACTTTGACTGTGAGGGATAAGCAGTGATGTGCTGGTAAATGTCTACTAATCAGCTTTGCCAGTTCCATTGCCTCTGCTGCCCTATATCACTAGCTACTGTACAGCTAATCAGTGTGTTAGGCATTACAGCTCACCCCTGCTGTCCATCAGCTCAAAACAATTTCTAGAATATTAACAGTTGGGCTCTTACAAGCTGGTAGGAGGTGTCTTCCGCACTCCATTGAGGATGGTTCACCTGAGAGCTATCAGGCCTTCCCCAACTTGTAGCTTGAGGCTGTCACTTGATCTTGCTCAGACCGCTAAGAATAAAGTCATAGATTTGAACTCTGAAATGGGATTTTTCTTCTCCAGTGGGTCACCGAAATCAAATTAGAGGTCAATGCCAGATCCCATAGTTAGACTGATTTCAACTAGATGAGGAAACTAGAGGGACAATTTAGTTTCTTGAACTAGTCATCCTTAGAAGTTGCACAGAGAATTCTCATATTCTGAACTACAGCAGCAATAGCAACAATTTATGGAAACGGGGATATTTTGAATAAGCTTCTATGGATACATATACTTTTATACTGCATTTTTTGGTCTTAAAAATATTGGTGCACCTGTAGCTAAAGACCCCGAGGTAGGCGGAGCACGAAATGATGTCAGTGAGCTGCTTTGCATTGTTGGCTGTGAAGACATTGAAGTGTCAATGAGAAAGGTTTGTCTTCATCCCTGATTGTCTTTTATCCACTGGCCTAAAACTTTCAGAAGTGCAATAGTATTTTTAAACTTGCAATAAATAAAATACTTACATAGTCCTTAGTTTGCTTTTCCTAGCAAACAATTTCCTTCTGTTTCTGACTTTTCTGAGTTCTTTCCTTATGTATAAAATACTGTCTTCTTCCTCTTGCCCATCGGTATGGTTAGGAGGGTGCTGACTTTCCCAACCCGTGATATCTATGTTTCCTGGTAAAACATATGGGAAAATACCACAGGGTGGGAAACCCACTTAGGGTTAGGGTTAGGTCGCCATGACCTCAGACAAGAAAATGGACACTGCCAATGCATTCCTTGCCCATCGGTATGGTTAGAAGGGTGCTGACTTTTCCATCCTGTGGTATCTATGTTTCCTGGTAGTATACATGGGAAAATCCCATAGGGGGGAAAACCCACTTAGGGTTAGGGTTATGTCCCCATGAACTCCATGAACTCAGACAGGAATATGGACACCGTCAATGGATTCGCAGCTGAAGGGTATAGTTAGGAGGGGGCTGACTTTTCCAACCCGTGGTATCAATTTTTCCTGGTAAAATACATGGGAAAATCCCATGGGGAGAAAACCTACTTAGGGTGAGGGTTAGGTCCCCATGAACTAAGATAAGGAAAATGGACACCGCCAATGGATTCACAGCTCATCGGTATGGTTAGGAGGGGGCTGGCTTTTCCAACCCGTGGTATATATATTTCCTGGCAAAATACATGGGAAAATCCCATAGTGGGGATAACCCACTTAGGGTTAGGGTTAGGTCCCCATGAACTCAGACAGGAAAATGGACACCACCAATGGATTTGCAGCTCATCAGTATGCTTAGGAGGGGGCTGACTTTTCCAACCCGTGGTATCTATGTTTCCTGGTAAAATACATGGGAAAATCACATAGGGGAGAAAACCCACTAAGGGCTAGGGTTAGGTCCCCATGAACTCAGACAGGAAAATGGACACACCAATGCATTCCTCGCCCATCAGTATGATTAGGAGGTCCTGATGTTTCAAACCTGTGGTATCTATGTTTCCTGGTAAAATACATGGGGAAATCCCATAGGGGAGAAAACCCACTAGGGTTAGGGTTAGGTCCCCATGAACTCAGAAAAGAAAAGCGACACCGCCAATGGATTTGCAGCTCATCGGTATGGTTAGGAGTGGGTTGACTTTTTCAACCTGTGGTATCTATGTTTCCTGGCAAAATACATGGGAAAATCCCATAGTGGGGATAACCCACTTAGGGTTAGGGTTAGGTCCCCATGAACTCAGACAGGAAAATGAACACTGCCAATGGATTACTAGCCCATCGGTATGGTTAGGAATGGGTTGACTTTTCCAACCCCTGGCATATACGTTTCCTGGTATAATACATGGGGAAATCCCATAGGGGAGAAAACCCATTTAGGGTTAGGGTTAGGTCCCCATGAACTCAGACAAGAAAGTGGTTAGGAGGGTGCTGACTTTTCCAACCCGTGGTATCTATGTTTCCTGGTAAAACACATGGGAAAATACCACAGGGGGGGGGGGGGAATCCCCTTAGTGGGTTTCCCTCCCTGTGGTATTTTCCCATATGTTTTACCAGGAAACATAGATACCAGGAAACATAGATACCACGGGTTAGGTACCATAGATACCATGGCTAGGTCGCTATGAACTCATACCCCATACTTCCTCCCGGCCGATTCGCTCCCACAGAGAGGGACTTCTCCGGGTGCCGTCCACTAGATTTTGTCAGCGGGCGACGCCCAGGGGAAGGGCCTTCTCTGTGGCGGGCCCAGCCCTCTGGAACGATCTTCCCCCCGACATTAGAACAACTACGGACCTCCGCTCCTTCCGTCAGAAATTAAAAACTCACTTTTTCTGCTTGGCCGGCCTAGGTTAGTCTCTACCTCAGGGGTTAGGAAATGTTAATTTTAAAATGGGAATTTTAGTGCAGGGATAGTTAGATTTAATTTGTTTTTATTGTATTTATGTATGTATATATTTTATGTTGTTTTAATTTCTCCCTGTGCACCGCTCCGAGTCCCCTCGGGGAGAGGACGCGGTTATATAAATAAATATTCTATTCTATATAAGAAAATGGACACTGCCAATACATTGCTTGCCCACCGGTATGGTTGGGAGGGGGTGATTTTTCCAATCTGTGGTATCTATGTTTCCTGGTAAAACACATGGGAAAATCGCATAGTGGGGAAAATCCACTTAGGGTTAGGGTTAGGTAGCCATGAACTCAGACAAGAAAATGGACACTGCCTATGCATTCCTCGCCCATCAAAATGGTTAGAAGGGTGCTGATTTTTCCAACCCTTGGTATATATGTTTCCTGGTAAAATACATGGAAAAATCCCTTAGAGGGGAAATCCCACTTAGGGTTAGGGTTAGGTCCCCACAAATTTAGACAAAAAAATGGACACAGCTCATCGGTGTGGTTAGGAGGGGGCTGACTTTTCCAACTTGTGGTATCTATGTTTCCTTGTAAAATAAATGGGAAAATCCCACAGGGGAGAAAACCCACTTAGGGATAGGGTTAGGTCCCAATGAACTAAGATAAGAAAAATGGACACCACCAATAGATTCGCAGCTGATCGGTATGGTTAGGAGGGGGGGTGACTTTTCCAACCCGTGGTATCTATGTTTCCTGTTAAAAAACATGGGAAAATACCATAGGGGCGGAAACCCTCTTTTGACACTGTCAATGCATTCCTTGCCCATTGTTATGGTTATGCTGATTTTTCCAACGCATGGTATCTATGTTTCCTGTTAGATGGGAAAATTCCATTGTGCAAAATTCCACTTAGGGTTACAGTTAACTCTCCATGAATCCGCAGAGCTAAACGGACATCGCCATTGGATTTGGAGCCTGTTGGTATGGTTAGGAGGGGGCACGCATTCCGAGCCAGCTTATATACATTCCCTGGCAAAATGAATGGGAAAATCCCATTGGGCAAAATTCCACTGAAGGTTAGGGTTAGCTCACCATGAATCCGCAGAGCAAAACAGACTTTGCCATTGGATTCGTACCACTCGGTATGGTTAGGAGGATGCATGCCATCTGAGCCGGCCTTATGTACATTCTCCGACAAAATGCATGGGGAAATCCCATTGGTCAAAATTCCAGTTAGGTTTAGGGTTATATCTCCATGAATCCTCAAGGGAAAACGGACATCGCCATTGGATTCAGAGCCACTTGCTTTGGTTAGATGGGGGCACGACTTCCGACCCAGCCTTATGTACATTTCCTGGCAAAATGAATGGGAAAATCCCATTGGGCAAAATTCCACTTAGGGTTAGGGTTAGCTCTCCATGAATCCGCAGAGCAAAACGGACATCGCCATTGGACTCGGAGCCCGTCGGTATGGTTAGGAGTGGACACGCCTTGCGACCCGGACTTATGTACATTCCCTGGAAACATGCATGGGAAAATCCCATAGGGCAAAATTCCACTTGGAATTCCACGCCGACTTGGAAGGCGTGTTCACTCCTAACCATACCGAGGGGCTCCGAGTCCAATGGTGATGTTCCTTTTGCGCTGCGGATTCATGGAGAGCTAAACCTAACCCTAAGTGGAATTTTGCCCTATGGGATTTTCCCATGCATTTTGCCAGGGAATGTACATAAGGCCGACTCGCAAGGCGTGCCCCCTCCTAACCATACCGACAGGCTCCGAGTCCAATGGCGATGTCCGTTTTGCTCTGCGGGTTCATGGAGAGCTAACCCTAACCCTAAATGGAATTTTGCCCTATGGGATTTTCCCATGCATTTTTCCAGGAAAAGTACATAAGGCCGACTCGAAAGACGTGTCCACTCCTAACCATGCGGACGGGCTCCGAATCCAATGGCGATGTCCATTTTGCAATGCAGATTCATGGAGAGCTAACCCTAACCCTAAGTGGAATTTTGCCCTATGGGATTTTCCCATGCATTTTTCCAGGAAAAGTACATAAGGCCGACTCGGAAGATGTGTCCACTCCTAACCATGCCGACGGGCTCCGATTCCAATGGCGATGTCCATTTTGCTCTGCGGATTCATGGAGAGCTAACCCTAACCCTAAGTGGAATTTTGCCCTAAGGGATTTTCCCATGCATTTTGCCAGGGAATGTACATAAGTCCGATTCGCAAGGCATTCCCCCTCCTAACCATGCCGACGGGCTCCGAGTCCAATGGCGATGTCCATTTTGCTCTGCAGATTCATGGAGAGCTAATCCTAACCCTAAATGGAATTTTGACCTATGGGATTTTCCCGTGCATTTTGCCAGGGAATGTACATAGGGCCGACTCGAAAGGCGTGTCCACTCCTAACCATACCGACGGGCTCCGAGTCCAATGGCGATGTCCATTTTGCTCTGCGGATTCATGGAGAGCTAACCCTAACCCTAAGTGGAATTTTGCCCTATGGGATTTTCCCATACATTTTGCCAGGGAATGTACATAAGGCCGACTCGGAAGACGTGTCCACTCCTAACCATGCCGACGGGCTCCGAGTCCAATGGCGATGTCCATTTTGCTCTGCGGATTCATGGAGAGCTAACCCTAACCCTAAGTGGAATTTTGCCCTATGGGATTTTCCCATACATTTTGCCAGGGAATGTACATAGGGCCGACTCGAAAGGCGTGTCCACTCCTAGCCATACCGATGGGCTCCGAGTCCAATGGCGATGTCCGTTTTGCTCTGCGGATTCATGGAGAGCTAACCCTAACCCTAAGTGGAATTTCGCCCTATGGGATTTTCCAATGCATTTTTCCAGGGAATGTACATAGGGCCGACTCGAAAGGCGTGTCCACTCCTAGCCATACCGATGGGCTCCGAGTCCAATGGCGATGTCCATTTTGCTCTGCGGATTCATGGAGAGCTAATCCTAACCCTAAATGGAATTTTGACCTATGGGATTTTCCCGTGCATTTTGCCAGGGAATGTACATAGGGCCGACTCGAAAGGCGTGTCCACTCCTAACCATACCGACGGGCTCCGAGTCCAATGGCGATGTCCATTTTGCTCTGCGGATTCATGGAGAGCTAACCCTAACCCTAAGTGGAATTTTGCCCTATGGGATTTTCCCATACATTTTGCCAGGGAATGTACATAAGGCCGACTCGGAAGACGTGTCCACTCCTAACCATACCGACGGGATCCGAGTCCAAAGGCGATGTCCGTTTTGCTCTCCGGATTCATGGAGAGCTAACCCTAACCCTAAGTGGAATTTTGCCCTATGGGATTTTCCCATGCATTTTTCCAGGAAAAGTACATAAGGCCGACTCGGAAGACGTGTCCACTCCTAACCATACCGACGGGCTCCGAGTCCAATGGCGATGTCCATTTTGCTCTGCGGATTCATGGAGAGCTAACCCTAACCCTAAGTGGAATTTTGCCCTATGGGATTTTCCCATGCATTTTTCCAGGGAATGTACATAAGTCCAACTCGCAAGGCGTGTCAACTCCTAACCATACCGACGGGCTCCGAGTCCAATGGCGATGTCCATTTTGCTCTGCGGATTCATGGAGAGCTAACCCTAACCCTAAGTGGAATTTTGCCCTATGGGATTTTCCCTTGCATTTTTCCAGGGAATGTACGTAAGTCCGACTCGCAAGGCATGCCCCCTCCTAACCATACCGACGGGCTCCGAGTCCAATGGCGATGTCCGTTTTGCTCTGCGGATTCATGGAGAGCTAACCCTAACCCTAAGTGGAATTTTGACCTATGGGATTTTCCCATGCATGTTTCCAGGGAATGTACATAAGTCCGACTCGCAAGGCGTGCCCCCTCCTAACCATACTGACGGGCTCCGAGTCCAATGGCGATGTCCGTTTTGCTCTGCGGATTCATGGAGAGCTAACCCTAACCCTAAGTGGAATTTTGCCCTATGGGATTTTCCCATTCATTTTGCCAGGGAATGTACATAAGGCCGACTCGCAAGTCGTGTCCACTCCTAACCATACCGACGGACTCCGAGTCCAATGGCGATGTCCGTTTTGCTCTGCGGATTCATGGAGAGCTAACCCTAACCCTAAGTGGAATTTTGCCCTATGGGATTTTCCCATTCATTTTGCCAGGGAATGTACAAAAGGCCGACTCGCAAGGCGTGTCAACTCCTAACCATACCGACGGGCTCCGAGTCCAATGGCGATGTCCATTTTGCTCTGCGGATTCATGGAGAGCTAACCCTAACCCTAAGTGGAATTTTGCCCTATGGGATTTTCCCATGCATTTTTCCAGGGAATGTACGTAAGTCCGACTCGCAAGGCATGCCCCCTCCTAACCATACCGACGGGCTCCGAGTCCAATGGCGATGTCCGTTTTGCTCTGCGGATTCATGGAGAGCTAACCCTAACCCTAAGTGAAATTTTGACCTATGGGATTTTCCCATGCATGTTTCCAGGGAATGTACATAAGTCCGACTCGCAAGGCGTGCCCCCTCCTAACCATACTGACGGGCTCCGAGTCCAATGGCGAGGTCCGTTTTGCTCTGTGGATTCATGGAGAGCTAACCCTAACCCTAAGTGGAATTTTGCCCTATGGGATTTTCCCATGCATTTTGCCGGGGAATGTACATAAGTCCGACTCGCAAGGCATTCCCCCTCCTAACCATGCCGACAGGCTCCGAGTCCAATGGCGATGTCCATTTTGCTCTGCAGATTCATGGAGAGCTAATCCTAACCCTAAATGGAATTTTGCCCTATGGGATTTTCCCGTGCATTTTGCCAGGGAATGTACATAGGGCCGACTCGAAAGGCCTGTCCACTCCTAACCATACCGACGGGCTCCGAGTCCAATGGCGATGTCCATTTTGCTCTGCGGATTCATGGAGAGCTAACCCTAACCCTAAGTGGAATTTTGCCCTATGGGATTTTCCCATACATTTTGCCAGGGAATGTACATAAGGCCGACTCGGAAGACGTGTCCACTCCTAACCATGCCGACGGGCTCCGAGTCCAATGGCGATGTCCTTTTGCTCTGTTCATTCATGGAGAGCTAACCCTAACCCTAAGTGGAATTTTGCCCTATGGGATTTTCCCATGCATTTTTCCAGGAAAAATACATAAGGCCGACTCGGAAGGCGTGTTCACTCGTAACCATACTGACGGGCTCCGAGTCCAATGGTGATGTCCCTTTTGCTCTGCGGATTCATGGAGAGCTAACCCTAACCCTAAGTGGAATTTTGCCCTATGGGATTTTCCCATTCATTTTGCCAGGGAATGTACATAAGGCCGACTCGGAAGACGTGTCCACTCCTAACCATGCCGACGGGATCCGATTCCAAAGGCGATGTCCGTTTTGCTCTGCGGATTCATGGAGAGCTAACCCTAACCCTAAGTGGAATTTTGCCCCATGGGATTTTCCCATGCATTTTGCCAGGGAATGTACATAAGGCCGACTCGGAAGACGTGTCCACTCCTAACCATGCCGACGGGCTCCGAGTCTAATGGCGATGTCCATTTTGCTCTGCGGATTCATGGAGAGCTAACCCTAACCCTAAGTGGAATTTTGCCCTATGGGATTTTCCCATGCATTTTGCCAGGAAAAGTACATAAGGCCGACTTGGAAGGCGTGTTCACTCCTAACCATACCGACGGGCTCCGAGTCCAATGGTGATGTCCCTTTTGCGCTGCGGATTCATGGAGAGCTAACCCTAACCCTAAGTGGAATTTTGCCCTATGGGATTTTCCCATTCATTTTGCCAGGGAATGTACATAAGGCCGACACTCAAGGCGTGTCAACTCCTAACCATACCGACGGACTCCGAGTCCAATGGCGATGTCCTTTTTGCTCTGCGGATTCATGGAGAGCTAACCCTAACCCTAAGTGGAATTTCGCCCTATGGGATTTTCCCATGCATTTTGCCAGGGAATGTACATAAGTCCGACTCGCAAGACGTGCCCCCTCCTAACCATACCGACGGTATCCGAGTCCAAAGGCGATATCCGTTTTGCTCTGCGGATTCATGGAGAGCTAAGCCTAACCCTAAGTGGAATTTTGCCCTATGGGATTTTCCCATTCATTTTGCCAGGGAATGTACATAAGGCCGACTCGGAAGACGTGTCCACTCCTAACCATGCCGACGGGATCCGATTCCAAAGGCGATGTCCGTTTTGCTCTGCGGATTCATGGAGAGCTAACCCTAACCCTAAGTGGAATTTTGCCCCATGGGATTTTCCCATGCATTTTGCCAGGGAATGTACATAAGGCCGACTCGGAAGACGTGTCCACTCCTAACCATGCCGACGGGCTCCGAGTCTAATGGCGATGTCCATTTTGCTCTGCGGATTCATGGAGAGCTAACCCTAACCCTAAGTGGAATTTTGCCCTATGGGATTTTCCCATGCATTTTGCCAGGAAAAGTACATAAGGCCGACTTGGAAGGCGTGTTCACTCCTAACCATACCGACGGGCTCCGAGTCCAATGGTGATGTCCCTTTTGCGCTGCGGATTCATGGAGAGCTAACCCTAACCCTAAGTGGAATTTTGCCCTATGGGATTTTCCCATTCATTTTGCCAGGGAATGTACATAAGGCCGACACTCAAGGCGTGTCAACTCCTAACCATACCGACGGACTCCGAGTCCAATGGCGATGTCCTTTTTGCTCTGCGGATTCATGGAGAGCTAACCCTAACCCTAAGTGGAATTTCGCCCTATGGGATTTTCCCATGCATTTTTCCAGGGAATGTACATAAGTCCGACTCGCAAGACGTGCCCCCTCCTAACCATACCGACGGTATCCGAGTCCAAAGGCGATATCCGTTTTGCTCTGCGGATTCATGGAGAGCTAAGCCTAACCCTAAGTGGAATTTTGCCCTATGGGATTTTCCCATGCATTTTGCCAGGGAATGTAAATAAGGCCGACTCGGAAGGCGTGTCCACTCCTAACCATACCGACGGGCTCCGAGTCCAATGGTGATGTCCGTTTTGCTCTGCAGATTCATGGAGAGCTAACCCTAACCCTAAGTGGAATTTTGCCCTATGGGATTTTCCCATGCATTTTGCCAGGGAATGTACATAAGTCCGACTCGCAAGGCGTACCCTCTCCTAACCATACCGACGGGATCCGAGTCCAAAGGCGATGTCCCTTTTGCTCTGCGGATTCATGGAGAGCTAACCCTAACCCTAAGTGGAATTTTGCCCTATGGGATTTTCCCATGCATTTTGCCAGGAAAAGTACATAAGGCCGACTTGGAAGGCGTGTTCACTCCTAACCATACCGACGGGCTCCGAGTCCAATGGTGATGTCCCTTTTGCGCTGCGGATTCATGGAGAGCTAACCCTAACCCTAAGTGGAATTTTGCCCTATGGGATTTTCCCATTCATTTTGCCAGGGAATGTACATAAGGCCGACTCTCAAGGCGTGTCAACTCCTAACCATACCAACGGACTCCGAGTCCAATGGCGATGTCCGTTTTGCTCTGCGGATTCATGGAGAGCTAACCCTAACCCTAAGTGGAATTTCGCCCTATGGGATTTTCCCATGCATTTTTCCAGGGAATGTACATAAGTCCGACTCGCAAGACGTGCCCCCTCCTAACCATACCGATGGGATCCGAGTCCAAAGGCGATGTCCGTTTTGCTCTGCGGATTCATGGAGAGCTAACCCTAACCCTAAGTGGAATTTTGCCCTATGGGATTTTCCCATGCATTTTGCCAGGGAATGTACATAAGGCCGACTCGGAAGGCGTGTCCACTCCTAACCATACCGACGGGCTCCGAGTCCAATGGTGATGTCCGTTTTGCTCTGCAGATTCATGGAGAGCTAGCCCTAACCCTAAGTGGAATTTTGCCCTATGGGATTTTCCCATGCATTTTGCCAGGGAATGTACATAAGTCCGACTCGCAAGGCGTACCCTCTCCTAACCATACCGACGGTATCCGAGTCCAAAGGCGATATCCGTTTTGCTCTGCGGATTCATGGAGAGCTAAGCCTAACCCTAAGTGGAATTTTGCCCTATGGGATTTTCCCATGCATTTTGCCAGGGAATGTACATAAGGCCGACTCGGAAGGCGTGTCCACTCCTAACCATACCGACGGGCTCCGAGTCCAATGGTGATGTCCGTTTTGCTCTGCAGATTCATGGAGAGCTAACCCTAACCCTAAGTGGAATTTTGCCCTATGGGATTTTCCCATGCATTTTGCCAGGGAATGTACATAAGTCCGACTCGCAAGGCGTACCCTCTCCTAACCATACCGACGGGATCCGAGTCCAAAGGCGATGTCCCTTTTGCTCTGCGGATTCATGGAGAGCTAACCCTAACCCTAAGTGGAATTTTGCCCTATGGGATTTTCCCATGCATTTTGCCAGGAAAAGTACATAAGGCCGACTTGGAAGGCGTGTTCACTCCTTACCATACCGACGGGCTCCGAGTCCAATGGTGATGTCCCTTTTGCGCTGCGGATTCATGGAGAGCTAACCCTAACCCTAAGTGGAATTTTGCCCTATGGGATTTTCCCATTCATTTTGCCAGGGAATGTACATAAGGCCGACTCTCAAGGCGTGTCAACTCCTAACCATACCGACGGACTCCGAGTCCAATGGCAATGTCCGTTTTGCTCTGCGGATTCATGGAGAGCTAACCCTAACCCTAAGTGGAATTTCGCCCTATGGGATTTTCCCATGCATTTTTCCAGGGAATGTACATAAGTCCGACTCGCAAGACGTGCCCCCTCCTAACCATACCGATGGGATCCGAGTCCAAAGGCGATGTCCGTTTTGCTCTGCGGATTCATGGAGAGCTAACCCTAACCCTAAGTGGAATTTTGCCCTATGGGATTTTCCCATGCATTTTGCCAGGGAATGTACATAAGGCCGACTCGGAAGGTGTGTCCACTCCTAACCATACCGACGGGCTCCGAGTCCAATGGTGATGTCCGTTTTGCTCTGCAGATTCATGGAGAGCTAGCCCTAACCCTAAGTGGAATTTTGCCCTATGGGATTTTCCCATGCATTTTGCCAGGGAATGTACATAAGGCCGACTCGGAAGGCGTGTCCACTCCTAACCATACCGACGGGCTCCGAGTCCAATGGTGATGTCCATTTTGCTCTGCAGATTCATGGAGAGCTAGCCCTAACCCTAAGTGGAATTTTGCCCTATGGGATTTTCCCATGCATTTTGCCAGGGAATGTACATAAGTCCGACTCGCAAGGCGTACCCTCTCCTAACCATACCGATGGTATCCGAGTCCAAAGGCGATATCCGTTTTGCTCTGCGGATTCATGGAGAGCTAAGCCTAACCCTAAGTGGAATTTTGCCCTATGGGATTTTCCCATGCATTTTGCCAGGGAATGTACATAAGGCCGACTCGGAAGGTGTGTCCACTCCTAACCATACCGACGGGCTCCGAGTCCAATGGTGATGTCCGTTTTGCTCTGCAGATTCATGGAGAGCTAACCCTAACCCTAAGTGGAATTTTGCCCTATGGGATTTTCCCATGCATTTTGCCAGGGAATGTACATAAGTCCGACTCGCAAGGCGTACCCTCTCCTAACCATACCGACGGGATCCGAGTCCAAAGGCGATGTCCCTTTTGCTCTGCGGATTCATGGAGAGCTAACCCTAACCCTAAGTGGAATTTTGCCCTATGGGATTTTCCCATGCATTTTGCCAGGAAAAGTACATAAGGCCGACTTGGAAGGCGTGTTCACTCCTTACCATACCGACGGGCTCCGAGTCCAATGGTGATGTCCCTTTTGCGCTGCGGATTCATGGAGAGCTAACCCTAACCCTAAGTGGAATTTTGCCCTATGGGATTTTCCGATTCATTTTGCCAGGGAATGTACATAAGGCCGACTCTCAAGGCGTGTCAACTCCTAACCATACCGACGGACTCCGAGTCCAATGGCGATGTCCGTTTTGCTCTGCGGATTCATGGAGAGCTAACCCTAACCCTAAGTGGAATTTCGCCCTATGGGATTTTCCCATGCATTTTTCCAGGGAATGTACATAAGTCCGACTCGCAAGACGTGCCCCCTCCTAACCATACCAATGGGATCCGAGTCCAAAGGCGATGTCCGTTTTGCTCTGCGGATTCATGGAGAGCTAACCCTAACCCTAAGTGGAATTTTGCCCTATGGGATTTTCCCATGCATTTTGCCAGGGAATGTACATAAGGCCGACTCGGAAGGCGTGTCCACTCCTAACCATACCGACGGGCTCCGAGTCCAATGGTGATGTCCGTTTTGCTCTGCAGATTCATGGAGAGCTAGCCCTAACCCTAAGTGGAATTTTGCCCTATGGGATTTTCCCATGCATTTTGCCAGGGAATGTACATAAGTCCGACTCGCAAGGCGTACCGTCTCCTAACCATACCGACGGGATCCGAGTCCAAAGGCGATATCCGTTTTGCTCTGCGGATTCATGGAGAGCTAAGCCTAACCCTAAGTGGAATTTTGCCCTATGGGATTTTCCCATGCATTTTGCCAGGGAATGTACATAAGGCCGACTCGGAAGGCGTGTCCACTCCTAACCATACCGACGGGCTCCGAGTCCAATGGTGATGTCCGTTTTGCTCTGCAGATTCATGGAGAGCTAACCCTAACCCTAAGTGGAATTTTGCCCTATGGGATTTTCCCATGCATTTTTCCAGGAAAAGTACATAAGGCCGACTCGGAAGACGTGTCCACTCCTAACCATGCCGACGGGCTCCGATTCCAATGGCGATGTCCATTTTGCTCTGCGGATTCATGGAGAGCTAACCCTAACCCTAAGTGGAATTTTGCCCTATGGGATTCTCCCATGCATTTTGCCAGGGAATATACATAAGGCCGACTCGGAAGATGTGTCCACTCCTAAACATGCCGACGGGCTCCGATTCCAATGGCGATGTCCGTTTTGCTCTGCGGATTCATGGAGAGCTAACCCTAACCCTAAGTGGAATTTTGCCCTATGGGATTTTCCCATGCATTTTGCCAGGCACTGTACATAAGGCCGACTAAGAAGGGTTGCTACCTCCCTAACCATACCGATCGGCTCTGAGCACAATGGCGATGTCCATTTTGCAATGCAGATTCATGGAGAGCTAACCCTAACCCTAAGTGGAATTTTGCCCTATGGGATTTTCCCATGCATTTTTCCAGGAAAAGTACATAAGGCCGACTCGGAAGACGTGTCCACTCCTAACCATGCCGATGGGCTCCGAGTCCAATGGCGATGTCCATTTTGCTCTGCAGATTCATGGAGAGCTAATCCTAACCCTAAATGGAATTTTGCCATATGGGATTTTCCCGTGCATTTTGCCAGGGAATGTAGATAGGGCCGACTCGAAAGGCGTGTCCACTCCAAGCCATACCGATGGGCTCCGAGTCCAATGGCGATATCCGTTTTGCTCTGCGGATTCATGGAGAGCTAAGCCTAACCCTAAGTGGAATTTTGCCCTATGGGATTTTCCCATGCATTTTGCCAGGGAATGTACATAAGGCCGACTCGGAAGGCGTGTCCACTCCTAACCATACCGACGGGCTCCGAGTCCAATGGTGATGTCCGTTTTGCTCTGCAGATTCATGGAGAGCTAACCCTAACCCTAAGTGGAATTTTGCCCTATGGGATTTTCCCATGCATTTTGCCAGGGAATGTACATAAGTCCAACTCGCAAGGCGTACCCTCTCCTAACCATACCGACGGGATCCGAGTCCAAAGGCGATGTCCGTTTTGCTCTGCGGATTCATGGAGAGCTAACCCTAACCCTAAGTGGAATTTTGCCCTATGGGATTTTCCCATGCATTTTGCCAGGAAAAGTACATAAGGCCGACTTGGAAGGCGTGTCCACTCCTAACCATACTGACGGGCTCCGAGTCCAATGGCGATGTCCATTTTGCAATGCAGATTCATGGAGAGCTAACCCTAACCCTAAGTGGAATTTTGCCCTATGGGATTTTCCCATGCATTTTGCCAGGGAATGTACATAAGGCCGACTCGGAAGACGTGTCCACTCCTAACCATGCCGACGGGCTCCGAGTCTAATGGCGATGTCCATTTTGCTCTGCGGATTCATGGAGAGCTAACCCTAACCCTAAGTGGAATTTTGCCCTATGGGATTTTCCCATGCATTTTGCCAGGAAAAGTACATAAGGCCGACTTGGAAGGCGTGTTCACTCCTAACCATACCGACGGGCTCCGAGTCCAATGGTGATGTCCCTTTTGCGCTGCGGATTCATGGAGAGCTAACCCTAACCCTAAGTGGAATTTTGCCCTATGGGATTTTCCCATTCATTTTGCCAGGGAATGTACATAAGGCCGACACTCAAGGCGTGTCAACTCCTAACCATACCGACGGACTCCGAGTCCAATGGCGATGTCCTTTTTGCTCTGCGGATTCATGGAGAGCTAACCCTAACCCTAAGTGGAATTTCGCCCTATGGGATTTTCCCATGCATTTTGCCAGGGAATGTACATAAGTCCGACTCGCAAGACGTGCCCCCTCCTAACCATACCGACGGTATCCGAGTCCAAAGGCGATATCCGTTTTGCTCTGCGGATTCATGGAGAGCTAAGCCTAACCCTAAGTGGAATTTTGCCCTATGGGATTTTCCCATTCATTTTGCCAGGGAATGTACATAAGGCCGACTCGGAAGACGTGTCCACTCCTAACCATGCCGACGGGATCCGATTCCAAAGGCGATGTCCGTTTTGCTCTGCGGATTCATGGAGAGCTAACCCTAACCCTAAGTGGAATTTTGCCCCATGGGATTTTCCCATGCATTTTGCCAGGGAATGTACATAAGGCCGACTCGGAAGACGTGTCCACTCCTAACCATGCCGACGGGCTCCGAGTCTAATGGCGATGTCCATTTTGCTCTGCGGATTCATGGAGAGCTAACCCTAACCCTAAGTGGAATTTTGCCCTATGGGATTTTCCCATGCATTTTGCCAGGAAAAGTACATAAGGCCGACTTGGAAGGCGTGTTCACTCCTAACCATACCGACGGGCTCCGAGTCCAATGGTGATGTCCCTTTTGCGCTGCGGATTCATGGAGAGCTAACCCTAACCCTAAGTGGAATTTTGCCCTATGGGATTTTCCCATTCATTTTGCCAGGGAATGTACATAAGGCCGACACTCAAGGCGTGTCAACTCCTAACCATACCGACGGACTCCGAGTCCAATGGCGATGTCCTTTTTGCTCTGCGGATTCATGGAGAGCTAACCCTAACCCTAAGTGGAATTTCGCCCTATGGGATTTTCCCATGCATTTTTCCAGGGAATGTACATAAGTCCGACTCGCAAGACGTGCCCCCTCCTAACCATACCGACGGTATCCGAGTCCAAAGGCGATATCCGTTTTGCTCTGCGGATTCATGGAGAGCTAAGCCTAACCCTAAGTGGAATTTTGCCCTATGGGATTTTCCCATGCATTTTGCCAGGGAATGTAAATAAGGCCGACTCGGAAGGCGTGTCCACTCCTAACCATACCGACGGGCTCCGAGTCCAATGGTGATGTCCGTTTTGCTCTGCAGATTCATGGAGAGCTAACCCTAACCCTAAGTGGAATTTTGCCCTATGGGATTTTCCCATGCATTTTGCCAGGGAATGTACATAAGTCCGACTCGCAAGGCGTACCCTCTCCTAACCATACCGACGGGATCCGAGTCCAAAGGCGATGTCCCTTTTGCTCTGCGGATTCATGGAGAGCTAACCCTAACCCTAAGTGGAATTTTGCCCTATGGGATTTTCCCATGCATTTTGCCAGGAAAAGTACATAAGGCCGACTTGGAAGGCGTGTTCACTCCTAACCATACCGACGGGCTCCGAGTCCAATGGTGATGTCCCTTTTGCGCTGCGGATTCATGGAGAGCTAACCCTAACCCTAAGTGGAATTTTGCCCTATGGGATTTTCCCATTCATTTTGCCAGGGAATGTACATAAGGCCGACTCTCAAGGCGTGTCAACTCCTAACCATACCAACGGACTCCGAGTCCAATGGCGATGTCCGTTTTGCTCTGCGGATTCATGGAGAGCTAACCCTAACCCTAAGTGGAATTTCGCCCTATGGGATTTTCCCATGCATTTTTCCAGGGAATGTACATAAGTCCGACTCGCAAGACGTGCCCCCTCCTAACCATACCGATGGGATCCGAGTCCAAAGGCGATGTCCGTTTTGCTCTGCGGATTCATGGAGAGCTAACCCTAACCCTAAGTGGAATTTTGCCCTATGGGATTTTCCCATGCATTTTGCCAGGGAATGTACATAAGGCCGACTCGGAAGGCGTGTCCACTCCTAACCATACCGACGGGCTCCGAGTCCAATGGTGATGTCCGTTTTGCTCTGCAGATTCATGGAGAGCTAGCCCTAACCCTAAGTGGAATTTTGCCCTATGGGATTTTCCCATGCATTTTGCCAGGGAATGTACATAAGTCCGACTCGCAAGGCGTACCCTCTCCTAACCATACCGACGGTATCCGAGTCCAAAGGCGATATCCGTTTTGCTCTGCGGATTCATGGAGAGCTAAGCCTAACCCTAAGTGGAATTTTGCCCTATGGGATTTTCCCATGCATTTTGCCAGGGAATGTACATAAGGCCGACTCGGAAGGCGTGTCCACTCCTAACCATACCGACGGGCTCCGAGTCCAATGGTGATGTCCGTTTTGCTCTGCAGATTCATGGAGAGCTAACCCTAACCCTAAGTGGAATTTTGCCCTATGGGATTTTCCCATGCATTTTGCCAGGGAATGTACATAAGTCCGACTCGCAAGGCGTACCCTCTCCTAACCATACCGACGGGATCCGAGTCCAAAGGCGATGTCCCTTTTGCTCTGCGGATTCATGGAGAGCTAACCCTAACCCTAAGTGGAATTTTGCCCTATGGGATTTTCCCATGCATTTTGCCAGGAAAAGTACATAAGGCCGACTTGGAAGGCGTGTTCACTCCTTACCATACCGACGGGCTCCGAGTCCAATGGTGATGTCCCTTTTGCGCTGCGGATTCATGGAGAGCTAACCCTAACCCTAAGTGGAATTTTGCCCTATGGGATTTTCCCATTCATTTTGCCAGGGAATGTACATAAGGCCGACTCTCAAGGCGTGTCAACTCCTAACCATACCGACGGACTCCGAGTCCAATGGCAATGTCCGTTTTGCTCTGCGGATTCATGGAGAGCTAACCCTAACCCTAAGTGGAATTTCGCCCTATGGGATTTTCCCATGCATTTTTCCAGGGAATGTACATAAGTCCGACTCGCAAGACGTGCCCCCTCCTAACCATACCGATGGGATCCGAGTCCAAAGGCGATGTCCGTTTTGCTCTGCGGATTCATGGAGAGCTAACCCTAACCCTAAGTGGAATTTTGCCCTATGGGATTTTCCCATGCATTTTGCCAGGGAATGTACATAAGGCCGACTCGGAAGGCGTGTCCACTCCTAACCATACCGACGGGCTCCGAGTCCAATGGTGATGTCCGTTTTGCTCTGCAGATTCATGGAGAGCTAGCCCTAACCCTAAGTGGAATTTTGCCCTATGGGATTTTCCCATGCATTTTGCCAGGGAATGTACATAAGGCCGACTCGGAAGGCGTGTCCACTCCTAACCATACCGACGGGCTCCGAGTCCAATGGTGATGTCCATTTTGCTCTGCAGATTCATGGAGAGCTAGCCCTAACCCTAAGTGGAATTTTGCCCTATGGGATTTTCCCATGCATTTTGCCAGGGAATGTACATAAGTCCGACTCGCAAGGCGTACCCTCTCCTAACCATACCGATGGTATCCGAGTCCAAAGGCGATATCCGTTTTGCTCTGCGGATTCATGGAGAGCTAAGCCTAACCCTAAGTGGAATTTTGCCCTATGGGATTTTCCCATGCATTTTGCCAGGGAATGTACATAAGGCCGACTCGGAAGGTGTGTCCACTCCTAACCATACCGACGGGCTCCGAGTCCAATGGTGATGTCCGTTTTGCTCTGCAGATTCATGGAGAGCTAACCCTAACCCTAAGTGGAATTTTGCCCTATGGGATTTTCCCATGCATTTTGCCAGGGAATGTACATAAGTCCGACTCGCAAGGCGTACCCTCTCCTAACCATACCGACGGGATCCGAGTCCAAAGGCGATGTCCCTTTTGCTCTGCGGATTCATGGAGAGCTAACCCTAACCCTAAGTGGAATTTTGCCCTATGGGATTTTCCCATGCATTTTGCCAGGAAAAGTACATAAGGCCGACTTGGAAGGCGTGTTCACTCCTTACCATACCGACGGGCTCCGAGTCCAATGGTGATGTCCCTTTTGCGCTGCGGATTCATGGAGAGCTAACCCTAACCCTAAGTGGAATTTTGCCCTATGGGATTTTCCGATTCATTTTGCCAGGGAATGTACATAAGGCCGACTCTCAAGGCGTGTCAACTCCTAACCATACCGACGGACTCCGAGTCCAATGGCGATGTCCGTTTTGCTCTGCGGATTCATGGAGAGCTAACCCTAACCCTAAGTGGAATTTCGCCCTATGGGATTTTCCCATGCATTTTTCCAGGGAATGTACATAAGTCCGACTCGCAAGACGTGCCCCCTCCTAACCATACCAATGGGATCCGAGTCCAAAGGCGATGTCCGTTTTGCTCTGCGGATTCATGGAGAGCTAACCCTAACCCTAAGTGGAATTTTGCCCTATGGGATTTTCCCATGCATTTTGCCAGGGAATGTACATAAGGCCGACTCGGAAGGCGTGTCCACTCCTAACCATACCGACGGGCTCCGAGTCCAATGGTGATGTCCGTTTTGCTCTGCAGATTCATGGAGAGCTAGCCCTAACCCTAAGTGGAATTTTGCCCTATGGGATTTTCCCATGCATTTTGCCAGGGAATGTACATAAGTCCGACTCGCAAGGCGTACCGTCTCCTAACCATACCGACGGGATCCGAGTCCAAAGGCGATATCCGTTTTGCTCTGCGGATTCATGGAGAGCTAAGCCTAACCCTAAGTGGAATTTTGCCCTATGGGATTTTCCCATGCATTTTGCCAGGGAATGTACATAAGGCCGACTCGGAAGGCGTGTCCACTCCTAACCATACCGACGGGCTCCGAGTCCAATGGTGATGTCCGTTTTGCTCTGCAGATTCATGGAGAGCTAACTCTAACCCTAAGTGGAATTTTGCCCTATGGGATTTTCCCATGCATTTTTCCAGGAAAAGTACATAAGGCCGACTCGGAAGACGTGTCCACTCCTAACCATGCCGACGGGCTCCGATTCCAATGGCGATGTCCATTTTGCTCTGCGGATTCATGGAGAGCTAACCCTAACCCTAAGTGGAATTTTGCCCTATGGGATTCTCCCATGCATTTTGCCAGGGAATATACATAAGGCCGACTCGGAAGATGTGTCCACTCCTAAACATGCCGACGGGCTCCGATTCCAATGGCGATGTCCGTTTTGCTCTGCGGATTCATGGAGAGCTAACCCTAACCCTAAGTGGAATTTTGCCCTATGGGATTTTCCCATGCATTTTGCCAGGCACTGTACATAAGGCCGACTAAGAAGGGTTGCTACCTCCCTAACCATACCGATCGGCTCTGAGCACAATGGCGATGTCCATTTTGCAATGCAGATTCATGGAGAGCTAACCCTAACCCTAAGTGGAATTTTGCCCTATGGGATTTTCCCATGCATTTTTCCAGGAAAAGTACATAAGGCCGACTCGGAAGACGTGTCCACTCCTAACCATGCCGATGGGCTCCGAGTCCAATGGCGATGTCCATTTTGCTCTGCAGATTCATGGAGAGCTAATCCTAACCCTAAATGGAATTTTGCCATATGGGATTTTCCCGTGCATTTTGCCAGGGAATGTAGATAGGGCCGACTCGAAAGGCGTGTCCACTCCAAGCCATACCGATGGGCTCCGAGTCCAATGGCGATATCCGTTTTGCTCTGCGGATTCATGGAGAGCTAAGCCTAACCCTAAGTGGAATTTTGCCCTATGGGATTTTCCCATGCATTTTGCCAGGGAATGTACATAAGGCCGACTCGGAAGGCGTGTCCACTCCTAACCATACCGACGGGCTCCGAGTCCAATGGTGATGTCCGTTTTGCTCTGCAGATTCATGGAGAGCTAACCCTAACCCTAAGTGGAATTTTGCCCTATGGGATTTTCCCATGCATTTTGCCAGGGAATGTACATAAGTCCGACTCGCAAGGCGTACCCTCTCCTAACCATACCGACGGGATCCGAGTCCAAAGGCGATGTCCGTTTTGCTCTGCGGATTCATGGAGAGCTAACCCTAACCCTAAGTGGAATTTTGCCCTATGGGATTTTCCCATGCATTTTGCCAGGAAAAGTACATAAGGCCGACTTGGAAGGCGTGTCCACTCCTAACCATACTGACGGGCTCCGAGTCCAATGGCGATGTCCATTTTGCAATGCAGATTCATGGAGAGCTAACCCTAACCCTAAGTGGAATTTTGCCCTATGGGATTTTCCCATGCATTTTTCCAGGAAAAGTACATAAGGCCGACTCGGAAGACGTGTCCACTCCTAACCATGCCGACGGGCTCTGATTCCAATGGCGATGTCCATTTTGCTCTGCGGATTCATGGAGAGCTAACCCTAACCCTAAGTGGAATTTTGCCCTATGGGATTCTCCCATGCATTTTGCCAGGGAATATACATAAGGCCGACTCGGAAGATGTGTCCACTCCTAACCATACCGACGGACTCCGAGTCCAATGGCGATGTCCGTTTTGCTCTGCGGATTCATGGAGAGCTAACCCTAACCCGAAGTGGAATTTTGCCCTATGGGATTTTCCCATGCATTTTGCCAGGCACTGTACATAAGGCCGACTAAGAAGGGTTGCTACCTCCCTAACCATACCGATCGGCTCTGAGCACAATGGCGATGTCCATTTTGCAATGCAGATTCATGGAGAGCTAACCCTAACCCTAAGTGGAATTTTGCCCTATGGGATTTTCCCATGCATTTTTCCAGGAAAAGTACATAAGGCCGACTCGGAAGACGTGTCCACTCCTAACCATGCCGACGGGCTCCGAGTCCAATGGCTATGTCCATTTTGCTCTGCAGATTCATGGAGAGCTAATCCTAACCCTAAATGGAATTTTGCCATATGGGATTTTCCCGTGCATTTTGCCAGGGAATGTACATAGGGCCGACTCGAAAGGCGTGTCCACTCCTAGCCATACCGATGGGCTCCGAGTCCAATGGCGATGTCCGTTTTGCTCAGCGGATTCATGGAGAGCTAACCCTAACCCTAAGTGGAATTTTGCCCTATGGGATTTTCCCATGCATTTTTCCAGGAAAAGTACATAAGGCCGACTCGGAAGACGTGTCCACTCCTAACCATGCCGACGGGCTCTGAGTCCAATGGCGATGCCCGTTTTGCTCTGCGGATTCATGGAGAGCTAACCCTAACCCTAAGTGGAATTTTGCCCTAAGGGATTTTCCCATTCATTTTGCCAGGGAATGTACATAAGTCCGACTCGCAAGGCATTCCCCCTCCTAACCATGCCGACGGGCTCCGAGTCCAATGGCGATGTCCATTTTGCTCTGCAGATTCATGGAGAGCTAATCCTAACCCTAAATGGAATTTTGCCATATGGGATTTTCCCGTGCATTTTGCCAGGGAATGTACATAGGGCCGACTCGAAAGGCGTGTCCACTCCTAGCCATACCGATGGGCTCCGAGTCCAATGGCGATGTCCGTTTTGCTCTGCGGATTCATGGAGAGCTAACCCTAACCCTAAGTGGAATTTTGCCCTATGGGATTTTCCCATGCATTTTTCCAGGAAAAGTACATAAGGCCGACTCGGAAGACGTGTCCACTCCTAACCATGCCGACGGGCTCCGAGTCCAATCGCGATGTCCGTTTTGCTCTGCGGATTCATGGAGAGCTAACCCTAACCCTAAGTGGAATTTTGCCCTAAGGGATTTTCCCATGCATTTTGCCAGGGAATGTACATAAGTCCGACTCGCAAGGCATTCCCCCTCCTAACCATGCCGACGGGCTCCGAGTCCAATGGCGATGTCCATTTTGCTCTGCAGATTCATGGAGAGCTAATCCTAACCCTAAATGGAATTTTGCCATATGGGATTTTCCCGTGCATTTTGCCAGGGAATGTACATAGGGCCGACTCGAAAGGCGTTTCCACTCCTAGCCATACCGATGGGCTCCGAGTCCAATGGCGATGTTCATTTTGCTCTGCGGATTCATGGAGAGCTAACCCTAACCCTAAGTGGAATTTCGCCCTATGGGATTTTCCCATGCATTTTTCCAGGGAATGTACATAAGTCTGACTCGCAAGATGTGCCCCCTCCTAACCATACCGACGGGATCCGAGTCCAAAGGCGATGTCCGTTTTGCTCTCCGGATTCATGGAGAGCTAACCCTAACCCTAAGTGGAATTTTGCCCTATGGGATTTTCCCATGCATTTTTCCAGGAAAAGTACATAAGGCCGACTCGGAAGACGTGTCCACTCCTAACCATACCGACGGGCTCCGAGTCCAATGGCGATGTCCATTTTGCTCTGCAGATTCATGGAGAGCTAACCCTAACCCTAAGTGGAATTTTGCCCTATGGGATTTTCCCATGCATTTTTCCAGGGAATGTACATAAGTCCGACTCGCAAGGCATGCCCCCTCCTAACCATACCGACGGGCTCCGAGTCCAATGGCGATGTCCGTTTTGCTCTGCGGATTCATGGAGAGCTAACCCTAACCCTAAGTGGAATTTTGCCCTATGGGATTTTCCCATGCATTTTTCCAGGGAATGTACGTAAGTCCGACTCGCAAGGCATGCCCCCTCCTAACCATACCGATGGGCTCCGAGTCCAATGGCGATGTCCGTTTTGCTCTGCGGATTCATGGAGAGCTAACCCTAACCCTAAGTGGAATTTTGACCTATGGGATTTTCCCATGCATGTTTCCAGGGAATGTACATAAGTCCGACTCGCAAGGCGTACCCCCTCCTAACCATACTGACGGGCTCCGAGTCCAATGGCGATGTCCGTTTTGCTCTGCAGATTCATGGAGAGCTAACCCTAACCCTAAGTGGAATTTTGCCCTATGGGATTTTCCCATGCATTTTGCCGGGGAATGTACATAAGTCCGACTCGCAAGGCATTCCCCCTCCTAACCATGCCGACGGGCTCCGAGTCCAATGGCGATGTCCTTTTGCTCTGTTCATTCATGGAGAGCTAACCCTAACCCTAAGTGGAATTTTGCCCTATGGGATTTTCCCATGCATTTTTCCAGGAAAAGTACATAAGGCCGACTCGGAAGGCGTGTTCACTCGTAACCATACTGACGGGCTCCGAGTCCAATGGTGATGTCCCTTTTGCTCTGCGGATTCATGGAGAGCTAACCCTAACCCTAAGTGGAATTTTGCCCTATGGGATTTTCCCATTCATTTTGCCAGGGAATGTACATAAGGCCGACTCGCAAGGCGTGTCCACTCCTAACCATACCGAAGGACTCCGAGTCCAATGGCGATGTCAGTTTTCCTCTGCGGATTCATGGAGAGCTAACCCTAACCCTAAGTGGAATTTTGACCTATGGGATTTTCCCATGCATGTTTCCAGGGAATGTACATAAGTCCGACTCGCAAGGCGTGCCCCCTCCTAACCATACTGACGGGCTCCGAGTCCAATCGCGATGTCCGTTTTGCTCTGCGGATTCATGGAGAGCTAACCCTAACCCTAAGTGGAACTTTGCTCTATGGGATTTTCCCATTCATTTTGCCAGGGAATGTACATAAGGCCGACTCGCAAGGCGTGTCAACTCCTAACCATACCGACGGGCTCCGAGTCCAAAGGCGATGTCCGTTTTGCTCTGCGGATTCATGGAGAGCTAACCCTAACCCTAAGTGGAATTTTGCCCTATGGGATTTTCCCATGCATTTTGCCAGGGAATGTACATAAGGCCGACTCGGAAGACGTGTCCACTCCTAACCATGCCGACGGGCTCCGAGTCCAATGGCGATGTCCATTTTGCTCTGCGGATTCATGGAGAGCTAACCCTAACCCTAAGTGGAATTTTGCCCTATGGGATTTTCCCATGCATTTTGCCAGGAAAAGTACATAAGGCCGATTTGGAAGGCGTGTTCACTCCTAACCATACCGACGGGCTCCGAGTCCAATGGTGATGTCCCTTTTGCGCTGCGGATTCATGGAGAGCTAACCCTAACCCTAAGTGGAATTTTGCCCTATGGGATTTTCCCATTCATTTTGCCAGGGAATGTACATAAGGCCGACTCGCAAGGCGTGTCAACTCCTAACCATACCGACGGACTCCGAGTCCAATGGCGATGTCCGTTTTGCTCTGCGGATTCATGGAGAGCTAACCCTAACCCTAAGTGGAATTTCGCCCTATGGGATTTTCCCATGCATTTTTCCAGGGAATGTACATAAGTCCGACTCGCAAGACGTGCCCCCTCCTAACCATACCGACGGGATCCGATTCCAAAGGCGATGTCCGTTTTGCTCTGCGGATTCATGGAGAGCTAACCCTAACCCTAAGTGGAATTTTGCCCTATGGGATTTTCCCATGCATTTTGCCAGGGAATGTACATAAGGCCGACTCGCAAGGCGTGTCCACTCCTAACCATACCGACGGGCTCCGAGTCCAATGGTGATGTCCGTTTTGCTCTGCAGATTCATGGAGAGCTAACCCTAACCCTAAGTGGAATTTTGCCCTATGGGATTTTCCCATGCATTTTGCCAGGGAATGTACATAAGTCCGACTTGCAAGGCGTACCCTCTCCTAACCATAGCGACGGGATCCGAGTCCAAAGGCGATATCCGTTTTGCTCTGCGGATTCATGGAGAGTTAAGCCTAACCCTAAGTGGAATTTTGCCCTAAGGGATTTTCCCATGCATTTTGCCAGGGAATGTACATAAGGCCGACTCGGAAGGCGTGTCCACTCCTAACCATACCGACGGGCTCCGAGTCCAATGGTGATGTCCGTTTTGCTCTGCAGATTCATGGAGAGCTAACCCTAACCCTAAGTGGAATTTTGCCCTATGGGATTTTCCCATGCATTTTGCCAGGAAAAGTACATAAGGCCGACTTGGAAGGCGTGTTCACTCCTAACCATACCGACGGGCTCCGAGTCCAATGGTGATGTCCCTTTTGCGCTGCGGATTCATGGAGAGCTAACCCTAACCCTAAGTGGAATTTTGCCCTATGGGATTTTCCCATTCATTTTGCCAGGGAATGTACATAAGGCCGACTCGCAAGGCGTGTCAACTCCTAACCATACCGACGGACTCCGAGTCCAATGGCGATGTCCGTTTTGCTCTGCGGATTCATGGAGAGCTAACCCTAACCCTAAGTGGAATTTCGCCCTATGGGATTTTCCCATGCATTTTTCCAGGGAATGTACATAAGTCCGACTCGCAAGACGTGCCCCCTCCTAACCATACCGACGGGATCCGAGTCCAAAGGCGATGTCCGTTTTGCTCTGCGGATTCATGGAGAGCTAACCCTAAGCCTAAGTGGAATTTTGCCCTATGGGATTTTCCCATGCATTTTGCCAGGGAATGTACATAAGGCCGACTCGCAAGGCGTGTCCACTCCTAACCATACCGACGGGCTCCGAGTCCAATGGTGATGTCCGTTTTGCTCTGCAGATTCATGGAGAGCTAACCCTAACCCTAAGTGGAATTTTGCCCTATGGGATTTTCCCATGCATTTTGCCAGGGAATGTACATAAGTCCGACTTGCAAGGCGTACCCTCTCCTAACCATAGCGACGGGATCCGAGTCCAAAGGCGATATCCGTTTTGCTCTGCGGATTCATGGAGAGTTAAGCCTAACCCTAAGTGGAATTTTGCCCTATGGGATTTTCCCATGCATTTTGCCAGGGAATGTACATAAGGCCGACTCGGAAGGCGTGTCCACTCCTAACCATACCGACGGGCTCCGAGTCCAATGGTGATGTCCGTTTTGCTCTGCAGATTCATGGAGAGCTAACCCTAACCCTAAGTGGAATTTTGCCCTATGGGATTTTCCCATGCATTTTGCCAGGGAATGTACATAAGTCCGACTCGCAAGGCGTACCCTCTCCTAACCATACCGACGGGATCCGAGTCCAAAGGCGATGTCCGTTTTGCTCTGCGGATTCATGGAGAGCTAACCCTAACCCTAAGTGGAATTTTGCCCTATGGGATTTTCCCATGCATTTTGCCAGGAAAAGTACATAAGGCCGACTTGGAAGGCGTGTTCACTCCTAACCATACCGACGGGCTCCGAGTCCAATGGCGATGTCCATTTTGCTCTGCGGATTCATGGAGAGCTAACCCTAACCCTAAGTGGAATTTTGCCCTATGGGATTTTCCCATACATTTTGCCAGGGAATGTACATAAGGCCGACTCGGAAGACGTGTCCACTCCTAACCATGCCGACGGGCTCCGAGTCCAATGGAGATGTCCTTTTGCTCTGTTCATTCATGGAGAGCTAACCCTAACACTAAGTGGAATTTTGCCCTATGGGATTTTCCCATGCATTTTTCCAGGAAAAGTACATAAGGCCGACTAGGAAGGCGTGTTCACTCCTAACCATACCGACGGGCTCCGAGTCCAATGGTGATGTCCGTTTTGCTCTGCAGATTCATGGAGAGCTAACCCTAACCCTAAGTGGAATTTTGCCCTATGGGATTTTCCCATGCATTTTGCCAGGGAATGTACATAAGTCCGACTCGCAAGGCATTCCCCCTCCTAACCATGCCGACAGGCTCCGAGTCCAATGGCGATGTCCATTTTGCTCTGCAGATTCATGGAGAGCTAATCCTAACCCTAAATGGAATTTTCCCCTATGGGATTTTCCCGTGCATTTTGCCAGGGAATGTACATAGGGCCGACTCGAAAGGCGTGTCCACTCCTAACCATACCGACAGGCTCCGAGTCCAATGGCGATGTCCATTTTGCTCTGCGGATTCATGGAGAGCTAACCCTAACCCTAAGTGGAATTTTGCCCTATGGGATTTTCCCATACATTTTGCCAGGGAATGTACATAAGGCCGACTCGGAAGACGTGTCCACTCCTAACCATGCCGACGGGCTCCGAGTCCAATGGCGATGTCCTTTTGCTCTGTTCATTCATGGAGAGCTAACCCTAACCCTAAGTGGAATTTTGCCCTATGGGATTTTCCCATGCATTTTTCCAGGAAAAGTACATAAGGCCGACTCGGAAGGCGTGTTCACTCCTAACCATACCGACGGGCTCCGAGTCCAATGGTGATGTCCGTTTTGCTCTGCAGATTCATGGAGAGCTAACCCTAACCCTAAGTGGAATTTTGCCCTATGGGATTTTCCCATGCATTTTGCCAGGGAATGTACATAAGGCCGACTTGGAAGGCGTGTTCACTCCTAACCATACCGACGGGCTCCGAGTCCAATGGCGATGTCCATTTTGCTCTGCAGATTCATGGAGAGCTAATCCTAACCCTAAATGGAATTTTGCCATATGGGATTTTCCCGTGCATTTTGCCAGGGAATGTACATAGGGCCGACTCGAAAGGCCTGTCCACTCCTAACCATACCGACGGCTCCGAGTCCAATGGCGATGTCCATTTTGCTCTGCGGATTCATGGAGAGCTAACCCTAACCCTAAGTGGAATTTTGCCCTATGGGATTTTCCCATACATTTTGCCAGGGAATGTACATAAGGCCGACTCGGAAGACGTGTCCACTCCTAACCATGCCGACGGGCTCCGAGTCCAATGGCGATGTCCTTTTGCTCTGTTCATTCATGGAGAGCTAACCCTAACCCTAAGTGGAATTTTGCCCTATGGGATTTTCCCATGCATTTTTCCAGGAAAAATACATAAGGCCGACTCGGAAGGCGTGTTCACTCGTAACCATACTGACGGGCTCCGAGTCCAATGGTGATGTCCCTTTTGCTCTGCGGATTCATGGAGAGCTAACCCTAACCCTAAGTGGAATTTTGCCCTATGGGATTTTCCCATTCATTTTGCCAGGGAATGTACATAAGGCCGACTCGGAAGACGTGTCCACTCCTAACCATGCCGACGGGATCCGATTCCAAAGGCGATGTCCGTTTTGCTCTGCGGATTCATGGAGAGCTAACCCTAACCCTAAGTGGAATTTTGCCCCATGGGATTTTCCCATGCATTTTGCCAGGGAATGTACATAAGGCCGACTCGGAAGACGTGTCCACTCCTAACCATGCCGACGGGCTCCGAGTCTAATGGCGATGTCCATTTTGCTCTGCGGATTCATGGAGAGCTAACCCTAACCCTAAGTGGAATTTTGCCCTATGGGATTTTCCCATGCATTTTGCCAGGAAAAGTACATAAGGCCGACTTGGAAGGCGTGTTCACTCCTAACCATACCGACGGGCTCCGAGTCCAATGGTGATGTCCCTTTTGCGCTGCGGATTCATGGAGAGCTAACCCTAACCCTAAGTGGAATTTTGCCCTATGGGATTTTCCCATTCATTTTGCCAGGGAATGTACATAAGGCCGACACTCAAGGCGTGTCAACTCCTAACCATACCGACGGACTCCGAGTCCAATGGCGATGTCCTTTTTGCTCTGCGGATTCATGGAGAGCTAACCCTAACCCTAAGTGGAATTTCGCCCTATGGGATTTTCCCATGCATTTTTCCAGGGAATGTACATAAGTCCGACTCGCAAGACGTGCCCCCTCCTAACCATGCCGACGGGCTCCGAGTCTAATGGCGATGTCCATTTTGCTCTGCGGATTCATGGAGAGCTAACCCTAACCCTAAGTGGAATTTTGCCCTATGGGATTTTCCCATGCATTTTGCCAGGAAAAGTACATAAGGCCGACTTGGAAGGCGTGTTCACTCCTAACCATACCGACGGGCTCCGAGTCCAATGGTGATGTCCCTTTTGCGCTGCGGATTCATGGAGAGCTAACCCTAACCCTAAGTGGAATTTTGCCCTATGGGATTTTCCCATTCATTTTGCCAGGGAATGTACATAAGGCCGACACTCAAGGCGTGTCAACTCCTAACCATACCGACGGACTCCGAGTCCAATGGCGATGTCCTTTTTGCTCTGCGGATTCATGGAGAGCTAACCCTAACCCTAAGTGGAATTTCGCCCTATGGGATTTTCCCATGCATTTTTCCAGGGAATGTACATAAGTCCGACTCGCAAGACGTGCCCCCTCCTAACCATACCGACGGTATCCGAGTCCAAAGGCGATATCCGTTTTGCTCTGCGGATTCATGGAGAGCTAAGCCTAACCCTAAGTGGAATTTTGCCCTATGGGATTTTCCCATGCATTTTGCCAGGGAATGTACATAAGGCCGACTCGGAAGGCGTGTCCACTCCTAACCATACCGACGGGCTCCGAGTCCAATGGTGATGTCCGTTTTGCTCTGCAGATTCATGGAGAGCTAACCCTAACCCTAAGTGGAATTTTGCCCTATGGGATTTTCCCATGCATTTTGCCAGGGAATGTACATAAGTCCGACTCGCAAGGCGTACCCTCTCCTAACCATACCGACGGGATCCGAGTCCAAAGGCGATGTCCCTTTTGCTCTGCGGATTCATGGAGAGCTAACCCTAACCCTAAGTGGAATTTTGCCCTATGGGATTTTCCCATGCATTTTGCCAGGAAAAGTACATAAGGCCGACTTGGAAGGCGTGTTCACTCCTAACCATACCGACGGGCTCCGAGTCCAATGGTGATGTCCCTTTTGCGCTGCGGATTCATGGAGAGCTAACCCTAATCCTAAGTGGAATTTTGCCCTATGGGATTTTCCCATTCATTTTGCCAGGGAATGTACATAAGGCCGACTCTCAAGGCGTGTCAACTCCTAACCATACCGACGGACTCTGAGTCCAATGGCGATGTCCGTTTTGCTCTGCGGATTCATGGAGAGCTAACCCTAACCCTAAGTGGAATTTCGCCCTATGGGATTTTCCCATGCATTTTTCCAGGGAATGTACATAAGTCCGACTCGCAAGACGTGCCCCCTCCTAACCATACCGATGGGATCCGAGTCCAAAGGCGATGTCCGTTTTGCTCTGCGGATTCATGGAGAGCTAACCCTATCCCTAAGTGGAATTTTGCCCTATGGGATTTTCCCATGCATTTTGCCAGGGAATGTACATAAGGCCGACTCGGAAGGCGTGTCCACTCCTAACCATACCGACGGGCTCCGAGTCCAATGGTGATGTCCGTTTTGCTCTGCAGATTCATGGAGAGCTAACCCTAACCCTAAGTGGAATTTTGCCCTATGGGATTTTCCCATGCATTTTGCCAGGGAATGTACATAAGTCCGACTCGCAAGGCGTACCCTCTCCTAACCATACCGACGGGATCCGAGTCCAAAGGCGATGTCCCTTTTGCTCTGCGGATTCATGGAGAGCTAACCCTAACCCTAAGTGGAATTTTGCCCTATGGGATTTTCCCATGCATTTTGCCAGGAAAAGTACATAAGGCCGACTTGGAAGGCGTGTTCACTCCTTACCATACCGACGGGCTCCGAGTCCAATGGTGATGTCCCTTTTGCGCTGCGGATTCATGGAGAGCTAACCCTAACCCTAAGTGGAATTTTGCCCTATGGGATTTTCCCATTCATTTTGCCAGGGAATGTACATAAGGCCGACTCTCAAGGCGTGTCAACTCCTAACCATACCGACGGACTCTGAGTCCAATGGCGATGTCCGTTTTGCTCTGCGGATTCATGGAGAGCTAACCCTAACCCTAAGTGGAATTTCGCCCTATGGGATTTTCCCATGCATTTTTCCAGGGAATGTACATAAGTCCGACTCGCAAGACGTGCCCCCTCCTAACCATACCGATGGGATCCGAGTCCAAAGGCGATGTCCGTTTTGCTTTGCGGTTTCATGGAGAGCTAACCCTAACCCTAAGTGGAATTTTGCCCTATGGGATTTTCCCATGCATTTTGCCAGGGAATGTACATAAGGCCGACTCGGAAGGCGTGTCCACTCCTAACCATACCGACGGGCTCCGAGTCCAATGGTGATGTCCGTTTTGCTCTGCAGATTCATGGAGAGCTAGCCCTAACCCTAAGTGGAATTTTGCCCTATGGGA
Organism: Rhabdophis nuchalis; assembly: GCA_039707465.1. Classification (NCBI taxonomy): domain Eukaryota; kingdom Metazoa; phylum Chordata; class Lepidosauria; order Squamata; family Natricidae; genus Rhabdophis; species Rhabdophis nuchalis. The sequence goes on along the minus strand of CM077643.1, from coordinate 154,508,861 downwards.
TTTTCCCATGCATTTTGCCAGGGAATGTACATAAGTCCGACTCGCAAGGCGTACCCTCTCCTAACCATACCGACGGGATCCGAGTCCAAAGGCGATATCCGTTTTGCTCTGCGGATTCATGGAGAGCTAAGCCTAACCCTAAGTGGAATTTTGCCCTATGGGATTTTCCCATGCATTTTGCCAGGGAATGTACATAAGGCCGACTCGGAAGGCGTGTCCACTCCTAACCATACCGACGGGCTCCGAGTCCAATGGTGATGTCCGTTTTGCTCTGCAGATTCATGGAGAGCTAACCCTAACCCTAAGTGGAATTTTGCCCTATGGGATTTTCCCATGCATTTTTCCAGGAAAAGTACATAAGGCCGACTCGGAAGACGTGTCCACTCCTAACCATGCCGACGGGCTCCGATTCCAATGGCGATGTCCATTTTGCTCTGCGGATTCATGGAGAGCTAACCCTAACCCTAAGTGGAATTTTGCCCTATGGGATTCTCCCATGCATTTTGCCAGGGAATATACATAAGGCCGACTCGGAAGATGTGTCCACTCCTAACCATACCGACGGACTCCGAGTCCAATGGCGATGTCCGTTTTGCTCTGCGGATTCATGGAGAGCTAACCCTAACCCTAAGTGGAATTTTGCCCTATGGGATTTTCCCATGCATTTTGCCAGGCACTGTACATAAGGCCGACTAAGAAGGGTTGCTACCTCCCTAACCATACCGATCGGCTCTGAGCACAATGGCGATGTCCATTTTGCAATGCAGATTCATGGAGAGCTAACCCTAACCCTAAGTGGAATTTTGCCCTATGGGATTTTCCCATGCATTTTTCCAGGAAAAGTACATAAGGCCGACTCGGAAGACGTGTCCACTCCTAACCATGCCGATGGGCTCCGAGTCCAATGGCGATGTCCATTTTGCTCTGCAGATTCATGGAGAGCTAAACCTAACCCTAAATGGAATTTTGCCATATGGGATTTTCCCGTGCATTTTGCCAGGGAATGTACATAGGGCCGACTCGAAAGGCGTGTCCACTCCAAGCCATACCGATGGGCTCCGAGTCCAATGGCGATATCCGTTTTGCTCTGCGGATTCATGGAGAGCTAAGCCTAACCCTAAGTGGAATTTTGCCCTATGGGATTTTCCCATGCATTTTGCCAGGGAATGTACATAAGGCCGACTCGGAAGGCGTGTCCACTCCTAACCATACCGACGGGCTCCGAGTCCAATGGTGATGTCCGTTTTGCTCTGCAGATTCATGGAGAGCTAACCCTAACCCTAAGTGGAATTTTGCCCTATGGGATTTTCCCATGCATTTTGCCAGGGAATGTACATAAGTCCGACTCGCAAGGCGTACCCTCTCCTAACCATACCGACGGGATCCGAGTCCAAAGGCGATGTCCGTTTTGCTCTGCGGATTCATGGAGAGCTAACCCTAACCCTAAGTGGAATTTTGCCCTATGGGATTTTCCCATGCATTTTGCCAGGAAAAGTACATAAGGCCGACTTGGAAGGCGTGTCCACTCCTAACCATACTGACGGGCTCCGAGTCCAATGGCGATGTCCATTTTGCAATGCAGATTCATGGAGAGCTAACCCTAACCCTAAGTGGAATTTTGCCCTATGGGATTTTCCCATGCATTTTTCCAGGAAAAGTACATAAGGCCGACTCGGAAGACGTGTCCACTCCTAACCATGCCGACGGGCTCCGATTCCAATGGCGATGTCCATTTTGCTCTGCGGATTCATGGAGAGCTAACCCTAACCCTAAGTGGAATTTTGCCCTATGGGATTCTCCCATGCATTTTGCCAGGGAATATACATAAGGCCGACTCGGAAGATGTGTCCACTCCTAACCATACCGACGGACTCCGAGTCCAATGGCGATGTCCGTTTTGCTCTGCGGATTCATGGAGAGCTAACCCTAACCCTAAGTGGAATTTTGCCCTATGGGATTTTCCCATGCATTTTGCCAGGCACTGTACATAAGGCCGACTAAGAAGGGTTGCTACCTCCCTAACCATACCGATCGGCTCTGAGCACAATGGCGATGTCCATTTTGCAATGCAGATTCATGGAGAGCTAACCCTAACCCTAAGTGGAATTTTGCCCTATGGGATTTTCCCATGCATTTTTCCAGGAAAAGTACATAAGGCCGACTCGGAAGACGTGTCCACTCCTAACCATGCCGACGGGCTCCGAGTCCAATGGCGATGTCCATTTTGCTCTGCAGATTCATGGAGAGCTAATCCTAACCCTAAATGGAAATTTGCAATATGGGATTTTCCCGTGCATTTTGCCAGGGAATGTACATAGGGCCGACTCGAAAGGCGTGTCCACTCCTAGCCATACCGATGGGCTCCGAGTCCAATGGCGATGTCCGTTTTGCTCAGCGGATTCATGGAGAGCTAACCCTAACCCTAAGTGGAATTTTGCCCTATGGGATTTTCCCATGCATTTTTCCAGGAAAAGTACATAAGGCCGACTCGGAAGACGTGTCCACTCCTAACCATGCCGACGGGCTCCGAGTCCAATGGCGATGCCCGTTTTGCTCTGCGGATTCATGGAGAGCTAACCCTAACCCTAAGTGGAATTTTGCCCTAAGGGATTTTCCCATTCATTTTGCCAGGGAATGTACATAAGTCCGACTCGCAAGGCATTCCCCCTCCTAACCATGCCGACGGGCTCCGAGTCCAATGGCGATGTCCATTTTGCTCTGCAGATTCATGGAGAGCTAATCCTAACCCTAAATGGAATTTTGCCATATGGGATTTTCCCGTGCATTTTGCCAGGGAATGTACATAGGGCCGACTCGAAAGGCGTGTCCACTCCTAGCCATACCGATGGGCTCCGAGTCCAATGGCGATGTCCGTTTTGCTCTGCGGATTCATGGAGAGCTAACCCTAACCCTAAGTGGAATTTTGCCCTATGGGATTTTCCCATGCATTTTTCCAGGAAAAGTACATAAGGCCGACTCGGAAGACGTGTCCACTCCTAACCATGCCGACGGGCTCCGAGTCCAATGGCGATGTCCGTTTTGCTCTGCGGATTCATGGAGAGCTAACCCTAACCCTAAGTGGAATTTTGCCCTAAGGGATTTTCCCATGCATTTTGCCAGGGAATGTACATAAGTCCGACTCGCAAGGCATTCCCCCTCCTAACCATGCCGACGGGCTCCGAGTCCAATGGCGATGTCCATTTTGCTCTGCAGATTCATGGAGAGCTAATCCTAACCCTAAATGGAATTTTGCCATATGGGATTTTCCCGTGCATTTTGCCAGGGAATGTACATAGGGCCGATTCGCAAGGCATGCCCCCTCCTAGCCATACCGATGGGCTCCGAGTCCAATGGCGATGTCCGTTTTGCTCTGCGGATTCATTGAGAGCTAACCCTAACCCTAAGTGGAATTTCGCCCTATGGGATTTTCCCATGCATTTTTCCAGGGAATGTACATAAGTCTGACTCGCAAGGTTTCTCCCCTCCTAACCATACCGACGGGCTCAGAGTCCAATGGCGATGTCCGTTTTGCTCTGCGGATTCATGGAGGGCTCACCCTAACCCTAAGTGGAATTTTGCCCTATGGGATTTTCCCATGCATTTTTCCAGAAAAAGTACATAAGGCCAACTCGGAAGGCGTGTCCACTCCTAACCATACCGACTGTCTCCGAGTCCAATGGCGATGTCCATTTTGCTCTGCGGATTCATGGAGAGCTAACCCTAACCCTAAGTGGAATTTTGCCCAATGGGATTTTCCCATGCATTTTTCCAGAAAAAGTACATAAGGCCGACTCGGAAGGCGTGTCCACTCCTAACCATACCGACGGGCTCCGAGACCAATGGCGATGTCCGTTTTGCTCTGCGGAATCATGGAGAGCTAACCCTAACCCTACGTCAAATTTTGCCCTATGGGATTTTCCCATGCATTTTTCCAGAAAAAGTACATAAGGCCGATTCGCAAGGCGTGTCCCCTCCTAACCATACCGAAGGGCTCCTAGTCCAATGGCGATGTCCGTTTTGCTCTGCGGATTCATGGAGAGCTAACCCTAACCCTAAGTGGAATTTTGCCCAATGGGATTTTCCCATGCATTTTGCCAGGGAATGTACATAAGGCCGATTCAGAAGGGTTGCCCCCTCCTAACCATACCGATGGGCTCTGAGTCCAATGGCAATATCCGTTTTGCTCTGCGGATTCATGGAGAGCTAACCCTAACCCTAAGTGGAATTTTGCCCTATGGGAATTTCCCATGCATTTTGCCAGGGAATATACATAAGTCCGACTCGCAAGGCGTGTCCCCTCCTAACCATACCGACGGTGTCCGAGTCCAATGGCGATGTCCGTTTTGCTCTGTGGAATCATGGAGAGCTAACCCTAACCCTAAGTCGAATTTTGCCCTATGGGATTTTCCCATGCATTTTTCCAGAAAAAGTACATAAGGCCGATTCGCAAGGCGTGTCCCCTCCTAACCATACCGACGGTCTCCGAGTCCAAAGGCGATGTCCATTTTGCTCTGCGGATTCATGGAGGGCTAACCCTAACCCTAAGTGGAATTTTGCCCTATGGGATTTTCCCATGCATTTTTCCAGAAAAAGTACATAAGGCCGACTCGGAAGGCGTGTCCACTCCTAACCACACCGACGGTCTCCGAGTCCAATGGCGATGTCCATTTTCCTCTGCGGATTCATGGAGAGCTAACCCTAACCCTAAGTGGAATTTTGCCCAATGGGATTTTCCCATGCATTTTTCCAGAAAAAGTACATAAGGCCGACTCGGAAGGCGTGTCCACTCCTAACCATACCGATGGTCTCCGAGTCCAATGGCGATGTCCGTTTTGCTCTGCGGATTCATGGAGAGCTAACCCTAACCCTAAGTGGAATTTTGCCCTATAGGATTTTCCCATGCATTTTGCCATGGAATGTACATAAGTCCGACTCGCAAGGCGTGTCCCCTCCTAACCATACCGACGGGCTCCGAGTCCAATGGCTATGTCCGTTTTGCTCTGTGGAATCATGGAGAGCTAACCCTAACCCTAAGTCGAATTTTGCCCTATGGGATTTTCCCATGCATTTTTCCAGAAAAAGTACATAAGGCCGATTCGCAAGTGTGTCCCCTCCTAACCATACCGAAGGGCTCCGAGTCCAATGGCGATGTCCGTTTTCCGCTGCGGATTCATGGAGAGCTAACCCTAACCCTAAGTGGAATTTTGCCCTATGGGATTTTCCCATGAATTTTGCCAGGGAATGTACATAAGGCCGTCTCGCAAGGTGTGTCCACACCTAACCATACCGACGGTCTCCGAGTCCAATGGCGATGTCCGTTTTGCTCTGCGGATTCATAGAGAGCTAACCCTAACCCTAAGTGGAATTTTGCCCTATAGGATTTTCCCATGCATTCTGCCAGGGAATGTACATAAGGCCGACTCGCAAGGCGTGTCCCCTCCTAACCATAGAGACAGGCTCCGAGTCCAATGGCGATGTCCGTTTTGCTCTGCGGATTCATGGAGAGCTAACCCTAACCCTAAGTGGAATTTTGCCCTATGGGATTTTCCCATGCATTTTGCCAGTGAATGTACATAAGTCCGAATCACAAGACGTGCCCCCTCCTAACCATACCGATGGGCCCCGAGTCCAATGGCGATGTCCGTTTTGCTCTGCGGATTCATGGAGAGCTAACCCTAACCCTAAGTGGAATTTTGCCCTATGCGATTTTCCCATGGATTTTTCCAGAAAAAGTACATAAGGCCGACTCGGAAGGCGTGTCAACTCCTAACCATACCGACGGTCTCCGAGTCCAATGGCGATGTCCGTTTTGCTCTGCGGATTCATGGAGAGCTAACCCTAACCCTAAGTGGAATTTTGCCCTATATGATTTTCCCATGCATTTTGCCAGGGAATGTACATAAGGCCGACTCGCAAGGCGTGTCCCCTCCTAACCATACCGACAGGCTCCGAGTCCAATGGCGATGTCCGTTTTGCTCTGCGGATTCATGGAGAGCTAACCCTAACCCTAAGTGGAATTTTGCCCTATGGGATTTTCCCATGCATTTTGCCAGGGAATTTATATAAGTCCGACTCGCAAGGTTTCTCCCCTCCTAACCATACCGACGGGCTCAGAGTCCAATGGCGATGTCCGTTTTGCTCTGCGGATTCATGGAGGGCTCACCCTAACCCTAAGTGGAATTTTGCCCTATGGGATTTTCCCATGCATTTTTCCAGAAAAAGTACATAAGGCCAACTCGGAAGGCGTGTCCACTCCTAACCATACCGACTGTCTCCGAGTCCAATGGCGATGTCCATTTTGCTCTGCGGATTCATGGAGAGCTAACCCTAACCCTAAGTGGAATTTTGCCCAATGGGATTTTCCCATGCATTTTTCCAGAAAAAGTACATAAGGCCGACTCGGAAGGCGTGTCCACTCCTAACCATACCGACGGGCTCCGAGACCAATGGCGATGTCCGTTTTGCTCTGCGGAATCATGGAGAGCTAACCCTAACCCTACGTCAAATTTTGCCCTATGGGATTTTCCCATGCATTTTTCCAGAAAAAGTACATAAGGCCGATTCGCAAGGCGTGTCCCCTCCTAACCATACCGAAGGGCTCCGAGTCCAATGGCGATGTCCGTTTTGCTCTGCGGATTCATGGAGAGCTAACCCTAACCCTAAGTGGAATTTTGCCCAATGGGATTTTCCCATGCATTTTGCCAGGGAATGTACATAAGGCCGATTCAGAAGGGTTGCCCCCTCCTAACCATACCGATGGGCTCTGAGTCCAATGGCAATATCCGTTTTGCTCTGCGGATTCATGGAGAGCTAACCCTAACCCTAAGTGGAATTTTGCCCTATGGGAATTTCCCATGCATTTTGCCAGGGAATGTACATAAGTCCGACTCGCAAGGCGTGTCCCCTCCTAACCATACCGACGGTCTCCGAGTCCAATGGCGATGTCCGTTTTGCTCTGTGGAATCATGGAGAGCTAACCCTAACCCTAAGTCGAATTTTGCCCTATGGGATTTTCCCATGCATTTTTCCAGAAAAAGTACATAAGGCCGATTCGCAAGGCGTGTCCCCTCCTAACCATACCGTAGGGCTCCGAGTCCAATGGCGATGTCCGTTTTCCGCTGCGGATTCATGGAGAGCTAACCCTAACCCTAAGTGGAATTTTGCCCTATGGGATTTTCCCATGAATTTTGCCAGGGAATGTACATAAGGCCGACTCAGAAGGGTTGCCCCCTCCTAACCATACCGATGGGCTCTGAGTCCAATGGCGATGTCCGTTTTGCTCTGGGGATTCATGGAGAGCTAACCCTAACCCTAAGTGGAATTTTGCCCTATGGGATTTTCCCATGCATTTTTCCAGAAAAAGTACATAAGGCCGACTCGGAAGGCGTGTCCACACCTTACCATACCGACGGTCTCCGAGTCCAATGGCGATGTCCGTTTTGCTCTGCGGATTCATGGAGAGCTAACCCTAACCCTAAGTGGAATTTTGCCCTATGGGATTTTCCCATTCATTTTGCCAGGGAATGTACATAAGGCCGACTCGCAAGGCGTGTCAACTCCTAACCATACCGACGGACTCCGAGTCCAATGGCGATGTCCGTTTTGCTCTGCGGATTCATGGAGAGCTAACCCTAACCCTAAGTGGAATTTCGCCCTATGGGATTTTCCCATGCATTTTTCCAGGGAATGTACATAAGTCCGACTCGCAAGACGTGCCCCCTCCTAACCATACCGACGGGATCCGATTCCAAAGGCGATGTCCGTTTTGCTCTGCGGATTCATGGAGAGCTAACCCTAACCCTAAGTGGAATTTTGCCCTATGGGATTTTCCCATGCATTTTGCCAGGGAATGTACATAAGGCCGACTCGCAAGGCGTGTCCACTCCTAACCATACCGACGGGCTCCGAGTCCAATGGTGATGTCCGTTTTGCTCTGCAGATTCATGGAGAGCTAACCCTAACCCTAAGTGGAATTTTGCCCTATGGGATTTTCCCATGCATTTTGCCAGGGAATGTACATAAGTCCGACTTGCAAGGCGTACCCTCTCCTAACCATAGCGACGGGATCCGAGTCCAAAGGCGATATCCGTTTTGCTCTGCGGATTCATGGAGAGTTAAGCCTAACCCTAAGTGGAATTTTGCCCTAAGGGATTTTCCCATGCATTTTGCCAGGGAATGTACATAAGGCCGACTCGGAAGGCGTGTCCACTCCTAACCATACCGACGGGCTCCGAGTCCAATGGTGATGTCCGTTTTGCTCTGCAGATTCATGGAGAGCTAACCCTAACCCTAAGTGGAATTTTGCCCTATGGGATTTTCCCATGCATTTTGCCAGGAAAAGTACATAAGGCCGACTTGGAAGGCGTGTTCACTCCTAACCATACCGACGGGCTCCGAGTCCAATGGTGATGTCCCTTTTGCGCTGCGGATTCATGGAGAGCTAACCCTAACCCTAAGTGGAATTTTGCCCTATGGGATTTTCCCATTCATTTTGCCAGGGAATGTACATAAGGCCGACTCGCAAGGCGTGTCAACTCCTAACCATACCGACGGACTCCGAGTCCAATGGCGATGTCCGTTTTGCTCTGCGGATTCATGGAGAGCTAACCCTAACCCTAAGTGGAATTTCGCCCTATGGGATTTTCCCATGCATTTTTCCAGGGAATGTACATAAGTCCGACTCGCAAGACGTGCCCCCTCCTAACCATACCGACGGGATCCGAGTCCAAAGGCGATGTCCGTTTTGCTCTGCGGATTCATGGAGAGCTAACCCTAAGCCTAAGTGGAATTTTGCCCTATGGGATTTTCCCATGCATTTTGCCAGGGAATGTACATAAGGCCGACTCGCAAGGCGTGTCCACTCCTAACCATACCGACGGGCTCCGAGTCCAATGGTGATGTCCGTTTTGCTCTGCAGATTCATGGAGAGCTAACCCTAACCCTAAGTGGAATTTTGCCCTATGGGATTTTCCCATGCATTTTGCCAGGGAATGTACATAAGTCCGACTTGCAAGGCGTACCCTCTCCTAACCATAGCGACGGGATCCGAGTCCAAAGGCGATATCCGTTTTGCTCTGCGGATTCATGGAGAGTTAAGCCTAACCCTAAGTGGAATTTTGCCCTATGGGATTTTCCCATGCATTTTGCCAGGGAATGTACATAAGGCCGACTCGGAAGGCGTGTCCACTCCTAACCATACCGACGGGCTCCGAGTCCAATGGTGATGTCCGTTTTGCTCTGCAGATTCATGGAGAGCTAACCCTAACCCTAAGTGGAATTTTGCCCTATGGGATTTTCCCATGCATTTTGCCAGGGAATGTACATAAGTCCGACTCGCAAGGCGTACCCTCTCCTAACCATACCGACGGGATCCGAGTCCAAAGGCGATGTCCGTTTTGCTCTGCGGATTCATGGAGAGCTAACCCTAACCCTAAGTGGAATTTTGCCCTATGGGATTTTCCCATGCATTTTGCCAGGAAAAGTACATAAGGCCGACTTGGAAGGCGTGTTCACTCCTAACCATACCGACGGGCTCCGAGTCCAATGGCGATGTCCATTTTGCTCTGCGGATTCATGGAGAGCTAACCCTAACCCTAAGTGGAATTTTGCCCTATGGGATTTTCCCATACATTTTGCCAGGGAATGTACATAAGGCCGACTCGGAAGACGTGTCCACTCCTAACCATGCCGACGGGCTCCGAGTCCAATGGAGATGTCCTTTTGCTCTGTTCATTCATGGAGAGCTAACCCTAACACTAAGTGGAATTTTGCCCTATGGGATTTTCCCATGCATTTTTCCAGGAAAAGTACATAAGGCCGACTAGGAAGGCGTGTTCACTCCTAACCATACCGACGGGCTCCGAGTCCAATGGTGATGTCCGTTTTGCTCTGCAGATTCATGGAGAGCTAACCCTAACCCTAAGTGGAATTTTGCCCTATGGGATTTTCCCATGCATTTTGCCAGGGAATGTACATAAGTCCGACTCGCAAGGCATTCCCCCTCCTAACCATGCCGACAGGCTCCGAGTCCAATGGCGATGTCCATTTTGCTCTGCAGATTCATGGAGAGCTAATCCTAACCCTAAATGGAATTTTCCCCTATGGGATTTTCCCGTGCATTTTGCCAGGGAATGTACATAGGGCCGACTCGAAAGGCGTGTCCACTCCTAACCATACCGACAGGCTCCGAGTCCAATGGCGATGTCCATTTTGCTCTGCGGATTCATGGAGAGCTAACCCTAACCCTAAGTGGAATTTTGCCCTATGGGATTTTCCCATACATTTTGCCAGGGAATGTACATAAGGCCGACTCGGAAGACGTGTCCACTCCTAACCATGCCGACGGGCTCCGAGTCCAATGGCGATGTCCTTTTGCTCTGTTCATTCATGGAGAGCTAACCCTAACCCTAAGTGGAATTTTGCCCTATGGGATTTTCCCATGCATTTTTCCAGGAAAAGTACATAAGGCCGACTCGGAAGGCGTGTTCACTCCTAACCATACCGACGGGCTCCGAGTCCAATGGTGATGTCCGTTTTGCTCTGCAGATTCATGGAGAGCTAACCCTAACCCTAAGTGGAATTTTGCCCTATGGGATTTTCCCATGCATTTTGCCAGGGAATGTACATAAGGCCGACTTGGAAGGCGTGTTCACTCCTAACCATACCGACGGGCTCCGAGTCCAATGGCGATGTCCATTTTGCTCTGCAGATTCATGGAGAGCTAATCCTAACCCTAAATGGAATTTTGCCATATGGGATTTTCCCGTGCATTTTGCCAGGGAATGTACATAGGGCCGACTCGAAAGGCCTGTCCACTCCTAACCATACCGACGGCTCCGAGTCCAATGGCGATGTCCATTTTGCTCTGCGGATTCATGGAGAGCTAACCCTAACCCTAAGTGGAATTTTGCCCTATGGGATTTTCCCATTCATTTTGCCAGGGAATGTACATAAGGCCGACTCGGAAGACGTGTCCACTCCTAACCATGCCGACGGGATCCGATTCCAAAGGCGATGTCCGTTTTGCTCTGCGGATTCATGGAGAGCTAACCCTAACCCTAAGTGGAATTTTGCCCCATGGGATTTTCCCATGCATTTTGCCAGGGAATGTACATAAGGCCGACTCGGAAGACGTGTCCACTCCTAACCATGCCGACGGGCTCCGAGTCTAATGGCGATGTCCATTTTGCTCTGCGGATTCATGGAGAGCTAACCCTAACCCTAAGTGGAATTTTGCCCTATGGGATTTTCCCATGCATTTTGCCAGGAAAAGTACATAAGGCCGACTTGGAAGGCGTGTTCACTCCTAACCATACCGACGGGCTCCGAGTCCAATGGTGATGTCCCTTTTGCGCTGCGGATTCATGGAGAGCTAACCCTAACCCTAAGTGGAATTTTGCCCTATGGGATTTTCCCATTCATTTTGCCAGGGAATGTACATAAGGCCGACACTCAATGCGTGTCAACTCCTAACCATACCGACGGACTCCGAGTCCAATGGCGATGTCCTTTTTGCTCTGCGGATTCATGGAGAGCTAACCCTAACCCTAAGTGGAATTTCGCCCTATGGGATTTTCCCATGCATTTTTCCAGGGAATGTACATAAGTCCGACTCGCAAGACGTGCCCCCTCCTAACCATGCCGACGGGCTCCGAGTCTAATGGCGATGTCCATTTTGCTCTGCGGATTCATGGAGAGCTAACCCTAACCCTAAGTGGAATTTTGCCCTATGGGATTTTCCCATGCATTTTGCCAGGAAAAGTACATAAGGCCGACTTGGAAGGCGTGTTCACTCCTAACCATACCGACGGGCTCCGAGTCCAATGGTGATGTCCCTTTTGCGCTGCGGATTCATGGAGAGCTAACCCTAACCCTAAGTGGAATTTTGCCCTATGGGATTTTCCCATTCATTTTGCCAGGGAATGTACATAAGGCCGACACTCAAGGCGTGTCAACTCCTAACCATACCGACGGACTCCGAGTCCAATGGCGATGTCCTTTTTGCTCTGCGGATTCATGGAGAGCTAACCCTAACCCTAAGTGGAATTTCGCCCTATGGGATTTTCCCATGCATTTTTCCAGGGAATGTACATAAGTCCGACTCGCAAGACGTGCCCCCTCCTAACCATACCGACGGTATCCGAGTCCAAAGGCGATATCCGTTTTGCTCTGCGGATTCATGGAGAGCTAAGCCTAACCCTAAGTGGAATTTTGCCCTATGGGATTTTCCCATGCATTTTGCCAGGGAATGTACATAAGGCCGACTCGGAAGGCGTGTCCACTCCTAACCATACCGACGGGCTCCGAGTCCAATGGTGATGTCCGTTTTGCTCTGCAGATTCATGGAGAGCTAACCCTAACCCTAAGTGGAATTTTGCCCTATGGGATTTTCCCATGCATTTTGCCAGGGAATGTACATAAGTCCGACTCGCAAGCCGTACCCTCTCCTAACCATACCGACGGGATCCGAGTCCAAAGGCGATGTCCCTTTTGCTCTGCGGATTCATGGAGAGCTAACCCTAACCCTAAGTGGAATTTTGCCCTATGGGATTTTCCCATGCATTTTGCCAGGAAAAGTACATAAGGCCGACTTGGAAGGCGTGTTCACTCCTTACCATACCGACGGGCTCCGAGTCCAATGGTGATGTCCCTTTTGCGCTGCGGATTCATGGAGAGCTAACCCTAACCCTAAGTGGAATTTTGCCCTATGGGATTTTCCCATTCATTTTGCCAGGGAATGTACATAAGGCCGACTCTCAAGGCGTGTCAACTCCTAACCATACCGACGGACTCTGAGTCCAATGGCGATGTCCGTTTTGCTCTGCGGATTCATGGAGAGCTAACCCTAACCCTAAGTGGAATTTCGCCCTATGGGATTTTCCCATGCATTTTTCCAGGGAATGTACATAAGTCCGACTCGCAAGACGTGCCCCCTCCTAACCATACCGATGGGATCCGAGTCCAAAGGCGATGTCCGTTTTGCTTTGCGGTTTCATGGAGAGCTAACCCTAACCCTAAGTGGAATTTTGCCCTATGGGATTTTCCCATGCATTTTGCCAGGGAATGTACATAAGGCCGACTCGGAAGGCGTGTCCACTCCTAACCATACCGACGGGCTCCGAGTCCAATGGTGATGTCCGTTTTGCTCTGCAGATTCATGGAGAGCTAGCCCTAACCCTAAGTGGAATTTTGCCCTATGGGATTTTCCCATGCATTTTGCCAGGGAATGTACATAAGTCCGACTCGCAAGGCGTACCCTCTCCTAACCATACCGACGGGATCCGAGTCCAAAGGCGATATCCGTTTTGCTCTGCGGATTCATGGAGAGCTAAGCCTAACCCTAAGTGGAATTTTGCCCTATGGGATTTTCCCATGCATTTTGCCAGGGAATGTACATAAGGCCGACTCGGAAGGCGTGTCCACTCCTAACCATACCGACGGGCTCCGAGTCCAATGGTGATGTCCGTTTTGCTCTGCAGATTCATGGAGAGCTAACCCTAACCCTAAGTGGAATTTTGCCCTATGGGATTTTCCCATGCATTTTTCCAGGAAAAGTACATAAGGCCGACTCGGAAGACGTGTCCACTCCTAACCATGCCGACGGGCTCCGATTCCAATGGCGATGTCCATTTTGCTCTGCGGATTCATGGAGAGCTAACCCTAACCCTAAGTGGAATTTTGCCCTATGGGATTCTCCCATGCATTTTGCCAGGGAATATACATAAGGCCGACTCGGAAGATGTGTCCACTCCTAACCATACCGACGGACTCCGAGTCCAATGGCGATGTCCGTTTTGCTCTGCGGATTCATGGAGAGCTAACCCTAACCCTAAGTGGAATTTTGCCCTATGGGATTTTCCCATGCATTTTGCCAGGCACTGTACATAAGGCCGACTAAGAAGGGTTGCTACCTCCCTAACCATACCGATCGGCTCTGAGCACAATGGCGATGTCCATTTTGCAATGCAGATTCATGGAGAGCTAACCCTAACCCTAAGTGGAATTTTGCCCTATGGGATTTTCCCATGCATTTTTCCAGGAAAAGTACATAAGGCCGACTCGGAAGACGTGTCCACTCCTAACCATGCCGATGGGCTCCGAGTCCAATGGCGATGTCCATTTTGCTCTGCAGATTCATGGAGAGCTAAACCTAACCCTAAATGGAATTTTGCCATATGGGATTTTCCCGTGCATTTTGCCAGGGAATGTACATAGGGCCGACTCGAAAGGCGTGTCCACTCCAAGCCATACCGATGGGCTCCGAGTCCAATGGCGATATCCGTTTTGCTCTGCGGATTCATGGAGAGCTAAGCCTAACCCTAAGTGGAATTTTGCCCTATGGGATTTTCCCATGCATTTTGCCAGGGAATGTACATAAGGCCGACTCGGAAGGCGTGTCCACTCCTAACCATACCGACGGGCTCCGAGTCCAATGGTGATGTCCGTTTTGCTCTGCAGATTCATGGAGAGCTAACCCTAACCCTAAGTGGAATTTTGCCCTATGGGATTTTCCCATGCATTTTGCCAGGGAATGTACATAAGTCCGACTCGCAAGGCGTACCCTCTCCTAACCATACCGACGGGATCCGAGTCCAAAGGCGATGTCCGTTTTGCTCTGCGGATTCATGGAGAGCTAACCCTAACCCTAAGTGGAATTTTGCCCTATGGGATTTTCCCATGCATTTTGCCAGGAAAAGTACATAAGGCCGACTTGGAAGGCGTGTCCACTCCTAACCATACTGACGGGCTCCGAGTCCAATGGCGATGTCCATTTTGCAATGCAGATTCATGGAGAGCTAACCCTAACCCTAAGTGGAATTTTGCCCTATGGGATTTTCCCATGCATTTTTCCAGGAAAAGTACATAAGGCCGACTCGGAAGACGTGTCCACTCCTAACCATGCCGACGGGCTCCGATTCCAATGGCGATGTCCATTTTGCTCTGCGGATTCATGGAGAGCTAACCCTAACCCTAAGTGGAATTTTGCCCTATGGGATTCTCCCATGCATTTTGCCAGGGAATATACATAAGGCCGACTCGGAAGATGTGTCCACTCCTAACCATACCGACGGACTCCGAGTCCAATGGCGATGTCCGTTTTGCTCTGCGGATTCATGGAGAGCTAACCCTAACCCTAAGTGGAATTTTGCCCTATGGGATTTTCCCATGCATTTTGCCAGGCACTGTACATAAGGCCGACTAAGAAGGGTTGCTACCTCCCTAACCATACCGATCGGCTCTGAGCACAATGGCGATGTCCATTTTGCAATGCAGATTCATGGAGAGCTAACCCTAACCCTAAGTGGAATTTTGCCCTATGGGATTTTCCCATGCATTTTTCCAGGAAAAGTACATAAGGCCGACTCGGAAGACGTGTCCACTCCTAACCATGCCGACGGGCTCCGAGTCCAATGGCGATGTCCATTTTGCTCTGCAGATTCATGGAGAGCTAATCCTAACCCTAAATGGAAATTTGCAATATGGGATTTTCCCGTGCATTTTGCCAGGGAATGTACATAGGGCCGACACGAAAGGCGTGTCCACTCCTAGCCATACCGATGGGCTCCGAGTCCAATGGCGATGTCCGTTTTGCTCAGCGGATTCATGGAGAGCTAACCCTAACCCTAAGTGGAATTTTGCCCTATGGGATTTTCCCATGCATTTTTCCAGGAAAAGTACATAAGGCCGACTCGGAAGACGTGTCCACTCCTAACCATGCCGACGGGCTCCGAGTCCAATGGCGATGCCCGTTTTGCTCTGCGGATTCATGGAGAGCTAACCCTAACCCTAAGTGGAATTTTGCCCTAAGGGATTTTCCCATTCATTTTGCCAGGGAATGTACATAAGTCCGACTCGCAAGGCATTCCCCCTCCTAACCATGCCGACGGGCTCCGAGTCCAATGGCGATGTCCATTTTGCTCTGCAGATTCATGGAGAGCTAATCCTAACCCTAAATGGAATTTTGCCATATGGGATTTTCCCGTGCATTTTGCCAGGGAATGTACATAGGGCCGACTCGAAAGGCGTGTCCACTCCTAGCCATACCGATGGGCTCCGAGTCCAATGGCGATGTCCGTTTTGCTCTGCGGATTCATGGAGAGCTAACCCTAACCCTAAGTGGAATTTTGCCCTATGGGATTTTCCCATTCATTTTTCCAGGAAAAGTACATAAGGCCGACTCGGAAGACGTGTCCACTCCTAACCATGCCGACGGGCTCCGAGTCCAATGGCGATGTCCGTTTTGCTCTGCGGATTCATGGAGAGCTAACCCTAACCCTAAGTGGAATTTTGCCCTAAGGGATTTTCCCATGCATTTTGCCAGGGAATGTACATAAGTCCGACTCGCAAGGCATTCCCCCTCCTAACCATGCCGACGGGCTCCGAGTCCAATGGCGATGTCCATTTTGCTCTGCAGATTCATGGAGAGCTAATCCTAACCCTAAATGGAATTTTGCCATATGGGATTTTCCCGTGCATTTTGCCAGGGAATGTACATAGGGCCGATTCGCAAGGCATGCCCCCTCCTAGCCATACCGATGGGCTCCGAGTCCAATGGCGATGTCCGTTTTGCTCTGCGGATTCATTGAGAGCTAACCCTAACCCTAAGTGGAATTTCGCCCTATGGGATTTTCCCATGCATTTTTCCAGGGAATGTACATAAGTCTGACTCGCAAGGTTTCTCCCCTCCTAACCATACCGACGGGCTCAGAGTCCAATGGCGATGTCCGTTTTGCTCTGCGGATTCATGGAGGGCTCACCCTAACCCTAAGTGGAATTTTGCCCTATGGGATTTTCCCATGCATTTTTCCAGAAAAAGTACATAAGGCCAACTCGGAAGGCGTGTCCACTCCTAACCATACCGACTGTCTCCGAGTCCAATGGCGATGTCCATTTTGCTCTGCGGATTCATGGAGAGCTAACCCTAACCCTAAGTGGAATTTTGCCCAATGGGATTTTCCCATGCATTTTTCCAGAAAAAGTACATAAGGCCGACTCGGAAGGCGTGTCCACTCCTAACCATACCGACGGGCTCCGAGACCAATGGCGATGTCCGTTTTGCTCTGCGGAATCATGGAGAGCTAACCCTAACCCTACGTCAAATTTTGCCCTATGGGATTTTCCCATGCATTTTTCCAGAAAAAGTACATAAGGCCGATTCGCAAGGCGTGTCCCCTCCTAACCATACCGAAGGGCTCCTAGTCCAATGGCGATGTCCGTTTTGCTCTGCGGATTCATGGAGAGCTAACCCTAACCCTAAGTGGAATTTTGCCCAATGGGATTTTCCCATGCATTTTGCCAGGGAATGTACATAAGGCCGATTCAGAAGGGTTGCCCCCTCCTAACCATACCGATGGGCTCTGAGTCCAATGGCAATATCCGTTTTGCTCTGCGGATTCATGGAGAGCTAACCCTAACCCTAAGTGGAATTTTGCCCTATGGGAATTTCCCATGCATTTTGCCAGGGAATATACATAAGTCCGACTCGCAAGGCGTGTCCCCTCCTAACCATACCGACGGTGTCCGAGTCCAATGGCGATGTCCGTTTTGCTCTGTGGAATCATGGAGAGCTAACCCTAACCCTAAGTCGAATTTTGCCCTATGGGATTTTCCCATGCATTTTTCCAGAAAAAGTACATAAGGCCGATTCGCAAGGCGTGTCCCCTCCTAACCATACCGACGGTCTCCGAGTCCAAAGGCGATGTCCATTTTGCTCTGCGGATTCATGGAGGGCTAACCCTAACCCTAAGTGGAATTTTGCCCTATGGGATTTTCCCATGCATTTTTCCAGAAAAAGTACATAAGGCCGACTCGGAAGGCGTGTCCACTCCTAACCACACCGACGGTCTCCGAGTCCAATGGCGATGTCCATTTTCCTCTGCGGATTCATGGAGAGCTAACCCTAACCCTAAGTGGAATTTTGCCCAATGGGATTTTCCCATGCATTTTTCCAGAAAAAGTACATAAGGCCGACTCGGAAGGCGTGTCCACTCCTAACCATACCGATGGTCTCCGAGTCCAATGGCGATGTCCGTTTTGCTCTGCGGATTCATGGAGAGCTAACCCTAACCCTAAGTGGAATTTTGCCCTATAGGATTTTCCCATGCATTTTGCCATGGAATGTACATAAGTCCGACTCGCAAGGCGTGTCCCCTCCTAACCATACCGACGGGCTCCGAGTCCAATGGCTATGTCCGTTTTGCTCTGTGGAATCATGGAGAGCTAACCCTAACCCTAAGTCGAATTTTGCCCTATGGGATTTTCCCATGCATTTTTCCAGAAAAAGTACATAAGGCCGATTCGCAAGTGTGTCCCCTCCTAACCATACCGAAGGGCTCCGAGTCCAATGGCGATGTCCGTTTTCCGCTGCGGATTCATGGAGAGCTAACCCTAACCCTAAGTGGAATTTTGCCCTATGGGATTTTCCCATGAATTTTGCCAGGGAATGTACATAAGGCCGTCTCGCAAGGTGTGTCCACACCTAACCATACCGACGGTCTCCGAGTCCAATGGCGATGTCCGTTTTGCTCTGCGGATTCATAGAGAGCTAACCCTAACCCTAAGTGGAATTTTGCCCTATAGGATTTTCCCATGCATTCTGCCAGGGAATGTACATAAGGCCGACTCGCAAGGCGTGTCCCCTCCTAACCATACAGACAGGCTCCGAGTCCAATGGCGATGTCCGTTTTGCTCTGCGGATTCATGGAGAGCTAACCCTAACCCTAAGTGGAATTTTGCCCTATGGGATTTTCCCATGCATTTTGCCAGTGAATGTACATAAGTCCGAATCACAAGACGTGCCCCCTCCTAACCATACCGATGGGCCCCGAGTCCAATGGCGATGTCCGTTTTGCTCTGCGGATTCATGGAGAGCTAACCCTAACCCTAAGTGGAATTTTGCCCTATGCGATTTTCCCATGGATTTTTCCAGAAAAAGTACATAAGGCCGACTCGGAAGGCGTGTCAACTCCTAACCATACCGACGGTCTCCGAGTCCAATGGCGATGTCCGTTTTGCTCTGCGGATTCATGGAGAGCTAACCCTAACCCTAAGTGGAATTTTGCCCTATATGATTTTCCCATGCATTTTGCCAGGGAATGTACATAAGGCCGACTCGCAAGGCGTGTCCCCTCCTAACCATACCGACAGGCTCCGAGTCCAATGGCGATGTCCGTTTTGCTCTGCGGATTCATGGAGAGCTAACCCTAACCCTAAGTGGAATTTTGCCCTATGGGATTTTCCCATGCATTTTGCCAGGGAATTTATATAAGTCCGACTCGCAAGGTTTCTCCCCTCCTAACCATACCGACGGGCTCAGAGTCCAATGGCGATGTCCGTTTTGCTCTGCGGATTCATGGAGGGCTCACCCTAACCCTAAGTGGAATTTTGCCCTATGGGATTTTCCCATGCATTTTTCCAGAAAAAGTACATAAGGCCAACTCGGAAGGCGTGTCCACTCCTAACCATACCGACTGTCTCCGAGTCCAATGGCGATGTCCATTTTGCTCTGCGGATTCATGGAGAGCTAACCCTAACCCTAAGTGGAATTTTGCCCAATGGGATTTTCCCATGCATTTTTCCAGAAAAAGTACATAAGGCCGACTCGGAAGGCGTGTCCACTCCTAACCATACCGACGGGCTCCGAGACCAATGGCGATGTTTGTTTTGCTCTGCGGAATCATGGAGAGCTAACCCTAACCCTACGTCAAATTTTGCCCTATGGGATTTTCCCATGCATTTTTCCAGAAAAAGTACATAAGGCCGATTCGCAAGGCGTGTCCCCTCCTAACCATACCGAAGGGCTCCGAGTCCAATGGCGATGTCCGTTTTGCTCTGCGGATTCATGGAGAGCTAACCCTAACCCTAAGTGGAATTTTGCCCAATGGGATTTTCCCATGCATTTTGCCAGGGAATGTACATAAGGCCGATTCAGAAGGGTTGCCCCCTCCTAACCATACCGATGGGCTCTGAGTCCAATGGCAATATCCGTTTTGCTCTGCGGATTCATGGAGAGCTAACCCTAACCCTAAGTGGAATTTTGCCCTATGGGAATTTCCCATGCATTTTGCCAGGGAATGTACATAAGTCCGACTCGCAAGGCGTGTCCCCTCCTAACCATACCGACGGTCTCCGAGTCCAATGGCGATGTCCGTTTTGCTCTGTGGAATCATGGAGAGCTAACCCTAACCCTAAGTCGAATTTTGCCCTATGGGATTTTCCCATGCATTTTTCCAGAAAAAGTACATAAGGCCGATTCGCAAGGCGTGTCCCCTCCTAACCATACCGTAGGGCTCCGAGTCCAATGGCGATGTCCGTTTTCCGCTGCGGATTCATGGAGAGCTAACCCTAACCCTAAGTGGAATTTTGCCCTATGGGATTTTCCCATGAATTTTGCCAGGGAATGTACATAAGGCCGACTCAGAAGGGTTGCCCCCTCCTAACCATACCGATGGGCTCTGAGTCCAATGGCGATGTCCGTTTTGCTCTGGGGATTCATGGAGAGCTAACCCTAACCCTAAGTGGAATTTTGCCCTATGGGATTTTCCCATGCATTTTTCCAGAAAAAGTACATAAGGCCGACTCGGAAGGCGTGTCCACACCTTACCATACCGACGGTCTCCGAGTCCAATGGCGATGTCCGTTTTGCTCTGCGGATTCATAGAGAGCTAACCCTAACCCTAAGTGGAATTTTGCCCTATAGGATTTTCCCATGCATTTTGCCAGGGAATGTACATAAGGCCGACTCGCAAGGCGTCTCCCCTCCTAACCATACCGACGGTCTCCGAGTCCAAAGGCGATGTCCATTTTGCTCTGCGGATTCATGGAGGGCTAACCCTAACCCTAAGTGGAATTTTGCCCTATGGGATTTTCCCATGCATTTTTCCAGAAAAAGTACATAAGGCCGACTCGGAAGGCGTGTCCACTCCTAACCACACCGACGGTCTCCGAGTCCAATGGCGATGTCCATTTTCCTCTGCGGATTCATGGAGAGCTAACCCTAACCCTAAGTGGAATTTTGCCCAATGGGATTTTCCCATGCATTTTTCTAGAAAAAGTACATAAGGCCGACTCGGAAGGCGTGTCCACTCCTAACCATACCGACGGTCTCCGAGTCCAATGGCGATGTCCGTTTTGCTCTGCGGATTCATGGAGAGCTAACCCTAACCCTAAGTGGAATTTTGCCCTATAGGATTTTCCCATGCATTTTGCCATGGAATGTACATAAGTCCGACTCGCAAGGCGTGTCCCCTCCTAACCATACCGACGGGCTCCGAGTCCAATGGCTATGTCCGTTTTGCTCTGTGGAATCATGGAGAGCTAACCCTAACCCTAAGTCGAATTTTGCCCTATGGGATTTTTCCATGCATTTTTCCAGAAAAAGTACATAAGGCCGATTCGCAAGTGTGTCCCCTCCTAACCATACCGAAGGGCTCCGAGTCCAATGGCGATGTCCGTTTTCCGCTGCGGATTCATGGAGAGCTAACCCTAACCCTAAGTGGAATTTTGCCCTATGGGATTTTCCCATGAATTTTGCCAGGGAATGTACATAAGGCCGTCTCGCAAGGTGTGTCCACACCTAACCATACCGACGGTCTCCGAGTCCAATGGCGATGTCCGTTTTGCTCTGCGGATTCATCGAGAGCTAACCCTAACCCTAAGTGGAATTTTGCCCTATAGGATTTTCCCATGCATTCTGCCAGGGAATGTACATAAGGCCGACTCGCAAGGCGTGTCCCCTCCTAACCATACAGACAGGCTCCGAGTCCAATGGCGATGTCCGTTTTGCTCTGCGGATTCATGGAGAGCTAACCCTAACCCTAAGTGGAATTTTGCCCTATGGGATTTTCCCATGCATTTTGCCAGTGAATGTACATAAGTCCGAATCACAAGACGTGCCCCCTCCTAACCATACCGATGGGCCCCGAGTCCAATGGCGATGTCCATTTTGCTCTGCGGATTCATGGAGAGCTAACCCTAACCCTAAGTGGAATTTTGCCCTATGCGATTTTCCCATGGATTTTTCCAGAAAAAGTACATAAGGCCGACTCGGAAGGCGTGTCAACTCCTAACCATACCGACGGTCTCCGAGTCCAATGGCGATGTCCGTTTTGCTCTGCGGATTCATGGAGAGCTAACCCTAACCCTAAGTGGAATTTTGCCCTATATGATTTTCCCATGCATTTTGCCAGGGAATGTACATAAGGCCGACTCGCAAGGCGTGTCCCCTCCTAACCATACCGACAGGCTCCGAGTCCAATGGCGATGTACGTTTTGCTCTGCGGATTCATGGAGAGCTAACCCTAATCCTAAGTGGAATTTTGCCCTATGGGAATTTCCCATGCATTTTGCCAGGGAATGTACATAAGTCGGACTCGCAAGGCGTGTCCCCTCCTAACCATACCGACGGGCTCCGAGTCCAATGGCGATGTCCGTTTTGCTCTGCGGATTCATGGAGAGCTAACCCTAACCCAAAGTGGAATTTTGCCCTATGGGATTTTCCCATGCATTTTTCCAGAAAAAGTATATAAGGCCGATTTGCAAGGCGTGTCCCCTCCTAACCATACCGAAGGGCTCCGAGTTCAATGGCGATGTCCGTTTTGCTCTGCGGATTCATGGAGAGCTAACCCTAACCCTAAGTGGAATTTTGCCCTATAGGATTTTCCCATGCATTTTGCCAGGGAATGTACATAAGGCCGACTCGTAAGGCGTGTCCCCTCCTAACCATACCGACAGGCTCCGAGTCCAATGGCGATGTCCGTTTTGCTCCGCGGATTCATGGAGATCTAACCCTAACCCTAAGTCGAATTTTGCCCTATGGGATTTTCTCATGCATTTTGCCAGGGAATTTATATAAGTCCGACTCGCAAGGTGTGTCCCCTCCTAACCATACCGACGGGCTCCGAGTTCAATGGCGATGTCCGTTTTGCTCTGCGGATTCATGGAGAGCTAACCCTAACCCTAAGTGGAATTTTGCCCTATGGGATTTTCCCATGCATTTTGCCAGAAAAAGTACATAAGGCCGACTCGGAAGGCGTGTCCACTCCTAACCATACCGATGGTCTCCGAGTCCAATGGCGATGTCCGCTTTGCTCTGCGTCTTCATGGAGAGCTTACCCTAACCCTAAGTGGAATTTTGCCATATGGGAATTTCCCATGCATTTTGCCAGGGAATGTACATAAGTCGGACTCGCAAGGCGTGTCCCCTCCTAACCATACCGACGGGCTCCGAGTCCAATGGCGATGTCCGTTTTGCTCTGCGGATTCATGGAGAGCTAACCCTAACCCAAAGTGGAATTTTGCCCTATGGGATTTTCCCATGCATTTTTCCAGAAAAAGTATATAAGGCCGATTTGCAAGGCGTGTCCCCTCCTAACCATACCGAAGGGCTCCGAGTTCAATGGCGATGTCCGTTTTGCTCTGCGGATTCATGGAGAGCTAACCCTAACCCTAAGTGGAATTTTGCCCTATAGGATTTTCCCATGCATTTTGCCAGGGAATGTACATAAGGCCGACTCGTAAGGCGTGTCCCCTCCTAACCATACCGACAGGCTCCGAGTCCAATGGCGATGTCCGTTTTGCTCCGCGGATTCATGGAGATCTAACCCTAACCCTAAGTCGAATTTTGCCCTATGGGATTTTCTCATGCATTTTCCCAGGGAATTTATATAAGTCCGACTCGCAAGGTGTGTCCCCTCCTAAACATACCGACGGGCTCCGAGTTCAATGGCGATGTCCGTTTTGCTCTGCGGATTCATGGAGAGCTAACCCTAACCCTAAGTGGAATTTTGCCCTATGGGATTTTCCCATGCATTTTGCCAGAAAAAGTACATAAGGCCGACTCGGAAGGCGTGTCCACTCCTAACCATACCGATGGTCTCCGAGTCCAATGGCGATGTCCGCTTTGCTCTGCGTCTTCATGGAGAGCTTACCCTAACCCTAAGTGGAATTTTGCCATATGGGAATTTCCCATGCATTTTACCAGGGAATGTACATAAGTCCGACTCGCAAGGCGTGTCCCCTCCTTACCATACCGACGGGCTCCGAGTCCAATGGCGATGTCCGTTTTGCTCTGCGGATTCATGGAGAGCTAACCCTAACCCTAAGTGGAATTTTGCCCTATTGGATTTTCCCATGCATTTTTCCAGAAAAAGTACATAAGGCCGACTCGGAAGGCGTCTTCACTCTTAACCATACCGATGGGCTCTGAGTCCAATGGCGATGTCCGTTTTGCTCTGGGGATTCATGGAGAGCTAACCCTAACCCTAAGTGGAATTTTGCCCTATGGGATTTTCCCATGCATTTTTCCAGAAAAAGTACATAAGGCCGACTCGGAAGGCGTGTCCACACCTTACCATACCGACGGTCTCCGAGTCCAATGGCGATGTCCGTTTTGCTCTGCGGATTCATAGAGAGCTAACCCTAACCCTAAGTGGAATTTTGCCCTATAGGATTTTCCCATGCATTTTGCCAGGGAATGTACATAAGGCCGACTCGCAAGGCGTCTCCCCTCCTAACCATACCGACGGTCTCCGAGTCCAAAGGCGATGTCCATTTTGCTCTGCGGATTCATGGAGGGCTAACCCTAACCCTAAGTGGAATTTTGCCCTATGGGATTTTCCCATGCATTTTTCCAGAAAAAGTACATAAGGCCGACTCGGAAGGCGTGTCCACTCCTAACCACACCGACGGTCTCCGAGTCCAATGGCGATGTCCATTTTCCTCTGCGGATTCATGGAGAGCTAACCCTAACCCTAAGTGGAATTTTGCCCAATGGGATTTTCCCATGCATTTTTCCAGAAAAAGTACATAAGGCCGACTCGGAAGGCGTGTCCACTCCTAACCATACCGACGGTCTCAGAGTCCAATGGCGATGTCCGTTTTGCTCTGCGGATTCATGGAGAGCTAACCCTAACCCTAAGTGGAATTTTGCCCTATAGGATTTTCCCATGAATTTTGCCATGGAATGTACATAAGTCCGACTCGCAAGGCGTGTCCCCTCCTAACCATACCGACGGGCTCCGAGTCCAATGGCTATGTCCGTTTTGCTCTGTGGAATCATGGAGAGCTAACCCTAACCCTAAGTCGAATTTTGCCCTATGGGATTTTCCCATGCATTTTTCCAGAAAAAGTACATAAGGCCGATTCGCAAGTGTGTCCCCTCCTAACCATACCGAAGGGCTCCGAGTCCAATGGCGATGTCCGTTTTCCGCTGCGGATTCATGGAGAGCTAACCCTAACCCTAAGTGGAATTTTGCCCTATGGGATTTTCCCATGAATTTTGCCAGGGAATGTACATAAGGCCGTCTCGCAAGGTGTGTCCACACCTAACCATACCGACGGGCTCCGAGTTCAATGGCGATGTCCGTTTTGCTCTGCGGATTCATGGAGAGCTAACCCTAACCCTAAGTGGAATTTTGCCCTATGGGATTTTCCCATGCATTTTGCCAGAAAAAGTACATAAGGCCGACTCGGAAGGCGTGTCCACTCCTAACCATACCGATGGTCTCCGAGTCCAATGGCGATGTCCGCTTTGCTCTGCGTCTTCATGGAGAGCTTACCCTAACCCTAAGTGGAATTTTGCCATATGGGAATTTCCCATGCATTTTGCCAGGGAATGTACATAAGTCGGACTCGCAAGGCGTGTCCCCTCCTAACCATACCGACGGGCTCCGAGTCCAATGGCGATGTCCGTTTTGCTCTGCGGATTCATGGAGAGCTAACCCTAACCCAAAGTGGAATTTTGCCCTATGGGATTTTCCCATGCATTTTTCCAGAAAAAGTATATAAGGCCGATTTGCAAGGCGTGTCCCCTCCTAACCATACCGAAGGGCTCCGAGTTCAATGGCGATGTCCGTTTTGCTCTGCGGATTCATGGAGAGCTAACCCTAACCCTAAGTGGAATTTTGCCCTATAGGATTTTCCCATGCATTTTGCCAGGGAATGTACATAAGGCCGACTCGTAAGGCGTGTCCCCTCCTAACCATACCGACAGGCTCCGAGTCCAATGGCGATGTCCGTTTTGCTCCGCGGATTCATGGAGATCTAACCCTAACCCTAAGTCGAATTTTGCCCTATGGGATTTTCTCATGCATTTTCCCAGGGAATTTATATAAGTCCGACTCGCAAGGTGTGTCCCCTCCTAAACATACCGACGGGCTCCGAGTTCAATGGCGATGTCCGTTTTGCTCTGCGGATTCATGGAGAGCTAACCCTAACCCTAAGTGGAATTTTGCCCTATGGGATTTTCCCATGCATTTTGCCAGAAAAAGTACATAAGGCCGACTCGGAAGGCGTGTCCACTCCTAACCATACCGATGGTCTCCGAGTCCAATGGCGATGTCCGCTTTGCTCTGCGTCTTCATGGAGAGCTTACCCTAACCCTAAGTGGAATTTTGCCATATGGGAATTTCCCATGCATTTTACCAGGGAATGTACATAAGTCCGACTCGCAAGGCGTGTCCCCTCCTTACCATACCGACGGGCTCCGAGTCCAATGGCGATGTCCGTTTTGCTCTGCGGATTCATGGAGAGCTAACCCTAACCCTAAGTGGAATTTTGCCCTATTGGATTTTCCCATGCATTTTTCCAGAAAAAGTACATAAGGCCGACTCGGAAGGCGTCTTCACTCTTAACCATACCGATGGGCTCTGAGTCCAATGGCGATGTCCGTTTTGCTCTGGGGATTCATGGAGAGCTAACCCTAACCCTAAGTGGAATTTTGCCCTATGGGATTTTCCCATGCATTTTTCCAGAAAAAGTACATAAGGCCGACTCGGAAGGCGTGTCCACACCTTACCATACCGACGGTCTCCGAGTCCAATGGCGATGTCCGTTTTGCTCTGCGGATTCATAGAGAGCTAACCCTAACCCTAAGTGGAATTTTGCCCTATAGGATTTTCCCATGCATTTTGCCAGGGAATGTACATAAGGCCGACTCGCAAGGCGTCTCCCCTCCTAACCATACCGACGGTCTCCGAGTCCAAAGGCGATGTCCATTTTGCTCTGCGGATTCATGGAGGGCTAACCCTAACCCTAAGTGGAATTTTGCCCTATGGGATTTTCCCATGCATTTTTCCAGAAAAAGTACATAAGGCCGACTCGGAAGGCGTGTCCACTCCTAACCACACCGACGGTCTCCGAGTCCAATGGCGATGTCCATTTTCCTCTGCGGATTCATGGAGAGCTAACCCTAACCCTAAGTGGAATTTTGCCCAATGGGATTTTCCCATGCATTTTTCCAGAAAAAGTACATAAGGCCGACTCGGAAGGCGTGTCCACTCCTAACCATACCGACGGTCTCAGAGTCCAATGGCGATGTCCGTTTTGCTCTGCGGATTCATGGAGAGCTAACCCTAACCCTAAGTGGAATTTTGCCCTATAGGATTTTCCCATGAATTTTGCCATGGAATGTACATAAGTCCGACTCGCAAGGCGTGTCCCCTCCTAACCATACCGACGGGCTCCGAGTCCAATGGCTATGTCCGTTTTGCTCTGTGGAATCATGGAGAGCTAACCCTAACCCTAAGTCGAATTTTGCCCTATGGGATTTTCCCATGCATTTTTCCAGAAAAAGTACATAAGGCCGATTCGCAAGTGTGTCCCCTCCTAACCATACCGAAGGGCTCCGAGTCCAATGGCGATGTCCGTTTTCCGCTGCGGATTCATGGAGAGCTAACCCTAACCCTAAGTGGAATTTTGCCCTATGGGATTTTCCCATGAATTTTGCCAGGGAATGTACATAAGGCCGTCTCGCAAGGTGTGTCCACACCTAACCATACCGACGGTCTCTGAGTCCAATGGCGATGTCCGTTTTGCTCTGCGGATTCATCGAGAGCTAACCCTAACCCTAAGTGGAATTTTGCCCTATAGGATTTTCCCATGCATTCTGCCAGGGAATGTACATAAGGCCGACTCGCAAGGCGTGTCCCCTCCTAACCATACAGACAGGCTCCGAGTCCAATGGCGATGTCCGTTTTGCTCTGCGGATTCATGGAGAGCTAACCCTAACCCTAAGTGGAATTTTGCCCTATGGGATTTTCCCATGCATTTTGCCAGTGAATGTACATAAGTCCGAATCACAAGACGTGCCCCCTCCTAACCATACCGATGGGCCCCGAGTCCAATGGCGATGTCCGTTTTGCTCTGCGGATTCATGGAGAGCTAACCCTAAGTGGAATTTTGCCCTATGCGATTTTCCCATGGATTTTTCCAGAAAAAGTACATAAGGCCGACTCGGAAGGCGTGTCAACTCCTAACCATACCGACGGTCTCCGAGTCCAATGGCGATGTCCGTTTTGCTCTGCGTCTTCATGGAGAGCTTACCCTAACCCTAAGTGGAATTTTGCCCTATATGATTTTCCCATGCATTTTGCCAGGGAATGTACATAAGGCCGACTCGCAAGGCGTGTCCCCTCCTAACCATACCGACAGGCTCCGAGTCCAATGGCGATGTCCGTTTTGCTCTGCGGATTCATGGAGAGCTAACCCTAACCCTAAGTGGAATTTTGCCCTATGGGAATTTCCCATGCATTTTGCCAGGGAATGTACATAAGTCGGACTCGCAAGGCGTGTCCCCTCCTAACCATACCGACGGGCTCCGAGTCCAATGGCGATGTCCGTTTTGCTCTGCGGATTCATGGAGAGCTAACCCTAACCCAAAGTGGAATTTTGCCCTATGGGATTTTCCCATGCATTTTTCCAGAAAAAGTATATAAGGCCGATTTGCAAGGCGTGTCCCCTCCTAACCATACCGAAGGGCTCCGAGTTCAATGGCGATGTCCGTTTTGCTCTGCGGATTCATGGAGAGCTAACCCTAACCCTAAGTGGAATATTGCCCTATGGGATTTTCCCATGCATTTTGCCAGAAAAAGTACATAAGGCCGACTCGGAAGGCGTGTCCACTCCTAACCATACCGATGGTCTCCGAGTCCAATGGCGATGTCCGCTTTGCTCTGCGTCTTCATGGAGAGCTTACCCTAACCCTAAGTGGAATTTTGCCATATGGGAATTTCCCATGCATTTTACCAGGGAATGTACATAAGTCCGACTCGCAAGGCGTGTCCCCTCCTTACCATACCGACGGGCTCCGAGTCCAATGGCGATGTCCGTTTTGCTCTGCGGATTCATGGAGAGCTAACCCTAACCCTAAGTGGAATTTTGCCCTATTGGATTTTCCCATGCATTTTTCCAGAAAAAGTACATAAGGCCGACTCGGAAGGCGTCTTCACTCTTAACCATACCGATGGGCTCTGAGTCCAATGGCGATGTCCGTTTTGCTCTGGGGATTCATGGAGAGCTAACCCTAACCCTAAGTGGAATTTTGCCCTATGGGATTTTCCCATGCATTTTTCCAGAAAAAGTACATAAGGCCGACTCGGAAGGCGTGTCCACACCTTACCATACCGACGGTCTCCGAGTCCAATGGCGATGTCCGTTTTGCTCTGCGGATTCATAGAGAGCTAACCCTAACCCTAAGTGGAATTTTGCCCTATAGGATTTTCCCATGCATTTTGCCAGGGAATGTACATAAGGCCGACTCGCAAGGAGTCTCCCCTCCTAACCATACCGACGGTCTCCGAGTCCAAAGGCGATGTCCATTTTGCTCTGCGGATTCATGGAGGGCTAACCCTAACCCTAAGTGGAATTTTGCCCTATGGGATTTTCCCATGCATTTTTCCAGAAAAAGTACATAAGGCCGACTCGGAAGGCGTGTCCACTCCTAAC
Source organism: Rhabdophis nuchalis (assembly GCA_039707465.1). NCBI lineage: Eukaryota > Metazoa > Chordata > Lepidosauria > Squamata > Natricidae > Rhabdophis > Rhabdophis nuchalis. The sequence continues at coordinate 154,479,140 of CM077643.1, read as the reverse complement.
CACACCGACGGTCTCCGAGTCCAATGGCGATGTCCATTTTCCTCTGCGGATTCATGGAGAGCTAACCCTAACCCTAAGTGGAATTTTGCCCAATGGGATTTTCCCATGCATTTTTCCAGAAAAAGTACATAAGGCCGACTCGGAAGGCGTGTCCACTCCTAACCATACCGACGGTCTCCGAGTCCAATGGCGATGTCCGTTTTGCTCTGCGGATTCATGGAGAGCTAACCCTAACCCTAAGTGGAATTTTGCCCTATAGGATTTTCCCATGAATTTTGCCATGGAATGTACATAAGTCCGACTCGCAAGGCGTGTCCCCTCCTAACCATACCGACGGGCTCCGAGTCCAATGGCTATGTCCGTTTTGCTCTGCGGATTCATGGAGAGCTAACCCTAACCCTAAGTGGAATTTTGCCCTATGGGATTTTCCCATGCATTTTGCCAGGGAATGTACATAAGTCCGACTCGCAAAGCGTGTCCCCTCCTAACCATAGTGACGGGTTCCGAGTCCAATGGCGATGTCCGTTTTGCTCTGCGGATTCATGGAGAGCTAACCCTAACCCTAAGTGGAATTTTGCCCTATGGGATTTTCCCATGCATTTTTCCAGAAAAAGTACATAAGGCCGACTCGGAAGGCGTGTCCACTCCTAACCATACTGATGGGCTCCGAGTCCAATGGCGATGTCCGTTTTGCTCTGGGGATTCATGGAGAGCTAACCCTAACTCTAAGTGGAATTTTGCCCTATGGGATTTTACCATTCATTTTCCCAGGAAAAGTACATAAGGCCGACTCGGAAGGCGTGTCCCCTCCTAACGATACCGACAGGCTCCGAGTCCAATGGCGATGTCCGTTTTGCTCTGCGGATTCATGGAGAGCTAACCCTAACCCTAAGTGGAATTTTGCCCTATGGGAATTTCCCATGCATTTTGCCAGGGAATTTATATAAGTCCGACTCGCAAGGTGTGTCCCCTCCTAATCATACCGACGGGCTCCGAGTCCAATGGCGATGTCCGTTTTGCTCTGCGGATTCATGGAGAGCTAACCCTAACCCTAAGTGGAATTTTGCCCTATGGGATTTTCCCATGCATTTTTCCAGAAAAAGTACATAAGGCCGACTCGGAAGGCGTGTCCCCTCCTAACCATACCGACGGTCTCCGAGTCCAATGGCGATGTCCGTTTTGCTCTGCGGATTCATGGAGAGCTAACCCTAACCCTAAGTGGAATTTTGCCCTATGGGATTTTCCCATGCATTTTGCCAGGGAATGTACATAAGTCCGACTAGCAAGACGTGTCCCCTCCTAACCATACCGATGGGCCCCGAGTCCAATGGCGATGTCCGTTTTGCTCTGCGGATTCATGGAGAGCTAACCCTAACCCTAAGTGGAATTTTGCCCCATGGGATTTTCCCATGCATTTTTCCAGAAAAAGTACATAAGGCCGACTCGGAAGGCGTGTCCCCTCCTAACCATACCGACGGTCTCCGAGTCCAATGGTGATGTCCGTTTTGCTCTGCGGATTCATGGAGAGCTAACCCTAACCCTAAGTGGAATTTTGCCCTATGGGATTTTCCCATGCATTTTGCCAGGGAATGTACATAAGTCCGACTCGCAAGACGTGCCCCCTCCTAACCATACCGATGGGCCCCGAGTCCAATGGCGATGCCCGTTTTGCTCTGCGGATTCATGGAGAGCTAACCCTAACCCTAAGTCGAATTTTGCCCTATGCGATTTTCCCATGCATTTTTCCAGAAAAAGTACATAAGGCCGACTCGGAAGGCGTGTCAACTCCTAACCATACCGACGGTCTCCGAGTCCAATGGCGATGTCCGTTTTGCTCTGCGGATTCATGGAGAGCTAACCCTAACCCTAAGTGGAATTTTGCCCTATATGATTTTCCCATGCATTTTGCCAGGGAATGTACATAAGGCCGACTCGCAAGGCGTGTCCCCTCCTAACCATACCGACAGGCTCCGAGTCCAATGGCGATGTCCATTTTGCTCTGCGGATTCATGGAGAGCTAACCCTAACCCTAAGTGGAATTTTGCCCTATGGGAATTTCCCATGCATTTTGCCAGGGAATGTACATAAGTCGGACTCGCAAGGCGTGTCCCCTCCTAACCATACCGACGGGCTCCGAGTCCAATGGCGATGTCCGTTTTGCTCTGCGGATTCATGGAGAGCTAACCCTAACCCAAAGTGGAATTTTGCCCTATGGGATTTTCCCATGCATTTTTCCAGAAAAAGTACATAAGGCCGACTCGGAAGGCGTGTCCACTCCTAACCATACCGACGGTCTCCGAGTCCAATGGCGATGTCCGTTTTGCTCTGCGGATTCATGGAGAGCTAACCCTAACCCTAAGTGGAATTTTGCCCTATAGGATTTTCCCATGCATTTTGCCAGGGAATGTACATAAGTCCGACTCGCAAAGCGTGTCCCCTCCTAACCATAGTGACGGGTTCCGAGTCCAATGGCGATGTCCGTTTTGCTCTGCGGATTCATGGAGAGCTAACCCTAACCCTAAGTGGAATTTTGCCCTATGGGATTTTCCCATGCATTTTTCCAGAAAAAGTACATAAGGCCGACTCGGAAGGCGTGTCCACTCCTAACCATACTGATGGGCTCCGAGTCCAATGGCGATGTCCGTTTTGCTCTGGGGATTCATGGAGAGCTAACCCTAACTCTAAGTGGAATTTTGCCCTATGGGATTTTCCCATTCATTTTCCCAGGAAAAGTACATAAGGCCGACTCGGAAGGCGTGTCCCCTCCTAACGATACCGACAGGCTCCGAGTCCAATGGCGATGTCCGTTTTGCTCTGCGGATTCATGGAGAGCTAACCCTAACCCTAAGTGGAATTTTGCCCTATGGGAATTTCCCATGCATTTTGCCAGGGAATTTATATAAGTCCGACTCGCAAGGTGTGTCCCCTCCTAATCATACCGACGGGCTCCGAGTCCAATGGCGATGTCCGTTTTGCTCTGCGGATTCATGGAGAGCTAACCCTAACCCTAAGTGGAATTTTGCCCTATGGGATTTTCCCTTGGATTTTTTCAGAAAAAGTACATAAGGCCGACTCGGAAGGCGTGTCCCCTCCTAACCATACCGACGGTCTCCGAGTCCAATGGCGATGTCCGTTTTGCTCTGCGGATTCATGGAGAGCTAACCCTAACCCTAAGTGGAATTTTGCCCTATGGGATTTTCCCATGCATTTTGCCAGGGAATGTACATAAGTCCGACTAGCAAGACGTGTCCCCTCCTAACCATACCGATGGGCCCCGAGTCCAATGGCGATGTCCGTTTTGCTCTGCGGATTCATGGAGAGCTAACCCTAACCCTAAGTGGAATTTTGCCCCATGGGATTTTCCCATGCATTTTTCCAGAAAAAGTACATAAGGCCGACTCGGAAGGCGTGTCCCCTCCTAACCATACCGACGGTCTCCGAGTCCAATGGTGATGTCCGTTTTGCTCTGCGGATTCATGGAGAGCTAACCCTAACCCTAAGTGGAATTTTGCCCTATGGGATTTTCCCATGCATTTTGCCAGGGAATGTACATAAGTCCGACTCGCAAGACGTGCCCCCTCCTAACCATACCGATGGGCCCCGAGTCCAATGGCGATGCCCGTTTTGCTCTGCGGATTCATGGAGAGCTAACCCTAACCCTAAGTGGAATTTTGCCCCATGGGATTTTCCCATGCATTTTTCCAGAAAAAGTACATAAGGCCGACTCGGAAGGCGTGTCCACTCCTAACCATACCGACGGTCTCCGAGTCCAATGGCGATGTCCGTTTTGCTCTGCGGATTCATGGAGAGCTAACCCTAACCCTAAGTGGAATTTTGCCCTATGGGAATTTCCCATGCATTTTGCCAGGGAATGTACATAAGTCCAACTCGAAAGGCTTGTCCCCTCCTAACCATACCGACGGGCTCCGAGACCAATGGCGATGTCCGTTTTGCTCTGCGGAATCATGGAGAGCTAACCCTAACCCTAAGTCAAATTTTGACTTATGGGATTTTCCCATGCATTTTTCCAGAAAAAGTACATAAGGCCGATTCGCAAGGCGTGTCCCCTCCTAACCATACAGACAGGCTCCGAGTCCAATGGCGATGTCCGTTTTGCTCTGCGGATTCATGGAGAGCTAACCCTAACCCTAAGTGGAATTTTGCCCTATGGGATTTTCCCATGCATTTTGCCAGGGAATTTATATAAGTCCGACTCGCAAGGTGTGTCCCCTTCTAATCATACCGACGGGCTCCGAGTCCAATGGCGATGTCCGTTTTGCTCTGCGGATTCATGGAGAGCTAAACCTAACCCTAAGTGGAATTTTGCCCTATGGGATTTTCCCATGCATTTTTCCAGAGAAAGTACATAAGGCCGACTCGGAAGGCGTGTCCCCTCCTAACCATACCGAAGGTCTCCGAGTCCAATGGCAATGTCCGTTTTGCTCTGCGGATTCATGGAGAGCTAACCCTAACCCTAAGTGGAATTTTGCCCTATGGGATTTTCCCATGCATTTTGCCAGGGAATGTACATAAGTCCGACTAGCAAGACGTGTCCCCTCCTAACCATACCGATGGGCCCCGAGTCCAATGGCGATGTCCGTTTTGCTCTGCGGATTCATGGAGAGCTAACCCTAACCCTAAGTGGAATTTTGCCCCATGGGATTTTCCCATGCATTTTTCCAGAAAAACTACATAAGGCCGACTCGGAAGGCGTGTCCACTCCTAACCATACCGACGGTCTCCGAGTCCAATGGCGATGTCCGTTTTGCTCTGCGGATTCATGGAGAGCTAACCCTAACCCTAAGTGGAATTTTGCCCTATGGGAATTTCCCATGCATTTTGCCAGGGAATGTACATAAGTCCAACTCGAAAGGCTTGTCCCCTCCTAACCATACTGACGGGCTCCGAGTCCAATGGCGATGTCCGTTTTGCTCTGGGGATTCATGGAGAGCTAACCCTAACCCTAAGTCGAATTTTGCCCTATGAGATTTTCCCTTGCATTTTGCCAGGGAATTTATATAAGTCCGACTCGTAAGGTGTGTCCCCTCCTAACCATACCGACGGTCTCTGAGTCCAATGTCGATGTCCGTTTTGCTCTGCGAATCATGGAGAGCTAACCCTAACCCTAAGTCGAATTTTGCCCTATGGGATTTTCCCATGCATTTTTCCAGAAAAAGTACATAAGGCCGATTCGCAAGGCGTGTCCCCTCCTAACCATACCGAAGGGCTCCGAGTCCAATGGCGATGTCCGTTTTGCTCTGGGGATTCATGGAGAGCTAACCCTAACCCTAAGTCGAATTTTGCCCTATGGGATTTTCCCTTGCATTTTCCCAGGGAATTTATATAAGTCCGACTCGCAAGGTTTGTCCCCTCCTAACCATACCGACGGGCTCCGAGTCCAATTGCAATGTCCGTTTTGCTCTGCGGATTCATGGAGAGCTAACCCTAACCCTAAGTGGAATTTTGTCCTATGGGATTTTTCCATGCATTTTTCCAGAAAAAGTACATAAGTCCGACTCGCAAGGTTTGTCCCCTCCTAACCATACCGACGGGCTCCGAGTCCAATGGCGATGTCCGTTTTGCTCTGCGGATTCATGGAGAGCTAACCCTAACCCTAAGTGGAATTTTGCCCTATGGGATTTTCCCATGCATTTTTCCAGAAAAAGTACATAAGGCCGGCTCGGAAGGCGTGTCCACTCCTAACCATACCGACGGTCTCCGAGTCCAATGGCGATGTCCGTTTTGCTCTGCGGATTCATGGAGAGCTAACCCTAACCCTAAGTGGAATTTTGCCCTATGGGATTTTCCCATGCATTTTTCCAGAAAAAGTACATAAGGCCGACTCGGAAGGCGTGTCCACTCCTAACCATACCGACGGTCTCCGAGTCCAATGGCGATGTCCGTTTTGCTCTGGGGATTCATGGAGAGCTAACCCTAACACTAAGTGGAATTTTGCCCTATGGGATTTTCCCATGCATTTTTCCAGAAAAAGTACATAAGGCCGACTCGGAAGGCGTGTCCACTCCTAACCATACCGACGGTCTCCGAGTCCAATGGCGATGTCCGTTTTGCTCTGCGGATTCATGGAGAGCTAACCCTAACCCTAAGTGGAATTTTGCCCTATGGGAATTTCCCATGCATTTTGCCAGGGAATGTACATAAGTCCGACTCGCAAGGCGTGTCCCCTCCTAACCATACCGACGGGCTCCGAGTTCAATGGCGATGTCCGTTTTGCTCTGCGGATTCATGGAGAGCTAACCCTAACCCTAAGTGGAATTTTGCCCTATGGGATTTTCCCATGCATTTTTCCAGAAAAAGTACATAAGGCCGATTCGCAAGGCGTGTCCACTCCTAACCATACCGACGGTCTCCGAGTCCAATGGCGATGTACGTTTTGCTCTGCGGATTCATGGAGAGCTAACCCTAGCCCTAAGTGGAATTTTGCCCTATGGGATTTTCCCATGCATTTTGCCAGGGAATGTACATAAGTCCGACTCGCAAAGCGTGTCCCCTCCTTACCATACTGACGGGCTCCGAGTCCAATGGCGATGTCCGTTTTGCTCTGCGGATTCATGGAGAGCTAACCCTAACCCTAAGTGGAATTTTGCCCTATGGGATTTTCCCATGCATTTTGCCAGAAAAAGTACATAAGGCCGACTCGGAAGGCGTGTCCACTCCTAACCATACCGACGGTCTCCGAGTCCAATGGCAATGTCCGTTTTGCTCTGCGGATTCATGGAGAGCTAACCCTAACCCTAAGTGGAATTTTGCCCTATGGGAATTTCCCATGCATTTTGCCAGGGAATGTACATAAGTCCGACTCGCAAGGCGTGTCCCCTCCTAACCATACCGACGGTCTCCGAGTCCAATGGCGATATCCGTTTTGCTCTGCGGATTCATGGAGAGCTAACCCTAACCCTAAGTGGAATTTTGCCCTATGGGATTTTCCCATGCATTTTGCCAGAAAAAGTACATAAGGCCGACTCGGAAGGCGTGTCCACTCCTAACCATACCGACGGTCTCCGAGTCCAATGGCAATGTCCGTTTTGCTCTGCGGATTCATGGAGAGCTAACCCTAGCCCTAAGTGGAATTTTGCCCTATGGGATTTTCCCATGCATTTTGCCAGGGAATGTACATAAGTCCGACTCGCAAAGCATGTCCCCTCCTTACCATACTGACGGGCTCCGAGTCCAATGGCGATGTCCGTTTTGCTCTGCGGATTCATGGAGAGCTAACCCTAACCCTAAGTGGAATTTTGCCCTATGTGATTTTCCCATGCATTTTGCCAGAAAAAGTACATAAGGCCGACTCGGAAGGCGTGTCCACTCCTAACCATACCGACGGTCTCCGAGTCCAATGGCAATGTCCGTTTTGCTCTGCGGATTCATGGAGAGCTAACCCTAACCCTAAGTGGAATTTTGCCCTATGGGAATTTCCCATGCATTTTGCCAGGGAATGTACATAAGTCCGACTCGCAAGGCGTGTCCCCTCCTAACCATACCGACGGTCTCCGAGTCCAATGGCGATATCCGTTTTGCTCTGCGGATTCATGGAGAGCTAACCCTAACCCTAAGTGGAATTTTGCCCTATGGGATTTCCCCATGCATTTTGCCAGGGAATGTACATAAGGCCGACTCAGAAGAGTTGCCCCCTCCTAACCATACCGATGGGCTCCGAGTCCAATACTGATGTCCGTTTTAGTCTGCGGATTCATGGAGAGCTAACCCTAACCCTAAGTGGAATTTTGCCCTATGGGATTTTCCCATGCATTTTGCCAGTGAATGTACATAAGTCCGAATCACAAGACGTGCCCCCTCCTAACCATACCGATGGGCCCCGAGTCCAATGGCGATGTCCGTTTTGCTCTGCGGATTCATGGAGAGCTAACCCTAACCCTAAGTGGAATTTTGCCCTATGCGATTTTCCCATGGATTTTTCCAGAAAAAGTACATAAGGCCGACTCGGAAGGCGTGTCAACTCCTAACCATACCGACGGTCTCCGAGTCCAATGGCGATGTCCGTTTTGCTCTGCGGATTCATGGAGAGCTAACCCTAACCCTAAGTGGAATTTTGCCCTATATGATTTTCCCATGCATTTTGCCAGGGAATGTACATAAGGCCGACTCGCAAGGCGTGTCCCCTCCTAACCATACCGACAGGCTCCGAGTCCAATGGCGATGTCCGTTTTGCTCTGCGGATTCATGGAGAGCTAACCCTAACCCTAAGTGGAATTTTGCCCTATGGGAATTTCCCATGCATTTTGCCAGGGAATGTACATAAGTCGGACTCGCAAGGCGTGTCCCCTCCTAACCATACCGACGGGCTCCGAGTCCAATGGCGATGTCCGTTTTGCTCTGCGGATTCATGGAGAGCTAACCCTAACCCAAAGTGGTATTTTGCCCTATGGGATTTTCCCATGCATTTTTCCAGAAAAAGTATATAAGGCCGATTTGCAAGGCGTGTCCCCTCCTAACCATACCGAAGGGCTCCGAGTTCAATGGCGATGTCCGTTTTGCTCTGCGGATTCATGGAGAGCTAACCCTAACCCTAAGTGGAATTTTGCCCTATAGGATTTTCCCATGCATTTTGCCAGGGAATGTACATAAGGCCGACTCGTAAGGCGTGTCCCCTCCTAACCATACCGACAGGCTCCGAGTCCAATGGCGATGTCCGTTTTGCTCCGCGGATTCATGGAGATCTAACCCTAACCCTAAGTCGAATTTTGCCCTATGGGATTTTCTCATGCATTTTGCCAGGGAATTTATATAAGTCCGACTCGCAAGGTGTGTCCCCTCCTAACCATACCGACGGGCTCCGAGTTCAATGGCGATGTCCGTTTTGCTCTGCGGATTCATGGAGAGCTAACCCTAACCCTAAGTGGAATTTTGCCCTATGGGATTTTCCCATGCATTTTGCCAGAAAAAGTACATAAGGCCGACTCGGAAGGCGTGTCCACTCCTAACCATACCGATGGTCTCCGAGTCCAATGGCGATGTCCGCTTTGCTCTGCGTCTTCATGGAGAGCTTACCCTAACCCTAAGTGGAATTTTGCCATATGGGAATTTCCCATGCATTTTACCAGGGAATGTACATAAGTCCGACTCGCAAGGCGTGTCCCCTCCTTACCATACCGACGGGCTCCGAGTCCAATGGCGATGTCCGTTTTGCTCTGCGGATTCATGGAGAGCTAACCCTAACCCTAAGTGGAATTTTGCCCTATTGGATTTTCCCATGCATTTTTCCAGAAAAAGTACATAAGGCCGACTCGGAAGGCGTCTTCACTCTTAACCATACCGATGGGCTCTGAGTCCAATGGCGATGTCCGTTTTGCTCTGGGGATTCATGGAGAGCTAACCCTTACCCTAAGTGGAATTTTGCCCTATGGGATTTTCCCATGCATTTTTCCAGAAAAAGTACATAAGGCCGACTCGGAAGGCGTGTCCACACCTTACCATACCGACGGTCTCCGAGTCCAATGGCGATGTCTGTTTTGCTCTGCGGATTCATAGAGAGCTAACCCTAACCCTAAGTGGAATTTTGCCCTATAGGATTTTCCCATGCATTTTGCCAGGGAATGTACATAAGGCCGACTCGCAAGGCGTCTCCCCTCCTAACCATACCGACGGTCTCCGAGTCCAAAGGCGATGTCCATTTTGCTCTGCGGATTCATGGAGGGCTAACCCTAACCCTAAGTGGAATTTTGCCCTATGGGATTTTCCCATGCATTTTTCCAGAAAAAGTACATAAGGCCGACTCGGAAGGCGTGTCCACTCCTAACCACACCGACGGTCTCCGAGTCCAATGGCGATGTCCGTTTTGCTCTGCGTATTCATGGAGAGCTAACCCTAACCCTAAGTGGAATTTTGCCCTATAGGATTTTCCCATGAATTTTGCCATGGAATGTACATAAGTCCGACTCGCAAGGCGTGTCCCCTCCTAACCATACCGACGGGCTCCGAGTCCAATGGCTATGTCCGTTTTGCTCTGTGGAATCATGGAGAGCTAACCCTAACCCTAAGTCGAATTTTGCCCTATGGGATTTTCCCATGCATTTTTCCAGAAAAAGTACATAAGGCCGATTCGCAAGTGTGTCCCCTCCTAACCATACCGAAGGGCTCCGAGTCCAATGGCGATGTCCGTTTTCCGCTGCGGATTCATGGAGAGCTAACCCTAACCCTAAGTGGAATTTTGCCCTATGGGATTTTCCCATGAATTTTGCCAGGGAATGTACATAAGGCCGTCTCGCAAGGTGTGTCCACACCTAACCATACCGACGGTCTCCAAGTCCAATGGCGATGTCCGTTTTGCTCTGCGGATTCATAGAGAGCTAACCCTAACCCTAAGTGGAATTTTGCCCTATAGGATTTTCCCATGCATTCTGCCAGGGAATGTACATAAGGCCGACTCGCAAGGCGTGTCCCCTCCTAACCATACAGACAGGCTCCGAGTCCAATGGCGATGTCCGTTTTGCTCTGCGGATTCATGGAGAGCTAACCCTAACCCTAAGTGGAATTTTGCCCTATGGGAATTTCCCATGCATTTTGCCAGGGAATGTACATAAGTCCGACTCGCAAGGCGTGTCCCCTCCTAACCATACCGACGGGCTCCGAGTTCAATGGCGATGTCCGTTTTGCTCTGCGGATTCATGGAGAGCTAACCCTAACCCTAAGTGGAATTTTGCCCTATGGGATTTTCCCATGCATTTTTCCAGAAAAAGTACATAAGGCCGATTCGCAAGGCGTGTCCACTCCTAACCATACCGACGGTCTCCGAGTCCAATGGCGATGTACGTTTTGCTCTGCGGATTCATGGAGAGCTAACCCTAGCCCTAAGTGGAATTTTGCCCTATGGGATTTTCCCATGCATTTTGCCAGGGAATGTACATAAGTCCGACTCGCAAAGCGTGTCCCCTCCTTACCATACTGACGGGCTCCGAGTCCAATGGCGATGTCCGTTTTGCTCTGCGGATTCATGGAGAGCTAACCCTAACCCTAAGTGGAATTTTGCCCTATGGGATTTTCCCATGCATTTTGCCAGAAAAAGTACATAAGGCCGACTCGGAAGGCGTGTCCACTCCTAACCATACCGACGGTCTCCGAGTCCAATGGCAATGTCCGTTTTGCTCTGCGGATTCATGGAGAGCTAACCCTAACCCTAAGTGGAATTTTGCCCTATGGGAATTTCCCATGCATTTTGCCAGGGAATGTACATAAGTCCGACTCGCAAGGCGTGTCCCCTCCTAACCATACCGACGGTCTCCGAGTCCAATGGCGATATCCGTTTTGCTCTGCGGATTCATGGAGAGCTAACCCTAACCCTAAGTGGAATTTTGCCCTATGGGATTTTCCCATGCATTTTGCCAGAAAAAGTACATAAGGCCGACTCGGAAGGCGTGTCCACTCCTAACCATACCGACGGTCTCCGAGTCCAATGGCAATGTCCGTTTTGCTCTGCGGATTCATGGAGAGCTAACCCTAGCCCTAAGTGGAATTTTGCCCTATGGGATTTTCCCATGCATTTTGCCAGGGAATGTACATAAGTCCGACTCGCAAAGCATGTCCCCTCCTTACCATACTGACGGGCTCCGAGTCCAATGGCGATGTCCGTTTTGCTCTGCGGATTCATGGAGAGCTAACCCTAACCCTAAGTGGAATTTTGCCCTATGTGATTTTCCCATGCATTTTGCCAGAAAAAGTACATAAGGCCGACTCGGAAGGCGTGTCCACTCCTAACCATACCGACGGTCTCCGAGTCCAATGGCAATGTCCGTTTTGCTCTGCGGATTCATGGAGAGCTAACCCTAACCCTAAGTGGAATTTTGCCCTATGGGAATTTCCCATGCATTTTGCCAGGGAATGTACATAAGTCCGACTCGCAAGGCGTGTCCCCTCCTAACCATACCGACGGTCTCCGAGTCCAATGGCGATATCCGTTTTGCTCTGCGGATTCATGGAGAGCTAACCCTAACCCTAAGTGGAATTTTGCCCTATGGGATTTCCCCATGCATTTTGCCAGGGAATGTACATAAGGCCGACTCAGAAGAGTTGCCCCCTCCTAACCATACCGATGGGCTCCGAGTCCAATACTGATGTCCGTTTTAGTCTGCGGATTCATGGAGAGCTAACCCTAACCCTAAGTGGAATTTTGCCCTATGGGATTTTCCCATGCATTTTGCCAGTGAATGTACATAAGTCCGAATCACAAGACGTGCCCCCTCCTAACCATACCGATGGGCCCCGAGTCCAATGGCGATGTCCGTTTTGCTCTGCGGATTCATGGAGAGCTAACCCTAACCCTAAGTGGAATTTTGCCCTATGGGATTTTCCCATGCATTTTTCCAGAAAAAGTACATAAGGCCGACTCGGAAGGCGTGTCCACTCCTAACCACACCGACGGTCTCCGAGTCCAATGGCGATGTCCGTTTTGCTCTGCGGATTCATGGAGAGCTAACCCTAACCCTAAGTGGAATTTTGCCCTATAGGATTTTCCCATGAATTTTGCCATGGAATGTACATAAGTCCGACTCGCAAGGCGTGTCCCCTCCTAACCATACCGACGGGCTCCGAGTCCAATGGCTATGTCCGTTTTGCTCTGTGGAATCATGGAGAGCTAACCCTAACCCTAAGTCGAATTTTGCCCTATGGGATTTTCCCATGCATTTTTCCAGAAAAAGTACATAAGGCCGATTCGCAAGTGTGTCCCCTCCTAACCATACCGAAGGGCTCCGAGTCCAATGGCGATGTCCGTTTTCCGCTGCGGATTCATGGAGAGCTAACCCTAACCCTAAGTGGAATTTTGCCCTATGGGATTTTCCCATGAATTTTGCCAGGGAATGTACATAAGGCCGTCTCGCAAGGTGTGTCCACACCTAACCATACCGACGGTCTCCAAGTCCAATGGCGATGTCCGTTTTGCTCTGCGGATTCATAGAGAGCTAACCCTAACCCTAAGTGGAATTTTGCCCTATAGGATTTTCCCATGCATTCTGCCAGGGAATGTACATAAGGCCGACTCGCAAGGCGTGTCCCCTCCTAACCATACAGACAGGCTCCGAGTCCAATGGCGATGTCCGTTTTGCTCTGCGGATTCATGGAGAGCTAACCCTAACCCTAAGTGGAATTTTGCCCTATGGGAATTTCCCATGCATTTTGCCAGGGAATGTACATAAGTCCGACTCGCAAGGCGTGTCCCCTCCTAACCATACCGACGGGCTCCGAGTTCAATGGCGATGTCCGTTTTGCTCTGCGGATTCATGGAGAGCTAACCCTAACCCTAAGTGGAATTTTGCCCTATGGGATTTTCCCATGCATTTTTCCAGAAAAAGTACATAAGGCCGATTCGCAAGGCGTGTCCACTCCTAACCATACCGACGGTCTCCGAGTCCAATGGCGATGTACGTTTTGCTCTGCGGATTCATGGAGAGCTAACCCTAGCCCTAAGTGGAATTTTGCCCTATGGGATTTTCCCATGCATTTTGCCAGGGAATGTACATAAGTCCGACTCGCAAAGCGTGTCCCCTCCTTACCATACTGACGGGCTCCGAGTCCAATGGCGATGTCCGTTTTGCTCTGCGGATTCATGGAGAGCTAACCCTAACCCTAAGTGGAATTTTGCCCTATGGGATTTTCCCATGCATTTTGCCAGAAAAAGTACATAAGGCCGACTCGGAAGGCGTGTCCACTCCTAACCATACCGACGGTCTCCGAGTCCAATGGCAATGTCCGTTTTGCTCTGCGGATTCATGGAGAGCTAACCCTAACCCTAAGTGGAATTTTGCCCTATGGGAATTTCCCATGCATTTTGCCAGGGAATGTACATAAGTCCGACTCGCAAGGCGTGTCCCCTCCTAACCATACCGACGGTCTCCGAGTCCAATGGCGATATCCGTTTTGCTCTGCGGATTCATGGAGAGCTAACCCTAACCCTAAGTGGAATTTTGCCCTATGGGATTTTCCCATGCATTTTGCCAGAAAAAGTACATAAGGCCGACTCGGAAGGCGTGTCCACTCCTAACCATACCGACGGTCTCCGAGTCCAATGGCAATGTCCGTTTTGCTCTGCGGATTCATGGAGAGCTAACCCTAGCCCTAAGTGGAATTTTGCCCTATGGGATTTTCCCATGCATTTTGCCAGGGAATGTACATAAGTCCGACTCGCAAAGCATGTCCCCTCCTTACCATACTGACGGGCTCCGAGTCCAATGGCGATGTCCGTTTTGCTCTGCGGATTCATGGAGAGCTAACCCTAACCCTAAGTGGAATTTTGCCCTATGTGATTTTCCCATGCATTTTGCCAGAAAAAGTACATAAGGCCGACTCGGAAGGCGTGTCCACTCCTAACCATACCGACGGTCTCCGAGTCCAATGGCAATGTCCGTTTTGCTCTGCGGATTCATGGAGAGCTAACCCTAACCCTAAGTGGAATTTTGCCCTATGGGAATTTCCCATGCATTTTGCCAGGGAATGTACATAAGTCCGACTCGCAAGGCGTGTCCCCTCCTAACCATACCGACGGTCTCCGAGTCCAATGGCGATATCCGTTTTGCTCTGCGGATTCATGGAGAGCTAACCCTAACCCTAAGTGGAATTTTGCCCTATGGGATTTCCCCATGCATTTTGCCAGGGAATGTACATAAGGCCGACTCAGAAGAGTTGCCCCCTCCTAACCATACCGATGGGCTCCGAGTCCAATACTGATGTCCGTTTTAGTCTGCGGATTCATGGAGAGCTAACCCTAACCCTAAGTGGAATTTTGCCCTATGGGATTTTCCCATGCATTTTGCCAGTGAATGTACATAAGTCCGAATCACAAGACGTGCCCCCTCCTAACCATACCGATGGGCCCCGAGTCCAATGGCGATGTCCGTTTTGCTCTGCGGATTCATGGAGAGCTAACCCTAACCCTAAGTGGAATTTTGCCCTATGCGATTTTCCCATGGATTTTTCCAGAAAAAGTACATAAGGCCGACTCGGAAGGCGTGTCAACTCCTAACCATACCGACGGTCTCCGAGTCCAATGGCGATGTCCGTTTTGCTCTGCGGATTCATGGAGAGCTAACCCTAACCCTAAGTGGAATTTTGCCCTATATGATTTTCCCATGCATTTTGCCAGGGAATGTACATAAGGCCGACTCGCAAGGCGTGTCCCCTCCTAACCATACCGACAGGCTCCGAGTCCAATGGCGATGTCCGTTTTGCTCTGCGGATTCATGGAGAGCTAACCCTAACCCTAAGTGGAATTTTGCCCTATGGGAATTTCCCATGCATTTTGCCAGGGAATGTACATAAGTCGGACTCGCAAGGCGTGTCCCCTCCTAACCATACCGACGGGCTCCGAGTCCAATGGCGATGTCCGTTTTGCTCTGCGGATTCATGGAGAGCTAACCCTAACCCAAAGTGGAATTTTGCCCTATGGGATTTTCCCATGCATTTTTCCAGAAAAAGTATATAAGGCCGATTTGCAAGGCGTGTCCCCTCCTAACCATACCGAAGGGCTCCGAGTTCAATGGCAATGTCCGTTTTGCTCTGCGGATTCATGGAGAGCTAACCCTAACCCTAAGTGGAATTTTGCCCTATAGGATTTTCCCATGCATTTTGCCAGGGAATGTACATAAGGCCGACTCGTAAGGCGTGTCCCCTCCTAACCATACCGACAGGCTCCGAGTCCAATGGCGATGTCCGTTTTGCTCCGCGGATTCATGGAGATCTAACCCTAACCCTAAGTCGAATTTTGCCCTATGGGATTTTCTCATGCATTTTGCCAGGGAATTTATATAAGTCCGACTCGCAAGGTGTGTCCCCTCCTAACCATACCGACGGGCTCCGAGTTCAATGGCGATGTCCGTTTTGCTCTGCGGATTCATGGAGAGCTAACCCTAACCCTAAGTGGAATTTTGCCCTATGGGATTTTCCCATGCATTTTTCCAGAAAAAGTACATAAGGCCGACTCGGAAGGCGTGTCCACACCTTACCATACCGACGGTCTCCGAGTCCAATGGCGATGTCTGTTTTGCTCTGCGGATTCATAGAGAGCTAACCCTAACCCTAAGTGGAATTTTGCCCTATAGGATTTTCCCATGCATTTTGCCAGGGAATGTACATAAGGCCGACTCGCAAGGCGTCTCCCCTCCTAACCATACCGACGGTCTCCGAGTCCAAAGGCGATGTCCATTTTGCTCTGCGGATTCATGGAGGGCTAACCCTAACCCTAAGTGGAATTTTGCCCTATGGGATTTTCCCATGCATTTTTCCAGAAAAAGTACATAAGGCCGACTCGGAAGGCGTGTCCACTCCTAACCACACCGACGGTCTCCGAGTCCAATGGCGATGTCCGTTTTGCTCTGCGGATTCATGGAGAGCTAACCCTAACCCTAAGTGGAATTTTGCCCTATAGGATTTTCCCATGAATTTTGCCATGGAATGTACATAAGTCCGACTCGCAAGGCGTGTCCCCTCCTAACCATACCGACGGGCTCCGAGTCCAATGGCTATGTCCGTTTTGCTCTGTGGAATCATGGAGAGCTAACCCTAACCCTAAGTCGAATTTTGCCCTATGGGATTTTCCCATGCATTTTTCCAGAAAAAGTACATAAGGCCGATTCGCAAGTGTGTCCCCTCCTAACCATACCGAAGGGC
This sequence comes from Rhabdophis nuchalis, assembly GCA_039707465.1. Taxonomy (NCBI): domain Eukaryota; kingdom Metazoa; phylum Chordata; class Lepidosauria; order Squamata; family Natricidae; genus Rhabdophis; species Rhabdophis nuchalis. Next base: position 154,462,505 of record CM077643.1, on the reverse strand, counting down.
TCCGAGTCCAATGGCTATGTCCGTTTTGCTCTGTGGAATCATGGAGAGCTAACCCTAACCCTAAGTCGAATTTTGCCCTATGGGATTTTCCCATGCATTTTTCCAGAAAAAGTACATAAGGCCGACTCGGAAGGCGTGTCCACTCCTAACCATACCGACGGTCTCCGAGTCCAATGGCGATGTCCGTTTTGCTCTGCGGATTCATGGAGAGCTAACCCTAACCCTAAGTGGAATTTTGCCCTATGGGATTTTCCCATGCATTTTGCCAGTGAATGTACATAAGTCCGAATCACAAGACGTGCCCCCTCCTAACCATACCGATGGGCCCCGAGTCCAATGGCGATGTCCGTTTTGCTCTGAGGATTCATGGAGAGCTAACCCTAACCCTAAGTCGAATTTTGCCCTATGCGATTTTCCCATGCATTTTTCCAGAAAAAGTACATAAGGCCGACTCGGAAGGCGTGTCAAATCCTAACCATACCGACGGTCTCCGAGTCCAATGGCGATGTCCGTTTTGCTCTGCGGATTCATGGAGAGCTAACCCTAACCCTAAGTGGAATTTTGCCCTATATGATTTTCCCATGCATTTTGCCAGGGAATGTACATAAGGCCGACCCGCAAGGCGTGTCCCCTCCTAACCATACCGACAGGCTCCGAGTCCAATGGCGATGTCCATTTTGCTCTGCGGATTCATGGAGAGCTAACCCTAACCCTAAGTGGAATTTTGCCCTATGGGAATTTCCCATGCATTTTGCCAGGGAATGTACATAAGTCGGACTCGCAAGGCGTGTCCCCTCCTAACCATACCGACGGGCTCCGAGTCCAATGGCGATGTCCGTTTTGCTCTGCGGATTCATGGAGAGCTAACCCTAACCCAAAGTGGAATTTTGCCCTATGGGATTTTCCCATGCATTTTTCCAGAAAAAGTACATAAGGCCGACTCGGAAGGCGTGTCCACTCCTAACCATACCGACGGTCTCCGAGTCCAATGGCGATGTCCGTTTTGCTCTGCGGATTCATGGAGAGCTAACCCTAACCCTAAGTGGAATTTTGCCCTATAGGATTTTCCCATGCATTTTGCCAGGGAATGTACATAAGTCCGACTCGCAAAGCGTGTCCCCTCCTAACCATAGTGACGGGTTCCGAGTCCAATGGCGATGTCCGTTTTGCTCTGCGGATTCATGGAGAGCTAACCCTAACCCTAAGTGGAATTTTGCCCTATGGGATTTTCCCATGCATTTTTCCAGAAAAAGTACATAAGGCGGACTCGGAAGGCGTGTCCACTCCTAACCATACTGATGGGCTCCGAGTCCAATGGCGATGTCCGTTTTGCTCTGGGGATTCATGGAGAGCTAACCCTAACTCTAAGTGGAATTTTGCCCTATGGGATTTTCCCATTCATTTTCCCAGGAAAAGTACATAAGGCCGACTCGGAAGGCGTGTCCCCTCCTAACGATACCGACAGGCTCCGAGTCCAATGGTGATGTCCGTTTTGCTCTGCGGATTCATGGAGAGCTAACCCTAACCCTAAGTGGAATTTTGCCCTATGGGATTTTCCCATGCATTTTGCCAGGGAATTTATATAAGTCCGACTCGCAAGGTGTGTCCCCTCCTAATCATACCGACGGGCTCCGAGTCCAATGGCGATGTCCGTTTTGCTCTGCGGATTCATGGAGAGCTAACCCTAACCCTAAGTGGAATTTTGCCCTATGGGATTTTCCCATGCATTTTTCCAGAAAAAGTACATAAGGCCGACTCGGAAGGCGTGTCCCCTCCTAACCATACCGACGGTCTCCGAGTCCAATGGCGATGTCCGTTTTGCTCTGCGGATTCATGGAGAGCTAACCCTAACCCTAAGTGGAATTTTGCCCTATGGGATTTTCCCATGCATTTTGCCAGGGAATGTACATAAGTCCGACTAGCAAGACGTGTCCCCTCCTAACCATACCGATGGGCCCCGAGTCCAATGGCGATGTCCGTTTTGCTCTGCGGATTCATGGAGAGCTAACCCTAACCCTAAGTGGAATTTTGCCCCATGGGATTTTCCCATGCATTTTTCCAGAAAAAGTACATAAGGCCGACTCGGAAGGCGTGTCCCCTCCTAACCATACCGACGGTCTCCGAGTCCAATGGTGATGTCCGTTTTGCTCTGCGGATTCATGGAGAGCTAACCCTAACCCTAAGTGGAATTTTGCCCTATGGGATTTTCCCATGCATTTTGCCAGGGAATGTACATAAGTCCGACTCGCAAGACGTGCCCCCTCCTAACCATACCGATGGGCCCCGAGTCCAATGGCGATGCCCGTTTTGCTCTGCGGATTCATGGAGAGCTAACCCTAACCCTAAGTGGAATTTTGCCCCATGGGATTTTCCCATGCATTCTTCCAGAAAAAGTACATAAGGCCGACTCGGAAGGCGTGTCCACTCCTAACCATACCGACGGTCTCCGAGTCCAATGGCGATGTCCGTTTTGCTCTGCGGATTCATGGAGAGCTAACCCTAACCCTAAGTGGAATTTTGCCCTATGGGAATTTCCCATGCATTTTGCCAGGGAATGTACATAAGTCCAACTCGAAAGGCTTGTCCCCTCCTAACCATACCGACGGGCTCCGAGACCAATGGCGATGTCCGTTTTGCTCTGCGGAATCATGGAGAGCTAACCCTAACCCTAAGTCAAATTTTGACTTATGGGATTTTCCCATGCATTTTTCCAGAAAAAGTACATAAGGCCGATTCGCAAGGCGTGTCCCCTCCTAACCATACAGACAGGCTCCGAGTCCAATGGCGATGTCCGTTTTGCTCTGTGGATTCATGGAGAGCTAACCCTAACCCTAAGTGGAATTTTGCCCTATGGGATTTTCCCATGCATTTTGCCAGGGAATTTATATAAGTCCGACTCGCAAGGTGTGTCCCCTTCTAATCATACCGACGGGCTCCGAGTCCAATGGCGATGTCCGTTTTGCTCTGCGGATTCATGGAGAGCTAAACCTAACCCTAAGTGGAATTTTGCCCTATGGGATTTTCCCATGCATTTTTCCAGAGAAAGTACATAAGGCCGACTCGGAAGGCGTGTCCCCTCCTAACCATACCGAAGGTCTCCGAGTCCAATGGCAATGTCCGTTTTGCTCTGCGGATTCATGGAGAGCTAACCCTAACCCTAAGTGGAATTTTGCCCTATGGGATTTTCCCATGCATTTTGCCAGGGAATGTACATAAGTCCGACTAGCAAGACGTGTCCCCTCCTAACCATACCGATGGGCCCCGAGTCCAATGGCGATGTCCGTTTTGCTCTGCGGATTCATGGAGAGCTAACCCTAACCCTAAGTGGAATTTTGCCCCATGGGATTTTCCCATGCATTTTTCCAGAAAAACTACATAAGGCCGACTCGGAAGGCGTGTCCACTCCTAACCATACCGACGGTCTCCGAGTCCAATGGCGATGTCCGTTTTGCTCTGCGGATTCATGGAGAGCTAACCCTAACCCTAAGTGGAATTTTGCCCTATGGGAATTTCCCATGCATTTTGCCAGGGAATGTACATAAGTCCAACTCGAAAGGCTTGTCCCCTCCTAACCATACTGACGGGCTCCGAGTCCAATGGCGATGTCCGTTTTGCTCTGGGGATTCATGGAGAGCTAACCCTAACCCTAAGTCGAATTTTGCCCTATGCGATTTTCCCATGCATTTTTCCAGAAAAAGTACATAAGGCCGACTCGGAAGGCGTGTCAAATCCTAACCATACCGACGGTCTCCGAGTCCAATGGCGATGTCCGTTTTGCTCTGCGGATTCATGGAGAGCTAACCCTAACCCTAAGTGGAATTTTGCCCTATATGATTTTCCCATGCATTTTGCCAGGGAATGTACATAAGGCCGACTCGCAAGGCGTGTCCCCTCCTAACCATACCGACAGGCTCCGAGTCCAATGGCGATGTCCATTTTGCTCTGCGGATTCATGGAGAGCTAACCCTAACCCTAAGTGGAATTTTGCCCTATGGGAATTTCCCATGCATTTTGCCAGGGAATGTACATAAGTCGGACTCGCAAGGCGTGTCCCCTCCTAACCATACCGACGGGCTCCGAGTCCAATGGCGATGTCCGTTTTGCTCTGCGGATTCATGGAGAGCTAACCCTAACCCAAAGTGGAATTTTGCCCTATGGGATTTTCCCATGCATTTTTCCAGAAAAAGTACATAAGGCCGACTCGGAAGGCGTGTCCACTCCTAACCATACCGACGGTCTCCGAGTCCAATGGCGATGTCCGTTTTGCTCTGCGGATTCATGGAGAGCTAACCCTAACCCTAAGTGGAATTTTGCCCTATAGGATTTTCCCATGCATTTTGCCAGGGAATGTACATAAGTCCGACTCGCAAAGCGTGTCCCCTCCTAACCATAGTGACGGGTTCCGAGTCCAATGGCGATGTCCGTTTTGCTCTGCGGATTCATGGAGAGCTAACCCTAACCCTAAGTGGAATTTTGCCCTATGGGATTTTCCCATGCATTTTTCCAGAAAAAGTACATAAGGCGGACTCGGAAGGCGTGTCCACTCCTAACCATACTGATGGGCTCCGAGTCCAATGGCGATGTCCGTTTTGCTCTGGGGATTCATGGAGAGCTAACCCTAACTCTAAGTGGAATTTTGCCCTATGGGATTTTCCCATTCATTTTCCCAGGAAAAGTACATAAGGCCGACTCGGAAGGCGTGTCCCCTCCTAACGATACCGACAGGCTCCGAGTCCAATGGTGATGTCCGTTTTGCTCTGCGGATTCATGGAGAGCTAACCCTAACCCTAAGTGGAATTTTGCCCTATGGGATTTTCCCATGCATTTTGCCAGGGAATTTATATAAGTCCGACTCGCAAGGTGTGTCCCCTCCTAATCATACCGACGGGCTCCGAGTCCAATGGCGATGTCCGTTTTGCTCTGCGGATTCATGGAGAGCTAACCCTAACCCTAAGTGGAATTTTGCCCTATGGGATTTTCCCATGCATTTTTCCAGAAAAAGTACATAAGGCCGACTCGGAAGGCGTGTCCCCTCCTAACCATACCGACGGTCTCCGAGTCCAATGGCGATGTCCGTTTTGCTCTGCGGATTCATGGAGAGCTAACCCTAACCCTAAGTGGAATTTTGCCCTATGGGATTTTCCCATGCATTTTGCCAGGGAATGTACATAAGTCCGACTAGCAAGACGTGTCCCCTCCTAACCATACCGATGGGCCCCGAGTCCAATGGCGATGTCCGTTTTGCTCTGCGGATTCATGGAGAGCTAACCCTAACCCTAAGTGGAATTTTGCCCCATGGGATTTTCCCATGCATTTTTCCAGAAAAAGTACATAAGGCCGACTCGGAAGGCGTGTCCCCTCCTAACCATACCGACGGTCTCCGAGTCCAATGGTGATGTCCGTTTTGCTCTGCGGATTCATGGAGAGCTAACCCTAACCCTAAGTGGAATTTTGCCCTATGGGATTTTCCCATGCATTTTGCCAGGGAATGTACATAAGTCCGACTCGCAAGACGTGCCCCCTCCTAACCATACCGATGGGCCCCGAGTCCAATGGCGATGCCCGTTTTGCTCTGCGGATTCATGGAGAGCTAACCCTAACCCTAAGTGGAATTTTGCCCCATGGGATTTTCCCATGCATTTTTCCAGAAAAAGTACATAAGGCCGACTCGGAAGGCGTGTCCACTCCTAACCATACCGACGGTCTCCGAGTCCAATGGCGATGTCCGTTTTGCTCTGCGGATTCATGGAGAGCTAACCCTAACCCTAAGTGGAATTTTGCCCTATGGGAATTTCCCATGCATTTTGCCAGGGAATGTACATAAGTCCAACTCGAAAGGCTTGTCCCCTCCTAACCATACCGACGGGCTCCGAGACCAATGGCGATGTCCGTTTTGCTCTGCGGAATCATGGAGAGCTAACCCTAACCCTAAGTCAAATTTTGACTTATGGGATTTTCCCATGCATTTTTCCAGAAAAAGTACATAAGGCCGATTCGCAAGGCGTGTCCCCTCCTAACCATACAGACAGGCTCCGAGTCCAATGGCGATGTCCGTTTTGCTCTGTGGATTCATGGAGAGCTAACCCTAACCCTAAGTGGAATTTTGCCCTATGGGATTTTCCCATGCATTTTGCCAGGGAATTTATATAAGTCCGACTCGCAAGGTGTGTCCCCTTCTAATCATACCGACGGGCTCCGAGTCCAATGGCGATGTCCGTTTTGCTCTGCGGATTCATGGAGAGCTAAACCTAACCCTAAGTGGAATTTTGCCCTATGGGATTTTCCCATGCATTTTTCCAGAGAAAGTACATAAGGCCGACTCGGAAGGCGTGTCCCCTCCTAACCATACCGAAGGTCTCCGAGTCCAATGGCAATGTCCGTTTTGCTCTGCGGATTCATGGAGAGCTAACCCTAACCCTAAGTGGAATTTTGCCCTATGGGATTTTCCCATGCATTTTGCCAGGGAATGTACATAAGTCCGACTAGCAAGACGTGTCCCCTCCTAACCATACCGATGGGCCCCGAGTCCAATGGCGATGTCCGTTTTGCTCTGCGGATTCATGGAGAGCTAACCCTAACCCTAAGTGGAATTTTGCCCCATGGGATTTTCCCATGCATTTTTCCAGAAAAACTACATAAGGCCGACTCGGAAGGCGTGTCCACTCCTAACCATACCGACGGTCTCCGAGTCCAATGGCGATGTCCGTTTTGCTCTGCGGATTCATGGAGAGCTAACCCTAACCCTAAGTGGAATTTTGCCCTATGGGAATTTCCCATGCATTTTGCCAGGGAATGTACATAAGTCCAACTCGAAAGGCTTGTCCCCTCCTAACCATACTGACGGGCTCCGAGTCCAATGGCGATGTCCGTTTTGCTCTGGGGATTCATGGAGAGCTAACCCTAACCCTAAGTCGAATTTTGCCCTATGAGATTTTCCCTTGCATTTTGCCAGGGAATTTATATAAGTCCGACTCGTAAGGTGTGTCCCCTCCTAACCATACCGACGGTCTCTGAGTCCAATGTCGATGTCCGTTTTGCTCTGCGAATCATGGAGAGCTAACCCTAACCCTAAGTCGAATTTTGCCCTATGGGATTTTCCCATGCATTTTTCCAGAAAAAGTACATAAGTCCGATTCGCAAGGCGTGTCCCCTCCTAACCATACCGAAGGGCTCCGAGTCCAAAGGCGATGCCCGTTTTGCTCTGGGGATTCATGGAGAGCTAACCCTAACCCTAAGTCGAATTTTGCCCTATGGGATTTTCCCTTGCATTTTCCCAGGGAATTTATATAAGTCCGACTCGCAAGGTTTGTCCCCTCCTAACCATACCGACGGGCTCCGAGTCCAATTGCAATGTCCGTTTTGCTCTGCGGATTCATGGAGAGCTAACCCTAACCCTAAGTGGAATTTTGTCCTATGGGATTTTTCCATGCATTTTTCCAGAAAAAGTACATAAGTGCGACTCGCAAGGTTTGTCCCCTCCTAACCATACCGACGGGCTCCGAGTCCAATGGCGATGTCCGTTTTGCTCTGCGGATTCATGGAGAGCTAACCCTAACCCTAAGTGGAATTTTGCCCTATGGGATTTTCCCATGCATTTTTCCAGAAAAAGTACATAAGGCCGGCTCGGAAGGCCTGTCCACTCCTAACCATACCGACGGTCTCCGAGTCCAATGGCGATGTCCGTTTTGCTCTGCGGATTCATGGAGAGCTAACCCTAACCCTAAGTGGAATTTTGCCCTATGGGATTTTCCCATGCATTTTTCCAGAAAAAGTACATAAGGCCGACTCGGAAGGCGTGTCCACTCCTAACCATACCGACGGTCTCCGAGTCCAATGGCGATGTCCGTTTTGCTCTGCGGATTCATGGAGAGCTAACCCTAACCCTAAGTGGAATTTTGCCCTATGGGAATTTCCCATGCATTTTGCCAGGGAATGTACATAAGTCCGACTCGCAAGGCGTGTCCCCTCCTAACCATACCGACGGGCTCCGAGTCCAATGGCGATGTCCGTTTTGCTCTGCGGATTCATGGAGAGCTAACCCTAACCCTAAGTGGAATTTTGCCCTATGGGATTTTCCCATGCATTTTTCCAGAAAAAGTACATAAGGCCGATTCGCAAGGCGTGTCCACTCCTAACCATACCGACGGTCTCCGAGTCCAATGGCGATGTACGTTTTGCTCTGTGGATTCATGGAGAGCTAACCCTAGCCCTAAGTGGAATTTTGCCCTATGGGATTTTCCCATGCATTTTGCCAGGGAATGTACATAAGTCCGACTCGCAAAGCGTGTCCCCTCCTTACCATACTGACGGGCTCCGAGTCCAATGGCGATGTCCGTTTTGCTCTGCGGATTCATGGAGAGCTAACCCTAACCCTAAGTGGAATTTTGCCCTATGGGATTTTCCCATGCATTTTGCCAGAAAAAGTACATAAGGCCGACTCGGAAGGCGTGTCCACTCCTAACCATACCGACGGTCTCCGAGTCCAATGGCAATGTCCGTTTTGCTCTGCGGATTCATGGAGAGCTAACCCTAACCCTAAGTGGAATTTTGCCCTATGGGAATTTCCCATGCATTTTTCCAGGGAATGTACATAAGTCCGACTCGCAAGGCGTGTCCCCTCCTAACCATACCGACGGTCTCCGAGTCCAATGGCGATATCCGTTTTGCTCTGCGGATTCATGGAGAGCTAACCCTAACCCTAAGTGGAATTTTGCCCTATGGGATTTTCCCATGCATTTTGCCAGAAAAAGTACATAAGGCCGACTCGGAAGGCGTGTCCACTCCTAACCATACCGACGGTCTCCGAGTCCAATGGCAATGTCCGTTTTGCTCTGCGGATTCATGGAGAGCTAACCCTAGCCCTAAGTGGAATTTTGCCCTATGGGATTTTCCCATGCATTTTGCCAGGGAATGTACATAAGTCCGACTCGCAAAGCGTGTCCCCTCCTTACCATACTGACGGGCTCCGAGTCCAATGGCGATGTCCGTTTTGCTCTGCGGATTCATGGAGAGCTAACCCTAACCCTAAGTGGAATTTTGCCCTATGTGATTTTCCCATGCATTTTGCCAGAAAAAGTACATAAGGCCGACTCGGAAGGCGTGTCCACTCCTAACCATACCGACGGTCTCCGAGTCCAATGGCAATGTCCGTTTTGCTCTGCGGATTCATGGAGAGCTAACCCTAACCCTAAGTGGAATTTTGCCCTATGGGATTTCCCCATGCATTTTGCCAGGGAATGTACATAAGGCCGACTCAGAAGAGTTGCCCCCTCCTAACCATACCGATGGGCTCCGAGTCCAATACTGATGTCCGTTTTAGTCTGCGGATTCATGGAGAGCTAACCCTAACCCTAAGTGGAATTTTGCCCTATGGGATTTTCCCATGCATTTTTCCAGAAAAAGTACATAAGGCCGACTCGAAAGGCGAGTCCACTCCTAACCATACCGACGGTCTCCGAGTCCAATGGCGATGTCCGTTTTGCTCTGCGGATTCAATGAGAGCTAACCCTAACCCTAAGTGGAATTTTGCCCTATGGGAATTTCCCATGCATTTTGCCAGGGAATGTACATAAGTCCGACTCGCAAGGCGTAACCCCTCCTAACCATACCGACGGTCTCCGAGTCCAATGGCGATGTCCGTTTTGCTCTGCGGATTCAATGAGAGCTAACCCTAACCCTAAGTCGAATTTTGCCCTATGGGATTTTCCCATGCATTTTTCCAGAAAAAGTACATAAGGCCGATTCGCAAGGCGTGTCCACTCCTAACCATACCGACGGTCTCCGAGTCCAATGGCGATGTACGTTTTGCTCTGCGGATTCATGGAGAGCTAACCCTAACCCTAAGTGGAATTTTGCCCTATGGGAATTTCCCATGCATTTTGCCAGGGAATGTACATAAGTCCGACTCGCAAGGCGTGTCCCCTCCTAACCATACCGACGGGCTCCGAGTCCAATTGCGATATCCGTTTTGCGCTGCGGATTCATGGAGAGCTAACCCTAACCCTAAGTGGAATTTTGCCCTATGGGATTTTCCCATTCATTTTGCCAGGGAATGTACATAAGGCCGACTCAGAAGGGTTGCCCCCTCCTAACCATACCGATGGGCTCTGAGTCCAATGGCGATATCCGTTTTGCTCTGTGGATTCATGGAGAGCTAACCCTAACCCTAAGTGGAATTTTGCCCTATGGGATTTTCCCATGCATTTTGCCAGAAAAAGTACATAAGGCCGACTCGGAAGGCGTGTCCACTCCTAACCATACCGACGGGCTCCGAGTCCAATGGCGATGTCCGTTTTGCTCTGCGGATTCATGGAGAGCTAACCCTAACCCTAAGTGGAATTTTGTCCTATGGGATTTTTCCATGCATTTTTCCAGAAAAAGTACATAAGTCCGACTCGCAAGGTTTGTCCCCTCCTAACCATACCGACGGGCTCCGAGTCCAATGGCGATGTCCGTTTTGCTCTGCGGATTCATGGAGAGCTAACCCTAACCCTAAGTGGAATTTTGCCCTATGGGATTTTCCCATGCATTTTTCCAGAAAAAGTACATAAGGCCGGCTCGGAAGGCCTGTCCACTCCTAACCATACCGACGGTCTCCGAGTCCAATGGCGATGTCCGTTTTGCTCTGCGGATTCATGGAGAGCTAACCCTAACCCTAAGTGGAATTTTGCCCTATGGGATTTTCCCATGCATTTTTCCAGAAAAAGTACATAAGGCCGACTCGGAAGGCGTGTCCACTCCTAACCATACCGACGGTCTCCGAGTCCAATGGCGATGTCCGTTTTGCTCTGGGGATTCATGGAGAGCTAACCCTAACACTAAGTGGAATTTTGCCCTATGGGATTTTCCCATGCATTTTTCCAGAAAAAGTACATAAGGCCGACTCGGAAGGCGTGTCCACTCCTAACCATACCGACGGGCTCCGAGTCCAATGGCGATGTCCGTTTTGCTCTGCGGATTCATGGAGAGCTAACCCTAACCCTAAGTGGAATTTTGCCCTATGGGATTTTCCCATGCATTTTTCCAGAAAAAGTACATAAGGCCGACTCGCAAGGCGTGTCCCCTCCTAACCATACCGACGGGCTCCGAGTCCAATGGCGATGTCCGTTTTGCTCTGCGGATTCATGGAGAGCTAACCCTAACCCTAAGTGGAATTTTGCCCTATGGGATTTTCCCATGCATTTTTCCAGAAAAAGTACATAAGGCCGATTTGCAAGGCGTGTCCACTCCTAACCATACCGACGGTCTCCGAGTCCAATGGCGATGTACGTTTTGCTCTGCAGATTCATGGAGAGCTAACCCTAGCCCTAAGTGGAATTTTGCCCTATGGGATTTTCCCATGCATTTTGCCAGGGAATGTACATAAGTCCGACTCGCAAAGCGTGTCCCCTCCTTACCATACTGACGGGCTCCGAGTCCAATGGCGATGTCCGTTTTGCTCTGCGGATTCATGGAGAGCTAACCCTAACCCTAAGTGGAATTTTGCCCTATGGGATTTTCCCATGCATTTTGCCAGAAAAAGTACATAAGGCCGACTCGGAAGGCGTGTCCACTCCTAACCATACCGACGGTCTCCGAGTCCAATGGCAATGTCCGTTTTGCTCTGCGGATTCATGGAGAGCTAACCCTAACCCTAAGTGGAATTTTGCCCTATGGGAATTTCCCATGCATTTTGCCAGGGAATGTACATAAGTCCGACTCGCAAGGCGTGTCCCCTCCTAACAATACCGACGGTCTCCGAGTCCAATGGCGATATCCGTTTTGCTCTGCGGATTCATGGAGAGCTAACCCTAACCCTAAGTGGAATTTTGCCCTATGGGATTTTCCCATGCATTTTGCCAGAAAAAGTACATAAGGCCGACTCGGAAGGCGTGTCCACTCCTAACCATACCGACGGTCTCCGAGTCCAATGGCAATGTCCGTTTTGCTCTTCGGATTCATGGAGAGCTAACCCTAGCCCTAAGTGGAATTTTGCCCTATGGGATTTTCCCATGCATTTTGCCAGGGAATGTACATAAGTCCGACTCGCAAGGCGTGTCCCCTCCTAACCATACCTACGGTCTCCGAGTCCAATGGCGATATCCGTTTTGCTCTGCGGATTCATGGAGAGCTAACCCTAACCCTAAGTGGAATTTTGCCCTATGGGATTTCCCCATGCATTTTGCCAGGGAATGTACATAAGGCCGACTCAGAAGAGTTGCCCCCTCCTAACCATACCGATGGGCTCCGAGTCCAATACTGATGTCCGTTTTAGTCTGCGGATTCATGGAGAGCTAACCCTAACCCTAAGTGGAATTTTGCCCTATGGGATTTTCCCATGCATTTTTCCAGAAAAAGTACATAAGGCCGACTCGAAAGGCGAGTCCACTCCTAACCATACCGACGGTCTCCGAGTCCAATGGCGATGTCCGTTTTGCTCTGCGGATTCAATGAGAGCTAACCCTAACCCTAAGTGGAATTTTGCCCTATGGGAATTTCCCATGCATTTTGCCAGGGAATGTACATAAGTCCGACTCGCAAGGCGTAACCCCTCCTAACCATACCGACGGTCTCCGAGTCCAATGGCGATGTCCGTTTTGCTCTGCGGATTCAATGAGAGCTAACCCTAACCCTAAGTCGAATTTTGCCCTATGGGATTTTCCCATGCATTTTTCCAGAAAAAGTACATAAGGCCGATTCGTAAGGCTTGTCCACTCCTAACCATACCGACGGTCTCCGAGTCCAATGGCGATGTACGTTTTGCTCTGCGGATTCATGGAGAGCTAACCCTAACCCTAAGTGGAATTTTGCCCTATGGGAATTTCCCATGCATTTTGCCAGGGAATGTACATAAGTCCGACTCGCAAGGCGTGTCCCCTCCTAACCATACCGACGGGCTCCGAGTCCAATTGCGATATCCGTTTTGCGCTGCGGATTCATGGAGAGCTAACCCTAACCCTAAGTGGAATTTTGCCCTATGGGATTTTCCCATTCATTTTGCCAGGGAATGTACATAAGGCCGACTCAGAAGGGTTGCCCCCTCCTAACCATACCGATGGGCTCTGAGTCCAATGGCGATATCCGTTTTGCTCTGTGGATTCATGGAGAGCTAACCCTAACCCTAAGTGGAATTTTGCCCTATGGGATTTTCCCATGCATTTTGCCAGAAAAAGTACATAAGGCCGACTCGGAAGGCGTGTCCACTCCTAACCATACCGATGGTCTCCGAGTCCAATGGCGATGTCCGCTTTGCTCTGCGTCTTCATGGAGAGCTAACCCTAACCCTAAGTGGAATTTTGCCATATGGGAATTTCCCATGCATTTTGCCAGGGAATGTACATAAGTCCGACTCGCAAGGCTTGTCCCCTCCTTACCATACCGACGGGCTCCGAGTCCAATGGCGATGTCCGTTTTGCTCTGCGGATTCATGGAGAGCTAACCCTAACCCTAAGTGGAATTTTGCCCTATTGGATTTTCCCATGCATTTTTCCAGAAAAAGTACATAAGGCCAACTCGGAAGGCGTGTCCACTCCTAACCATACCGACGGTCTCCGAGTCCAATGGCAATGTCCGTTTTGCTCTGCGGATTCATGGAGAGCTAACCCTAACCCTAAGTGGAATTTTGCCCTCTAGGATTTTCCCATGCATTTTGCCAGGGAATGTACATAAGTCCGACTCGCAAAGCGTGTCCCCTCCTAACCAAACTGACGGGCTCCAAGTCCAATGGCGATGTCCGTTTTGCTCTGCGGATTCATGGAGAGCTAACCCTAACCCTAAGTGGAATTTTGCCCTATGGGATTTCCCCATGCATTTTGCCAGGGAATGTACATAAGGCCGACTCAGAAGAGTTGCCCCCTCCTAACCATACCGATGGGGTCCGAGTCCAATGCCGATGTCCGTTTTAGTCTGCGGATTCATGGAGAGCTAACCCTTACCCTAAGTGGAATTTTGCCCTATGGGATTTTCCCATGCATTTTGCCAGTGAATGTACATAAGTCCGACTTGCAAGACGTGCCCCCTCCTAACCAGACCGATGTCCCCCGAGTCCAATGGCGATGTCCGTTTTGCTCTGCGGATTCATGGAGAGCTAACCCTAACCCTAAGTGGAATTTTGACCTATGGGATTTCCCCATGCATTTTGCCAGGGAATGTACATAAGGCCGACTCAGAAGAGTTGCCCCCTCCTAACCATACCGATGGGCTCCGAGTCCAATACTGATGTCCGTTTTAGTCTGCGGATTCATGGAGAGCTAACCCTAACCCTAAGTGGAATTTTGCCCTATGGGATTTTCCCATGCATTTTTCCAGAAAAAGTACATAAGGCCGACTCGAAAGGCGAGTCCACTCCTAACCATACCGACGGTCTCCGAGTCCAATGGCGATGTCCGTTTAACTCTGCGGATTCATGGAGAGCTAACCCTAACCCTAAGTGGAACTTTGCCCTATGGGATTTTCCCATGCATTTTGCCAGTGAATGTACATAAGTCCGACTCGCAAGACGTGCCCCCTCCTCACCATACCGATGTCCCCCGAGTCCAATGGCGATGTCCATTTTGCTCTGCGGATTCATGGAGAGCTAACCCTAACCCTAAGTGGAATTTTGCCCTATGGGAATTTCCCATGCATTTTGCCAGGGAATGTACATAAGTCCGACTCGCAAGGCGTAACCCCTCCTAACCATACCGACGGTCTCCGAGTCCAATGGCGATGTCCGTTTTGCTCTGCGGATTCAATGAGAGCTAACCCTAACCCTAAGTCGAATTTTGCCCTATGGGATTTTCCCATGCATTTTTCCAGAAAAAGTACATAAGGCCGATTCGCAAGGCGTGTCCACTCCTAACCATACCGACGGTCTCCGAGTCCAATGGCGATGTACGTTTTGCTCTGCGGATTCATGGAGAGCTAACCCTAACCCTAAGTGGAATTTTGCCCTATGGGAATTTCCCATGCATTTTGCCAGGGAATGTACATAAGTCCGACTCGCAAGGCGTGTCCCCTCCTAACCATACCGACGGGCTCCGAGTCCAATTGCGATATCCGTTTTGCTCTGCGGATTCATGGAGAGCTAACCCTAACCCTGTGGAATTTTGCCCTATGGGATTTTCCCATTCATTTTGCCAGGGAATGTACATAAGGCCGACTCAGAAGGGTTGCCCCCTCCTAACCATACCGATGGGCTCTGAGTCCAATGGCGATATCCGTTTTGCTCTGTGGATTCATGGAGAGCTAACCCTAACCCTAAGTGGAATTTTGCCCTATGGGATTTTCCCATGCATTTTGCCAGAAAAAGTACATAAGGCCGACTCGGAAGGCGTGTCCACTCCTAACCATACCGATGGTCTCCGAGTCCAATGGCGATGTCCGCTTTGCTCTGCGTCTTCATGGAGAGCTAACCCTAACCCTAAGTGGAATTTTGCCATATGGGAATTTCCCATGCATTTTGCCAGGGAATGTACATAAGTCCGACTCGCAAGGCGTGTCCCCTCCTTACCATACCGACGGGCTCCGAGTCCAATGGCGATGTCCGTTTTGCTCTGCGGATTCATGGAGAGCTAACCCTAACCCTAAGTGGAATTTTGCCCTATTGGATTTTCCCATGCATTTTTCCAGAAAAAGTACATAAGGCCAACTCGGAAGGCGTGTCCACTCCTAACCATACCGACGGTCTCCGAGTCCAATGGCAATGTCCGTTTTGCTCTGCGGATTCATGGAGAGCTAACCCTAACCCTAAGTGGAATTTTGCCCTCTAGGATTTTCCCATGCATTTTGCCAGGGAATGTACATAAGTCCGACTCGCAAAGCGTGTCCCCTCCTAACCAAACTGACGGGCTCCAAGTCCAATGGCGATGTCCGTTTTGCTCTGCGGATTCATGGAGAGCTAACCCTAACCCTAAGTGGAATTTTGCCCTATGGGATTTCCCCATGCATTTTGCCAGGGAATGTACATAAGGCCGACTCAGAAGAGTTGCCCCCTCCTAACCATACCGATGGGCTCCGAGTCCAATGCCGATGTCCGTTTTAGTCTGCGGATTCATGGAGAGCTAACCCTAACCCTAAGTGGAATTTTGCCCTATGGGATTTTCCCATGCATTTTGCCAGTGAATGTACATAAGTCCGACTTGCAAGAGGTGCCCCCTCCTAACCAGACCGATGTCCCCCGAGTCCAATGGCGATGTCCATTTTGCTCTGCGGATTCATGGAGAGCTAACCCTAACCCTAAGTGGAATTTTGCCCTATGGGAATTTCCCATGCATTTTGCCAGGGAATGTACATAAGTCCGACTCGCAAGGCGTAACCCCTCCTAACCATACCGACGGTCTCCGAGTCCAATGGCGATGTCCGTTTTGCTCTGCGGATTCATGGAGAGCTAACCCTAACCCTAAGTCGAATTTTGCCCTATGGGATTTTCCCATGCATTTTTCCATAAAAAGTACATAAGGCCGATTCGCAAGGCGTGTCCACTCCTAACCATACCGACGGTCTCCGAGTCCAATGGCGATGTACGTTTTGCTCTGCGGATTCATGGAGAGCTAACCCTAGCCCTAAGTGGAATTTTGCCCTATAGGATTTTCCCATGCATTTTGCCAGGGAATGTACATAAGTCCGACTCGCAAAGCGTGTCCCCTCCTTACCATACTGACGGGCTCCGAGTCCAATGGCGATGTCCGTTTTGCTCTGCGGATTCATGGAGAGCTAACCCTAACCCTAAGTGGAATTTTGCCCTATGGGATTTTCCCATGCATTTTGCCAGAAAAAGTACATAAGGCCGACTCGGAAGGCGTGTCCACTCCTAACCATACCGACGGTCTCCGAGTCCAATGGCAATGTCCGTTTTGCTCTGCGGATTCATGGAGAGCTAACCCTAACCCTAAGTGGAATTTTGCCCTATGGGAATTTCCCATGCATTTTGCCAGGGAATGTACATAAGTCCGACTCGCAAGGCGTGTCCCCTCCTAACCATACCGACGGTCTCCGAGTCCAATGGCGATATCCGTTTTGCTCTGCGGATTCATGGAGAGCTAACCCTAACCCTAAGTGGAATTTTGCCCTATGGGATTTCCCCATGCACTTTGCCAGGGAATGTACATAAGGCCGACTCAGAAGAGTTGCCCCCTCCTAACCATACCGATGGGCTCCGAGTCCAATACTGATGTCCGTTTTAGTCTGCGGATTCATGGAGAGCTAACCGTAACCCTAAGTGGAATTTTGCCCTATGGGATTTTCCCATGCATTTTTCCAGAAAAAGTACATAAGGCCGACTCGAAAGGCGAGTCCACTCCTAACCATACCGACGGTTTCCGAGTCCAATGGCGATGTCCGTTTAACTCTGCGGATTCATGGAGAGCTAACCCTAACCCTAAGTGGAACTTTGCCCTATGGGATTTTCCCATGCATTTTGCCAGTGAATGTACATAAGTCCGACTCGCAAGACGTGCCCCCTCCTCACCATACCGATGTCCCCCGAGTCCAATGGCGATGTCCATTTTGCTCTGCGGATTCATGGAGAGCTAACCCTAACCCTAAGTGGAATTTTGCCCTATGGGAATTTCCCATGCATTTTGCCAGGGAATGTACATAAGTCCGACTCGCAAGGCGTAACCCCTCCTAACCATACTGACGGTCTCCGAGTCCAATGGCGATGTCCGTTTTGCTCTGCAGATTCAATGAGAGCTAACCCTAACCCTAAGTCGAATTTTGCCCTATGGGATTTTCCCATGCATTTTTCCAGAAAAAGTACATAAGGCCGATTCGCAAGGCGTGTCCACTCCTAACCATACCGACGGTCTCCGAGTCCAATGGCGATGTACGTTTTGCTCTGCGGATTCATGGAGAGCTAACCCTAACCCTAAGTGGAATTTTGCCCTATAGGATTTTCCCATGCATTTTGCCAGGGAATGTACATAAGTCCGACTCGCAAAGCGTGTCCCCTCCTAACCAAACTGACGGGCTCCAAGTCCAATGGCGATGTCCGTTTTGCTCTGCGGATTCATGGAGAGCTAACCCTAACCCTAAGTGGAATTTTGCCCTATGGGATTTCCCCATGCATTTTGCCAGGGAATGTACATAAGGCCGACTCAGAAGAGTTGCCCCCTCCTAACCATACCGATGGGCTCCGAGTCCAATGCCGATGTCCGTTTTAGTCTGCGGATTCATGGAGAGCTAACCCTAACCCTAAGTGGAATTTTGCCCTATGGGATTTTCCCATGCATTTTGCCAGTGAATGTACATAAGTCCGACTTGCAAGACGTAACCCCTCCTAACCATACCGACGGTCTCCGAGTCCAATGGCGATGTCCGTTTTGCTCTGCGGATTCATGGAGAGCTAACCCTAACCCTAAGTCGAATTTTGCCCTATGGGATTTTCCCATGCATTTTGCCAGAAAAAGTACATAAGGCCGACTCGGAAGGCGTGTCCACTCCTAACCATACCGATGGCCTCCGAGTCCAATGGCGATGTCCGCATTGCTCTGCGTCTTCATGGAGAGCTAACCCTAACCCTAAGTGGAATTTTGCCCTATGGGATTTTCCCATGCATTTTGCCAGGGAATTTATATAAGTCCGACTCGCAAGGTGTGTCCCCTCCTAACCATACCGACGGGCTCCGAGTCCAATGGCGATGTCTGTTTTGCTCTGCGGATTCATGGAGAGCTAACCCTAACCCTAAGTGGAATTTTGCCCTATGGGATTTTCCCATGCATTTTGCCAGTGAATGTACATAAGTCCGACTCGCAAGACGTAACCCCTCCTAACCAGACCGATGTCCCCCGAGTCCAATGGCGATGTCCATTTTGCTCTGCGGATTCATGGAGAGCTAACCCTAACCCTAAGTGGAATTTTGCCCTATGGGAATTTCCCATGCATTTTGCCAGGGAATGTACATAAGTCCGACTCGCAAGGCGTAACCCCTCCTAACCATACCGACGGTCTCCGAGTCCAATGGCGATGTCCGTTTTGCTCTGCGGATTCATGGAGAGCTAACCCTAACCCTAAGTCGAATTTTGCCCTATGGGATTTTCCCATGCATTTTGCCAGAAAAAGTACATAAGGCCGACTCGGAAGGCGTGTCCACTCCTAACCATACCGATGGCCTCCGAGTCCAATGGCGATGTCCGCATTGCTCTGCGTCTTCATGGAGAGCTAACCCTAACCCTAAGTGGAATTTTGCCCTATGGGATTTTCCCATGCATTTTGCCAGGGAATTTATATAAGTCCGACTCGCAAGGTGTGTCCCCTCCTAACCATACCGACGGGCTCCGAGTCCAATGGCGATGTCTGTTTTGCTCTGCGGATTCATGGAGAGCTAACCCTAACCCTAAGTGGAATTTTGCCCTATGGGATTTTCCCATGCATTTTTCCAGAAAAAGTACATAATGCCGACTCGGAAGGGCTGTTCACTCTTAACCATACCGACGGTCTCCGAGTCCAATGGCGATGTCCGTTTTGCTCTGCGGATTCATGGAGAGCTAACCCTAACCCTAAGTGGAATTTTGCCATATGGGAATTTCCCATGCATTTTGCCAGGGAATGTACATAAGTCCGACTCGCAAGGCGTGTCCCCTCCTTACCATACCGACGGGCTCCGAGTCCAATGGCGATGTCCGTTTTGCTCTGCGGATTCATGGAGAGCTAACCCTAACCCTAAGTGGAATTTTGCCCTATGGGAATTTCCCATGCATTTTGCCAGGGAATGCACATAAGGCCGACTCAGAAGGGTTGCCCCCTCCTAACCATACCGATGGGCTCTGAGTCCAATGGCGATATCCGTTTTGCTCTGTGGATTCATGGAGAGCTAACCCTAACCCTAAGTGGAATTTTGCCCTATGGGATTTTCCCATGCATTTTGCCAGAAAAAGTACATAAGGCCGACTCGGAAGGCGTGTCCACTCCTAACCATACCGATGGTCTCCGAGTCCAATGGCGATGTCCGCTTTGCTCTGCGTCTTCATGGAGAGCTAACCCTAACACTAAGTGGAATTTTGCCATATGGGAATTTCCCATGCATTTTGCCAGGGAATGTACATAAGTCCGACTCGCAAGGCGTGTCCCCTCCTTACCATACCGACGGGCTCCGAGTCCAATGGCGATGTCCGTTTTGCTCTGCGGATTCATGGAGAGCTAACCCTAACCCTAAGTGGAATTTTGCCCTATGGGATTTTCCCATGCATTTTTCCAGAAAAAGTACATAAGGACGACTCGGAAGGCGTGTTCACTCTTAACCATACCGATGGGCTCTGAGTCCAATGGCGATATCCGTTTTGCTCTGTGGATTCATGGAGAGCTAACCCTAACCCTAAGTGGAATTTTGCCCTATGGGATTTTCCCATGCATTTTGCCAGAAAAAGTACATAAGGACGACTCGGAAGGCGTGTCCACTCCTAACCATACCGATGGTCTCCGAGTCCAATGGCGATGTCTGCTTTGCTCTGCGTCTGAATTGAGAGCTAACCCTAACACTAAGTGGAATTTTGCCATATGGGATTTTCCCATGCATTTTGCAAGGGCATTTATATAAGTCCGACTCGCAAGGTGTGTCCCCTCCTAACCATACCGATGGTCTCCGAGTCCAATGGCGATATCCGTTTTGCTCTGCGGATTCATGGATAGCTAACCCTAACCCTAAGTGGAATTTTGCCCTCTAGGATTTTCCCATGCATTTTGCCAGGGAATGTACATAAGTCCGACTCGCAAAGCGTGTCCCCTCCTAACCAAACTGACGGGCTCCAAGTCCAATGGCGATGTCCGTTTTGCTCTGCGGATTCATGGAGAGCTAACCCTAACCCTAAGTGGAATTTTGCCCTATGGGAATTTCCCATGCATTTTGCCAGGGAATGTACATAAGTCCGACTCGCAAGGCGTGTCCCCTCCTTACCATACCGACGGGCTCCGAGTCCAATGGCGATGTCCGTTTTGCTCTGCGGATTCATGGAGAGCTAACCCTAACCCTAAGTGGAATTTTGCCCTATGGGAATTTCCCATGCATTTTGCAAGAGAATGTACATAAGTCCGACTCGCAAGGCGTGTCCCCTCCTAACCATACCGACGGGCTCCGAGTCCAATTGCGATATCCGTTTTGCTCTGCGGATTCATGGAGAGCTAACCCTAACCCTAAGTGGAATTTTGCCCTATGGGATTTTCCCATTCATTTTGCCAGGGAATGTACATAAGGCCGACTCAGAAGGGTTGCCCCCTCCTAACCATACCGATGGGCTCTGAGTCCAATGGCGATATCCGTTTTGCTCTGTGGATTCATGGAGAGCTAACCCTAACCCTAAGTGGAATTTTGCCCTATGGGATTTTCCCATGCATTTTGCCAGAAAAAGTACATAAGGCCGACTCGGAAGGCGTGTCCACTCCTAACCATACCGATGGTCTCCGAGTCCAATGGCGATGTCCGCTTTGCTCTGCGTCTTCATGGAGAGCTAACCCTAACACTAAGTGGAATTTTGCCATATGGGAATTTCCCATGCATTTTGCCAGGGAATGTACATAAGTCCGACTCGCAAGGCGTGTCCCCTCCTTACCATACCGACGGGCTCCGAGTCCAATGGCGATGTCCGTTTTGCTCTGCGGATTCATGGAGAGCTAACCCTAACCCTAAGTGGAATTTTGCCCTATGGGATTTTCCCATGCATTTTTCCAGAAAAAGTACATAAGGACGACTCGGAAGGCGTGTTCACTCTTAACCATACCGATGGGCTCTGAGTCCAATGGCGATATCCGTTTTGCTCTGTGGATTCATGGAGAGCTAACCCTAACCCTAAGTGGAATTTTGCCCTATGGGATTTTCCCATGCATTTTGCCAGAAAAAGTACATAAGGACGACTCGGAAGGCGTGTCCACTCCTAACCATACCGATGGTCTCCGAGTCCAATGGCGATGTCTGCTTTGCTCTGCGTCTGAATTGAGATCTAACCCTAACACTAAGTGGAATTTTGCCATATGGGATTTTCCCATGCATTTTGCAAGGGCATTTATATAAGTCCGACTCGCAAGGTGTGTCCCCTCCTAACCATACCGATGGTCTCCGAGTCCAATGGCGATATCCGTTTTGCTCTGCGGATTCATGGAGAGCTAACCCTAACCCTAAGTGGAATTTTGCCCTATGGGATTTCCCCATGCATTTTGCCAGGGAATGTACATAAGGCCGACTCAGAAGAGTTGCCCCCTCCTAACCATACCGATGGGCTCCGAGTCCAATGCCGATGTCCGTTTTAGTCTGCGGATTCATGGAGAGCTAACCCTAACCCTAAGTGGAATTTTGCCCTATGGGATTTTCCCATGCATTTTTCCAGGGAATGTACATAAGTCCGACTCGCAAGGCGTAACCCTCCTAACCATACCGACGGTCTCCGAGTCCAATGGCGATGTCCGTTTTGTCCGCGGATTCATGGACAGCTAACCCTAACCCTAAGTGGAATTTTGCCCTATGGGATTTTCCCATGCATTTTTCCAGAAAAAGTACATAAGGCCGACTCGGAAGGCGTGTCCACTCCTAACCATACTGACGGTCTCCGAGTCCAATGGCGATGTCCGCATTGCTCTGCGGATTCATGGAGAGCTAACCCTAACCCTAAGTGGAATTTTGCCCTATGGGATTTCCCCATGCATTTTGCCAGGGAATGTACATAAGGCCGACTCAGAAGAGTTGCCCCCTCCTAACCATACCGATGGGCTCCGAGTCCAATACTGATGTCCGTTTTAGTCTGCGGATTCATGGAGAGCTAACCCTAACCCTAAGTGGAATTTTGCCCTATGGGATTTTCCCATGCATTTTTCCAGAAAAAGTACATAAGGCCGACTCGAAAGGCGAGTCCACTCCTAACCATACCGACGGTCTCCGAGTCCAATGGCGATGTCCGTTTAACTCTGCGGATTCATGGAGAGCTAACCCTAACCCTAAGTGGAACTTTGCCCTATGGGATTTTCCCATGCATTTTGCCAGTGAATGTACATAAGTCCGACTCAGAAGAGTTGCCCCCTCCTAACCATACCGATGGGCTCCGAGTCCAATACTGATGTCCGTTTTAGTCTGCGGATTCATGGAGAGCTAACCCTAACCCTAAGTGGAATTTTGCCCTATGGGATTTTCCCATGCATTTTTCCAGAAAAAGTACATAAGGCCGACTCGAAAGGCGAGTCCACTCCTAACCATACCGACGGTCTCCGAGTCCAATGGCGATGTCCGTTTAACTCTGCGGATTCATGGAGAGCTAACCCTAACCCTAAGTGGAACTTTGCCCTATGGGATTTTCCCATGCATTTTGCCAGTGAATGTACATAAGTCCGACTCGCAAGACGTGCCCCCTCCTCACCATACCGATGTCCCCCGAGTCCAATGGCGATGTCCATTTTGCTCTGCGGATTCATGGAGAGCTAACCCTAACCCTAAGTGGAATTTTGCCCTATGGGAATTTCCCATGCATTTTGCCAGGGAATGTACATAAGTCCGACTCGCAAGGCGTAACCCCTCCTAACCATACCGACGGTCTCCGAGTCCAATGGCGATGTCCGTTTTGCTCTGCGGATTCAATGAGAGCTAACCCTAACCCTAAGTCGAATTTTGCCCTATGGGATTTTCCCATGCATTTTTCCAGAAAAAGTACATAAGGCCGATTCGCAAGGCGTGTCCACTCCTAACCATACCGACGGTCTCCGAGTCCAATGGCGATGTACGTTTTGCTCTGCGGATTCATGGAGAGCTAACCCTAACCCTAAATGGAATTTTGCCCTATAGGATTTTCCCATGCATTTTGCCAGGGAATGTACATAAGTCCGACTCGCAAAGCGTGTCCCCTCCTTACCATACTGACGGGCTCCAAGTCCAATGGCGATGTCCGTTTTGCTCTGCGGATTCATGGAGAGCTAACCCTAACCCTAAGTGGAATTTTGCCCTATGGGAATTTCCCATGCAGTTTGCCAGGGAATGTACATAAGTCCGACTCGCAAGGCGTGTCCCCTCCTAACCATACCGACGGGCTCCGAGTCCAATTGCGATATCCGTTTTGCTCTGCGGATTCATGGAGAGCTAACCCTAACCCTAAGTGGAATTTTGCCCTATGGGATTTTCCCATTCATTTTGCCAGGGAATGTACATAAGGGCGACTCAGAAGAGTTGCCCCCTCCTAACCATACCAATGGGCTCTGAGTCCAATGGCGATATCCGTTTTGCTCTGCGGATTCATGGAGAGCTAACCCTAACCCTAAGTGGAATTTTGCCCTATGGGATTTTCCCATGCATTTTGCCAGAAAAAGTACATAAGGCCGACTCGGAAGGCGTGTCCACTCCTAACCATACCGATGGTCTCCGAGTCCAATGGCGATGTCCGCATTGCTCTGCGTCTTCATGGAGAGCTAACCCTAACCCTAAGTGGAATTTTGCCCTATGGGATTTTCCCATGCATTTTGCCAGGGAATTTATATAAGTCCGACTCGCAAGGTGTGTCCCCTCCTAACCATACCGACGGGCTCCGAGTCCAATGGCGATGTCTGTTTTGCTCTGCGGATTCATGGAGAGCTAACCCTAACCCTAAGTGGAATTTTGCCCTATGGGATTTTCCCATGCATTTTTCCAGAAAAAGTACATAAGGCCGACTCGGAAGGGCTGTTCACTCTTAACCATACCGACGGTCTCCGAGTCCAATGGCGATGTCCGTTTTGCTCTGCGGATTCATGGAGAGCTAACCCTAACCGTAAGTGGAATTTTGCCATATGGGAATTTCCCATGCATTTTGCCAGGGAATGTACATAAGTCCGACTCGCAAGGCGTGTCCCCTCCTTACCATACCGACGGGCTCCGAGTCCAATGGCGATGTCCGTTTTGCTCTGCGGATTCATGGAGAGCTAACCCTAACCCTAAGTGGAATTTTGCCCTATGGGAATTTCCCATGCATTTTGCAAGAGAATGTACATAAGTCCGACTCGCAAGGCGTGTCCCCTCCTAACCATACCGACGGCCTCCGAGTCCAATTGCGATATCCGTTTTGCTCTGCGGATTCATGGAGAGCTAACCCTAACCCTAAGTGGAATTTTGCCCTATGGGATTTTCCCATTCATTTTGCCAGGGAATGTACATAAGGCCGACTCAGAAGGGTTGCCCCCTCCTAACCATACCGATGGGCTCTGAGTCCAATGGCGATATCCGTTTTGCTCTGTGGATTCATGGAGAGCTAACCCTAACCCTAAGTGGAATTTTGCCCTATGGGATTTTCCCATGCATTTTGCCAGAAAAAGTACATAAGGCCGACTCGGAAGGCGTGTCCACTCCTAACCATACCGATGGTCTCCGAGTCCAATGGCGATGTCCGCTTTGCTCTGCGTCTTCATGGAGAGCTAACCCTAACACTAAGTGGAATTTTGCCATATGGGAATTTCCCATGCATTTTGCCAGGGAATGTACATAAGTCCGACTCGCAAGGCGTGTCCCCTCCTTACCATACCGACGGGCTCCGAGTCCAATGGCGATGTCCGTTTTGCTCTGCGGATTCATGGAGAGCTAACCCTAACCCTAAGTGGAATTTTGCCCTATGGGATTTTCCCATGCATTTTTCCAGAAAAAGTACATAAGGACGACTCGGAAGGCGTGTTCACTCTTAACCATACCGATGGGCTCTGAGTCCAATGGCGATATCCGTTTTGCTCTGTGGATTCATGGAGAGCTAACCCTAACCCTAAGTGGAATTTTGCCCTATGGGATTTTCCCATGCATTTTGCCAGAAAAAGTACATAAGGACGACTCGGAAGGCGTGTCCACTCCTAACCATACCGATGGTCTCCGAGTCCAATGGCGATGTCTGCTTTGCTCTGCGTCTGAATTGAGATCTAACCCTAACACTAAGTGGAATTTTGCCATATGGGATTTTCCCATGCATTTTGCAAGGGCATTTATATAAGTCCGACTCGCAAGGTGTGTCCCCTCCTAACCATACCGATGGTCTCCGAGTCCAATGGCGATATCCGTTTTGCTCTGCGGATTCATGGAGAGCTAACCCTAACCCTAAGTGGAATTTTGCCCTCTAGGATTTTCCCATCCATTTTGCCAGGGAATGTACATAAGTCCGACTCGCAAAGCGTGTCCCCTCCTAACCAAACTGACGGGCTCCAAGTCCAATGGCGATGTCCGTTTTGCTCTGCAGATTCATGGAGAGCTAACCCTAACCCTAAGTGGAATTTTGCCCTATGGGAATTTCCCATGCATTTTGCCAGGGAATGTACATAAGTCCGACTCGCAAGGCGTGTCCCCTCCTAACCATACCGACGGTCTCCGAATCCAATGGCGATGTACGTTTTGCTCTGCGGATTCATGGAGAGCTAACCCTAACCCTAAGTGGAATTTTGCCCTATAGGATTTTCCCATGCATTTTGCCAGGGAATGTACATAAGTCCGACTTGCAAAGCGTATCCCCTCCTTACCATACTGACGGGCTCCAAGTCCAATGGCGATGTCCGTTTTGCTCTGCGGATTCATGGAGAGCTAACCCTAACCCTAAGTGGAATTTTGCCCTATGGGAATTTCCCATGCAGTTTGCCAGGGAATGTACATAAGTCCGACTCGCAAGGCGTGTCCCCTCCTAACCATACCGACGGGCTCCGAGTCCAATTGCGATATCCGTTTTGCTCTGCGGATTCATGGAGAGCTAACCCTAACCCTAAGTGGAATTTTGCCCTATGGGATTTTCCCATTCATTTTGCCAGGGAATGTACATAAGGCCGACTCAGAAGAGTTGCCCCCTCCTAACCATACCAATGGGCTCTGAGTCCAATGGCGATATCCGTTTTGCTCTGCGGATTCATGGAGAGCTAACCCTAACCCTAAGTGGAATTTTGCCCTATGGGATTTTCCCATGCATTTTTCCAGAAAAAGTACATAAGGCCGACTCGGAAAGGCTGTTCACTCTTAACCATACCGACGGTCTCCGAGTCCAATGGCGATGTCCGTTTTGCTCTGCGGATTCATGGAGAGCTAACCCTAACCCTAAGTGGAATTTTGCCATATGGGAATTTCCCATGCATTTTGCCAGGGAATGTACATAAGTCCGACTCAGAAGGGTTGCCCCCTCCTAACCATACCGATGGGCTCTGAGTCCAATGGCGATATCCGTTTTGCTCTGTGGATTCATGGAGAGCTAACCCTAACCCTAAGTGGAATTTTGCCCTATGGGATTTTCCCATGCATTTTGCCAGAAAAAGTACATAAGGCCGACTCGGAAGGCGTGTCCACTCCTAACCATACCGATGGTCTCCGAGTCCAATGGCGATGTCCGCTTTGCTCTGCGTCTTCATGGAGAGCTAACCCTAACACTAAGTGGAATTTTGCCATATGGGAATTTCCCATGCATTTTGCCAGGGAATGTACATAAGTCCGACTCGCAAGGCGTGTCCCCTCCTTACCATACCGACGGGCTCCGAGTCCAATGGCGATGTCCGTTTTGCTCTGCGGATTCATGGAGAGCTAACCCTAACCCTAAGTGGAATTTTGCCCTATGGGATTTTCCCATGCATTTTTCCAGAAAAAGTACATAAGGACGACTCGGAAGGCGTGTTCACTCTTAACCATACCGATGGGCTCTGAGTCCAATGGCGATATCCGTTTTGCTCTGTGGATTCATGGAGAGCTAACCCTAACCCTAAGTGGAATTTTGCCCTATGGGATTTTCCCATGCATTTTGCCAGAAAAAGTACATAAGGACGACTCGGAAGGCGTGTCGACTCCTAACCATACCGATGGTCTCCGAGTCCAATGGCGATGTCTGCTTTGCTCTGCGTCTGAATTGAGAGCTAACCCTAACACTAAGTGGAATTTTGCCATATGGGATTTTCCCATGCATTTTACAAGGGCATTTATATAAGTCCGACTCGCAAGGTGTGTCCCCTCCTAACCATACCGATGGTCTCCGAGTCCAATGGCGATATCCGTTTTGCTCTGCGGATTCATGGAGAGCTAACCCTAACCCTAAGTGGAATTTTGCCCTCTAGGATTTTCCCATCCATTTTGCCAGGGAATGTACATAAGTCCGACTCGCAAAGCGTGTCCCCTCCTAACCAAACTGACGGGCTCCAAGTCCAATGGCGATGTCCGTTTTGCTCTGCAGATTCATGGAGAGCTAACCCTAACCCTAAGTGGAATTTTGCCCTATGGGAATTTCCCATGCATTTTGCCAGGGAATGTACATAAGTCCGACTCGCAAGGCGTGTCCCCTCCTAACCATACCGACGGTCTCCGAATCCAATGGCGATGTACGTTTTGCTCTGCGGATTCATGGAGAGCTAACCCTAACCCTAAGTGGAATTTTGCCCTATAGGATTTTCCCATGCATTTTGCCAGGGAATGTACATAAGTCCGACTCGCAAAGCGTGTCCCCTCCTTACCATACTGACGGGCTCCAAGTCCAATGGCGATGTCCGTTTTGCTCTGCGGATTCATGGAGAGCTAACCCTAACCCTAAGTGGAATTTTGCCCTATGGGAATTTCCCATGCAGTTTGCCAGGGAATGTACATAAGTCCGACTCGCAAGGCGTGTCCCCTCCTAACCATACCGACGG
This sequence comes from Rhabdophis nuchalis, assembly GCA_039707465.1. Classification (NCBI taxonomy): domain Eukaryota; kingdom Metazoa; phylum Chordata; class Lepidosauria; order Squamata; family Natricidae; genus Rhabdophis; species Rhabdophis nuchalis. The sequence goes on along the minus strand of CM077643.1, from coordinate 154,433,987 downwards.
GCTCCGAGTCCAATTGCGATATCCGTTTTGCTCTGCGGATTCATGGAGAGCTAACCCTAACCCTAAGTGGAATTTTGCCCTATGGGATTTTCCCATTCATTTTGCCAGGGAATGTACATAAGGCCGACTCAGAAGAGTTGCCCCCTCCTAACCATACCAATGGGCTCTGAGTCCAATGGCGATATCCGTTTTGCTCTGCGGATTCATGGAGAGCTAACCCTAACCCTAAGTGGAATTTTGCCCTATGGGATTTTCCCATGCATTTTGCCAGAAAAAGTACATAAGGCCGACTCGGAAGGCGTGTCCACTCCTAACCATACCGATGGTCTCCGAGTCCAATGGCGATGTCCGCATTGCTCTGCGTCTTCATGGAGAGCTAACCCTAACCCTAAGTGGAATTTTGCCCTATGGGATTTTCCCATGCATTTTGCCAGGGAATTTATATAAGTCCGACTCGCAAGGTGTGTCCCCTCCTAACCATACCGACGGGCTCCGAGTCCAATGGCGATGTCTGTTTTGCTCTGCGGATTCATGGAGAGCTAACCCTAACCCTAAGTGGAATTTTGCCCTATGGGATTTTCCCATGCATTTTTCCAGAAAAAGTACATAAGGCCGACTCGGAAGGGCTGTTCACTCTTAACCATACCGACGGTCTCCGAGTCCAATGGCGATGTCCGTTTTGCTCTGCGGATTCATGGAGAGCTAACCCTAACCCTAAGTGGAATTTTGCCATATGGGAATTTCCCATGCATTTTGCCAGGGAATGTACATAAGTCCGACTCAGAAGGGTTGCCCCCTCCTAACCATACCGATGGGCTCTGAGTCCAATGGCGATATCCGTTTTGCTCTGTGGATTCATGGAGAGCTAACCCTAACCCTAAGTGGAATTTTGCCCTATGGGATTTTCCCATGCATTTTGCCAGAAAAAGTACATAAGGCCGACTCGGAAGGCGTGTCCACTCCTAACCATACCGATGGTCTCCGAGTCCAATGGCGATGTCCGCTTTGCTCTGCGTCTTCACGGAGAGCTAACCCTAACACTAAGTGGAATTTTGCCATATGGGAATTTCCCATGCATTTTGCCAGGGAATGTACATAAGTCCGACTCGCAAGGCGTGTCCCCTCCTTACCATACCGACGGGCTCCGAGTCCAATGGCGATGTCCGTTTTGCTCTGCGGATTCATGGAGAGCTAACCCTAACCCTAAGTGGAATTTTGCCCTATGGGATTTTCCCATGCATTTTTCCAGAAAAAGTACATAAGGACGACTCGGAAGGCCTGTTCACTCTTAACCATACCGATGGGCTCTGAGTCCAATGGCGATATCCGTTTTGCTCTGTGGATTCATGGAGAGCTAACCCTAACCCTAAGTGGAATTTTGCCCTATGGGATTTTCCCATGCATTTTGCCAGAAAAAGTACATAAGGACGACTCGGAAGGCGTGTCCACTCCTAACCATACCGATGGTCTCCGAGTCCAATGGCGATGTCTGCTTTGCTCTGCGTCTGAATTGAGAGTTAACCCTAACACTAAGTGGAATTTTGCCATATGGGATTTTCCCATGCATTTTGCAAGGGCATTTATATAAGTCCGAGTCGCAAGGTGTGTCCCCTCCTAACCATACCGATGGTCTCCGAGTCCAATGGCGATATCCGTTTTGCTCTGCGGATTCATGGAGAGCTAACCCTAACCCTAAGTGGAATTTTGCCCTCTAGGATTTTCCCATCCATTTTGCCAGGGAATGTACATAAGTCCGACTCGCAAAGCGTGTCCCCTCCTAACCAAACTGACGGGCTCCAAGTCCAATGGCGATGTCCGTTTTGCTCTGCGGATTCATGGAGAGCTAACCCTAACCCTAAGTGGAATTTTGCCCTATGGGAATTTCCCATGCATTTTGCCAGGGAATGTACATAAGGCCGACTCAGAAGAGTTGCCCCCTCCTAACCATACCGATGGGCTCCGAGTCCAATGCCGATGTCCGTTTTAGTCTGCGGATTCATGGAGAGCTAACCCTAACCCTAAGTGGAATTTTGCCCTATGGGATTTTCCCATGCATTTTTCCAGGGAATGTACATAAGTCCGACTCGCAAGGCGTAACCCCTCCTAACCATACCGACGGTCTCCGAGTCCAATGGCGATGTCCGTTTTGCTCTGCGGATTCATGGAGAGCTAACCCTAACCCTAAGTCGAATTTTGCCCTATGGGATTTTCCCATGCATTTTTCCAGAAAAAGTACATAAGGCCGATTCGCAAGGCGTGTCCACTCCTAACCATACCGATGGTCTCCGAGTCCAATGGCGATGTCCGTTTTGCTCTGCGGATTCATGGAGAGCTAACCCTAACCCTAAGTGGAATTTTGCCCTATAGGATTTTCCCATGCATTTTGCCAGCGAATGTACATAAGGACGACTCGGAAGGCGTGTTCACTCTTAACCATACCGATGGGCTCTGAGTCCAATGGCGATATCCGTTTTGCTCTGTGGATTCATGGAGAGCTAACCCTAACCCTAAGTGGAATTTTGCCCTATGGGATTTTCCCATGCATTTTGCCAGAAAAAGTCCATAAGGACGACTCGGAAGGCGTGTCCACTCCTAACCATACCGATGGTCTCCGAGTCCAATGGCGATGTCTGCTTTGCTCTGCGTCTGAATTGAGAGCTAACCCTAACACTAAGTGGAATTTTGCCATATGGGATTTTCCCATGCATTTTGCAAGGGCATTTATATAAGTCCGATTCGCAAGGTGTGTCCCCTCCTAACCATACCGATGGTCTCCGAGTCCAATGGCGATATCCGTTTTGCTCTGCGGATTCATGGAGAGCTAACCCTAACCCTAAGTGGAATTTTGCCCTCTAGGATTTTCCCATCCATTTTGCCAGGGAATGTACATAAGTCCGACTCGCAAAGCGTGTCCCCTCCTAACCAGACTGACGGGCTCCAAGTCCAATGGCGATGTCCGTTTTGCTCTGCGGATTCATGGAGAGCTAACCCTAACCCTAAGTGGAATTTTGCCCTATGGGAATTTCCCATGCATTTTGCCAGGGAATGTACATAAGGCCGACTCAGAAGAGTTGCCCCCTCCTAACCATACCGATGGGCTCCGAGTCCAATGCCGATGTCCGTTTTAGTCTGCGGATTCATGGAGAGCTAACCCTAACCCTAAGTGGAATTTTGCCCTATGGGATTTCCCCATGCATTTTTCCAGAAGAGTACATAAGGCCGACTCAGAAGGGTTGCCCCCTCCTAACCATACTGACGGTCTCCGAGTCCAATGGCGATGTCCGTTTTGTCCGCGGATACATGGACAGCTAACCCTAACCCTAAGTGGAATTTTGCCCTATGGGATTTTTCCATGCATTTTTCCAGAAAAAGTACATAAGGCCGACTCGGAAGGCGTGTCCACTCCTAACCATACTGACGGTCTCCGAGTCCAATGGCGATGTCCGTTTTGCTCTGCAGATTCATGGAGAGCTAACCCTAACCCTAAGTGGAATTTTGCCCTATAGGATTTTCCCATGCATTTTGCCAGCGAATGTACATAAATCTGACTCGCAAAGTGTGTCCCCTCCTAACCATACTGACGGGCTCCGAGTCCAATGGCGATGTCCCTTTTGCTCTGGGGATTCATGGAGAGCTAACCCTAACCCTAAGTGGAATTTTGCCCTATGGGATTTTCCCATGCATTTTCCCAGGAAAAGTACATAAGGCCGACTCGTAAGGCGTGTCCACTCCTAACCATACCGACGGTCTCCGAGTCCAATGGCGATGTCCGTTTTGCTCTGCGGATTCATGGAGAGCTAACCCTAACCCTAAGTGGAATTTTGCCCTATGGGATTTCCCCATGCATTTTGCCAGGGAATGTACATAAGGCAGACTCAGAAGGGTTGCCCCCTCCTAACCATACCGATGGGCTCCAATGGCGATGTCCGTTTTGTCCGCGGATTCATGGACAGCTAACCCTAACCCTAAGTGGAATTTTGCCCTATGGGATTTTCCCATGCATTTTTCCAGAAAAAGTACATAAGGCCGACTCGGAAGGCGTGTCCACTCCTAACCATACTGACGGTCTCCGAGTCCAATGGCGATGTCCGCATTGCTCTGCGGATTCATGGAGAGCTAACCCTAACCCTAAGTGGAATTTTGCCCTATGGGATTTTCCCATGCATTTTGCCAGGGAATGTACATAAGGCCGACTCAGAAGAGTTGCCCCCTCCTAACCATACCGATGGGCTCCGAGTCCAATACTGATGTCCGTTTTAGTCTGCGGATTCATGGAGAGCTAACCCTAACCCTAAGTGGAATTTTGCCCTATGGGATTTTCCCATGCATTTTTCCAGAAAAAGTACATAAGTCCGACTCGCAAGACGTGCCCCCTCCTCACCATACCGATGTCCCCCGAGTCCAATGGCGATGTCCATTTTGCTCTGCGGATTCATGGAGAGCTAACCCTAACCCTAAGTGGAATTTTGCCCTATAGGATTTTCCCATGCATTTTGCCAGGGAATGTACATAAGTCCGACTCGCAAAGCGTGTCCCCTCCTTACCATACTGACGGGCTCCAAGTCCAATGGCGATGTCCGTTTTGCTCTGCGGATTCATGGAGAGCTAACCCTAAACCTAAGTGGAATTTTGCCCTATGGGAATTTCCCATGCAGTTTGCCAGGGAATGTACATAAGTCCGACTCGCAAGGCGTGTCCCCTCCTAACCATACCGACGGGCTCCGAGTCCAATTGCGATATCCGTTTTGCTCTGCGGATTCATGGAGAGCTAACCCTAACCCTAAGTGGAATTTTGCCCTATGGGATTTTCCCATTCATTTTGCCAGGGAATGTACATAAGGCCGACTCAGAAGAGTTGCCCCCTCCTAACCATACCAATGGGCTCTGAGTCCAATGGCGATATCCGTTTTGCTCTGCGGATTCATGGAGAGCTAACCCTAACCCTAAGTGGAATTTTGCCCTATGGGATTTTCCCATGCATTTTGCCAGAAAAAGTACATAAGGCCGACTCGGAAGGCGTGTCCACTCCTAACCATACCGATGGTCTCCGAGTCCAATGGCGATGTCCGCTTTGCTCTGCGTCTTCATGGAGAGCTAACCCTAACACTAAGTGGAATTTTGCCATATGGGAATTTCCCATGCATTTTGCCAGGGAATTTATATAAGTCCGACTCGCAAGGTGTGTCCCCTCCTAACCATACCGACGGGCTCCGAGTCCAATGGCGATGTCTGTTTTGCTCTGCGGATTCATGGAGAGCTAACCCTAACCCTAAGTGGAATTTTGCCCTATGGGATTTTCCCATGCATTTTTCCAGAAAAAGTACATAAGGCCGACTCGGAAGGGCTGTTCACTCTTAACCATACCGACGGTCTCCGAGTCCAATGGCGATGTCCGTTTTGCTCTGCGGATTCATGGAGAGCTAACCCTAACCCTAAGTGGAATTTTGCCATATGGGAATTTCCCATGCATTTTGCCAGGGAATGTACATAAGTCCGACTCGCAAGGCGTGTCCCCTCCTTACCATACCGACGGGCTCCGAGTCCAATGGCGATGTCCGTTTTGCTCTGCGGATTCATGGAGAGCTAACCCTAACCCTAAGTGGAATTTTGCCCTATGGGAATTTCCCATGCATTTTGCAAGAGAATGTACATAAGTCCGACTCGCAAGGCGTGTCCCCTCCTAACCATACCGACGGGCTCCGAGTCCAATTGCGATATCCGTTTTGCTCTGCGGATTCATGGAGAGCTAACCCTAACCCTAAGTGGAATTTTGCCCTATGGGATTTTCCCATTCATTTTGCCAGGGAATGTACATAAGGCCGACTCAGAAGGGTTGCCCCCTCCTAACCATACCGATGGGCTCTGAGTCCAATGGCGATATCCGTTTTGCTCTGTGGATTCATGGAGAGCTAACCCTAACCCTAAGTGGAATTTTGCCCTATGGGATTTTCCCATGCATTTTGCCAGAAAAAGTACATAAGGCCGACTCGGAAGGCGTGTCCACTCCTAACCATACCGATGGTCTCCGAGTCCAATGGCGATGTCCGCTTTGCTCTGCGTCTTCATGGAGAGCTAACCCTAACACTAAGTGGAATTTTGCCATATGGGAATTTCCCATGCATTTTGCCAGGGAATGTACATAAGTCCGACTCGCAAGGCGTGTCCCCTCCTTACCATACCGACGGGCTCCGAGTCCAATGGCGATGTCCGTTTTGCTCTGCGGATTCATGGAGAGCTAACCCTAACCCTAAGTGGAATTTTGCCCTATGGGATTTTCCCATGCATTTTTCCAGAAAAAGTACATAAGGACGACTCGGAAGGCGTGTTCACTCTTAACCATACCGATGGGCTCTGAGTCCAATGGCGATATCCGTTTTGCTCTGTGGATTCATGGAGAGCTAACCCTAACCCTAAGTGGAATTTTGCCCTATGGGATTTTCCCATGCATTTTGCCAGAAAAAGTACATAAGGACGACTCGGAAGGCGTGTCCACTCCTAACCATACCGATGGTCTCCGAGTCCAATGGCGATGTCTGCTTTGCTCTGCGTCTGAATTGAGAGCTAACCCTAACACTAAGTGGAATTTTGCCATATGGGATTTTCCCATGCATTTTGCAAGGGCATTTATATAAGTCCGACTCGCAAGGTGTGTCCCCTCCTAACCATACCGATGGTCTCCGAGTCCAATGGCGATATCCGTTTTGCTCTGCGGATTCATGGAGAGCTAACCCTAACCCTAAGTGGAATTTTGCCCTCTAGGATTTTCCCATCCATTTTGCCAGGGAATGTACATAAGTCCGACTCGCAAAGCGTGTCCCCTCCTAACCAAACTGACGGGCTCCAGGTCCAATGGCGATGTCCGTTTTGCTCTGCGGATTCATGGAGAGCTAACCCTAACCCTAAGTGGAATTTTGCCCTATGGGAATTTCCCATGCATTTTGCCAGGGAATGTACATAAGTCCGACTCGCAAGGCGTGTCCCCTCCTAACCATACCGACTGTCTCCGAGTCCAATGGCGATGTACGTTTTGCTCTGCGGATTCATGGAGAGCTAACCCTAACCCTAAGTGGAATTTTGCCCTATAGGATTTTCCCATGCATTTTGCCAGGGAATGTACATAAGTCCGACTCGCAAAGCGTGTCCCCTCCTTACCATACTGACGGGCTCCAAGTCCAATGGCGATGTCCGTTTTGCTCTGCGGATTCATGGAGAGCTAACCCTAACCCTAAGTGGAATTTTGCCCTATGGGAATTTCCCATGCAGTTTGCCAGGGAATGTACATAAGTCCGACTCGCAAGGCGTGTCCCCTCCTAACCATACCGACGGGCTCCGAGTCCAATTGCGATATCCGTTTTGCTCTGCGGATTCATGGAGAGCTAACCCTAACCCTAAGTGGAATTTTGCCCTATGGGATTTTCCCATTCATTTTGCCAGGGAATGTACATAAGGCCGACTCAGAAGAGTTGCCCCCTCCTAACCATACCAATGGGCTCTGAGTCCAATGGCGATATCCGTTTTGCTCTGCGGATTCATGGAGAGCTAACCCTAACCCTAAGTGGAATTTTGCCCTATGGGATTTTCCCATGCATTTTGCCAGAAAAAGTACATAAGGCCGACTCGGAAGGCGTGTCCACTCCTAACCATACCGATGGTCTCCGAGTCCAATGGCGATGTCCGCATTGCTCTGCGTCTTCATGGAGAGCTAACCCTAACCCTAAGTGGAATTTTGCCCTATGGGATTTTCCCATGCATTTTGCCAGGGAATTTATATAAGTCCGACTCGCAAGGTGTGTCCCCTCCTAACCATACCGACGGGCTCCGAGTCCAATGGCGATGTCTGTTTTGCTCTGCGGATTCATGAAGAGCTAACCCTAACCCTAAGTGGAATTTTGCCCTATGGGATTTTCCCATGCATTTTTCCAGAAAAAGTACATAAGGCCGACTCGGAAGGGCTGTTCACTCTTAACCATACCGACGGTCTCCGAGTCCAATGGCGATGTCCGTTTTGCTCTGCGGATTCATGGAGAGCTAACCCTAACCCTAAGTGGAATTTTGCCATATGGGAATTTCCCATGCATTTTGCCAGGGAATGTACATAAGTCCGACTCGCAAGGTGTGTCCCCTCCTTACCATACCGACGGGCTCCGAGTCCAATGGCGATGTCCGTTTTGCTCTGCGGATTCATGGAGAGCTAACCCTAACCCTAAGTGGAATTTTGCCCTATGGGAATTTCCCATGCATTTTGCAAGGGAATGTACATAAGTCCGACTCGCAAGGCGTGTCCCCTCCTAACCATACCGACGGGCTCCGAGTCCAATTGCGATATCCGTTTTGCTCTGCGGATTCATGGAGAGCTAACCCTAACCCTAAGTGGAATTTTGCCCTATGGGATTTTCCCATTCATTTTGCCAGGGAATGTACATAAGGCCGACTCAGAAGGGTTGCCCCCTCCTAACCATACCGATGGGCTCTGAGTCCAATGGCGATATCCGTTTTGCTCTGTGGATTCATGGAGAGCTAACCCTAACCCTAAGTGGAATTTTGCCCTATGGGATTTTCCCATGCATTTTGCCAGAAAAAGTACATAAGGCCGACTCGGAAGGCGTGTCCACTCCTAACCATACCGATGGTCTCCGAGTCCAATGGCGATGTCCGCTTTGCTCTGCGTCTTCATGGAGAGCTAACCCTAACACTAAGTGGAATTTTGCCATATGGGAATTTCCCATGCATTTTGCCAGGGAATGTACATAAGTCCGACTCGCAAGGCGTGTCCCCTCCTTACCATACCGACGGGCTCCGAGTCCAATGGCGATGTCCGTTTTGCTCTGCGGATTCATGGAGACCTAACCCTAACCCTAAGTGGAATTTTGCCCTATGGGATTTCCCCATGCATTTTGCCAGGGAATGTACATAAGGCTGACTCAGAAGGGTTGCCCCCTCCTAACCATACCGATGGGCTCCGAGTCCAATAGCGATGTCCGTTTTGTCTGCGGATTCATGGACAGCTAACCCTAACCCTAAGTGGAATTTTGCCCTATGGGATTTTCCCATGCATTTTTCCAGAAAAAGTACATAAGGCCGACTCGGAAGGCGTGTCCACTCCTAACCATACCGATGGTCTCCGAGTCCAATGGCGATGTCCGTTTTGCTCTGCGGATTCATGGAGAGCTAACCCTAACCCTAAGTGGAATTTTGCCCTATGGGATTTCCCCATGCATTTTGCCAGGGAATGTACATAAGGCAGACTCAGAAGGGTTGCCCCCTCCTAACCATACCGATGGGCTCCAATGGCGATGTCCGTTTTGTCCGCGGATTCATGGAGAGCTAACCCTAACCCTAAGTGGAATTTTGCCCTATGGGATTTTCCCATGCATTTTGCCAGAAAAAGTACATAAGGCCGACTCGGAAGGGCTGTTCACTCTTAACCATACCGACGGACTCCGAGTCCAATGGCGATGTCCGTTTTGCTCTGCGGATTCATGGAGAGCTAACCCTAACCCTAAGTGAAATTTTGCCATATGGGAATTTCCCATGCATTTTGCCAGGGAATGTACATAAGTCCGACTCGCAAGGTGTGTCCCCTCCTTACCATACCGACGGGCTCCGAGTCCAATGGCGATGTCCGTTTTGCTCTGCGGATTCATGGAGAGCTAACCCTAACCCTAAGTGGAATTTTGCCCTATGGGAATTTCCCATGCATTTTGCAAGGGAATGTACATAAGTCCGACTCGCAAGGCGTGTCCCCTCCTAACCATACCGACGGGCTCCGAGTCCAATGGCGATATCCGTTTTGCTCTGTGGATTCATGGAGAGCTAACCCTAACCCTAAGTGGAATTTTGCCCTATGGGATTTTCCCATGCATTTTGCCAGAAAAAGTACATAAGGCCGACTCGGAAGGCGTGTCCACTCCTAACCATACCGATGGTCTCCGAGTCCAATGGCGATGTCCGCTTTGCTCTGCGTCTTCATGGAGAGCTAACCCTAACACTAAGTGGAATTTTGCCATATGGGAATTTCCCATGCATTTTGCCAGGGAATGTACATAAGTCCGACTCGCAAGGCGTGTCCCCTCCTTACCATACCGACGGGCTCCGAGTCCAATGGCGATGTCCGTTTTGCTCTGCGGATTCATGGAGACCTAACCCTAACCCTATGTGGAATTTTGCCCTATGGGATTTCCCCATGCATTTTGCCAGGGAATGTACATAAGGCCGACTCAGAAGGGTTGCCCCCTCCTAACCATACCGATGGGCTCCGAGTCCAATGGCGATGTCCATTTTGCTCTGCGGATTCATGGAGAGCTAACCCTAACCCTAAGTGGAATTTTGCCCTATGGGAATTTCCCATGCATTTTGCCAGGGAATGTACATAAGTCCGACTCGCAAGGCGTAACCCCTCCTAACCATACCGACGGTCTCCGAGTCCAATGGCGATGTCCGTTTTGCTCTGCGGATTCATGGAGAGCTAACCCTAACCCTAAGTCGAATTTTGCCCTATGGGATTTTCCCATGCATTTTTCCAGAAAAAGTACATAAGGCCGACTCGGAAGGCGTGTCCACTCCTAACCATACCGATGGTCTCCGAGTCCAATGGCGATGTCCGTTTTGCTCTGCGGATTCATGGAGAGCTAACCCTAACCCTAAGTGGAATTTTGCCCTATGGGATTTCCCCATGCATTTTGCCAGGGAATGTACATAAGGCAGACTCAGAAGGGTTGCCCCCTCCTAACCATACCGATGGGCTCCAATGGCGATGTCCGTTTTGTCCGCGGATTCATGGAGAGCTAACCCTAACCCTAAGTGGAATTTTGCCCTATGGGATTTTCCCATGCATTTTGCCAGAAAAAGTACATAAGGCCGACTCGGAAGGGCTGTTCACTCTTAACCATACCGACGGACTCCGAGTCCAATGGCGATGTCCGTTTTGCTCTGCGGATTCATGGAGAGCTAACCCTAACCCTAAGTGAAATTTTGCCATATGGGAATTTCCCATGCATTTTGCCAGGGAATGTACATAAGTCCGACTCGCAAGGTGTGTCCCCTCCTTACCATACCGACGGGCTCCGAGTCCAATGGCGATGTCCGTTTTGCTCTGCGGATTCATGGAGAGCTAACCCTAACCCTAAGTGGAATTTTGCCCTATGGGAATTTCCCATGCATTTTGCAAGGGAATGTACATAAGTCCGACTCGCAAGGCGTGTCCCCTCCTAACCATACCGACGGGCTCCGAGTCCAATGGCGATATCCGTTTTGCTCTGTGGATTCATGGAGAGCTAACCCTAACCCTAAGTGGAATTTTGCCCTATGGGATTTTCCCATGCATTTTGCCAGAAAAAGTACATAAGGCCGACTCGGAAGGCGTGTCCACTCCTAACCATACCGATGGTCTCCGAGTCCAATGGCGATGTCCGCTTTGCTCTGCGTCTTCATGGAGAGCTAACCCTAACACTAAGTGGAATTTTGCCATATGGGAATTTCCCATGCATTTTGCCAGGGAATGTACATAAGTCCGACTCGCAAGGCGTGTCCCCTCCTTACCATACCGACGGGCTCCGAGTCCAATGGCGATGTCCGTTTTGCTCTGCGGATTCATGGAGACCTAACCCTAACCCTATGTGGAATTTTGCCCTATGGGATTTCCCCATGCATTTTGCCAGGGAATGTACATAAGGCCGACTCAGAAGGGTTGCCCCCTCCTAACCATACCGATGGGCTCCGAGTCCAATGGCGATGTCCATTTTGCTCTGCGGATTCATGGAGAGCTAACCCTAACCCTAAGTGGAATTTTGCCCTATGGGAATTTCCCATGCATTTTGCCAGGGAATGTACATAAGTCCGACTCGCAAGGCGTAACCCCTCCTAACCATACCGACGGTCTCCGAGTCCAATGGCGATGTCCGTTTTGCTCTGCGGATTCATGGAGAGCTAACCCTAACCCTAAGTCGAATTTTGCCCTATGGGATTTTCCCATGCATTTTTCCAGAAAAAGTACATAAGGCCGATTCGCAAGGCGTGTCCACTCCTAACCATACCCACGGTGTCCGAGTCCAATGGCGATGTCCGTTTTGCTCTGCGGATTCATGGAGAGCTAACCCTAACCCTAAGTGGAATTTTGCCCTATAGGATTTTCCCATGCATTTTGCCAGGGAATGTACATAAGTCCGACTCGCAAAGCGTGTCCCCTCCTTACCATACTGACGGGCTCCGAGTCCAATGGCGATGTCCGTTTTGCTCTGCGGATTCATGGAGAGCTAACCCTAACCCTAAGTCGAATTTTGCCCTATGGGATTTTCCCATGCATTTTTCCAGAAAAAGTACATAAGGCCGACTCGGAAGGCGTGTCCACTCCTAACCATACCGATGGTCTCCGAGTCCAATGGCGATGTCCGTTTTGCTCTGCGGATTCATGGAGAGCTAACCCTAACCCTAAGTGGAATTTTGCCCTATGGGATTTCCCCATGCATTTTGCCAGGGAATGTACATAAGGCCGACTCAGAAAGGTTGCCCCCTCCTAACCATACCGATGGGCTCCAATGGCGATGTCCGTTTTGTCCGCGGATTCATGGACAGCTAACCCTAACCCTAAGTGGAATTTTGCCCTATGGGATTTTCCCATGCATTTTTCCAGAAAAAGTACATAAGGCCGATTTGGAAGGCGTGTCCACTCCTAACCATACTGATGGTCTCCGAGTCCAATGGCGATGTCCGTTTTGCTCTGCAGATTCATGGAGAGCTAACCCTAACCCTAAGTGGAATTTTGCCCTATAGGATTTTCCCATGCATTTTGCCAGGGAATGTACATAAATCTGACTCGCAAAGCGTGTCCCCTCCTAACGATACTGACGGGCTCCGAGTCCAATGGCGATGTCCCTTTTGCTCTGGGGATTCATGGAGAGCTAACCCTAACCCTAAGTGGAATTTTGCCCTATGGGATTTCCCCATGCATTTTGCCAGGGAATGTACATAAGTCCGACTCGCAAAGCGTGTCCCCTCCTAACCATACTGACGGGCTCCGAGTCCAATGGCGATGTCCGTTTTGCTCTGGGGATTCATGGAGAGCTAACCCTATCCCTAAGTGGAATTTTGCCCTCTAGGATTTTCCCATGCATTTTGCCAGGGAATGTACATAAGTCCGACTCGCAAAGCGTGTCCCCTCCTAACCATACTGACGGGCTCCGAGTCCAATGGCGATGTCCGTTTTGCTCTGGGGATTCATGGAGAGCTAACCCTAACCCTAAGTGGAATTTTGACCTCTAGGATTTTCCCATGCATTTTGCCAGGGAATGTACATAAATCTGACTCGCAAAGTGTTTCCCCTCCTAACCATACTGACGGGCTCCAAGTCCAATGGCGATGTCCGTTTTGCTCTGCAGATTCATGGAGAGCTAACCCTAACCCTAAGTAGAATTTTGCCCTATGGGATTTTACCATGCATTTTTCCAGAAAAAGTACATAAAGCCGACTCGGAAGGCGTGTCCACTCCTAACCATACCGACGTCCAATGGCGATGTCCGTTTTGCTCCGCGGATTCATGGAGAGCTAACCCTAACCCTAAGTGGAATTTTGACCTATAGGATTTTCCCATGCATTTTGCCAGGGAATGTACATAAGTCCGACTCGCAAAGCGTGTCCCCTCCTTACCATACTGACGGGCTCCGAGTCCAATTGCGATGTCCGTTTTGCTCTGCGGATTCATGGAGAGCTAACCCTAACCCTAAGTCGAATTTTGCCCTATGGGATTTTCCCATGCATTTTTCCAGAAAAAGTACATAAGGCCGATTCGCAAGGCGTGTCCACTCCTAACCATACCGATGGTCTCCGAGTCCAATGGCGATGTCCGTTTTGTCCGCGGATTCATGGACAGCTAACCCTAACCCTAAGTGGAATTTTGCCCTATGGGATTTTTCCATGCATTTTTCCAGAAAAAGTACATAAGGCCGACTCGGAAGGCGTGTCCACTCCTAACCATACTGACGGTCTCCGAGTCCAATGGCGATGTCCGTTTTGCTCTGCAGATTCATGGAGAGCTAACCCTAACCCTAAGTGGAATTTTGCCCTATGGGATTTTCCCATGCATTTTTCCAGAAAAAGTACATAAGGCCGACTCGAAAGGCGAGTCCACTCCTAACCATACCGACGGTCTCCGAGTCCAATGGCGATGTCCGTTTAACTCTGCGGATTCATGGAGAGCTAACGCTAACCCTAAGTGGAACTTTGCCCTATGGGATTTTCCCATGCATTTTGCCAGTGAATGTACATAAGTCCGACTTGCAAGACGTGCCCCCTCCTAACCATACCGATGTCCCCCGAGTCCAATGGCGATGTCCATTTTGCTCTGCGGATTCATGGAGAGCTAACCCTAACCCTAAGTGGAATTTTGCCCTATGGGAATTTCCCATGCATTTTGCCAGGGAATGTACATAAGTCCGACTCGCAAGGCGTAACCCCTCCTAACCATACCGACGGTCTCCGAGTCCAATGGCGATGTCCGTTTTGCTCTGCGGATTCATGGAGAGCTAACCCTAACCCTAAGTCGAATTTTGCCCTATGGGATTTTCCCATGCATTTTTCCAGAAAAAGTACATAAGGCCGACTCGGAAGGCGAGTCCACGCCTAACCATACCGACGGTCTCCGAGTCCAGTGGCGATGTCCGTTTAACTCTGCGGATTCATGGAGAGCTAACCCTAACCCTAAGTGGAATTTTGCCCTATGGGATTTTCCCATGCATTTTTCCAGAAAAAGTACATAAGGCCGACTCGGAAGGCGTGTTCACTCTTAACCATACCGACGGTCTCCGAGTCCAATGGCGATGTCCGTTTTGCTCTGCGGATTCATGGAGAGCTAACCCTAACCCTAAGTGGAATTTTGCCATATGGGAATTTCCCATGAATTTTGCCAGGGAATGTACATAAGTCCGACTCGCAAGGCGTGTCCCCTCCTTACCATACCAACGGGCTCTGAGTCCAATGGCGATGTCCGTTTTGCTCTGCGGATTCATGGAGAGCTAACCCTAACCCTAAGTGGAATTTTGCCCTATTGGATTTTCCCATGCATTTTTCCAGAAAAAGTAAATAAGGCCGACTCGGAAGGCGTGTCCACTCCTAACCATACCGACGGTCTCCGAGTCCAATGGCAATGTCCGTTTTGCTCTGCGGATTCATGGAGAGCTAACCCTAACCCTAAGTGGAATTTTGCCCTCTAGGATTTTCCCATGCATTTTGCCAGGGAATGTACATAAGTCCGACTCGCAAAGCGTGTCCCCTCCTAACCAAACTGACGGTCTCCGAGTCCAATGGCGATATCCGTTTTGCTCTGCGGATTCATGGAGAGCTAACCCTAACCCTAAGTGGAATTTTGCCCTATGGGATTTCCCCATGCATTTTGCCAGGGAATGTACATAAGGCCGACTCAGAAGAGTTGCCCCCTCCTAACCATACCGATGGGCTCCGAGTCCAATGCCGATGTCCGTTTTAGTCTGCGGATTCATGGAGAGCTAACCCTAACCCTAAGTGGAATTTTGCCCTATGGGATTTTCCCATGCATTTTTCCAGAAAAAGTACATAAGGCCGACTCGAAAGGCGAGTCCACTCCTAACCATACCGACGGTCTCCGAGTCCAATGGCGATGTCCGTTTAACTCTGCGGATTCATGGAGAGCTAACGCTAACCCTAAGTGGAACTTTGCCCTATGGGATTTTCCCATGCATTTTGCCAGTGAATGTACATAAGTCCGACTTGCAAGACGTGCCCCCTCCTAACCATACCGATGTCCCCCGAGTCCAATGGCGATGTCCATTTTGCTCTGCGGATTCATGGAGAGCTAACCCTAACCCTAAGTGGAATTTTGCCCTATGGGAATTTCCCATGCATTTTGCCAGGGAATGTACATAAGTCCGACTCGCAAGGCGTAACCCCTCCTAACCATACCGACGGTCTCCGAGTCCAATGGCGATGTCCGTTTTGCTCTGCGGATTCATGGAGAGCTAACCCTAACCCTAAGTCGAATTTTGCCCTATGGTATTTTCCCATGCATTTTTCCAGAAAAAGTACATAAGGCCGATTCGCAAGGCGTGTCCACTCCTAACCATACCGACGGTCTCCGAGTCCAATGGCGATGTACGTTTTGCTCTGCGGATTCATGGAGAGCTAACCCTAACCCTAAGTGGAATTTTGCCCTATAGGATTTTCCCATGCATTTTGACAGGGAATGTACATAAGTCCGACTCGCAAAGCGTGTCCCCTCCTTACCATACTGACGGGCTCCGAGTCCAATGGCGATGTCCGTTTTGCTCTGCGGATTCATGGAGAGCTAACCCTAACCCTAAGTGGAATTTTGCCCTATGGGATTTTCCCATTCATTTTGCCAGGGAATGTACATAAGGCCGACTCAGAAGGGTTGCCCCCTCCTAACCATACCGATGGGCTCTGAGTCCAATGGCGATATCCGTTTTGCTCTGCGGATTCATGGAGAGCTAACCCTAACCTTAAGTGGAACTTTGCCCTATGGGATTTTCCCATGCATTTTGCCAGTGAATGTACATAAGTCCGACTCGCAAGACGTGCCCCCTCCTAACCATACCGATGTCCCCCGAGTCCAATGGCGATGTCCATTTTGCTCTGCGGATTCATGGAGAGCTAACCCTAACCCTAAGTGGAATTTTGCCCTATTGGAATTTCCCATGCATTTTGCCAGGGAATGTACATAAGTCCGACTCGCAAGGCGTAACCCCTCCTAACCATACCGACGGTCTCCGAGTCCAATGGCGATGTCCGTTTTGCTCTGCGGATTCATGGAGAGCTAACCCTAACCCTAAGTCGAATTTTGCCCTATGGGATTTTCCCATGCATTTTTCCAGAAAAAGTACATAAGGCCAATTCGCAAGGCGTGTCCACTCCTAACCATACCGACGGTCTCCGAGTCCAATGGCGATGTACGTTTTGCTCTGCGGATTCATGGAGAGCTAACCCTAACCCTAAGTGGAATTTTGCCCTATAGGATTTTCCCATGCATTTTACCAGGGAATGTACATAAGTCCGACTCGCAAAGCGTGTCCCCTCCTTACCATACTGACGGGCTCCGAGTCCAATGGCGATGTCCGTTTTGCTCTGCGGATTCATGGAGAGCTAACCCTAACCCTAAGTGGAATTTTGCCCTATGGGAATTTCCCATGCAGTTTGCCAGGGAATGTACATAAGTCCGACTCGCAAGGCGTGTCCCCTCCTAACCATACCGATGGGCTCCGAGTCCAATTGCGATATCCGTTTTGCTCTGTGGATTCATGGAGAGCTAACCCTAACCCTAAGTGGAATTTTGCCCTATGGGATTTTCCCATTCATTTTGCCAGGGAATGTACATAAGGCCGACTCACAAGGGTTGCCCCCTCCTAACCATACCGATGGGCTCTGAGTCCAATGGCGATATCCGTTTTGCTCTGTGGATTCATGGAGAGCTAACCCTAACCCTAAGTGGAATTTTGCCCTATGGGATTTTCCCATGCATTTTGCCAGAAAAAGTACATAAGGCCGACTCGGAAGGCGTGTCCACTCCTAACCATACCGATGGTCTCCGAGTCCAATGGCGATGTCCGCTTTGCTCTGCGTCTTCATGGAGAGCTTACCCTAACCCTAAGTGGAATTTTGCCATATGGGAATTTCCCATGCATTTTACCAGGGAATGTACATAAGTCCGACTCGCAAGGCGTGTCCCCTCCTTACCATACCGACGGGCTCCGAGTCCAATGGCGATGTCCGTTTTGCTCTGCGGATTCATGGAGAGCTAACCCTAACCCTAAGTGGAATTTTGCCCTATTGGATTTTCCCATGCATTTTTCCAGAAAAAGTACATAAGGCCGACTCGGAAGGCGTCTTCACTCTTAACCATACCGATGGGCTCTGAGTCCAATGGTGATATCCGTTTTGCTCTGTGGATTCATGGAGAGCTAACCCTAACCCAAGTGGAATTTTGCCCTATGGGATTTTCCCATGCATTTTGCCAGAAAAAGTACATAAGGCCGACTCGGAAGGCGTGTCCACTCCTAACCATACCGATGGTCTCCGAGTCCAATGGCAATGTCCGCTTTGCTCTGCGTCTTCATGGAGAGCTAACCCTAACACTAAGTGGAATTTTGCCATATGGGATTTTCCCATGCATTTTGCAAGGGCATTTATATAAGTCCGACTCGCAAGGTGTGTCCCCTCCTAACCATACCGATGGTCTCCGAGTCCAATGGCGATGTCCGTTTTGCTCTGCGGATTCATGGAGAGCTAACCCTAACCCTAAGTGGAATTTTGCCCTATGGGATTTTCCCATGCATTTTTCCAGAAAAAGTACATAAGGCCGACTCGGAAGGCGTATTCACTCTTAACCATACCGACGGTCTCCGAGTCCAATGCCGATGTCCGTTTTGCTCTGCGGATTCATGGAGAGCTAACCCTAACCCTAAGTGGAATTTTGCCATATGGGAATTTCCCATGCATTTTGCCAGGGAATGTACATAAGTCCGACTCGCAAGGCGTGTCCCCTCCTTACCATACCGACGGGCTCCGAGTCCAATGGCGATGTCCGTTTTGCTCTGCGGATTCATGGAGAGCTAACCCTAACCCTAAGTGGAATTTTGCCCTATTGGATTTTCCCATGCATTTTTCCAGAAAAAGTACATAAGGCCGACTCGGAAGGCGTGTCCACTCCTAACCATACCGATGGTCTCCGAGTCCAATGGCGATGTCCGCTTTGCTCTGCGTCTTCATGGAGAGCTAACCCTAACCCTAAGTGGAATTTTGCCCTATGGGATTTTCCCATGCATTTTGCCAGGGAATTTATATAAGTCCGACTCGCAAGGTGTGTCCCCTCCTAACCATACCGACGGGCTCCGAGTCCAATGGCGATGTCCGTTTTGCTCTGCGGATTCATGGAGAGCTAACCCTAACCCTAAGTGGAATTTTGCCCTATGGGATTTTCCCATGCATTTTTCCAGAAAAAGTACATAAGGCCGACTCGGAAGGCGTGTTCACTCTTAACCATACCGATGGTCTCCGAGTCCAATGGCGATGTCCGTTTTGCTCTGCGGATAAATGGAGAGCTAACCCTAACCCTAAGTGGAATTTTGCCATATGGGAATTTCCCATGCATTTTGCCAGGGAATGTACATAAGTCCGACTCGCAAGGCGTGTCCCCTCCTTACCATACCGACGGGCTCCGAGTCCAATGGCGATGTCCGTTTTGCTCTGCGGATTCATGGAGAGCTAAACCTAACCCTAAGTGGAATTTTGCCCTATTGGATTTTCCCATGCATTTTTCCAGAAAAAGTACATAAGGCCGACTCGGAAGGCTTGTCCACTCCTACCCATACCGATGGTCTCCGAGTCCAATGGCGATGTCCGCTTTGCTCTGCGGATTCATGGAGAGCTAACCCTAACCCTAAGTGGAATTTTGCCCTATGGGATTTTCCCATGCATTTTGCCAGAAAAAGTACATAAGGCCGACTCGGAAGGCGTGTCCACTCCTAACCATACCGATGGTCTCCGAGTCCAATGGCGATGTCCGCTTTGCTCTGCGTCTTCATGGAGAGCTAACCCTAACACTAAGTGGAATTATGCCATATGGGATTTTCCCATGCATTTTGCAAGGGCATTTATATAAGTCCGACTCGCAAGGTGTGTCCCCTCCTAACCATACCGATGGTCTCCGAGTCCAATGGCGATGTCCGTTTTGCTCTGCGAATTCATGGAGAGCTAACCCTAACCCTAAGTGGAATTTTGCCCTATGGGATTTTCCCATGCATTTTTCCAGAAAAAGTACATAAGGCCGACTCGGAAGGCGTGTTCACTCTTAACCATACCGACGGTCTCCGAGTCCAATGGCGATGTCCGTTTTGCTCTGCGGATTCATGGAGAGCTTACCCTAACCCTAAGTGGAATTTTGCCCTATTGGATTTTCCCATGCATTTTTCCAGAAAAAGTACATAAGGCCGACTCGGAAGGCTTGTCCACTCCTAACCATACCGATGGTCTCCGAGTCCAATGGCGATGTCCGTTTTGCTCTGCGGATTCATGGAGAGCTAACCCTAACCCTAAGTGGAATTTTGCCATATGGGAATTTCCCATGCATTTTGCCAGGGAATGTACATAAGTCCGACTCGCAAGGCGTGTCCCCTCCTTACCATACCGACGGTCTCCGAGTCCAATGGCGATGTCCGCTTTGCTCTGCGGATTCATGGAGAGCTAACACTAACCCTAAGTGGAATTTTGCCCTATGGGATTTTCCCATGCATTTTGCCAGAAAAAGTACATAAGGCCGACTCGGAAGGCGTGTCCACTCCTAACCATACCGATGGTCTCCGAGTCCAATGGCGATGTCCGCTTTGCTCTGCGTCTTCATGGAGAGCTAACCCTAACACTAAGTGGAATTTTGCCATATGGGATTTTCCCATGCATTTTGCAAGGGCATTTATATAAGTCCGACTCGCAAGGTGTGTCCCCTCCTAACCATACCGATGGTCTCCGAGTCCAATGGCGATGTCCGTTTTGCTCTGCGGATTCATGGAGAGCTAACCCTAACCCTAAGTGGAATTTTGCCCTATGGGATTTTCCCATGCATTTTTCCAGAAAAAGTACATAAGGCCGACTCGGAAGGCGTGTTCACTCTTAACCATACCGACGGTCTCCGAGTCCAATGGCGATGTCCGTTTTGCTCTGCGGATTCATGGAGAGCTTACCCTAACCCTAAGTGGAATTTTGCCCTATTGGATTTTCCCATGCATTTTTCCAGAAAATGTACATAAGGCCGACTCGGAAGGCTTGTCCACTCCTAACCATACCGATGGTCTCCGAGTCCAATGGCGATGTCCGCTTTGCTCTGCGGATTCATGGAGAGCTAACCCTAACCCTAAGTGGAATTTTGCCCTATGGGATTTTCCCATGCATTTTGCCAGGGAATTTATATAAGTCCGACTCGCAAGGTGTGTCCCCTCCTAACCATACCGACGGGCTCCGAGTCCAATGGCGATGTCCGTTTTGCTCTGCGGATTCATGGAGAGCTAACCCTAACCCTAAGTGGAATTTTGCCCTATGGGATTTTCCCATGCATTTTTCCAGAAAAAGTACATAAGGCCGACTCGGAAGGCGTGTTCATTCTTAACCATACCGACGGTCTCCGAGTCCAATGGCGATGTCCGTTTTGCTCTGCGGATAAATGGAGAGCTAACCCTAACCCTAAGTGGAATTTTGCCATATGGGAATTTCCCATGCATTTTGCCAGGGAATGTACATAAGTCCGACTCGCAAGGCGTGTCCCCTCCTTACCATACCGACGGGCTCCGAGTCCAATGGCGATGTCCGTTTTGCTCTGCGGATTCATGGAGAGCTAACCCTAACCCTAAGTGGAATTTTGCCCTATTGGATTTTCCCATGCATTTTTCCAGAAAAAGTACATAAGGCCGACTGGGAAGGCGTGTCCACTCCTAACCATACCGACGGTCTCCGAGTCCAATGGCGATGTCCGTTTTGCTCTGCGGATTCATGGAGAGCTAACCCTAACCCTAAGTCGAATTTTGCCCTATGGGATTTTCCCATGCATTTTTCCAGAAAAAGTACATAAGGCCGATTCGCAAGGCGTGTCCACTCCTAACCATACCGACGGTCTCCGAGTCCAATGGCGATGTCCGTTTTGCTCTGCGGATTCATGGAGAGCTAACCCTAACCCTAAGTGGAATTTTGCCCTATAGGATTTTCCCATGCATTTTGCCAGGGAATGTACATAAGTCCGACTCGCAAAGCGTGTCCCCTCCTTACCATACTGACGGGCTCCGAGTCCAATGGCGATGTCCGTTTTGCTCTGCGGATTCATGGAGAGCTAACCCTAACCCTAAGTGGAATTTTGCCGTATGGGATTTTCCCATTCATTTTGCCAGGGAATGTACATAAGGCCGACTGAGAAGGGTTGCCCCCTCCTAACCATACCGATGGGCTCTGAGTCCAATGGCGATATCCGTTTTGCTCTGCGGATTCATGGAGAGCTAACCCTAACCCTAAGTGGAATTTTGCCCTATGGGATTTTCCCATGCATTTTGCCAGAAAAAGTACATAAGGCCGACTCGGAAGGCGTGTCCACTCCTAACCATACCGATGGTCTCCGAGTCCAATGGCGATGTCCGCTTTGCTCTGCGTCTTCATGGAGAGCTAACCCTAACCCTAAGTGGAATTTTGCCCTATGGGATTTTCCCATGCATTTTTCCAGAAAAAGTACATAAGGCCGACTCGGAAGGCGAGTCCACTCCTAACCATACCGACGGTCTCCGAGTCCAATGGCGATGTCCGTTTAACTCTGCGGATTCATGGAGAGCTAACCCTAACCCTAAGTGGAATTTTGCCCTATGGGATTTTCCCATGCATTTTTCCAGAAAAAGTACATAAGGCCGACTCGGAAGGCGTGTTCACTCTTAACCATACCGATGGTCTCCGAGTCCAATGGCGATGTCCGTTTTGCTCTGCGGATAAATGGAGAGCTAACCCTAACCTTAAGTGGAATTTTGCCATATGGGAATTTCCCATGCATTTTGCCAGGGAATGTACATAAGTCCGACTCGCAAGGCGTGTCCCCTCCTTACCATACCGACGGGCTCCGAGTCCAATGGCGATGTCCGTTTTGCTCTGCGGATTCATGGAGAGCTAAACCTAACCCTAAGTGGAATTTTGCCCTATGGGATTTTCCCATGCATTTTTCCAGAAAAAGTACATAAGGCCGACTCGGAAGGCGTGTTCATTCTTAACCATACCGACGGTCTCCGAGTCCAATGGCGATGTCCGTTTTGCTCTGCGGATAAATGGAGAGCTAACCCTAACCCTAAGTGGAATTTTGCCATATGGGAATTTCCCATGCATTTTGCCAGGGAATGTACATAAGTCCGACTCGCAAGGCGTGTCCCCTCCTTACCATACCGACGGGCTCCGAGTCCAATGGCGATGTCCGTTTTGCTCTGCGGATTCATGGAGAGCTAACCCTAACCCTAAGTGGAATTTTGCCCTATTGGATTTTCCCATGCATTTTTCCAGAAAAAGTACATAAGGCCGACTGGGAAGGCGTGTCCACTCCTAACCATACCGACGGTCTCCGAGTCCAATGGCGATGTCCGTTTTGCTCTGCGGATTCATGGAGAGCTAACCCTAACCCTAAGTCGAATTTTGCCCTATGGGATTTTCCCATGCATTTTTCCAGAAAAAGTACATAAGGCCGATTCGCAAGGCGTGTCCACTCCTAACCATACCGACGGTCTCCGAGTCCAATGGCGATGTCCGTTTTGCTCTGCGGATTCATGGAGAGCTAACCCTAACCCTAAGTGGAATTTTGCCCTATAGGATTTTCCCATGCATTTTGCCAGGGAATGTACATAAGTCCGACTCGCAAAGCGTGTCCCCTCCTTACCATACTGACGGGCTCCGAGTCCAATGGCGATGTCCGTTTTGCTCTGCGGATTCATGGAGAGCTAACCCTAACCCTAAGTGGAATTTTGCCGTATGGGATTTTCCCATTCATTTTGCCAGGGAATGTACATAAGGCCGACTGAGAAGGGTTGCCCCCTCCTAACCATACCGATGGGCTCTGAGTCCAATGGCGATATCCGTTTTGCTCTGCGGATTCATGGAGAGCTAACCCTAACCCTAAGTGGAATTTTGCCCTATGGGATTTTCCCATGCATTTTGCCAGAAAAAGTACATAAGGCCGACTCGGAAGGCGTGTCCACTCCTAACCATACCGATGGTCTCCGAGTCCAATGGCGATGTCCGCTTTGCTCTGCGTCTTCATGGAGAGCTAACCCTAACCCTAAGTGGAATTTTGCCCTATGGGATTTTCCCATGCATTTTTCCAGAAAAAGTACATAAGGCCGACTCGGAAGGCGAGTCCACTCCTAACCATACCGACGGTCTCCGAGTCCAATGGCGATGTCCGTTTAACTCTGCGGATTCATGGAGAGCTAACCCTAACCCTAAGTGGAATTTTGCCCTATGGGATTTTCCCATGCATTTTTCCAGAAAAAGTACATAAGGCCGACTCGGAAGGCGTGTTCACTCTTAACCATACCGATGGTCTCCGAGTCCAATGGCGATGTCCGTTTTGCTCTGCGGATAAATGGAGAGCTAACCCTAACCCTAAGTGGAATTTTGCCATATGGGAATTTCCCATGCATTTTGCCAGGGAATGTACATAAGTCCGACTCGCAAGGCGTGTCCCCTCCTTACCATACCGACGGGCTCCGAGTCCAATGGCGATGTCCGTTTTGCTCTGCGGATTCATGGAGAGCTAAACCTAACCCTAAGTGGAATTTTGCCCTATTGGATTTTCCCATGCATTTTTCCAGAAAAAGTACATAAGGCCGACTCGGAAGGCTTGTCCACTCCTACCCATACCGATGGTCTCCGAGTCCAATGGCGATGTCCGCTTTGCTCTGCGGATTCATGGAGAGCTAACCCTAACCCTAAGTGGAATTTTGCCCTATGGGATTTTCCCATGCATTTTGCCAGAAAAAGTACATAAGGCCGACTCGGAAGGCGTGTCCACTCCTAACCATACCGATGGTCTCCGAGTCCAATGGCGATGTCCGCTTTGCTCTGCGTCTTCATGGAGAGCTAACCCTAACACTAAGTGGAATTATGCCATATGGGATTTTCCCATGCATTTTGCAAGGGCATTTATATAAGTCCGACTCGCAAGGTGTGTCCCCTCCTAACCATACCGATGGTCTCCGAGTCCAATGGCGATGTCCGTTTTGCTCTGCGGATTCATGGAGAGCTAACCCTAACCCTAAGTGGAATTTTGCCCTATGGGATTTTCCCATGCATTTTTCCAGAAAAAGTACATAAGGCCGACTCGGAAGGCATGTTCACTCTTAACCATACCGACGGTCTCCGAGTCCAATGGCGATGTCCGTTTTGCTCTGCGGATTCATGGAGAGCTTACCCTAACCCTAAGTGGAATTTTCCCCTATTGGATTTTCCCATGCATTTTTCCAGAAAAAGTACATAAGGCCGACTCGGAAGGCTTGTCCACTCCTAACCATACCGATGGTCTCCGAGTCCAATGGCGATGTCCGTTTTGCTCTGCGGATTCATGGAGAGCTAACCCTAACCCTAAGTGGAATTTTGCCATATGGGAATTTCCCATGCATTTTGCCAGGGAATGTACATAAGTCCGACTCGCAAGGCGTGTCCCCTCCTTACCATACCGACGGTCTCCGAGTCCAATGGCGATGTCCGTTTTGCTCTGCGGATTCATGGAGAGCTAACCCTAACCCTAAGTGGAATTTTGCCCTATTGGATTTTCCCATGCATTTTTCCAGAAAAAGTACATAAGGCCGACTCGGAAGGCGTGTCCACTCCTAACCATACCGATGGTCTCCGAGTCCAATGGCGATGTCCGCTTTGCTCTGCGTCTTCATGGAGAGCTAACCCTAACCCTAAGTGGAATTTTGCCCTATGGGATTTTCCCATGCATTTTGCCAGGGAATTTATATAAGTCCGACTCGCAAGGTGTGTCCCCTCCTAACCATACCGACGGGCTCCGAGTCCAATGGCGATGTCCGTTTTGCTCTGCGGATTCATGGAGAGCTAACCCTAACCCTAAGTGGAATTTTGCCCTATGGGATTTTCCCATGCATTTTTCCAGAAAAAGTACATAAGGCCGACTCGGAAGGCGTGTTCACTCTTAACCATACCGATGGTCTCCGAGTCCAATGGCGATGTCCGTTTTGCTCTGCGGATAAATGGAGAGCTAACCCTAACCCTAAGTGGAATTTTGCCATATGGGAATTTCCCATGCATTTTGCCAGGGAATGTACATAAGTCCGACTCGCAAGGCGTGTCCCCTCCTTACCATACCGACGGGCTCCGAGTCCAATGGCGATGTCCGTTTTGCTCTGCGGATTCATGGAGAGCTAAACCTAACCCTAAGTGGAATTTTGCCCTATTGGATTTTCCCATGCATTTTTCCAGAAAAAGTACATAAGGCCGACTCGGAAGGCTTGTCCACTCCTAACCATACCGATGGTCTCCGAGTCCAATGGCGATGTCCGCTTTGCTCTGCGGATTCATGGAGAGCTAACACTAACCCTAAGTGGAATTTTGCCCTATGGGATTTTCCCATGCATTTTGCCAGAAAAAGTACATAAGGCCGACTCGGAAGGCGTGTCCACTCCTAACCATACCGATGGTCTCCGAGTCCAATGGCGATGTCCGCTTTGCTCTGCGTCTTCATGGAGAGCTAACCCTAACACTAAGTGGAATTTTGCCATATGGGATTTTCCCATGCATTTTGCAAGGGCATTTATATAAGTCCGACTCGCAAGGTGTGTCCCCTCCTAACCATACCGATGGTCTCCGAGTCCAATGGCGATGTCCGTTTTGCTCTGCGGATTCATGGAGAGCTAACCCTAACCCTAAGTGGAATTTTGCCCTATGGGATTTTCCCATGCATTTTTCCAGAAAAAGTACATAAGGCCGACTCGGAAGGCGTGTTCACTCTTAACCATACCGACGGTCTCCGAGTCCAATGGCGATGTCCGTTTTGCTCTGCGGATTCATGGAGAGCTTACCCTAACCCTAAGTGGAATTTTGCCCTATTGGATTTTCCCATGCATTTTTCCAGAAAATGTACATAAGGCCGACTCGGAAGGCTTGTCCACTCCTAACCATACCGATGGTCTCCGAGTCCAATGGCGATGTCCGCTTTGCTCTGCGGATTCATGGAGAGCTAACCCTAACCCTAAGTGGAATTTTGCCCTATGGGATTTTCCCATGCATTTTGCCAGGGAATTTATATAAGTCCGACTCGCAAGGTGTGTCCCCTCCTAACCATACCGACGGGCTCCGAGTCCAATGGCGATGTCCGTTTTGCTCTGCGGATTCATGGAGAGCTAACCCTAACCCTAAGTGGAATTTTGCCCTATGGGATTTTCCCATGCATTTTTCCAGAAAAAGTACATAAGGCCGACTCGGAAGGCGTGTTCATTCTTAACCATACCGACGGTCTCCGAGTCCAATGGCGATGTCCGTTTTGCTCTGCGGATAAATGGAGAGCTAACCCTAACCCTAAGTGGAATTTTGCCATATGGGAATTTCCCATGCATTTTGCCAGGGAATGTACATAAGTCCGACTCGCAAGGCGTGTCCCCTCCTTACCATACCGACGGGCTCCGAGTCCAATGGCGATGTCCGTTTTGCTCTGCGGATTCATGGAGAGCTAACCCTAACCCTAAGTGGAATTTTGCCCTATTGGATTTTCCCATGCATTTTTCCAGAAAAAGTACATAAGGCCGACTGGGAAGGCGTGTCCACTCCTAACCATACCGATGGTCTCCGAGTCCAATGGCGATGTCCGTTTTGCTCTGCGGATTCATGGAGAGCTAACCCTAACCCTAAGTCGAATTTTGCCCTATGGGATTTTCCCATGCATTTTTCCAGAAAAAGTACATAAGGCCGATTCGCAAGGCGTGTCCACTCCTAACCATACCGACGGTCTCCGAGTCCAATGGCGATGTCCGTTTTGCTCTGCGGATTCATGGAGAGCTAACCCTAACCCTAAGTGGAATTTTGCCCTATAGGATTTTCCCATGCATTTTGCCAGGGAATGTACATAAGTCCGACTCGCAAAGCGTGTCCCCTCCTTACCATACTGACGGGCTCCGAGTCCAATGGCGATGTCCGTTTTGCTCTGCGGATTCATGGAGAGCTAACCCTAACCCTAAGTGGAATTTTGCCCTATGGGATTTTCCCATTCATTTTGCCAGGGAATGTACATAAGGCCGACTGAGAAGGGTTGCCCCCTCCTAACCATACCGATGGGCTCTGAGTCCAATGGCGATATCCGTTTTGCTCTGCGGATTCATGGAGAGCTAACCCTAACCCTAAGTGGAATTTTGCCCTATGGGATTTTCCCATGCATTTTGCCAGAAAAAGTACATAAGGCCGACTCGGAAGGCGTGTCCACTCCTAACCATACCGATGGTCTCCGAGTCCAATGGCGATGTCCGCTTTGCTCTGCGTCTTCATGGAGAGCTAACCCTAACCCTAAGTGGAATTTTGCCCTATGGGATTTTCCCATGCATTTTGCCAGGGAATTTATATAAGTCCGACTCGCAAGGTGTGTCCCCTCCTAACCATACCGACGGGCTCCGAGTCCAATGGCGATGTCCGTTTTGCTCTGCGGATTCATGGAGAGCTAACCCTAACCCTAAGTGGAATTTTGCCCTATGGGATTTTCCCATGCATTTTTCCAGAAAAAGTACATAAGGCCGACTCGGAAGGCGTGTTCACTCTTAACCATACCGACGGTCTCCGAGTCCAATGGCGATGTCCGTTTTGCTCTGCGGATAAATGGAGAGCTAACCCTAACCCTAAGTGGAATTTTGCCATATGGGAATTTCCCATGCATTTTGCCAGGGAATGTACATAAGTCCGACTCGCAAGGCGTGTCCCCTCCTTACCATACCGACGGGCTCCGAGTCCAATGGCGATGTCCGTTTTGCTCTGCGGATTCATGAAGAGCTAACCCTAACCCTAAGTGGAATTTTGCCCTATTGGATTTTCCCATGCATTTTTCCAGAAAAAGTACATAAGGCCGACTGGGAAGGCGTGTCCACTGCTAACCATACCGACGGTCTCCGAGTCCAATGGCGATGTCCGTTTTGCTCTGCGGATTCATGGAGAGCTAACCCTAACCCTAAGTGGAATTTTGCCCTCTAGGATTTTCCCATGCATTTTGCCAGGGAATGTACATAAGTCCGACTCGCAAAGCGTGTCCCCTCCTAACCAAACTGACGGGCTCCAAGTCCAATGGCGATGTCCGTTTTGCTCTGCGGATTCATGGAGAGCTAACCCTAACCCTAAGTGGAATTTTGCCCTATGGGAATTTCCCATGCATTTTGCCAGGGAATGTACATAAGTCCGACTCGCAAGGCGTGTCCCCTCCTAACCATACCGACGGTCTCCGAGTCCAATGGCCATATCCGTTTTGCTCTGCGGATTCATGGAGAGCTAACCCTAACCCTAAGTGGAATTTTGCCCTATGGGATTTCCCCATGCCTTTTGCCAGGGAATGTACATAAGGCCTACTCAGAAGAGTTGCCCCCTCCTAACCATACCGATGGTCTCCGAGTCCAATGCCGATGTCCATTTTAGTCTGCGGATTCATGGAGAGCTAACCCTAACCCTAAGTCGAATTTTGCCCTATGGGATTTTCCCATGCATTTTTCCAGAAAAAGTACATAAGGCCGATTCGCAAGGCGTGTCCACTCCTAACCATACCGATGGTCTCCGAGTCCAATGGCGATGTCCGTTTTGCTCTGCGGATTCATGGAGAGCTAACCCTAACCCTAAGTGGAATTTTGCCCTATGGGATTTCCCCATGCATTTTGCCAGGGAATGTACATAAGGCCGACTCAGAAGGGTTGCCCCCTCCTAACCATACCGATGGGCTCCAATGGCGATGTCCGTTTTGTCCGCGGATTCATGGACAGCTAACCCTAACCCTAAGTGGAATTTTGCCCTATGGGATTTTCCCATGCATTTTTCCAGAAAAAGTACATAAGGCCGACTCGGAAGGCGTGTCCACTCCTAACCATACTGACGGTCTCCGAGTCCAATGGCGATGTCCGTTTTGCTCTGCAGATTCATGGAGAGCTAACCCTAACCCTAAGTGGAATTTTGCCCTATAGGATTTTCCCATGCATTTTGCCAGGGAATGTACATAAATCTGACTCGCAAAGTGTGTCCCCTCCTAACCATACTGACGGGCTCCGAGTCCAATGGCGATGTCCCTTTTGCTCTGGGGATTCATGGAGAGCTAACCCTAACCCTAAGTGGAATTTTGCCCTATGGGATTTTCCCATTCATTTTCCCAGGAAAAGTACATAAGGCCGACTCGGAAGGCGTGTGCACTCTAACCATACCGACGGTCTCCGAGTCCAATGGCGATGTCCGTTTTGCTCTGCAGATTCATGGAGAGCTAACCCTAACCCTAAGTAGAATTTTGCCCTATGGGATTTTACCATGCATTTTTCCAGAAAAAGTACATAAAGCCGACTCGGAAGGCGTGTCCACTCCTAACAATACCGACGGTCTCCGAGTCCAATGGCGATGTCCGTTTTGCTCTGCGGATTCATGGAGAGCTAACCCTAACCCTAAGTGGAATTTTGACCTATAGAATTTTCCCATGCATTTTGCCAGGGGATGTACATAAGTCCGACTCGCAAAGCGTGTCCCCTCCTAACCATACTGATGGGCTCCGAGTCCAATGGCGATGTCCGTTTTGCTCTGCGGATTCATGGAGAGCTAACCCTAACCCTAAGTGGAATTTTGCCCTATGGGATTTCCCCATGCATTTTGCCAGGGAATGTACATAAGGCCGACTCAGAAGGGTTGCCCCCTCCTAACCATACCGAAGGGCTCCAATGGCGATGTCCGTTTTGTCCGCGGATTCATGGACAGCTAACCCTAACCCTAAGTGGAATTTTGCCCTATGGGATTTTCCCATGCATTTTTCCAGAAAAAGTACATAAGGCCGACTCGGAAGGCGTGTCCACTCCTAACCATACTGACGGTCTCCGAGTCCAATGGCGATGTCCGTTTTGCTCTGCAGATTCATGGAGAGCTAACCCTAACCCTAAGTGGAATTTTGCCCTATGGGATTTTCCCATGCATTTTTCCAGAAAAAGTACATAAGGCCGACTCGGAAGGCGTGTCCCCTCCTTACCATACCGACGGTCTCCGAGTCCAATGGCGATGTCCGCTTTGCTCTGCGTCTTCATGGAGAGCTAACCCTAACCCTAAGTGGAATTTTGCCCTATGGGATTTTCCCATGCATTTTGCCAGGGAATTTATATAAGTCCGACTCGCAAGGTGTGTCCCCTCCTAACCATACCGACGGGCTCCGAGTCCAATGGCGATGTCCGTTTTGCTCTGCGGATTCATGGAGAGCTAACCCTAACCCTAAGTGGAATTTTGCCCTATGGGATTTTCCCATGCATTTTTCCAGAAAAAGTACATAAGGCCGACTCGGAAGGCGTGTTCACTCTTAACCATACCGACGGTCTCCGAGTCCAATGGCGATGTCCGTTTTGCTCTGCGGATAAATGGAGAGCTAACCCTAACCCTAAGTGGAATTTTGCCATATGGGAATTTCCCATGCATTTTGCCAGGGAATGTACATAAGTCCGACTCGCAAGGCGTGTCCCCTCCTTACCATACCGACGGGCTCCGAGTCCAATGGCGATGTCCGTTTTGCTCTGCGGATTCATGGAGAGCTAACCCTAACCCTAAGTGGAATTTTGCCCTATTGGATTTTCCCATGCATTTTTCCAGAAAAAGTACATAAGGCCGACTCGGAAGGCGTGTCCACTCCTAACCATACCGATGGTCTCCTAGTCCAATGGCGATGTCCGCTTTGCTCTGCGGATTCATGGAGAGCTAACCCTAACCCTAAGTGGAATTTTGCCCTATGGGATTTTCCCATGCATTTTGCCAGGGAATTTATATAAGTCCGACTCGCAAGGTGTGTCCCCTCCTAACCATACCGACGGGCTCCGAGTCCAATGGCGATGTCCGTTTTGCTCTGCGGATTCATGGAGAGCTAACCCTAACCCTAAGTGGAATTTTGCCCTATGGGATTTTCCCATGCATTTTTCCAGAAAAAGTACATAAGGCCGACTCGGAAGGCGTGTTCACTCTTAACCATACCGACGGTCTCCGAGTCCAATGGCGATGTCCGTTTTGCTCTGCGGATAAATGGAGAGCTAACCCTAACCCTAAGTGGAATTTTGCCATATGGGAATTTCCCATGCATTTTGCCAGGGAATGTACATAAGTCCGACTCGCAAGGCGTGTCCCCTCCTTACCATACCGACAGGCTCCGAGTCCAATGGCGATGTCCGTTTTGCTCTGCGGATTCATGGAGAGCTAACCCTAACCCTAAGTGGAATTTTGCCCTATTGGATTTTCCCATGCATTTTTCCAGAAAAAGTACATAAGGCCGACTGGGAAGGCGTGTCCACTCCCAACCATACCGACGGTCTCCGAGTCCAATGGCGATGTCCGTTTTGCTCTGCGGATTCATGGAGAGCTAACCCTAACCCTAAGTCGAATTTTGCCCTATGGGATTCTCCCATGCATTTTTCCAGAAAAAGTACATAAGGCCGATTCGCAAGGCGTGTCCACTCCTAACCATACCGACGGTCTCCGAGTCCAATGGCGATGTCCGTTTTGCTCTGCGGATTCATGGAGAGCTAACCCTAACCCTAAGTGGAATTTTGCCCTATAGGATTTTCCCATGCATTTTGCCAGGGAATGTACATAAGTCCGACTCGCAAAGCGTGTCCCCTCCTTACCATACTGACGGGCTCCGAGTCCAATGGCGATGTCCGTTTTGCTCTGCGGATTCATGGAGAGCTAACCCTAACCCTAAGTGGAATTTTGCCCTATGGGATTTTCCCATGCATTTTGCCAGAAAAAGTACATAAGGCCGACTCGGAAGGCGTGTCCACTCCTAACCATACCGATGGTCTCCGAGTCCAATGGCGATGTCCGCTTTGCTCTGCGTCTTCATGGAGAGCTAACCCTAACCCTAAGTGGAATTTTGCCCTATGGGATTTTCCCATGCATTTTGCCAGGGAATTTATATAAGTCCGACTCGCAAGGTGTGTCCCCTCCTAACCATACCGACGGGCTCCGAGTCCAATGGCGATGTCCGTTTTGCTCTGCGGATTCATGGAGAGCTAACCCTGACCCTAAGTGGAATTTTGCCCTATGGGATTTTCCCATGCATTTTTCCAGAAAAAGTACATAAGGCCGACTCGGAAGGCGTGTTCACTCTTAACCATACCGACGGTCTCCGAGTCCAATGGCGATGTCCGTTTTGCTCTGCGGATAAATGGAGAGCTAACCCTAACCCTAAGTGGAATTTTGCCATATGGGAATTTCCCATGCATTTTGCCAGGGAATGTACATAAGTCCGACTCGCAAGGCGTGTCCCCTCCTTACCATACCGACGGGCTCCGAGTCCAATGGCGATGTCCGTTTTGCTCTGCGGATTCATGGAGAGCTAACCCTAACCCTAAGTGGAATTTTGCCCTATTGGATTTTCCCATGCATTTTTCCAGAAAAAGTACATAAGGCCGACTGGGAAGGCGTGTCCACTCCTAACCATACCGACGGTCTCCGAGTCCAATGGCGATGTCCGTTTTGCTCTGCGGATTCATGGAGAGCTAACCCTAACCCTAAGTGGAATTTTGCCCTCTAGGATTTTCCCATGCATTTTGCCAGGGAATGTACATAAGTCCGAATCGCAAAGCGTGTCCCCTCCTAACCAAACTGACGGGCTCCAAGTCCAATGGCGATGTCCGTTTTGCTCTGCGGATTCATGGAGAGCTAACCCTAACCCTAAGTGGAATTTTGCCCTATGGGAATTTCCCATGCATTTTGCCAGGGAATGTACATAAGTCCGACTCGCAAGGCGTGTCCCCTCCTAACCATACCGACGGTCTCCGAGTCCAATGGCCATATCCGTTTTGCTCTGCGGATTCATGGAGAGCTAACCCTAACCATAAGTGGAATTTTGCCCTATGGGATTTCCCCATGCCTTTTGCCAGGGAATGTACATAAGGCCGACTCAGAAGAGTTGCCCCCTCCTAACCATACCGATGGTCTCCGAGTCCAATGCCGATGTCCATTTTAGTCTGCGGATTCATGGAGAGCTAACCCTAACCCTAAGTCGAATTTTGCCCTATGGGATTTTCCCATGCATTTTTCCAGAAAAAGTACATAAGGCCGATTCGCAAGGCGTGTCCACTCCTAACCATACCGATGGTCTCCGAGTCCAATGGCGATGTCCGTTTTGCTCTGCGGATTCATGGAGAGCTAACCCTAACCCTAAGTGGAATTTTGCCCTATGGGATTTTCCCATTCATTTTGGCAGGGAATGTACATAAGGCCGACTCAGAAGGGTTGCCCCCTCCTAACCATACCGATGGGCTCTGAGTCCAATGGCGATATCCGTTTTGCTCTGCGGATTCATGGAGAGCTAACCCTAACCCTAAGTGGAATTTTGCCCTATGGGATTTCCCCATGCATTTTGCCAGGGAATGTACATAAGGCCGACTCAGAAGGGTTGCCCCCTCCTAACCATACCGATGGGCTCCAATGGTGATGTCCGTTTTGTCCGCGGATTCATGGACAGCTAACCCTAACCCTAAGTGGAATTTTGCCCTATGGGATTTTCCCATGCATTTTTCCAGAAAAAGTACATAAGGCCGACTCGGAAGGCGTGTCCACTCCTAACCATACTGACGGTCTCCGAGTCCAATGGCGATGTCCGTTTTGCTCTGCAGATTCATGGAGAGCTAACCCTAACCCTAAGTGGAATTTTGCCCTATAGGATTTTCCCATGCATTTTGCCAGGGAATGTACATAAATCTGACTCGCAAAGTGTGTCCCCTCCTAACCATACTGACGGGCTCCGAGTCCAATGGCGATGTCCCTTTTGCTCTGGGGATTCATGGAGAGCTAACCCTAACCCTAAGTGGAATTTTGCCCTATGGGATTTTCCCATTCATTTTCCCAGGAAAAGTACATAAGGCCGACTCGGAAGGCGTGTGCACTCCTAACCATACCGACGGTCTCCGAGTCCAATGGCGATGTCCGTTTTGCTCTGCAGATTCATGGAGAGCTAACCCTAACCCTAAGTAGAATTTTGCCCTATGGGATTTTACCATGCATTTTTCCAGAAAAAGTACATAAAGCCGACTCGGAAGGCGTGTCCACTCCTAACCATACCGACGGTCTCCGAGTCCAATGGCGATGTCCGTTTTGCTCTGCGGATTCATGGAGAGCTAACCCTAACCATAAGTGGAATTTTGACCTATAGAATTTTCCCATGCATTTTGCCAGGGGATGTACATAAGTCCGACTCGCAAAGCGTGTCCCCTCCTAACCATACTGATGGGCTCCGAGTCCAATGGCGATGTCCGTTTTGCTCTGCGTATTCATGGAGAGCTAACCCTAACCCTAAGTGGAATTTTGCCCTATTGGATTTTCCCATTCATTTTTCCAGGAAAAGTACATAAGGCCGACTCGGAAGGCGTGTCCACTCCTAACCATACCGACGGTCTCCGAGTCCAATGGCGATGTCCGTTTTGCTCTGCGGATTCATGGAGAGCTAACCCTAACCCTAAGTGGAATTTTGCCCTATAGGATTTTCCCATGCATTTTGCCAGGGAATGTACATAAGTCCGACTCGCAAAGCGTGTCCCCTCCTAACCATACTGAGGGGGCTCCGAGTCCAATGGCGATGTCCGTTTTGCTCTGGGGATTCATGGAGAGCTAACCCTATCCCTAAGTGGAATTTTGCCCTCTAGGATTTTCCCATGCATTTTGCCAGGGAATGTACATAAGTCCGACTCGCAAAGCGTGTCCCCTCCTAACCATACTGACGGGCTCCGAGTCCAATGGCGATGTCCGTTTTGCTCTGCGGATTCATGGAGAGCTAACCCTAACCCTAAGTGGAATTTTGCCCTATGGGAATTTCCCATGCATTTTGCCAGGGAATGTACATAAGTCCGACTCGCAAGGCGTGTCCCCTCATAACCATACCGACGCGCTCCGAGTCCAATGGCGATATCCGTTTTGCTCTGCGGATTCATGGAGAGCTAACCCTAACCCTAAGTGGAATTTTGCCCTATGGGATTTCCCCATGCATTTTGCCAGAGAATGTACATAAGGCCGACGCAGAAGGGTTGCCCCCTCCTAACCATACCGATGGGCTCTGAGTCCAATGGCGATATCCGTTTTGCTCTGCGGATTCATGGGGAGCTAACCCTAACCCTACGTGGAATTTTGCCCTATAGGATTTTCCCATGCATTTTTCCAGAAAAAGTACATAAGCCCGACTCGGAAGGCGTGTCCACTCCTAACCATACCGATGGTCTCCGAGTCCAATGGCGATGTCCGTTTTGCTCTGCGGATTCATGGAGAGCTAACCCTAACCCTAAGTGGAATTTTGCCCTATGGGATTTTCCCATGCATTTTGCCAGGGAATGTACATAAGTCCGACTCAGAAGGGTTGCCCCCTCCTAACCATACCGATGGGCTCCAATGGCGATGTCCGTTTTGTCCGCGGATTCATGGACAGCTAACCCTAACCCTAAGTGGAATTTTGCCCTATGGGATTTTCCCATGCATTTTTCCAGAAAAAGTACATAAGGCCGACTCGGAAGGCGTGTCCACTCCTAACCATACTGACGGTCTCCGAGTCCAATGGCGATGTCCGTTTAACTCTGCGGATTCATGGAGAGCTAACCCTAACCCTAAGTGGAACTTTGCCCTATTGGAATTTCCCATGCCTTTTGCCAGGGAATGTACATAAGTCCGACTCGCAAGGCGTAACCCCTCCTAACCATACCGACGGTCTCCGAGTCCAATGGCAATGTCTGTTTTGCTCTGCGGATTCATGGAGAGCTTACCCTAACCCTAAGTCGAATTTTGCCCTATGGGATTTTCCCATGCATTTTTCCAGAAAAAGTACATAAGGCCGATTCGCAAGGCGTGTCCACTCCTAACCATACCGACGGTCTCCGAGTCCAATGGCGATGTCCGTTTTGCTCTGCGGATTCATGGAGAGCTAACCCTAACCCTAAGTGGAATTTTGCCCTATAGGATTTTCCCATGCATTTTGCCAGGGAATGTACATAAGTCCGACTCGCAAAGCGTGTCCCCTCCTTACCATACTGACGGGCTCCGAGTCCAATGGCGATGTCTGTTTTGCTCTGCAGATTCATGGAGAGCTAACCCTAACCCTAAGTGGAATTTTGCCCTATGGGTATTTCCCATGCATTTTGCCAGGGAATGTACATAAGTCCGACTCGCAAGGCGTGTCCCCTCCTAACCATACCGATGGGCTCCGAGTCCAATGGCGATGTCCATTTTGCTCTGCGGATTCATGGAGAGCTAACCCTAACCCTAAGTGGAATTTTGCCCTATGGGATTTTCCCATGCATTTTTCCAGAAAAAGTACATAAGGCCGACTCGGAAGGCGAATCCACTCCTAACCATACTGACGGTCTCCGTGTCCAGTGGCGATGTCCATTTAACTCTGCGGATTCATGGAGAGCTAACCCTAACCCTAAGAGGAACTTTGCCCTATGGGATTTTCCCATGCATTTTGCCAGTGAATGTACATAAGTCCGACTCGCAAGACGTGCCCCCTCCTAACCATACAGATTTGCCCCAAGTCCAATGGCGATGTCCGTTTTGCTCTGCGGATTCATGGAGAGCTAACCCTAACCCTAAGTGGAATTTTGCCCTATGGGAATTTCCCATGCATTTTGCCAGGGAATGTACATATGTCCGACTCGCAAGGCGTAACCCCTCCTAACCATACCAACGGTCTCCGAGTCCAATGGCAATGTCTGTTTTGCTCTGCGGATTCATGGAGAGCTTACCCTAACCCTAAGTCGAATTTTGCCCTATGGGATTTTCCCATGCATTTTTCCAGAAAAAGTACATAAGGCCGATTCGCAAGGCGTGTCCACTCCTAACCATACCGACGGTCTCCGAGTCCAATGGCGATGTCCGTTTTGCTCTGCGGATTCATGGAGAGCTAACCCTAACCCTAAGTGGAATTTTGCCCTATAGGATTTTCCCATGCATTTTGCCAGGGAATGTACATAAGTCCGACTCGCAAAGCGTGTCCCCTCCTTACCATACTGACGGGCTCCGAGTCCAATGGCGATGTCCGTTTTGCTCTGCAGATTCATGGAGTGCTAACCCTAACCCTAAGTGGAATTTTGCCCTATGGGTATTTCCCATGCATTTTGCCAGGGAATGTACATAAGTCCGACTCGCAAGGCGTGTCCCCTCCTAACCATACCGATGGGCTCCGAGTCCAATGGCGATGTCCATTTTGCTCTGCGGATTCATGGAGAGCTAACCCTAACCCTAAGTGGAATTTTGCCCTATGGGATTTTCCCATGCATTTTTCCAGAAAAAGTACATAAGGCCGACTCGGAAGGCGAATCCACTCCTAACCATACTGACGGTCTCCGTGTCCAGTGGCGATGTCCGTTTAACTCTGCGGATTCATGGAGAGCTAACCCTAACCCTAAGAGGAACTTTGCCCTATGGGATTTTCCCATGCATTTTGCCAGTGAATGTACATAAGTCCGACTCGCAAGACGTGCCCCCTCCTAACCATACAGATTTCCCCCAAGTCCAATGGCGATGTCCGTTTTGCTCTGCGGATTCATGGAGAGCTAACCCTAACCCTAAGTGGAATTTTGCCCTATGGGAATTTCCCATGCATTTTGCCAGGGAATGTACATATGTCCGACTCGCAAGGCGTAACCCCTCCTAACCATACCAACGGTCTCCGAGTCCAATGGCGATGTCCGTTTTGCTCTGCGGATTCATGGAGAGCTAACCCTAACCCTAAGTCGAATTTTGCCCTATGGGATTTTCCCATGCATTTTTCCAGAAAAAGTACATAAGGCCGATTCGCAAGGCGTGTCCACTCCTAACCATACCGACGGTCTCCGAGTCCAATGGCGATGTCCGTTTTGCTCTGCGGATTCATGGAGAGCTAACCCTAACCCTAAGTGGAATTTTGCCCTCTAGGATTTTCCCATGCATTTTGCCAGTGAATGTACATAAGTCCGTCTCGCAAGACGTGCCCCCTCCTAACCATACCGATGTCCCCCGAGTCCAATGGCGATGTCCATTTTGCTCTGCGGATTCATGGAGAGCTAACCCTAACCCTAAGTGGAATTTTGCCCTATAGGATTTTCCCATGGATTTTGCCAGGGAATGTACATAAGTCCGACTCGCAAAGCGTGTCCCCTCCTTACCATACTGACGGGCTCCGAGTCCAATGGCGATGTCCATTTTGCTCTGCGGATTCATGGAGAGCTAACCCTAACCCTAAGTCGAATTTTGCCCTATGGGATTTTCCCATGCATTTTTCCAGAAAAAGTACATAAGGCCGATTCGCAAGGCGTGTCCACTCCTAACCATACCGATGGTCTCCGAGTCCAATGGCGATGTCCGTTTTGCTCTGCGGATTCATGGAGACCTAACCCTAACCCTAAGTGGAATTTTGCCCTATGGGATTTCCCCATGCCTTTTGCCAGGGAATGTACATAAGGCCGACTCAGAAGGGTTGCCCCCTCCTAACCATACCGATGGGCTCCAATGGCGATGTCCGTTTTGTCCGCGGATTCATGGACAGCTAACCCTAACCCTAAGTGGAATTTTGCCCTATGGGATTTTCCCATGCATTTTTCCAGAAAAAGTACATAAGGCCGACTCGGAAGGCGTGTCCACTCCTAACCATACTGACGGTCTCCGAGTCCAATGGCGATGTCCGTTTTGCTCTGCAGATTCATGGAGAGCTAACCCTAACCCTAAGTGGAATTTTGCCCTATAGGATTTTCCCATGCATTTTGCCAGGGAATGTACATAAATCTGACTCGCAAAGCGTGTCCCCTCCTAACCATACTGACGGGCTCCGAGTCCAATGGCGATGTCCGTTTTGCTCTGCGGATTCATGGAGAGCTAACCCTAACCCTAAGTGGAATTTTGCCCTATGGGATTTTCCCATTCATTTTCCCAGGAAAAGTACATAAGGCCGACTCGGAAGGCGTGTGCACTCCTAACCATACCGACGGTCTCCGAGTCCAATGGCGATGTCCGTTTTGCTCTGCAGATTCATGGAGAGCTAACCCTAACCCTAAGTAGAATTTTGCCCTATGGGATTTTACCATGCATTTTTCCAGAAAAAGTACATAAAGCCGACTCGGAAGGCGTGTCCACTCCTAACCATACCGACGGTCTCCGAGTCCAATGGCGATGTCCGTTTTGCTCTGCGGATTCATGGAGAGCTAACCCTAACCCTAAGTGGAATTTTGCCCTATAGGATTTTCCCATGCATTTTGCCAGGGAATGTACATAAGTCCGACTCGCAAAGCGTGTCCCCTCCTAACCATACTGACGGGCTCCGAGTCCAATGGCGATGTCCGTTTTGCTCTGGGGATTCATGGAGAGCTAACCCTATCCCTAAGTGGAATTTTGCCCTCTAGGATTTTCCCATGCATTTTGCCAGGGAATGTACATAAGTCCGACTCGCAAAGCGTGTCCCCTCCTAACCATACTGACGGGCTCCGAGTCCAATGGCGATGTCCGTTTTGCTCTGCGGATTCATGGAGAGCTAACCCTAACCCTAAGTGGAATTTTGCCCTATGGGAATTTCCCATGCATTTTGCCAGGGAATGTACATAAGTCCGACTCGCAAGGCGTGTCCCCTCCTAACCATACCGACGCGCTCCGAGTCCAATGGCGATATCCGTTTTGCTCTGCGGATTCATGGAGAGCTAACCCTAACCCTAAGTGGAATTTTGCCCTATGGGATTTCCCCATGCATTTTGCCAGAGAATGTACATAAGGCCGACGCAGAAGGGTTGCCCCCTCCTAACCATACCGATGGGCTCTGAGTCCAATGGCGATTTCCGTTTTGCTCTGCGGATTCATGGAGAGCTAACCCTAACCCAAAGTGGAATTTTGCCCTATAGGATTTTCCCATGCATTTTTCCAGAAAAAGTACATAAGCCCGACTCGGAAGGCGTGTCCACTCCTAACCATACCGATGGTCTCCGAGTCCAATGGCGATGTCCGTTTTGCTCTGCGGATTCATGGAGAGCTAACCCTAACCCTAAGTGGAATTTTGCCCTATGGGTATTTCCCATGCATTTTGCCAGGGAATGTACATAAGTCCGACTCGCAAGGCGTGTCCCCTCCTAACCATACCGATGGGCTCCGAGTCCAATGGCGATGTCCATTTTGCTCTGCGGATTCATGGAGAGCTAACCCTAACCCTAAGTGGAATTTTGCCCTATGGGATTTTCCCATGCATTTTTCCAGAAAAAGTACATAAGGCCGACTCGGAAGGCGAATCCACTCCTAACCATACTGACGGTCTCCGTGTCCAGTGGCGATGTCCGTTTAACTCTGCGGATTCATGGAGAGCTAACCCTAACCCTAAGAGGAACTTTGCCCTATGGGATTTTCCCATGCATTTTGCCAGTGAATGTACATAAGTCCGACTCGCAAGACGTGCCCCCTCCTAACCATACAGATTTCCCCCAAGTCCAATGGCGATGTCCGTTTTGCTCTGCGGATTCATGGAGAGCTAACCCTAACCCTAAGTGGAATTTTGCCCTATGGGAATTTCCCATGCATTTTGCCAGGGAATGTACATATGTCCGACTCGGAAGGCGTGTCCACTCCTAACCATACCAACGGTCTCCGAGTCCAATGGCGATGTCCGTTTTGGTCTGCGGATTCATGGAGAGCTAACCCTAACCCTAAGTCGAATTTTGCCCTATGGGATTTTCCCATGCATTTTTCCAGAAAAAGTACATAAGGCCGATTCGCAAGGCGTGTCCACTCCTAACCGTACCGACGGTCTCCGAGTCCAATGGCGATGTCCGTTTTGCTCTGCGGATTCATGGAGAGCTAACCCTAACCCTAAGTGGAATTTTGCCCTATAGGATTTTCACATGCATTTTGCCAGGGAATGTACATAAGTCCGACTCGCAAAGCGTGTCCCCTCCTTACAATACTGACGGGCTCCGAGTCCAATGGCGATGTCCGTTTTGCTCTGCGGATTCATGGAGAGCTAACCCTAACCCTAAGTGGAATTTTGCCCTATGGGAATTTCCCATGCATTTTGCCAGGGAATGTACATAAGTCCGACTCGCAAGGCGTGTCCCCTCCTAAGCATACCGACGGGCTCCGAGTCCAATTGCGATATCTGTTTTGCTCTGCGGATTCATGGAGAGCTAACCCTAACCCTAAGTGGAATTTTGCCCTATGGGATTTTCCCATGCATTTTGCCAGAAAAAGTACATAAGGCCGACTCGGAAGGCGTGTCCTCTCCTAACCATACCGATGGTCTCCGAGTCCAATGGCGATGTCCGCTTTGCTCTGCGTCTTCATG
The DNA here is from genome assembly GCA_039707465.1 of Rhabdophis nuchalis. Lineage (NCBI taxonomy): Eukaryota > Metazoa > Chordata > Lepidosauria > Squamata > Natricidae > Rhabdophis > Rhabdophis nuchalis. Next base: position 154,391,965 of record CM077643.1, on the reverse strand, counting down.
GAGAGCTAACCCTAACCCTAAGTGGAATTTTGCCCTATGGGATTTTCCCATGCATTTTGCCAGAAAAAGTACATAAGGCCGACTCGCAAGGTGTGTCCCCTCCTAACCATACCGACGGGCTCCGAGTCCAATGGCGATGTCCGTTTTGCTCTGCGGATTCATGGAGAGCTAACCCTAACCCTAAGTGGAATTTTGCCCTATGGGATTTTCCCATGCATTTTTTCAAAAAAAGTACATAAGGCCGATTCGCAAGGCGTGTCCACTCCTAACCATACCGACGGTCTCCGAGTCCAATGGCGATGTCCGTTTTGCTCTGCGGATTCATGGAGAGCTAACCCTAACCCTAAGTGGAATTTTGCCCTATAGGATTTTCCCATGCATTTTGCCAGGGAATGTACATAAGTCCGACTCGCAAAGCGTGTCCCCTCCTTACCATACTGACGGGCTCCGAGTCCAATGGCGATGTCCGTTTTGCTCTGCGGATTCATGGAGAGCTAACCCTAACCCTAAGTGGAATTTTGCCCTATGGGAATTTCCCATGCATTTTGCCAGGGAATGTACATAAGTCCGACTCGCAAGGCGTGTCCCCTCCTAACCACACCGACGGGCTCCGAGTCCAATTGCGATATCCGTTTTGCTCTGCGGATTCATGGAGAGCTAACCCTAACCCTAAGTGGAATTTTGCCCTATGGGATTTTCCCATTCATTTTGCCAGGGAATGTACATAAGGCCGACTCAGAAGGGTTGCCCCCTCCTAACCATACCGACGGTCTCCGAGTCCAATGGCGATGTCCGTTTTGCTCTGCGGATTCATGGAGAGCTAACCCTAACCCTAAGTGGAATTTTGCCCTATAGGATTTTCACATGCATTTTGCCAGGGAATGTACATAAGTCCGACTCGCAAAGCGTGTCCCCTCCTTACAATACTGACGGGCTCCGAGTCCAATGGCGATGTCCGTTTTGCTCTGCGGATTCATGGAGAGCTAACCCTAACCCTAAGTGGAATTTTGCCCTATGGGAATTTCCCATGCATTTTGCCAGGGAATGTACATAAGTCCGACTCGCAAGGCGTGTCCCCTCCTAACCATACCGACGGGCTCCGAGTCCAATTGCGATATCTGTTTTGCTCTGCGGATTCATGGAGAGCTAACCCTAACCCTAAGTGGAATTTTGCCCTATGGGATTTTCCCATGCATTTTGCCAGAAAAAGTACATAAGGCCGACTCGGAAGGCGTGTCCTCTCCTAACCATACCGATGGTCTCCGAGTCCAATGGCGATGTCCGCTTTGCTCTGCGTCTTCATGGAGAGCTAACCCTAACCCTAAGTGGAATTTTGCCCTATGGGATTTTCCCATGCATTTTGCCAGAAAAAGTACATAAGGCCGACTCGCAAGGTGTGTCCCCTCCTAACCATACCGACGGGCTCCGAGTCCAATGGCGATGTCCGTTTTGCTCTGCGGATTCATGGAGAGCTAACCCTAACCCTAAGTCGAATTTTGCCCTATGGGATTTTCCCATGCATTTTTCCAGAAAAAGTACATAAGGCCGATTCGCAAGGCGTGTCCACTCCTAACCATACCGACGGTCTCCGAGTCCAATGGCGATGTCCGTTTTGCTCTGCGGATTCATGGAGAGCTAACCCTAACCCTAAGTGGAATTTTGCCCTATAGGATTTTCCCATGCATTTTGCCAGGGAATGTACATAAGTCCGACTCGCAAAGCGTGTCCCCTCCTTACAATACTGACGGGCTCCGAGTCCAATGGCGATGTCCGTTTTGCTCTGCGGATTCATGGAGAGCTAACCCTAACCCTAAGTGGAATTTTGCCCTATGGGAATTTCCCATGCATTTTGCCAGGGAATGTACATAAGTCCGACTCGCAAGGCGTGTCCCCTCCTAACCATACCGACGGGCTCCGAGTCCAATTGCGATATCCGTTTTGCTCTGCGGATTCATGGAGAGCTAACCCTAACCCTAAGTGGAATTTTGCCCTATGGGATTTTCCCATTCATTTTGCCAGGGAATGTACATAAGGCCGACTCAGAAGGGTTGCCCCCTCCTAACCATACTGATGGGCTCTGAGTCCAATGGCGATATCCATTTTGCTCTGCGGATTCATGGAGAGCTAACCCTAACCCTAAGTGGAATTTTGCCCTATAGGATTTTCCCATGCATTTTGCCAGGGAATGTACATAAGTCCGACTCGCAAAGCGTGTCCCCTCCTTACCATACTGACGGGCTCCGAGTCCAATGGCGATGTCCGTTTTGCTCTGCGGATTCATGGAGAGCTAACCCTAACCCTAAGTGGAATTTTGCCCTATGGGAATTTCCCATGCATTTTGCCAGGGAATGTACATAAGTCCGACTCGCAAGGCGTGTCCCCTCCTAACCACACCGACGGGCTCCGAGTCCAATTGCGATATCCGTTTTGCTCTGCGGATTCATGGAGAGCTAACCCTAACCCTAAGTGGAATTTTGCCCTATGGGATTTTCCCATTCATTTTGCCAGGGAATGTACATAAGGCCGACTCAGAAGGGTTGCCCCCTCCTAACCATACCGACGGTCTCCGAGTCCAATGGCGATGTCCGTTTTGCTCTGCGGATTCATGGAGAGCTAACCCTAACCCTAAGTGGAATTTTGCCCTATAGGATTTTCACATGCATTTTGCCAGGGAATGTACATAAGTCCGACTCGCAAAGCGTGTCCCCTCCTTACAATACTGACGGGCTCCGAGTCCAATGGCGATGTCCGTTTTGCTCTGCGGATTCATGGAGAGCTAACCCTAACCCTAAGTGGAATTTTGCCCTATGGGAATTTCCCATGCATTTTGCCAGGGATTGTACATAAGTCCGACTCGCAAGGCGTGTCCCCTCCTAACCATACCGACGGGCTCCGAGTCCAATTGCGATATCTGTTTTGCTCTGCGGATTCATGGAGAGCTAACCCTAACCCTAAGTGGAATTTTGCCCTATGGGATTTTCCCATGCATTTTGCCAGAAAAAGTACATAAGGCCGACTCGGAAGGCGTGTCCTCTCCTAACCATACCGATGGTCTCCGAGTCCAATGGCGATGTCCGCTTTGCTCTGCGTCTTCATGGAGAGCTAACCCTAACCCTAAGTGGAATTTTGCCCTATGGGATTTTCCCATGCATTTTGCCAGAAAAAGTACATAAGGCCGACTCGCAAGGTGTGTCCCCTCCTAACCATACCGACGGGCTCCGAGTCCAATGGCGATGTCCGTTTTGCTCTGCGGATTCATGGAGAGCTAACCCTAACCCTAAGTCGAATTTTGCCCAATGGGATTTTCCCATGCATTTTTCCAGAAAAAGTACATAAGGCCGATTCGCAAGGCGTGTCCACTCCTAACCATACCGACGGTCTCCGAGTCCAATGGCGATGTCCGTTTTGCTCTGCGGATTCATGGAGAGCTAACCCTAACCCTAAGTGGAATTTTGCCCTATAGGATTTTCCCATGCATTTTGCCAGGGAATGTACATAAGTCCGACTCGCAAAGCGTGTCCCCTCCTTACAATACTGACGGGCTCCGAGTCCAATGGCGATGTCCGTTTTGCTCTGCGGATTCATGGAGAGCTAACCCTAACCCTAAGTGGAATTTTGCCCTATGGGAATTTCCCATGCATTTTGCCAGGGAATGTACATAAGTCCGACTCGCAAGGCGTGTCCCCTCCTAACCATACCGACGGGCTCCGAGTCCAATTGCGATATCCGTTTTGCTCTGCGGATTCATGGAGAGCTAACCCTAACCCTAAGTGGAATTTTGCCCTATGGGATTTTCCCATTCATTTTGCCAGGGAATGTACATAAGGCCGACTCAGAAGGGTTGCCCCCTCCTAACCATACCGATGGTCTCCGAGTCCAATGGCGATGTCCGCTTTGCTCTGCGTCTTCATGGAGAGCTAACCCTAACCCTAAGTGGAATTTTGCCCTATGGGATTTTCCCATGCATTTTTCCAGAAAAAGTACATAAGGCCGACTCGGAAGGCGAGTCCACTCCTAACCATACCGACGGTCTCCGAGTCCAATGGCGATGTCCGTTTAACTCTGCGGATTCATGGAGAGCTAACCCTAACCCTAAGTGGAATTTTGCCCTATGGGATTTTCCCATGCATTTTTCCAGAAAAAGTACATAAGGCCGACTCGGAAGGCGTGTTCACTCTTAACCATACCGATGGTCTCCGAGTCCAATGGCGATGTCCGTTTTGCTCTGCGGATAAATGGAGAGCTAACCCTAACCTTAAGTGGAATTTTGCCATATGGGAATTTCCCATGCATTTTGCCAGGGAATGTACATAAGTCCGACTCGCAAGGCGTGTCCCCTCCTTACCATACCGACGGGCTCCGAGTCCAATGGCGATGTCCGTTTTGCTCTGCGGATTCATGGAGAGCTAAACCTAACCCTAAGTGGAATTTTGCCCTATGGGATTTTCCCATGCATTTTTCCAGAAAAAGTACATAAGGCCGACTCGGAAGGCGTGTTCATTCTTAACCATACCGACGGTCTCCGAGTCCAATGGCGATGTCCGTTTTGCTCTGCGGATAAATGGAGAGCTAACCCTAACCCTAAGTGGAATTTTGCCATATGGGAATTTCCCATGCATTTTGCCAGGGAATGTACATAAGTCCGACTCGCAAGGCGTGTCCCCTCCTTACCATACCGACGGGCTCCGAGTCCAATGGCGATGTCCGTTTTGCTCTGCGGATTCATGGAGAGCTAACCCTAACCCTAAGTGGAATTTTGCCCTATTGGATTTTCCCATGCATTTTTCCAGAAAAAGTACATAAGGCCGACTGGGAAGGCGTGTCCACTCCTAACCATACCGACGGTCTCCGAGTCCAATGGCGATGTCCGTTTTGCTCTGCGGATTCATGGAGAGCTAACCCTAACCCTAAGTCGAATTTTGCCCTATGGGATTTTCCCATGCATTTTTCCAGAAAAAGTACATAAGGCCGATTCGCAAGGCGTGTCCACTCCTAACCATACCGACGGTCTCCGAGTCCAATGGCGATGTCCGTTTTGCTCTGCGGATTCATGGAGAGCTAACCCTAACCCTAAGTGGAATTTTGCCCTATAGGATTTTCCCATGCATTTTGCCAGGGAATGTACATAAGTCCGACTCGCAAAGCGTGTCCCCTCCTTACCATACTGACGGGCTCCGAGTCCAATGGCGATGTCCGTTTTGCTCTGCGGATTCATGGAGAGCTAACCCTAACCCTAAGTGGAATTTTGCCGTATGGGATTTTCCCATTCATTTTGCCAGGGAATGTACATAAGGCCGACTGAGAAGGGTTGCCCCCTCCTAACCATACCGATGGGCTCTGAGTCCAATGGCGATATCCGTTTTGCTCTGCGGATTCATGGAGAGCTAACCCTAACCCTAAGTGGAATTTTGCCCTATGGGATTTTCCCATGCATTTTGCCAGAAAAAGTACATAAGGCCGACTCGGAAGGCGTGTCCACTCCTAACCATACCGATGGTCTCCGAGTCCAATGGCGATGTCCGCTTTGCTCTGCGTCTTCATGGAGAGCTAACCCTAACCCTAAGTGGAATTTTGCCCTATGGGATTTTCCCATGCATTTTTCCAGAAAAAGTACATAAGGCCGACTCGGAAGGCGAGTCCACTCCTAACCATACCGACGGTCTCCGAGTCCAATGGCGATGTCCGTTTAACTCTGCGGATTCATGGAGAGCTAACCCTAACCCTAAGTGGAATTTTGCCCTATGGGATTTTCCCATGCATTTTTCCAGAAAAAGTACATAAGGCCGACTCGGAAGGCGTGTTCACTCTTAACCATACCGATGGTCTCCGAGTCCAATGGCGATGTCCGTTTTGCTCTGCGGATAAATGGAGAGCTAACCCTAACCCTAAGTGGAATTTTGCCATATGGGAATTTCCCATGCATTTTGCCAGGGAATGTACATAAGTCCGACTCGCAAGGCGTGTCCCCTCCTTACCATACCGACGGGCTCCGAGTCCAATGGCGATGTCCGTTTTGCTCTGCGGATTCATGGAGAGCTAAACCTAACCCTAAGTGGAATTTTGCCCTATTGGATTTTCCCATGCATTTTTCCAGAAAAAGTACATAAGGCCGACTCGGAAGGCTTGTCCACTCCTACCCATACCGATGGTCTCCGAGTCCAATGGCGATGTCCGCTTTGCTCTGCGGATTCATGGAGAGCTAACCCTAACCCTAAGTGGAATTTTGCCCTATGGGATTTTCCCATGCATTTTGCCAGAAAAAGTACATAAGGCCGACTCGGAAGGCGTGTCCACTCCTAACCATACCGATGGTCTCCGAGTCCAATGGCGATGTCCGCTTTGCTCTGCGTCTTCATGGAGAGCTAACCCTAACACTAAGTGGAATTATGCCATATGGGATTTTCCCATGCATTTTGCAAGGGCATTTATATAAGTCCGACTCGCAAGGTGTGTCCCCTCCTAACCATACCGATGGTCTCCGAGTCCAATGGCGATGTCCGTTTTGCTCTGCGGATTCATGGAGAGCTAACCCTAACCCTAAGTGGAATTTTGCCCTATGGGATTTTCCCATGCATTTTTCCAGAAAAAGTACATAAGGCCGACTCGGAAGGCATGTTCACTCTTAACCATACCGACGGTCTCCGAGTCCAATGGCGATGTCCGTTTTGCTCTGCGGATTCATGGAGAGCTTACCCTAACCCTAAGTGGAATTTTCCCCTATTGGATTTTCCCATGCATTTTTCCAGAAAAAGTACATAAGGCCGACTCGGAAGGCTTGTCCACTCCTAACCATACCGATGGTCTCCGAGTCCAATGGCGATGTCCGTTTTGCTCTGCGGATTCATGGAGAGCTAACCCTAACCCTAAGTGGAATTTTGCCATATGGGAATTTCCCATGCATTTTGCCAGGGAATGTACATAAGTCCGACTCGCAAGGCGTGTCCCCTCCTTACCATACCGACGGTCTCCGAGTCCAATGGCGATGTCCGTTTTGCTCTGCGGATTCATGGAGAGCTAACCCTAACCCTAAGTGGAATTTTGCCCTATTGGATTTTCCCATGCATTTTTCCAGAAAAAGTACATAAGGCCGACTCGGAAGGCGTGTCCACTCCTAACCATACCGATGGTCTCCGAGTCCAATGGCGATGTCCGCTTTGCTCTGCGTCTTCATGGAGAGCTAACCCTAACCCTAAGTGGAATTTTGCCCTATGGGATTTTCCCATGCATTTTGCCAGGGAATTTATATAAGTCCGACTCGCAAGGTGTGTCCCCTCCTAACCATACCGACGGGCTCCGAGTCCAATGGCGATGTCCGTTTTGCTCTGCGGATTCATGGAGAGCTAACCCTATCCCTAAGTGGAATTTTGCCCTATGGGATTTTCCCATGCATTTTTCCAGAAAAAGTACATAAGGCCGACTCGGAAGGCGTGTTCACTCTTAACCATACCGATGGTCTCCGAGTCCAATGGCGATGTCCGTTTTGCTCTGCGGATAAATGGAGAGCTAACCCTAACCCTAAGTGGAATTTTGCCATATGGGAATTTCCCATGCATTTTGCCAGGGAATGTACATAAGTCCGACTCGCAAGGCGTGTCCCCTCCTTACCATACCGACGGGCTCCGAGTCCAATGGCGATGTCCGTTTTGCTCTGCGGATTCATGGAGAGCTAAACCTAACCCTAAGTGGAATTTTGCCCTATTGGATTTTCCCATGCATTTTTCCAGAAAAAGTACATAAGGCCGACTCGGAAGGCTTGTCCACTCCTAACCATACCGATGGTCTCCGAGTCCAATGGCGATGTCCGCTTTGCTCTGCGGATTCATGGAGAGCTAACACTAACCCTAAGTGGAATTTTGCCCTATGGGATTTTCCCATGCATTTTGCCAGAAAAAGTACATAAGGCCGACTCGGAAGGCGTGTCCACTCCTAACCATACCGATGGTCTCCGAGTCCAATGGCGATGTCCGCTTTGCTCTGCGTCTTCATGGAGAGCTAACCCTAACACTAAGTGGAATTTTGCCATATGGGATTTTCCCATGCATTTTGCAAGGGCATTTATATAAGTCCGACTCGCAAGGTGTGTCCCCTCCTAACCATACCGATGGTCTCCGAGTCCAATGGCGATGTCCGTTTTGCTCTGCGGATTCATGGAGAGCTAACCCTAACCCTAAGTGGAATTTTGCCCTATGGGATTTTCCCATGCATTTTTCCAGAAAAAGTACATAAGGCCGACTCGGAAGGCGTGTTCACTCTTAACCATACCGACGGTCTCCGAGTCCAATGGCGATGTCCGTTTTGCTCTGCGGATTCATGGAGAGCTTACCCTAACCCTAAGTGGAATTTTGCCCTATTGGATTTTCCCATGCATTTTTCCAGAAAATGTACATAAGGCCGACTCGGAAGGCTTGTCCACTCCTAACCATACCGATGGTCTCCGAGTCCAATGGCGATGTCCGCTTTGCTCTGCGGATTCATGGAGAGCTAACCCTAACCCTAAGTGGAATTTTGCCCTATGGGATTTTCCCATGCATTTTGCCAGGGAATTTATATAAGTCCGACTCGCAAGGTGTGTCCCCTCCTAACCATACCGACGGGCTCCGAGTCCAATGGCGATGTCCGTTTTGCTCTGCGGATTCATGGAGAGCTAACCCTAACCCTAAGTGGAATTTTGCCCTATGGGATTTTCCCATGCATTTTTCCAGAAAAAGTACATAAGGCCGACTCGGAAGGCGTGTTCATTCTTAACCATACCGACGGTCTCCGAGTCCAATGGCGATGTCCGTTTTGCTCTGCGGATAAATGGAGAGCTAACCCTAACCCTAAGTGGAATTTTGCCATATGGGAATTTCCCATGCATTTTGCCAGGGAATGTACATAAGTCCGACTCGCAAGGCGTGTCCCCTCCTTACCATACCGACGGGCTCCGAGTCCAATGGCGATGTCCGTTTTGCTCTGCGGATTCATGGAGAGCTAACCCTAACCCTAAGTGGAATTTTGCCCTATTGGATTTTCCCATGCATTTTTCCAGAAAAAGTACATAAGGCCGACTGGGAAGGCGTGTCCACTCCTAACCATACCGATGGTCTCCGAGTCCAATGGCGATGTCCGTTTTGCTCTGCGGATTCATGGAGAGCTAACCCTAACCCTAAGTCGAATTTTGCCCTATGGGATTTTCCCATGCATTTTTCCAGAAAAAGTACATAAGGCCGATTCGCAAGGCGTGTCCACTCCTAACCATACCGACGGTCTCCGAGTCCAATGGCGATGTCCGTTTTGCTCTGCGGATTCATGGAGAGCTAACCCTAACCCTAAGTGGAATTTTGCCCTATAGGATTTTCCCATGCATTTTGCCAGGGAATGTACATAAGTCCGACTCGCAAAGCGTGTCCCCTCCTTACCATACTGACGGGCTCCGAGTCCAATGGCGATGTCCGTTTTGCTCTGCGGATTCATGGAGAGCTAACCCTAACCCTAAGTGGAATTTTGCCCTATGGGATTTTCCCATTCATTTTGCCAGGGAATGTACATAAGGCCGACTGAGAAGGGTTGCCCCCTCCTAACCATACCGATGGGCTCTGAGTCCAATGGCGATATCCGTTTTGCTCTGCGGATTCATGGAGAGCTAACCCTAACCCTAAGTGGAATTTTGCCCTATGGGATTTTCCCATGCATTTTGCCAGAAAAAGTACATAAGGCCGACTCGGAAGGCGTGTCCACTCCTAACCATACCGATGGTCTCCGAGTCCAATGGCGATGTCCGCTTTGCTCTGCGTCTTCATGGAGAGCTAACCCTAACCCTAAGTGGAATTTTGCCCTATGGGATTTTCCCATGCATTTTGCCAGGGAATTTATATAAGTCCGACTCGCAAGGTGTGTCCCCTCCTAACCATACCGACGGGCTCCGAGTCCAATGGCGATGTCCGTTTTGCTCTGCGGATTCATGGAGAGCTAACCCTAACCCTAAGTGGAATTTTGCCCTATGGGATTTTCCCATGCATTTTTCCAGAAAAAGTACATAAGGCCGACTCGGAAGGCGTGTTCACTCTTAACCATACCGACGGTCTCCGAGTCCAATGGCGATGTCCGTTTTGCTCTGCGGATAAATGGAGAGCTAACCCTAACCCTAAGTGGAATTTTGCCATATGGGAATTTCCCATGCATTTTGCCAGGGAATGTACATAAGTCCGACTCGCAAGGCGTGTCCCCTCCTTACCATACCGACGGGCTCCGAGTCCAATGGCGATGTCCGTTTTGCTCTGCGGATTCATGAAGAGCTAACCCTAACCCTAAGTGGAATTTTGCCCTATTGGATTTTCCCATGCATTTTTCCAGAAAAAGTACATAAGGCCGACTGGGAAGGCGTGTCCACTGCTAACCATACCGACGGTCTCCGAGTCCAATGGCGATGTCCGTTTTGCTCTGCGGATTCATGGAGAGCTAACCCTAACCCTAAGTGGAATTTTGCCCTCTAGGATTTTCCCATGCATTTTGCCAGGGAATGTACATAAGTCCGACTCGCAAAGCGTGTCCCCTCCTAACCAAACTGACGGGCTCCAAGTCCAATGGCGATGTCCGTTTTGCTCTGCGGATTCATGGAGAGCTAACCCTAACCCTAAGTGGAATTTTGCCCTATGGGAATTTCCCATGCATTTTGCCAGGGAATGTACATAAGTCCGACTCGCAAGGCGTGTCCCCTCCTAACCATACCGACGGTCTCCGAGTCCAATGGCCATATCCGTTTTGCTCTGCGGATTCATGGAGAGCTAACCCTAACCCTAAGTGGAATTTTGCCCTATGGGATTTCCCCATGCCTTTTGCCAGGGAATGTACATAAGGCCTACTCAGAAGAGTTGCCCCCTCCTAACCATACCGATGGTCTCCGAGTCCAATGCCGATGTCCATTTTAGTCTGCGGATTCATGGAGAGCTAACCCTAACCCTAAGTCGAATTTTGCCCTATGGGATTTTCCCATGCATTTTTCCAGAAAAAGTACATAAGGCCGATTCGCAAGGCGTGTCCACTCCTAACCATACCGATGGTCTCCGAGTCCAATGGCGATGTCCGTTTTGCTCTGCGGATTCATGGAGAGCTAACCCTAACCCTAAGTGGAATTTTGCCCTATGGGATTTCCCCATGCATTTTGCCAGGGAATGTACATAAGGCCGACTCAGAAGGGTTGCCCCCTCCTAACCATACCGATGGGCTCCAATGGCGATGTCCGTTTTGTCCGCGGATTCATGGACAGCTAACCCTAACCCTAAGTGGAATTTTGCCCTATGGGATTTTCCCATGCATTTTTCCAGAAAAAGTACATAAGGCCGACTCGGAAGGCGTGTCCACTCCTAACCATACTGACGGTCTCCGAGTCCAATGGCGATGTCCGTTTTGCTCTGCAGATTCATGGAGAGCTAACCCTAACCCTAAGTGGAATTTTGCCCTATAGGATTTTCCCATGCATTTTGCCAGGGAATGTACATAAATCTGACTCGCAAAGTGTGTCCCCTCCTAACCATACTGACGGGCTCCGAGTCCAATGGCGATGTCCCTTTTGCTCTGGGGATTCATGGAGAGCTAACCCTAACCCTAAGTGGAATTTTGCCCTATGGGATTTTCCCATTCATTTTCCCAGGAAAAGTACATAAGGCCGACTCGGAAGGCGTGTGCACTCTAACCATACCGACGGTCTCCGAGTCCAATGGCGATGTCCGTTTTGCTCTGCAGATTCATGGAGAGCTAACCCTAACCCTAAGTAGAATTTTGCCCTATGGGATTTTACCATGCATTTTTCCAGAAAAAGTACATAAAGCCGACTCGGAAGGCGTGTCCACTCCTAACAATACCGACGGTCTCCGAGTCCAATGGCGATGTCCGTTTTGCTCTGCGGATTCATGGAGAGCTAACCCTAACCCTAAGTGGAATTTTGACCTATAGAATTTTCCCATGCATTTTGCCAGGGGATGTACATAAGTCCGACTCGCAAAGCGTGTCCCCTCCTAACCATACTGATGGGCTCCGAGTCCAATGGCGATGTCCGTTTTGCTCTGCGGATTCATGGAGAGCTAACCCTAACCCTAAGTGGAATTTTGCCCTATGGGATTTCCCCATGCATTTTGCCAGGGAATGTACATAAGGCCGACTCAGAAGGGTTGCCCCCTCCTAACCATACCGAAGGGCTCCAATGGCGATGTCCGTTTTGTCCGCGGATTCATGGACAGCTAACCCTAACCCTAAGTGGAATTTTGCCCTATGGGATTTTCCCATGCATTTTTCCAGAAAAAGTACATAAGGCCGACTCGGAAGGCGTGTCCACTCCTAACCATACTGACGGTCTCCGAGTCCAATGGCGATGTCCGTTTTGCTCTGCAGATTCATGGAGAGCTAACCCTAACCCTAAGTGGAATTTTGCCCTATGGGATTTTCCCATGCATTTTTCCAGAAAAAGTACATAAGGCCGACTCGGAAGGCGTGTCCCCTCCTTACCATACCGACGGTCTCCGAGTCCAATGGCGATGTCCGCTTTGCTCTGCGTCTTCATGGAGAGCTAACCCTAACCCTAAGTGGAATTTTGCCCTATGGGATTTTCCCATGCATTTTGCCAGGGAATTTATATAAGTCCGACTCGCAAGGTGTGTCCCCTCCTAACCATACCGACGGGCTCCGAGTCCAATGGCGATGTCCGTTTTGCTCTGCGGATTCATGGAGAGCTAACCCTAACCCTAAGTGGAATTTTGCCCTATGGGATTTTCCCATGCATTTTTCCAGAAAAAGTACATAAGGCCGACTCGGAAGGCGTGTTCACTCTTAACCATACCGACGGTCTCCGAGTCCAATGGCGATGTCCGTTTTGCTCTGCGGATAAATGGAGAGCTAACCCTAACCCTAAGTGGAATTTTGCCATATGGGAATTTCCCATGCATTTTGCCAGGGAATGTACATAAGTCCGACTCGCAAGGCGTGTCCCCTCCTTACCATACCGACGGGCTCCGAGTCCAATGGCGATGTCCGTTTTGCTCTGCGGATTCATGGAGAGCTAACCCTAACCCTAAGTGGAATTTTGCCCTATTGGATTTTCCCATGCATTTTTCCAGAAAAAGTACATAAGGCCGACTCGGAAGGCGTGTCCACTCCTAACCATACCGATGGTCTCCTAGTCCAATGGCGATGTCCGCTTTGCTCTGCGGATTCATGGAGAGCTAACCCTAACCCTAAGTGGAATTTTGCCCTATGGGATTTTCCCATGCATTTTGCCAGGGAATTTATATAAGTCCGACTCGCAAGGTGTGTCCCCTCCTAACCATACCGACGGGCTCCGAGTCCAATGGCGATGTCCGTTTTGCTCTGCGGATTCATGGAGAGCTAACCCTAACCCTAAGTGGAATTTTGCCCTATGGGATTTTCCCATGCATTTTTCCAGAAAAAGTACATAAGGCCGACTCGGAAGGCGTGTTCACTCTTAACCATACCGACGGTCTCCGAGTCCAATGGCGATGTCCGTTTTGCTCTGCGGATAAATGGAGAGCTAACCCTAACCCTAAGTGGAATTTTGCCATATGGGAATTTCCCATGCATTTTGCCAGGGAATGTACATAAGTCCGACTCGCAAGGCGTGTCCCCTCCTTACCATACCGACAGGCTCCGAGTCCAATGGCGATGTCCGTTTTGCTCTGCGGATTCATGGAGAGCTAACCCTAACCCTAAGTGGAATTTTGCCCTATTGGATTTTCCCATGCATTTTTCCAGAAAAAGTACATAAGGCCGACTGGGAAGGCGTGTCCACTCCCAACCATACCGACGGTCTCCGAGTCCAATGGCGATGTCCGTTTTGCTCTGCGGATTCATGGAGAGCTAACCCTAACCCTAAGTCGAATTTTGCCCTATGGGATTCTCCCATGCATTTTTCCAGAAAAAGTACATAAGGCCGATTCGCAAGGCGTGTCCACTCCTAACCATACCGACGGTCTCCGAGTCCAATGGCGATGTCCGTTTTGCTCTGCGGATTCATGGAGAGCTAACCCTAACCCTAAGTGGAATTTTGCCCTATAGGATTTTCCCATGCATTTTGCCAGGGAATGTACATAAGTCCGACTCGCAAAGCGTGTCCCCTCCTTACCATACTGACGGGCTCCGAGTCCAATGGCGATGTCCGTTTTGCTCTGCGGATTCATGGAGAGCTAACCCTAACCCTAAGTGGAATTTTGCCCTATGGGATTTTCCCATGCATTTTGCCAGAAAAAGTACATAAGGCCGACTCGGAAGGCGTGTCCACTCCTAACCATACCGATGGTCTCCGAGTCCAATGGCGATGTCCGCTTTGCTCTGCGTCTTCATGGAGAGCTAACCCTAACCCTAAGTGGAATTTTGCCCTATGGGATTTTCCCATGCATTTTGCCAGGGAATTTATATAAGTCCGACTCGCAAGGTGTGTCCCCTCCTAACCATACCGACGGGCTCCGAGTCCAATGGCGATGTCCGTTTTGCTCTGCGGATTCATGGAGAGCTAACCCTGACCCTAAGTGGAATTTTGCCCTATGGGATTTTCCCATGCATTTTTCCAGAAAAAGTACATAAGGCCGACTCGGAAGGCGTGTTCACTCTTAACCATACCGACGGTCTCCGAGTCCAATGGCGATGTCCGTTTTGCTCTGCGGATAAATGGAGAGCTAACCCTAACCCTAAGTGGAATTTTGCCATATGGGAATTTCCCATGCATTTTGCCAGGGAATGTACATAAGTCCGACTCGCAAGGCGTGTCCCCTCCTTACCATACCGACGGGCTCCGAGTCCAATGGCGATGTCCGTTTTGCTCTGCGGATTCATGGAGAGCTAACCCTAACCCTAAGTGGAATTTTGCCCTATTGGATTTTCCCATGCATTTTTCCAGAAAAAGTACATAAGGCCGACTGGGAAGGCGTGTCCACTCCTAACCATACCGACGGTCTCCGAGTCCAATGGCGATGTCCGTTTTGCTCTGCGGATTCATGGAGAGCTAACCCTAACCCTAAGTGGAATTTTGCCCTCTAGGATTTTCCCATGCATTTTGCCAGGGAATGTACATAAGTCCGAATCGCAAAGCGTGTCCCCTCCTAACCAAACTGACGGGCTCCAAGTCCAATGGCGATGTCCGTTTTGCTCTGCGGATTCATGGAGAGCTAACCCTAACCCTAAGTGGAATTTTGCCCTATGGGAATTTCCCATGCATTTTGCCAGGGAATGTACATAAGTCCGACTCGCAAGGCGTGTCCCCTCCTAACCATACCGACGGTCTCCGAGTCCAATGGCCATATCCGTTTTGCTCTGCGGATTCATGGAGAGCTAACCCTAACCATAAGTGGAATTTTGCCCTATGGGATTTCCCCATGCCTTTTGCCAGGGAATGTACATAAGGCCGACTCAGAAGAGTTGCCCCCTCCTAACCATACCGATGGTCTCCGAGTCCAATGCCGATGTCCATTTTAGTCTGCGGATTCATGGAGAGCTAACCCTAACCCTAAGTCGAATTTTGCCCTATGGGATTTTCCCATGCATTTTTCCAGAAAAAGTACATAAGGCCGATTCGCAAGGCGTGTCCACTCCTAACCATACCGATGGTCTCCGAGTCCAATGGCGATGTCCGTTTTGCTCTGCGGATTCATGGAGAGCTAACCCTAACCCTAAGTGGAATTTTGCCCTATGGGATTTTCCCATTCATTTTGGCAGGGAATGTACATAAGGCCGACTCAGAAGGGTTGCCCCCTCCTAACCATACCGATGGGCTCTGAGTCCAATGGCGATATCCGTTTTGCTCTGCGGATTCATGGAGAGCTAACCCTAACCCTAAGTGGAATTTTGCCCTATGGGATTTCCCCATGCATTTTGCCAGGGAATGTACATAAGGCCGACTCAGAAGGGTTGCCCCCTCCTAACCATACCGATGGGCTCCAATGGTGATGTCCGTTTTGTCCGCGGATTCATGGACAGCTAACCCTAACCCTAAGTGGAATTTTGCCCTATGGGATTTTCCCATGCATTTTTCCAGAAAAAGTACATAAGGCCGACTCGGAAGGCGTGTCCACTCCTAACCATACTGACGGTCTCCGAGTCCAATGGCGATGTCCGTTTTGCTCTGCAGATTCATGGAGAGCTAACCCTAACCCTAAGTGGAATTTTGCCCTATAGGATTTTCCCATGCATTTTGCCAGGGAATGTACATAAATCTGACTCGCAAAGTGTGTCCCCTCCTAACCATACTGACGGGCTCCGAGTCCAATGGCGATGTCCCTTTTGCTCTGGGGATTCATGGAGAGCTAACCCTAACCCTAAGTGGAATTTTGCCCTATGGGATTTTCCCATTCATTTTCCCAGGAAAAGTACATAAGGCCGACTCGGAAGGCGTGTGCACTCCTAACCATACCGACGGTCTCCGAGTCCAATGGCGATGTCCGTTTTGCTCTGCAGATTCATGGAGAGCTAACCCTAACCCTAAGTAGAATTTTGCCCTATGGGATTTTACCATGCATTTTTCCAGAAAAAGTACATAAAGCCGACTCGGAAGGCGTGTCCACTCCTAACCATACCGACGGTCTCCGAGTCCAATGGCGATGTCCGTTTTGCTCTGCGGATTCATGGAGAGCTAACCCTAACCATAAGTGGAATTTTGACCTATAGAATTTTCCCATGCATTTTGCCAGGGGATGTACATAAGTCCGACTCGCAAAGCGTGTCCCCTCCTAACCATACTGATGGGCTCCGAGTCCAATGGCGATGTCCGTTTTGCTCTGCGTATTCATGGAGAGCTAACCCTAACCCTAAGTGGAATTTTGCCCTATTGGATTTTCCCATTCATTTTTCCAGGAAAAGTACATAAGGCCGACTCGGAAGGCGTGTCCACTCCTAACCATACCGACGGTCTCCGAGTCCAATGGCGATGTCCGTTTTGCTCTGCGGATTCATGGAGAGCTAACCCTAACCCTAAGTGGAATTTTGCCCTATAGGATTTTCCCATGCATTTTGCCAGGGAATGTACATAAGTCCGACTCGCAAAGCGTGTCCCCTCCTAACCATACTGAGGGGGCTCCGAGTCCAATGGCGATGTCCGTTTTGCTCTGGGGATTCATGGAGAGCTAACCCTATCCCTAAGTGGAATTTTGCCCTCTAGGATTTTCCCATGCATTTTGCCAGGGAATGTACATAAGTCCGACTCGCAAAGCGTGTCCCCTCCTAACCATACTGACGGGCTCCGAGTCCAATGGCGATGTCCGTTTTGCTCTGCGGATTCATGGAGAGCTAACCCTAACCCTAAGTGGAATTTTGCCCTATGGGAATTTCCCATGCATTTTGCCAGGGAATGTACATAAGTCCGACTCGCAAGGCGTGTCCCCTCATAACCATACCGACGCGCTCCGAGTCCAATGGCGATATCCGTTTTGCTCTGCGGATTCATGGAGAGCTAACCCTAACCCTAAGTGGAATTTTGCCCTATGGGATTTCCCCATGCATTTTGCCAGAGAATGTACATAAGGCCGACGCAGAAGGGTTGCCCCCTCCTAACCATACCGATGGGCTCTGAGTCCAATGGCGATATCCGTTTTGCTCTGCGGATTCATGGGGAGCTAACCCTAACCCTACGTGGAATTTTGCCCTATAGGATTTTCCCATGCATTTTTCCAGAAAAAGTACATAAGCCCGACTCGGAAGGCGTGTCCACTCCTAACCATACCGATGGTCTCCGAGTCCAATGGCGATGTCCGTTTTGCTCTGCGGATTCATGGAGAGCTAACCCTAACCCTAAGTGGAATTTTGCCCTATGGGATTTTCCCATGCATTTTGCCAGGGAATGTACATAAGTCCGACTCAGAAGGGTTGCCCCCTCCTAACCATACCGATGGGCTCCAATGGCGATGTCCGTTTTGTCCGCGGATTCATGGACAGCTAACCCTAACCCTAAGTGGAATTTTGCCCTATGGGATTTTCCCATGCATTTTTCCAGAAAAAGTACATAAGGCCGACTCGGAAGGCGTGTCCACTCCTAACCATACTGACGGTCTCCGAGTCCAATGGCGATGTCCGTTTAACTCTGCGGATTCATGGAGAGCTAACCCTAACCCTAAGTGGAACTTTGCCCTATTGGAATTTCCCATGCCTTTTGCCAGGGAATGTACATAAGTCCGACTCGCAAGGCGTAACCCCTCCTAACCATACCGACGGTCTCCGAGTCCAATGGCAATGTCTGTTTTGCTCTGCGGATTCATGGAGAGCTTACCCTAACCCTAAGTCGAATTTTGCCCTATGGGATTTTCCCATGCATTTTTCCAGAAAAAGTACATAAGGCCGATTCGCAAGGCGTGTCCACTCCTAACCATACCGACGGTCTCCGAGTCCAATGGCGATGTCCGTTTTGCTCTGCGGATTCATGGAGAGCTAACCCTAACCCTAAGTGGAATTTTGCCCTATAGGATTTTCCCATGCATTTTGCCAGGGAATGTACATAAGTCCGACTCGCAAAGCGTGTCCCCTCCTTACCATACTGACGGGCTCCGAGTCCAATGGCGATGTCTGTTTTGCTCTGCAGATTCATGGAGAGCTAACCCTAACCCTAAGTGGAATTTTGCCCTATGGGTATTTCCCATGCATTTTGCCAGGGAATGTACATAAGTCCGACTCGCAAGGCGTGTCCCCTCCTAACCATACCGATGGGCTCCGAGTCCAATGGCGATGTCCATTTTGCTCTGCGGATTCATGGAGAGCTAACCCTAACCCTAAGTGGAATTTTGCCCTATGGGATTTTCCCATGCATTTTTCCAGAAAAAGTACATAAGGCCGACTCGGAAGGCGAATCCACTCCTAACCATACTGACGGTCTCCGTGTCCAGTGGCGATGTCCATTTAACTCTGCGGATTCATGGAGAGCTAACCCTAACCCTAAGAGGAACTTTGCCCTATGGGATTTTCCCATGCATTTTGCCAGTGAATGTACATAAGTCCGACTCGCAAGACGTGCCCCCTCCTAACCATACAGATTTGCCCCAAGTCCAATGGCGATGTCCGTTTTGCTCTGCGGATTCATGGAGAGCTAACCCTAACCCTAAGTGGAATTTTGCCCTATGGGAATTTCCCATGCATTTTGCCAGGGAATGTACATATGTCCGACTCGCAAGGCGTAACCCCTCCTAACCATACCAACGGTCTCCGAGTCCAATGGCAATGTCTGTTTTGCTCTGCGGATTCATGGAGAGCTTACCCTAACCCTAAGTCGAATTTTGCCCTATGGGATTTTCCCATGCATTTTTCCAGAAAAAGTACATAAGGCCGATTCGCAAGGCGTGTCCACTCCTAACCATACCGACGGTCTCCGAGTCCAATGGCGATGTCCGTTTTGCTCTGCGGATTCATGGAGAGCTAACCCTAACCCTAAGTGGAATTTTGCCCTATAGGATTTTCCCATGCATTTTGCCAGGGAATGTACATAAGTCCGACTCGCAAAGCGTGTCCCCTCCTTACCATACTGACGGGCTCCGAGTCCAATGGCGATGTCCGTTTTGCTCTGCAGATTCATGGAGTGCTAACCCTAACCCTAAGTGGAATTTTGCCCTATGGGTATTTCCCATGCATTTTGCCAGGGAATGTACATAAGTCCGACTCGCAAGGCGTGTCCCCTCCTAACCATACCGATGGGCTCCGAGTCCAATGGCGATGTCCATTTTGCTCTGCGGATTCATGGAGAGCTAACCCTAACCCTAAGTGGAATTTTGCCCTATGGGATTTTCCCATGCATTTTTCCAGAAAAAGTACATAAGGCCGACTCGGAAGGCGAATCCACTCCTAACCATACTGACGGTCTCCGTGTCCAGTGGCGATGTCCGTTTAACTCTGCGGATTCATGGAGAGCTAACCCTAACCCTAAGAGGAACTTTGCCCTATGGGATTTTCCCATGCATTTTGCCAGTGAATGTACATAAGTCCGACTCGCAAGACGTGCCCCCTCCTAACCATACAGATTTCCCCCAAGTCCAATGGCGATGTCCGTTTTGCTCTGCGGATTCATGGAGAGCTAACCCTAACCCTAAGTGGAATTTTGCCCTATGGGAATTTCCCATGCATTTTGCCAGGGAATGTACATATGTCCGACTCGCAAGGCGTAACCCCTCCTAACCATACCAACGGTCTCCGAGTCCAATGGCGATGTCCGTTTTGCTCTGCGGATTCATGGAGAGCTAACCCTAACCCTAAGTCGAATTTTGCCCTATGGGATTTTCCCATGCATTTTTCCAGAAAAAGTACATAAGGCCGATTCGCAAGGCGTGTCCACTCCTAACCATACCGACGGTCTCCGAGTCCAATGGCGATGTCCGTTTTGCTCTGCGGATTCATGGAGAGCTAACCCTAACCCTAAGTGGAATTTTGCCCTCTAGGATTTTCCCATGCATTTTGCCAGTGAATGTACATAAGTCCGTCTCGCAAGACGTGCCCCCTCCTAACCATACCGATGTCCCCCGAGTCCAATGGCGATGTCCATTTTGCTCTGCGGATTCATGGAGAGCTAACCCTAACCCTAAGTGGAATTTTGCCCTATAGGATTTTCCCATGGATTTTGCCAGGGAATGTACATAAGTCCGACTCGCAAAGCGTGTCCCCTCCTTACCATACTGACGGGCTCCGAGTCCAATGGCGATGTCCATTTTGCTCTGCGGATTCATGGAGAGCTAACCCTAACCCTAAGTCGAATTTTGCCCTATGGGATTTTCCCATGCATTTTTCCAGAAAAAGTACATAAGGCCGATTCGCAAGGCGTGTCCACTCCTAACCATACCGATGGTCTCCGAGTCCAATGGCGATGTCCGTTTTGCTCTGCGGATTCATGGAGACCTAACCCTAACCCTAAGTGGAATTTTGCCCTATGGGATTTCCCCATGCCTTTTGCCAGGGAATGTACATAAGGCCGAGTCAGAAGGGTTGCCCCCTCCTAACCATACCGATGGGCTCCAATGGCGATGTCCGTTTTGTCCGCGGATTCATGGACAGCTAACCCTAACCCTAAGTGGAATTTTGCCCTATGGGATTTTCCCATGCATTTTTCCAGAAAAAGTACATAAGGCCGACTCGGAAGGCGTGTCCACTCCTAACCATACTGACGGTCTCCGAGTCCAATGGCGATGTCCGTTTTGCTCTGCAGATTCATGGAGAGCTAACCCTAACCCTAAGTGGAATTTTGCCCTATAGGATTTTCCCATGCATTTTGCCAGGGAATGTACATAAATCTGACTCGCAAAGCGTGTCCCCTCCTAACCATACTGACGGGCTCCGAGTCCAATGGCGATGTCCGTTTTGCTCTGCGGATTCATGGAGAGCTAACCCTAACCCTAAGTGGAATTTTGCCCTATGGGATTTTCCCATTCATTTTCCCAGGAAAAGTACATAAGGCCGACTCGGAAGGCGTGTGCACTCCTAACCATACCGACGGTCTCCGAGTCCAATGGCGATGTCCGTTTTGCTCTGCAGATTCATGGAGAGCTAACCCTAACCCTAAGTAGAATTTTGCCCTATGGGATTTTACCATGCATTTTTCCAGAAAAAGTACATAAAGCCGACTCGGAAGGCGTGTCCACTCCTAACCATACCGACGGTCTCCGAGTCCAATGGCGATGTCCGTTTTGCTCTGCGGATTCATGGAGAGCTAACCCTAACCCTAAGTGGAATTTTGCCCTATAGGATTTTCCCATGCATTTTGCCAGGGAATGTACATAAGTCCGACTCGCAAAGCGTGTCCCCTCCTAACCATACTGACGGGCTCCGAGTCCAATGGCGATGTCCGTTTTGCTCTGGGGATTCATGGAGAGCTAACCCTATCCCTAAGTGGAATTTTGCCCTCTAGGATTTTCCCATGCATTTTGCCAGAGAATGTACATAAGTCCGACTCGCAAAGCGTGTCCCCTCCTAACCATACTGACGGGCTCCGAGTCCAATGGCGATGTCCGTTTTGCTCTGCGGATTCATGGAGAGCTAACCCTAACCCTAAGTGGAATTTTGCCCTATGGGAATTTCCCATGCATTTTGCCAGGGAATGTACATAAGTCCGACTCGCAAGGCGTGTCCCCTCCTAACCATACCGACGCGCTCCGAGTCCAATGGCGATATCCGTTTTGCTCTGCGGATTCATGGAGAGCTAACCCTAACCCTAAGTGGAATTTTGCCCTATGGGATTTCCCCATGCATTTTGCCAGAGAATGTACATAAGGCCGACGCAGAAGGGTTGCCCCCTCCTAACCATACCGATGGGCTCTGAGTCCAATGGCGATTTCCGTTTTGCTCTGCGGATTCATGGAGAGCTAACCCTAACCCAAAGTGGAATTTTGCCCTATAGGATTTTCCCATGCATTTTTCCAGAAAAAGTACATAAGCCCGACTCGGAAGGCGTGTCCACTCCTAACCATACCGATGGTCTCCGAGTCCAATGGCGATGTCCGTTTTGCTCTGCGGATTCATGGAGAGCTAACCCTAACCCTAAGTGGAATTTTGCCCTATGGGTATTTCCCATGCATTTTGCCAGGGAATGTACATAAGTCCGACTCGCAAGGCGTGTCCCCTCCTAACCATACCGATGGGCTCCGAGTCCAATGGCGATGTCCATTTTGCTCTGCGGATTCATGGAGAGCTAACCCTAACCCTAAGTGGAATTTTGCCCTATGGGATTTTCCCATGCATTTTTCCAGAAAAAGTACATAAGGCCGACTCGGAAGGCGAATCCACTCCTAACCATACTGACGGTCTCCGTGTCCAGTGGCGATGTCCGTTTAACTCTGCGGATTCATGGAGAGCTAACCCTAACCCTAAGAGGAACTTTGCCCTATGGGATTTTCCCATGCATTTTGCCAGTGAATGTACATAAGTCCGACTCGCAAGACGTGCCCCCTCCTAACCATACAGATTTCCCCCAAGTCCAATGGCGATGTCCGTTTTGCTCTGCGGATTCATGGAGAGCTAACCCTAACCCTAAGTGGAATTTTGCCCTATGGGAATTTCCCATGCATTTTGCCAGGGAATGTACATATGTCCGACTCGGAAGGCGTGTCCACTCCTAACCATACCAACGGTCTCCGAGTCCAATGGCGATGTCCGTTTTGGTCTGCGGATTCATGGAGAGCTAACCCTAACCCTAAGTCGAATTTTGCCCTATGGGATTTTCCCATGCATTTTTCCAGAAAAAGTACATAAGGCCGATTCGCAAGGCGTGTCCACTCCTAACCGTACCGACGGTCTCCGAGTCCAATGGCGATGTCCGTTTTGCTCTGCGGATTCATGGAGAGCTAACCCTAACCCTAAGTGGAATTTTGCCCTATAGGATTTTCACATGCATTTTGCCAGGGAATGTACATAAGTCCGACTCGCAAAGCGTGTCCCCTCCTTACAATACTGACGGGCTCCGAGTCCAATGGCGATGTCCGTTTTGCTCTGCGGATTCATGGAGAGCTAACCCTAACCCTAAGTGGAATTTTGCCCTATGGGAATTTCCCATGCATTTTGCCAGGGAATGTACATAAGTCCGACTCGCAAGGCGTGTCCCCTCCTAACCATACCGACGGGCTCCGAGTCCAATTGCGATATCTGTTTTGCTCTGCGGATTCATGGAGAGCTAACCCTAACCCTAAGTGGAATTTTGCCCTATGGGATTTTCCCATGCATTTTGCCAGAAAAAGTACATAAGGCCGACTCGGAAGGCGTGTCCTCTCCTAACCATACCGATGGTCTCCGAGTCCAATGGCGATGTCCGCTTTGCTCTGCGTCTTCATGGAGAGCTAACCCTAACCCTAAGTGGAATTTTGCCCTATGGGATTTTCCCATGCATTTTGCCAGAAAAAGTACATAAGGCCGACTCGCAAGGTGTGTCCCCTCCTAACCATACCGACGGGCTCCGAGTCCAATGGCGATGTCCGTTTTGCTCTGCGGATTCATGGAGAGCTAACCCTAACCCTAAGTGGAATTTTGCCCTATGGGATTTTCCCATGCATTTTTTCAAAAAAAGTACATAAGGCCGATTCGCAAGGCGTGTCCACTCCTAACCATACCGACGGTCTCCGAGTCCAATGGCGATGTCCGTTTTGCTCTGCGGATTCATGGAGAGCTAACCCTAACCCTAAGTGGAATTTTGCCCTATAGGATTTTCCCATGCATTTTGCCAGGGAATGTACATAAGTCCGACTCGCAAAGCGTGTCCCCTCCTTACCATACTGACGGGCTCCGAGTCCAATGGCGATGTCCGTTTTGCTCTGCGGATTCATGGAGAGCTAACCCTAACCCTAAGTGGAATTTTGCCCTATGGGAATTTCCCATGCATTTTGCCAGGGAATGTACATAAGTCCGACTCGCAAGGCGTGTCCCCTCCTAACCACACCGACGGGCTCCGAGTCCAATTGCGATATCCGTTTTGCTCTGCGGATTCATGGAGAGCTAACCCTAACCCTAAGTGGAATTTTGCCCTATGGGATTTTCCCATTCATTTTGCCAGGGAATGTACATAAGGCCGACTCAGAAGGGTTGCCCCCTCCTAACCATACCGACGGTCTCCGAGTCCAATGGCGATGTCCGTTTTGCTCTGCGGATTCATGGAGAGCTAACCCTAACCCTAAGTGGAATTTTGCCCTATAGGATTTTCACATGCATTTTGCCAGGGAATGTACATAAGTCCGACTCGCAAAGCGTGTCCCCTCCTTACAATACTGACGGGCTCCGAGTCCAATGGCGATGTCCGTTTTGCTCTGCGGATTCATGGAGAGCTAACCCTAACCCTAAGTGGAATTTTGCCCTATGGGAATTTCCCATGCATTTTGCCAGGGAATGTACATAAGTCCGACTCGCAAGGCGTGTCCCCTCCTAACCATACCGACGGGCTCCGAGTCCAATTGCGATATCTGTTTTGCTCTGCGGATTCATGGAGAGCTAACCCTAACCCTAAGTGGAATTTTGCCCTATGGGATTTTCCCATGCATTTTGCCAGAAAAAGTACATAAGGCCGACTCGGAAGGCGTGTCCTCTCCTAACCATACCGATGGTCTCCGAGTCCAATGGCGATGTCCGCTTTGCTCTGCGTCTTCATGGAGAGCTAACCCTAACCCTAAGTGGAATTTTGCCCTATGGGATTTTCCCATGCATTTTGCCAGAAAAAGTACATAAGGCCGACTCGCAAGGTGTGTCCCCTCCTAACCATACCGACGGGCTCCGAGTCCAATGGCGATGTCCGTTTTGCTCTGCGGATTCATGGAGAGCTAACCCTAACCCTAAGTCGAATTTTGCCCTATGGGATTTTCCCATGCATTTTTCCAGAAAAAGTACATAAGGCCGATTCGCAAGGCGTGTCCACTCCTAACCATACCGACGGTCTCCGAGTCCAATGGCGATGTCCGTTTTGCTCTGCGGATTCATGGAGAGCTAACCCTAACCCTAAGTGGAATTTTGCCCTATAGGATTTTCCCATGCATTTTGCCAGGGAATGTACATAAGTCCGACTCGCAAAGCGTGTCCCCTCCTTACAATACTGACGGGCTCCGAGTCCAATGGCGATGTCCGTTTTGCTCTGCGGATTCATGGAGAGCTAACCCTAACCCTAAGTGGAATTTTGCCCTATGGGAATTTCCCATGCATTTTGCCAGGGAATGTACATAAGTCCGACTCGCAAGGCGTGTCCCCTCCTAACCATACCGACGGGCTCCGAGTCCAATTGCGATATCCGTTTTGCTCTGCGGATTCATGGAGAGCTAACCCTAACCCTAAGTGGAATTTTGCCCTATGGGATTTTCCCATTCATTTTGCCAGGGAATGTACATAAGGCCGACTCAGAAGGGTTGCCCCCTCCTAACCATACTGATGGGCTCTGAGTCCAATGGCGATATCCATTTTGCTCTGCGGATTCATGGAGAGCTAACCCTAACCCTAAGTGGAATTTTGCCCTATAGGATTTTCCCATGCATTTTGCCAGGGAATGTACATAAGTCCGACTCGCAAAGCGTGTCCCCTCCTTACCATACTGACGGGCTCCGAGTCCAATGGCGATGTCCGTTTTGCTCTGCGGATTCATGGAGAGCTAACCCTAACCCTAAGTGGAATTTTGCCCTATGGGAATTTCCCATGCATTTTGCCAGGGAATGTACATAAGTCCGACTCGCAAGGCGTGTCCCCTCCTAACCACACCGACGGGCTCCGAGTCCAATTGCGATATCCGTTTTGCTCTGCGGATTCATGGAGAGCTAACCCTAACCCTAAGTGGAATTTTGCCCTATGGGATTTTCCCATTCATTTTGCCAGGGAATGTACATAAGGCCGACTCAGAAGGGTTGCCCCCTCCTAACCATACCGACGGTCTCCGAGTCCAATGGCGATGTCCGTTTTGCTCTGCGGATTCATGGAGAGCTAACCCTAACCCTAAGTGGAATTTTGCCCTATAGGATTTTCACATGCATTTTGCCAGGGAATGTACATAAGTCCGACTCGCAAAGCGTGTCCCCTCCTTACAATACTGACGGGCTCCGAGTCCAATGGCGATGTCCGTTTTGCTCTGCGGATTCATGGAGAGCTAACCCTAACCCTAAGTGGAATTTTGCCCTATGGGAATTTCCCATGCATTTTGCCAGGGATTGTACATAAGTCCGACTCGCAAGGCGTGTCCCCTCCTAACCATACCGACGGGCTCCGAGTCCAATTGCGATATCTGTTTTGCTCTGCGGATTCATGGAGAGCTAACCCTAACCCTAAGTGGAATTTTGCCCTATGGGATTTTCCCATGCATTTTGCCAGAAAAAGTACATAAGGCCGACTCGGAAGGCGTGTCCTCTCCTAACCATACCGATGGTCTCCGAGTCCAATGGCGATGTCCGCTTTGCTCTGCGTCTTCATGGAGAGCTAACCCTAACCCTAAGTGGAATTTTGCCCTATGGGATTTTCCCATGCATTTTTCCAGAAAAAGTACATAAGGCCGACTCGCAAGGTGTGTCCCCTCCTAACCATACCGACGGGCTCCGAGTCCAATGGCGATGTCCGTTTTGCTCTGCGGATTCATGGAGAGCTAACCCTAACCCTAAGTCGAATTTTGCCCAATGGGATTTTCCCATGCATTTTTCCAGAAAAAGTACATAAGGCCGATTCGCAAGGCGTGTCCACTCCTAACCATACCGACGGTCTCCGAGTCCAATGGCGATGTCCGTTTTGCTCTGCGGATTCATGGAGAGCTAACCCTAACCCTAAGTGGAATTTTGCCCTATAGGATTTTCCCATGCATTTTGCCAGGGAATGTACATAAGTCCGACTCGCAAAGCGTGTCCCCTCCTTACAATACTGACGGGCTCCGAGTCCAATGGCGATGTCCGTTTTGCTCTGCGGATTCATGGAGAGCTAACCCTAACCCTAAGTGGAATTTTGCCCTATGGGAATTTCCCATGCATTTTGCCAGGGAATGTACATAAGTCCGACTCGCAAGGCGTGTCCCCTCCTAACCATACCGACGGGCTCCGAGTCCAATTGCGATATCCGTTTTGCTCTGCGGATTCATGGAGAGCTAACCCTAACCCTAAGTGGAATTTTGCCCTATGGGATTTTCCCATTCATTTTGCCAGGGAATGTACATAAGGCCGACTCAGAAGGGTTGCCCCCTCCTAACCATACTGATGGGCTCTGAGTCCAATGGCGATATCCATTTTGCTCTGCGGATTCATGGAGAGCTAACCCTAACCCTAAGTGGAATTTTGCCCTATGGGATTTTCCCATGCATTTTGCCAGAAAAAGTACATAAGGCCGACTCGGAAGGCGTGTCCTCTCCTAACCATACCGATGGTCTCCGAGTCCAATGGCGATGTCCGCTTTGCTCTGCGTCTTCATGGAGAGCTAACCCTAACCCTAAGTGGAATTTTGCCCTATGGGATTTTCCCATGCATTTTGCCAGAAAAAGTACATAAGGCCGACTCGCAAGGTGTGTCCCCTCCTAACCATACCGACGGGCTCCGAGTCCAATGGCGATGTCCGTTTTGCTCTGCGGATTCATGGAGAGCTAACCCTAACCCTAAGTGGAATTTTGCCCTATGGTATTTTCCCATGCATTTTTTCAAAAAAAGTACATAAGGCCGATTCGCAAGGCGTGTCCACTCCTAACCATACCGACGGTCTCCGAGTCCAATGGCGATGTCCGTTTTGCTCTGCGGATTCATGGAGAGCTAACCCTAACCCTAAGTGGAATTTTGCCCTATAGGATTTTCCCATGCATTTTGCCAGGGAATGTACATAAGTCCGACTCGCAAAGCGTGTCCCCTCCTTACCATACTGACGGGCTCCGAGTCCAATGGCGATGTCCGTTTTGCTCTGCGGATTCATGGAGAGCTAACCCTAACCCTAAGTGGAATTTTGCCCTATGGGAATTTCCCATGCATTTTGCCAGGGAATGTACATAAGTCCGACTCGCAAGGCGTGTCCCCTCCTAACCACACCGACGGGCTCCGAGTCCAATTGCGATATCCGTTTTGCTCTGCGGATTCATGGAGAGCTAACCCTAACCCTAAGTGGAATTTTGCCCTATGGGATTTTCCCATTCATTTTGCCAGGGAATGTACATAAGGCCGACTCAGAAGGGTTACCCCTCCTAACCATACCGATGGGCTCTGAGTCCAATGGCGATATCCATTTCGCTCTGCGGATTCATGGAGAGCTAACCCTAACCCTAAGTGGAATTTTGCCCTATGGGATTTTCCCATGCAGTTTGCCAGAAAAAGTACATAAGGCCGACTCGGAAGGCGTGTCCACTCCTAACCATACCGATGGTCTCCGAGTCCATTGGCGATGTCCGCTTTGCTCTGCGTCTTCATGGAGAGCTAACCCTAACCCTAAGTGGAATTTTCCCCTATGGGATTTTCCCATGCATTTTGCCAGAAAAAGTACATAAGGCCGACTCGGAAGGCGTGTTCACTCTTAACCATACTGACGGTCTCCGAGTCCAATGGCGATGTCCGTTTTGCTCTGCGGATTCATGGAGAGCTAACCCTAACCCTAAGTGGAATTTTGCCATATGGGAATTTCCCATGCATTTTGCCAGGGAATGTACATAAGTCCGACTCGCAAGGCGTGTCCCCTCCTTACCATACCGACGGGCTCCGAGTCCAATGGCGATGTCCGTTTTGCTCTGCGGATTCATGGAGAGCTAACCCTAACCCTAAGTGGAATTTTGCCCTATTGGATTTTCCCATGCATTTTTCCAGAAAAAGTACATAAGGCCGACTCGGAAGGCGTGTCCTCTCCTAACCATACCGATGGTCTCCGAGTCCAATGGCGATGTCCGCTTTGCTCTGCGTCTTCATGGAGAGCTAACCCTAACCCTAAGTGGAATTTTGCCCTATGGGATTTTCCCATGCATTTTGCCAGAAAAAGTACATAAGGCCGACTCGCAAGGTGTGTCCCCTCCTAACCATACCGACGGGCTCCGAGTCCAATGGCGATGTCCGTTTTGCTCTGCGGATTCATGGAGAGCTAACCCTAACCCTAAGTGGAATTTTGCCCTATGGGATTTTCCCATGCATTTTTTCAAAAAAAGTACATAAGGCCGATTCGCAAGGCGTGTCCACTCCTAACTATACCGACGGTCTCCGAGTCCAATGGCGATGTCCGTTTTGCTCTGCGGATTCATGGAGAGCTAACCCTAACCCTAAGTGGAATTTTGCCCTATAGGATTTTCCCATGCATTTTGCCAGGGAATGTACATAAGTCCGACTCGCAAAGCGTGTCCCCTCCTTACCATACTGACGGGCTCCGAGTCCAATGGCGATGTCCGTTTTGCTCTGCGGATTCATGGAGAGCTAACCCTAACCCTAAGTGGAATTTTGCCCTATGGGAATTTCCCATGCATTTTGCCAGGGAATGTACATAAGTCCGACTCGCAAGGCGTGTCCCCTCCTAACCACACCGACGGGCTCCGAGTCCAATTGCGATATCCGTTTTGCTCTGCGGATTCATGGAGAGCTAACCCTAACCCTAAGTGGAATTTTGCCCTATGGGATTTTCCCATTCATTTTGCCAGGGAATGTACATAAGGCCGACTCAGAAGGGTTGCCCCCTCCTAACCATACCGATGGGCTCTGAGTCCAATGGCGATATCCATTTTGCTCTGCGGATTCATGGAGAGCTAACCCTAACCCTAAGTGGAATTTTGCCCTATGGGATTTTCCCATGCAGTTTGCCAGAAAAAGTACATAAGGCCGACTCGGAAGGCGTGTCCACTCCTAACCATACCGATGGTCTCCGAGTCCATTGGCGATGTCCGCTTTGCTCTGCGTCTTCATGGAGAGCTAACCCTAACCCTAAGTGGAATTTTGCCCTATGGGATTTTCCCATGCATTTTGCCAGAAAAAGTACATAAGGCCGACTCGGAAGGCGTGTTCACTCTTAACCATACTGACGGTCTCCGAGTCCAATGGCGATGTCCGTTTTGCTCTGCGGATTCATGGAGAGCTAACCCTAACCCTAAGTGGAATTTTGCCATATGGGAATTTCCCATGCATTTTGCCAGGGAATGTACATAAGTCCGACTCGCAAGGCGTGTCCCCTCCTTACCATACCGACGGGCTCCGAGTCCAATGGCGATGTCCGTTTTGCTCTGCGGATTCATGGAGAGCTAACCCTAACCCTAAGTGGAATTTTGCCCTATTGGATTTTCCCATGCATTTTTCCAGAAAAAGTACATAAGGCCGACTCGGAAGGCGTGTCCACTCCTAACCATACCGACGGTCTCCGAGTCCAATGGCGATGTCCGTTTTGCTCTGCGGATAAATGGAGAGCTAACCCTAACCTTAAGTGGAATTTTGCCATATGGGAATTTCCCATGCATTTTGCCAGGGAATGTACATAAGTCCGACTCGCAAGGCGTGTCCCCTCCTTACCATACCGACGGGCTCCGAGTCCAATGGCGATGTCCGTTTTGCTCTGCGGATTCATGGAGAGCTAAACCTAACCCTAAGTGGAATTTTGCCCTATGGGATTTTCCCATGCATTTTTCCAGAAAAAGTACATAAGGCCGACTCGGAAGGCGTGTTCATTCTTAACCATACCGACGGTCTCCGAGTCCAATGGCGATGTCCGTTTTGCTCTGCGGATAAATGGAGAGCTAACCCTAACCCTAAGTGGAATTTTGCCATATGGGAATTTCCCATGCATTTTGCCAGGGAATGTACATAAGTCCGACTCGCAAGGCGTGTCCCCTCCTTACCATACCGACGGGCTCCGAGTCCAATGGCGATGTCCGTTTTGCTCTGCGGATTCATGGAGAGCTAACCCTAACCCTAAGTGGAATTTTGCCCTATTGGATTTTCCCATGCATTTTTCCAGAAAAAGTACATAAGGCCGACTGGGAAGGCGTGTCCACTCCTAACCATACCGACGGTCTCCGAGTCCAATGGCGATGTCCGTTTTGCTCTGCGGATTCATGGAGAGCTAACCCTAACCCTAAGTCGAATTTTGCCCTATGGGATTTTCCCATGCATTTTTCCAGAAAAAGTACATAAGGCCGATTCGCAAGGCGTGTCCACTCCTAACCATACCGACGGTCTCCGAGTCCAATGGCGATGTCCGTTTTGCTCTGCGGATTCATGGAGAGCTAACCCTAACCCTAAGTGGAATTTTGCCCTATAGGATTTTCCCATGCATTTTGCCAGGGAATGTACATAAGTCCGACTCGCAAAGCGTGTCCCCTCCTTACCATACTGACGGGCTCCGAGTCCAATGGCGATGTCCGTTTTGCTCTGCGGATTCATGGAGAGCTAACCCTAACCCTAAGTGGAATTTTGCCGTATGGGATTTTCCCATTCATTTTGCCAGGGAATGTACATAAGGCCGACTGAGAAGGGTTGCCCCCTCCTAACCATACCGATGGGCTCTGAGTCCAATGGCGATATCCGTTTTGCTCTGCGGATTCATGGAGAGCTAACCCTAACCCTAAGTGGAATTTTGCCCTATGGGATTTTCCCATGCATTTTGCCAGAAAAAGTACATAAGGCCGACTCGGAAGGCGTGTCCACTCCTAACCATACCGATGGTCTCCGAGTCCAATGGCGATGTCCGCTTTGCTCTGCGTCTTCATGGAGAGCTAACCCTAACCCTAAGTGGAATTTTGCCCTATGGGATTTTCCCATGCATTTTTCCAGAAAAAGTACATAAGGCCGACTCGGAAGGCGAGTCCACTCCTAACCATACCGACGGTCTCCGAGTCCAATGGCGATGTCCGTTTAACTCTGCGGATTCATGGAGAGCTAACCCTAACCCTAAGTGGAATTTTGCCCTATGGGATTTTCCCATGCATTTTTCCAGAAAAAGTACATAAGGCCGACTCGGAAGGCGTGTTCACTCTTAACCATACCGATGGTCTCCGAGTCCAATGGCGATGTCCGTTTTGCTCTGCGGATAAATGGAGAGCTAACCCTAACCCTAAGTGGAATTTTGCCATATGGGAATTTCCCATGCATTTTGCCAGGGAATGTACATAAGTCCGACTCGCAAGGCGTGTCCCCTCCTTACCATACCGACGGGCTCCGAGTCCAATGGCGATGTCCGTTTTGCTCTGCGGATTCATGGAGAGCTAAACCTAACCCTAAGTGGAATTTTGCCCTATTGGATTTTCCCATGCATTTTTCCAGAAAAAGTACATAAGGCCGACTCGGAAGGCTTGTCCACTCCTACCCATACCGATGGTCTCCGAGTCCAATGGCGATGTCCGCTTTGCTCTGCGGATTCATGGAGAGCTAACCCTAACCCTAAGTGGAATTTTGCCCTATGGGATTTTCCCATGCATTTTGCCAGAAAAAGTACATAAGGCCGACTCGGAAGGCGTGTCCACTCCTAACCATACCGATGGTCTCCGAGTCCAATGGCGATGTCCGCTTTGCTCTGCGTCTTCATGGAGAGCTAACCCTAACACTAAGTGGAATTATGCCATATGGGATTTTCCCATGCATTTTGCAAGGGCATTTATATAAGTCCGACTCGCAAGGTGTGTCCCCTCCTAACCATACCGATGGTCTCCGAGTCCAATGGCGATGTCCGTTTTGCTCTGCGGATTCATGGAGAGCTAACCCTAACCCTAAGTGGAATTTTGCCCTATGGGATTTTCCCATGCATTTTTCCAGAAAAAGTACATAAGGCCGACTCGGAAGGCATGTTCACTCTTAACCATACCGACGGTCTCCGAGTCCAATGGCGATGTCCGTTTTGCTCTGCGGATTCATGGAGAGCTTACCCTAACCCTAAGTGGAATTTTCCCCTATTGGATTTTCCCATGCATTTTTCCAGAAAAAGTACATAAGGCCGACTCGGAAGGCTTGTCCACTCCTAACCATACCGATGGTCTCCGAGTCCAATGGCGATGTCCGTTTTGCTCTGCGGATTCATGGAGAGCTAACCCTAACCCTAAGTGGAATTTTGCCATATGGGAATTTCCCATGCATTTTGCCAGGGAATGTACATAAGTCCGACTCGCAAGGCGTGTCCCCTCCTTACCATACCGACGGTCTCCGAGTCCAATGGCGATGTCCGTTTTGCTCTGCGGATTCATGGAGAGCTAACCCTAACCCTAAGTGGAATTTTGCCCTATTGGATTTTCCCATGCATTTTTCCAGAAAAAGTACATAAGGCCGACTCGGAAGGCGTGTCCACTCCTAACCATACCGATGGTCTCCGAGTCCAATGGCGATGTCCGCTTTGCTCTGCGTCTTCATGGAGAGCTAACCCTAACCCTAAGTGGAATTTTGCCCTATGGGATTTTCCCATGCATTTTGCCAGGGAATTTATATAAGTCCGACTCGCAAGGTGTGTCCCCTCCTAACCATACCGACGGGCTCCGAGTCCAATGGCGATGTCCGTTTTGCTCTGCGGATTCATGGAGAGCTAACCCTAACCCTAAGTGGAATTTTGCCCTATGGGATTTTCCCATGCATTTTTCCAGAAAAAGTACATAAGGCCGACTCGGAAGGCGTGTTCACTCTTAACCATACCGATGGTCTCCGAGTCCAATGGCGATGTCCGTTTTGCTCTGCGGATAAATGGAGAGCTAACCCTAACCCTAAGTGGAATTTTGCCATATGGGAATTTCCCATGCATTTTGCCAGGGAATGTACATAAGTCCGACTCGCAAGGCGTGTCCCCTCCTTACCATACCGACGGGCTCCGAGTCCAATGGCGATGTCCGTTTTGCTCTGCGGATTCATGGAGAGCTAAACCTAACCCTAAGTGGAATTTTGCCCTATTGGATTTTCCCATGCATTTTTCCAGAAAAAGTACATAAGGCCGACTCGGAAGGCTTGTCCACTCCTAACCATACCGATGGTCTCCGAGTCCAATGGCGATGTCCGCTTTGCTCTGCGGATTCATGGAGAGCTAACACTAACCCTAAGTGGAATTTTGCCCTATGGGATTTTCCCATGCATTTTGCCAGAAAAAGTACATAAGGCCGACTCGGAAGGCGTGTCCACTCCTAACCATACCGATGGTCTCCGAGTCCAATGGCGATGTCCGCTTTGCTCTGCGTCTTCATGGAGAGCTAACCCTAACACTAAGTGGAATTTTGCCATATGGGATTTTCCCATGCATTTTGCAAGGGCATTTATATAAGTCCGACTCGCAAGGTGTGTCCCCTCCTAACCATACCGATGGTCTCCGAGTCCAATGGCGATGTCCGTTTTGCTCTGCGGATTCATGGAGAGCTAACCCTAACCCTAAGTGGAATTTTGCCCTATGGGATTTTCCCATGCATTTTTCCAGAAAAAGTACATAAGGCCGACTCGGAAGGCGTGTTCACTCTTAACCATACCGACGGTCTCCGAGTCCAATGGCGATGTCCGTTTTGCTCTGCGGATTCATGGAGAGCTTACCCTAACCCTAAGTGGAATTTTGCCCTATTGGATTTTCCCATGCATTTTTCCAGAAAATGTACATAAGGCCGACTCGGAAGGCTTGTCCACTCCTAACCATACCGATGGTCTCCGAGTCCAATGGCGATGTCCGCTTTGCTCTGCGGATTCATGGAGAGCTAACCCTAACCCTAAGTGGAATTTTGCCCTATGGGATTTTCCCATGCATTTTGCCAGGGAATTTATATAAGTCCGACTCGCAAGGTGTGTCCCCTCCTAACCATACCGACGGGCTCCGAGTCCAATGGCGATGTCCGTTTTGCTCTGCGGATTCATGGAGAGCTAACCCTAACCCTAAGTGGAATTTTGCCCTATGGGATTTTCCCATGCATTTTTCCAGAAAAAGTACATAAGGCCGACTCGGAAGGCGTGTTCATTCTTAACCATACCGACGGTCTCCGAGTCCAATGGCGATGTCCGTTTTGCTCTGCGGATAAATGGAGAGCTAACCCTAACCCTAAGTGGAATTTTGCCATATGGGAATTTCCCATGCATTTTGCCAGGGAATGTACATAAGTCCGACTCGCAAGGCGTGTCCCCTCCTTACCATACCGACGGGCTCCGAGTCCAATGGCGATGTCCGTTTTGCTCTGCGGATTCATGGAGAGCTAACCCTAACCCTAAGTGGAATTTTGCCCTATTGGATTTTCCCATGCATTTTTCCAGAAAAAGTACATAAGGCCGACTGGGAAGGCGTGTCCACTCCTAACCATACCGATGGTCTCCGAGTCCAATGGCGATGTCCGTTTTGCTCTGCGGATTCATGGAGAGCTAACCCTAACCCTAAGTCGAATTTTGCCCTATGGGATTTTCCCATGCATTTTTCCAGAAAAAGTACATAAGGCCGATTCGCAAGGCGTGTCCACTCCTAACCATACCGACGGTCTCCGAGTCCAATGGCGATGTCCGTTTTGCTCTGCGGATTCATGGAGAGCTAACCCTAACCCTAAGTGGAATTTTGCCCTATAGGATTTTCCCATGCATTTTGCCAGGGAATGTACATAAGTCCGACTCGCAAAGCGTGTCCCCTCCTTACCATACTGACGGGCTCCGAGTCCAATGGCGATGTCCGTTTTGCTCTGCGGATTCATGGAGAGCTAACCCTAACCCTAAGTGGAATTTTGCCCTATGGGATTTTCCCATTCATTTTGCCAGGGAATGTACATAAGGCCGACTGAGAAGGGTTGCCCCCTCCTAACCATACCGATGGGCTCTGAGTCCAATGGCGATATCCGTTTTGCTCTGCGGATTCATGGAGAGCTAACCCTAACCCTAAGTGGAATTTTGCCCTATGGGATTTTCCCATGCATTTTGCCAGAAAAAGTACATAAGGCCGACTCGGAAGGCGTGTCCACTCCTAACCATACCGATGGTCTCCGAGTCCAATGGCGATGTCCGCTTTGCTCTGCGTCTTCATGGAGAGCTAACCCTAACCCTAAGTGGAATTTTGCCCTATGGGATTTTCCCATGCATTTTGCCAGGGAATTTATATAAGTCCGACTCGCAAGGTGTGTCCCCTCCTAACCATACCGACGGGCTCCGAGTCCAATGGCGATGTCCGTTTTGCTCTGCGGATTCATGGAGAGCTAACCCTAACCCTAAGTGGAATTTTGCCCTATGGGATTTTCCCATGCATTTTTCCAGAAAAAGTACATAAGGCCGACTCGGAAGGCGTGTTCACTCTTAACCATACCGACGGTCTCCGAGTCCAATGGCGATGTCCGTTTTGCTCTGCGGATAAATGGAGAGCTAACCCTAACCCTAAGTGGAATTTTGCCATATGGGAATTTCCCATGCATTTTGCCAGGGAATGTACATAAGTCCGACTCGCAAGGCGTGTCCCCTCCTTACCATACCGACGGGCTCCGAGTCCAATGGCGATGTCCGTTTTGCTCTGCGGATTCATGAAGAGCTAACCCTAACCCTAAGTGGAATTTTGCCCTATTGGATTTTCCCATGCATTTTTCCAGAAAAAGTACATAAGGCCGACTGGGAAGGCGTGTCCACTGCTAACCATACCGACGGTCTCCGAGTCCAATGGCGATGTCCGTTTTGCTCTGCGGATTCATGGAGAGCTAACCCTAACCCTAAGTGGAATTTTGCCCTCTAGGATTTTCCCATGCATTTTGCCAGGGAATGTACATAAGTCCGACTCGCAAAGCGTGTCCCCTCCTAACCAAACTGACGGGCTCCAAGTCCAATGGCGATGTCCGTTTTGCTCTGCGGATTCATGGAGAGCTAACCCTAACCCTAAGTGGAATTTTGCCCTATGGGAATTTCCCATGCATTTTGCCAGGGAATGTACATAAGTCCGACTCGCAAGGCGTGTCCCCTCCTAACCATACCGACGGTCTCCGAGTCCAATGGCCATATCCGTTTTGCTCTGCGGATTCATGGAGAGCTAACCCTAACCCTAAGTGGAATTTTGCCCTATGGGATTTCCCCATGCCTTTTGCCAGGGAATGTACATAAGGCCTACTCAGAAGAGTTGCCCCCTCCTAACCATACCGATGGTCTCCGAGTCCAATGCCGATGTCCATTTTAGTCTGCGGATTCATGGAGAGCTAACCCTAACCCTAAGTCGAATTTTGCCCTATGGGATTTTCCCATGCATTTTTCCAGAAAAAGTACATAAGGCCGATTCGCAAGGCGTGTCCACTCCTAACCATACCGATGGTCTCCGAGTCCAATGGCGATGTCCGTTTTGCTCTGCGGATTCATGGAGAGCTAACCCTAACCCTAAGTGGAATTTTGCCCTATGGGATTTCCCCATGCATTTTGCCAGGGAATGTACATAAGGCCGACTCAGAAGGGTTGCCCCCTCCTAACCATACCGATGGGCTCCAATGGCGATGTCCGTTTTGTCCGCGGATTCATGGACAGCTAACCCTAACCCTAAGTGGAATTTTGCCCTATGGGATTTTCCCATGCATTTTTCCAGAAAAAGTACATAAGGCCGACTCGGAAGGCGTGTCCACTCCTAACCATACTGACGGTCTCCGAGTCCAATGGCGATGTCCGTTTTGCTCTGCAGATTCATGGAGAGCTAACCCTAACCCTAAGTGGAATTTTGCCCTATAGGATTTTCCCATGCATTTTGCCAGGGAATGTACATAAATCTGACTCGCAAAGTGTGTCCCCTCCTAACCATACTGACGGGCTCCGAGTCCAATGGCGATGTCCCTTTTGCTCTGGGGATTCATGGAGAGCTAACCCTAACCCTAAGTGGAATTTTGCCCTATGGGATTTTCCCATTCATTTTCCCAGGAAAAGTACATAAGGCCGACTCGGAAGGCGTGTGCACTCTAACCATACCGACGGTCTCCGAGTCCAATGGCGATGTCCGTTTTGCTCTGCAGATTCATGGAGAGCTAACCCTAACCCTAAGTAGAATTTTGCCCTATGGGATTTTACCATGCATTTTTCCAGAAAAAGTACATAAAGCCGACTCGGAAGGCGTGTCCACTCCTAACAATACCGACGGTCTCCGAGTCCAATGGCGATGTCCGTTTTGCTCTGCGGATTCATGGAGAGCTAACCCTAACCCTAAGTGGAATTTTGACCTATAGAATTTTCCCATGCATTTTGCCAGGGGATGTACATAAGTCCGACTCGCAAAGCGTGTCCCCTCCTAACCATACTGATGGGCTCCGAGTCCAATGGCGATGTCCGTTTTGCTCTGCGGATTCATGGAGAGCTAACCCTAACCCTAAGTGGAATTTTGCCCTATGGGATTTCCCCATGCATTTTGCCAGGGAATGTACATAAGGCCGACTCAGAAGGGTTGCCCCCTCCTAACCATACCGAAGGGCTCCAATGGCGATGTCCGTTTTGTCCGCGGATTCATGGACAGCTAACCCTAACCCTAAGTGGAATTTTGCCCTATGGGATTTTCCCATGCATTTTTCCAGAAAAAGTACATAAGGCCGACTCGGAAGGCGTGTCCACTCCTAACCATACTGACGGTCTCCGAGTCCAATGGCGATGTCCGTTTTGCTCTGCAGATTCATGGAGAGCTAACCCTAACCCTAAGTGGAATTTTGCCCTATGGGATTTTCCCATGCATTTTTCCAGAAAAAGTACATAAGGCCGACTCGGAAGGCGTGTCCCCTCCTTACCATACCGACGGTCTCCGAGTCCAATGGCGATGTCCGCTTTGCTCTGCGTCTTCATGGAGAGCTAACCCTAACCCTAAGTGGAATTTTGCCCTATGGGATTTTCCCATGCATTTTGCCAGGGAATTTATATAAGTCCGACTCGCAAGGTGTGTCCCCTCCTAACCATACCGACGGGCTCCGAGTCCAATGGCGATGTC
This sequence comes from Rhabdophis nuchalis, assembly GCA_039707465.1. Lineage (NCBI taxonomy): Eukaryota > Metazoa > Chordata > Lepidosauria > Squamata > Natricidae > Rhabdophis > Rhabdophis nuchalis. The sequence goes on along the minus strand of CM077643.1, from coordinate 154,352,755 downwards.
CGTTTTGCTCTGCGGATTCATGGAGAGCTAACCCTAACCCTAAGTGGAATTTTGCCCTATGGGATTTTCCCATGCATTTTTCCAGAAAAAGTACATAAGGCCGACTCGGAAGGCGTGTTCACTCTTAACCATACCGACGGTCTCCGAGTCCAATGGCGATGTCCGTTTTGCTCTGCGGATAAATGGAGAGCTAACCCTAACCCTAAGTGGAATTTTGCCATATGGGAATTTCCCATGCATTTTGCCAGGGAATGTACATAAGTCCGACTCGCAAGGCGTGTCCCCTCCTTACCATACCGACGGGCTCCGAGTCCAATGGCGATGTCCGTTTTGCTCTGCGGATTCATGGAGAGCTAACCCTAACCCTAAGTGGAATTTTGCCCTATTGGATTTTCCCATGCATTTTTCCAGAAAAAGTACATAAGGCCGACTCGGAAGGCGTGTCCACTCCTAACCATACCGATGGTCTCCTAGTCCAATGGCGATGTCCGCTTTGCTCTGCGGATTCATGGAGAGCTAACCCTAACCCTAAGTGGAATTTTGCCCTATGGGATTTTCCCATGCATTTTGCCAGGGAATTTATATAAGTCCGACTCGCAAGGTGTGTCCCCTCCTAACCATACCGACGGGCTCCGAGTCCAATGGCGATGTCCGTTTTGCTCTGCGGATTCATGGAGAGCTAACCCTAACCCTAAGTGGAATTTTGCCCTATGGGATTTTCCCATGCATTTTTCCAGAAAAAGTACATAAGGCCGACTCGGAAGGCGTGTTCACTCTTAACCATACCGACGGTCTCCGAGTCCAATGGCGATGTCCGTTTTGCTCTGCGGATAAATGGAGAGCTAACCCTAACCCTAAGTGGAATTTTGCCATATGGGAATTTCCCATGCATTTTGCCAGGGAATGTACATAAGTCCGACTCGCAAGGCGTGTCCCCTCCTTACCATACCGACAGGCTCCGAGTCCAATGGCGATGTCCGTTTTGCTCTGCGGATTCATGGAGAGCTAACCCTAACCCTAAGTGGAATTTTGCCCTATTGGATTTTCCCATGCATTTTTCCAGAAAAAGTACATAAGGCCGACTGGGAAGGCGTGTCCACTCCCAACCATACCGACGGTCTCCGAGTCCAATGGCGATGTCCGTTTTGCTCTGCGGATTCATGGAGAGCTAACCCTAACCCTAAGTCGAATTTTGCCCTATGGGATTCTCCCATGCATTTTTCCAGAAAAAGTACATAAGGCCGATTCGCAAGGCGTGTCCACTCCTAACCATACCGACGGTCTCCGAGTCCAATGGCGATGTCCGTTTTGCTCTGCGGATTCATGGAGAGCTAACCCTAACCCTAAGTGGAATTTTGCCCTATAGGATTTTCCCATGCATTTTGCCAGGGAATGTACATAAGTCCGACTCGCAAAGCGTGTCCCCTCCTTACCATACTGACGGGCTCCGAGTCCAATGGCGATGTCCGTTTTGCTCTGCGGATTCATGGAGAGCTAACCCTAACCCTAAGTGGAATTTTGCCCTATGGGATTTTCCCATGCATTTTGCCAGAAAAAGTACATAAGGACGACTCGGAAGGCGTGTCCACTCCTAACCATACCGATGGTCTCCGAGTCCAATGGCGATGTCCGCTTTGCTCTGCGTCTTCATGGAGAGCTAACCCTAACCCTAAGTGGAATTTTGCCCTATGGGATTTTCCCATGCATTTTGCCAGGGAATTTATATAAGTCCGACTCGCAAGGTGTGTCCCCTCCTAACCATACCGACGGGCTCCGAGTCCAATGGCGATGTCCGTTTTGCTCTGCGGATTCATGGAGAGCTAACCCTGACCCTAAGTGGAATTTTGCCCTATGGGATTTTCCCATGCATTTTTCCAGAAAAAGTACATAAGGCCGACTCGGAAGGCGTGTTCACTCTTAACCATACCGACGGTCTCCGAGTCCAATGGCGATGTCCGTTTTGCTCTGCGGATAAATGGAGAGCTAACCCTAACCCTAAGTGGAATTTTGCCATATGGGAATTTCCCATGCATTTTGCCAGGGAATGTACATAAGTCCGACTCGCAAGGCGTGTCCCCTCCTTACCATACCGACGGGCTCCGAGTCCAATGGCGATGTCCGTTTTGCTCTGCGGATTCATGGAGAGCTAACCCTAACCCTAAGTGGAATTTTGCCCTATTGGATTTTCCCATGCATTTTTCCAGAAAAAGTACATAAGGCCGACTGGGAAGGCGTGTCCACTCCTAACCATACCGACGGTCTCCGAGTCCAATGGCGATGTCCGTTTTGCTCTGCGGATTCATGGAGAGCTAACCCTAACCCTAAGTGGAATTTTGCCCTCTAGGATTTTCCCATGCATTTTGCCAGGGAATGTACATAAGTCCGAATCGCAAAGCGTGTCCCCTCCTAACCAAACTGACGGGCTCCAAGTCCAATGGCGATGTCCGTTTTGCTCTGCGGATTCATGGAGAGCTAACCCTAACCCTAAGTGGAATTTTGCCCTATGGGAATTTCCCATGCATTTTGCCAGGGAATGTACATAAGTCCGACTCGCAAGGCGTGTCCCCTCCTAACCATACCGACGGTCTCCGAGTCCAATGGCCATATCCGTTTTGCTCTGCGGATTCATGGAGAGCTAACCCTAACCATAAGTGGAATTTTGCCCTATGGGATTTCCCCATGCCTTTTGCCAGGGAATGTACATAAGGCCGACTCAGAAGAGTTGCCCCCTCCTAACCATACCGATGGTCTCCGAGTCCAATGCCGATGTCCATTTTAGTCTGCGGATTCATGGAGAGCTAACCCTAACCCTAAGTCGAATTTTGCCCTATGGGATTTTCCCATGCATTTTTCCAGAAAAAGTACATAAGGCCGATTCGCAAGGCGTGTCCACTCCTAACCATACCGATGGTCTCCGAGTCCAATGGCGATGTCCGTTTTGCTCTGCGGATTCATGGAGAGCTAACCCTAACCCTAAGTGGAATTTTGCCCTATGGGATTTTCCCATTCATTTTGGCAGGGAATGTACATAAGGCCGACTCAGAAGGGTTGCCCCCTCCTAACCATACCGATGGGCTCTGAGTCCAATGGCGATATCCGTTTTGCTCTGCGGATTCATGGAGAGCTAACCCTAACCCTAAGTGGAATTTTGCCCTATGGGATTTCCCCATGCATTTTGCCAGGGAATGTACATAAGGCCGACTCAGAAGGGTTGCCCCCTCCTAACCATACCGATGGGCTCCAATGGTGATGTCCGTTTTGTCCGCGGATTCATGGACAGCTAACCCTAACCCTAAGTGGAATTTTGCCCTATGGGATTTTCCCATGCATTTTTCCAGAAAAAGTACATAAGGCCGACTCGGAAGGCGTGTCCACTCCTAACCATACTGACGGTCTCCGAGTCCAATGGCGATGTCCGTTTTGCTCTGCAGATTCATGGAGAGCTAACCCTAACCCTAAGTGGAATTTTGCCCTATAGGATTTTCCCATGCATTTTGCCAGGGAATGTACATAAATCTGACTCGCAAAGTGTGTCCCCTCCTAACCATACTGACGGGCTCCGAGTCCAATGGCGATGTCCCTTTTGCTCTGGGGATTCATGGAGAGCTAACCCTAACCCTAAGTGGAATTTTGCCCTATGGGATTTTCCCATTCATTTTCCCAGGAAAAGTACATAAGGCCGACTCGGAAGGCGTGTGCACTCCTAACCATACCGACGGTCTCCGAGTCCAATGGCGATGTCCGTTTTGCTCTGCAGATTCATGGAGAGCTAACCCTAACCCTAAGTAGAATTTTGCCCTATGGGATTTTACCATGCATTTTTCCAGAAAAAGTACATAAAGCCGACTCGGAAGGCGTGTCCACTCCTAACCATACCGACGGTCTCCGAGTCCAATGGCGATGTCCGTTTTGCTCTGCGGATTCATGGAGAGCTAACCCTAACCATAAGTGGAATTTTGACCTATAGAATTTTCCCATGCATTTTGCCAGGGGATGTACATAAGTCCGACTCGCAAAGCGTGTCCCCTCCTAACCATACTGATGGGCTCCGAGTCCAATGGCGATGTCCGTTTTGCTCTGCGTATTCATGGAGAGCTAACCCTAACCCTAAGTGGAATTTTGCCCTATTGGATTTTCCCATTCATTTTTCCAGGAAAAGTACATAAGGCCGACTCGGAAGGCGTGTCCACTCCTAACCATACCGACGGTCTCCGAGTCCAATGGCGATGTCCGTTTTGCTCTGCGGATTCATGGAGAGCTAACCCTAACCCTAAGTGGAATTTTGCCCTATAGGATTTTCCCATGCATTTTGCCAGGGAATGTACATAAGTCCGACTCGCAAAGCGTGTCCCCTCCTAACCATACTGAGGGGGCTCCGAGTCCAATGGCGATGTCCGTTTTGCTCTGGGGATTCATGGAGAGCTAACCCTATCCCTAAGTGGAATTTTGCCCTCTAGGATTTTCCCATGCATTTTGCCAGGGAATGTACATAAGTCCGACTCGCAAAGCGTGTCCCCTCCTAACCATACTGACGGGCTCCGAGTCCAATGGCGATGTCCGTTTTGCTCTGCGGATTCATGGAGAGCTAACCCTAACCCTAAGTGGAATTTTGCCCTATGGGAATTTCCCATGCATTTTGCCAGGGAATGTACATAAGTCCGACTCGCAAGGCGTGTCCCCTCATAACCATACCGACGCGCTCCGAGTCCAATGGCGATATCCGTTTTGCTCTGCGGATTCATGGAGAGCTAACCCTAACCCTAAGTGGAATTTTGCCCTATGGGATTTCCCCATGCATTTTGCCAGAGAATGTACATAAGGCCGACGCAGAAGGGTTGCCCCCTCCTAACCATACCGATGGGCTCTGAGTCCAATGGCGATATCCGTTTTGCTCTGCGGATTCATGGGGAGCTAACCCTAACCCTACGTGGAATTTTGCCCTATAGGATTTTCCCATGCATTTTTCCAGAAAAAGTACATAAGCCCGACTCGGAAGGCGTGTCCACTCCTAACCATACCGATGGTCTCCGAGTCCAATGGCGATGTCCGTTTTGCTCTGCGGATTCATGGAGAGCTAACCCTAACCCTAAGTGGAATTTTGCCCTATGGGATTTTCCCATGCATTTTGCCAGGGAATGTACATAAGTCCGACTCAGAAGGGTTGCCCCCTCCTAACCATACCGATGGGCTCCAATGGCGATGTCCGTTTTGTCCGCGGATTCATGGACAGCTAACCCTAACCCTAAGTGGAATTTTGCCCTATGGGATTTTCCCATGCATTTTTCCAGAAAAAGTACATAAGGCCGACTCGGAAGGCGTGTCCACTCCTAACCATACTGACGGTCTCCGAGTCCAATGGCGATGTCCGTTTAACTCTGCGGATTCATGGAGAGCTAACCCTAACCCTAAGTGGAACTTTGCCCTATTGGAATTTCCCATGCCTTTTGCCAGGGAATGTACATAAGTCCGACTCGCAAGGCGTAACCCCTCCTAACCATACCGACGGTCTCCGAGTCCAATGGCAATGTCTGTTTTGCTCTGCGGATTCATGGAGAGCTTACCCTAACCCTAAGTCGAATTTTGCCCTATGGGATTTTCCCATGCATTTTTCCAGAAAAAGTACATAAGGCCGATTCGCAAGGCGTGTCCACTCCTAACCATACCGACGGTCTCCGAGTCCAATGGCGATGTCCGTTTTGCTCTGCGGATTCATGGAGAGCTAACCCTAACCCTAAGTGGAATTTTGCCCTATAGGATTTTCCCATGCATTTTGCCAGGGAATGTACATAAGTCCGACTCGCAAAGCGTGTCCCCTCCTTACCATACTGACGGGCTCCGAGTCCAATGGCGATGTCTGTTTTGCTCTGCAGATTCATGGAGAGCTAACCCTAACCCTAAGTGGAATTTTGCCCTATGGGTATTTCCCATGCATTTTGCCAGGGAATGTACATAAGTCCGACTCGCAAGGCGTGTCCCCTCCTAACCATACCGATGGGCTCCGAGTCCAATGGCGATGTCCATTTTGCTCTGCGGATTCATGGAGAGCTAACCCTAACCCTAAGTGGAATTTTGCCCTATGGGATTTTCCCATGCATTTTTCCAGAAAAAGTACATAAGGCCGACTCGGAAGGCGAATCCACTCCTAACCATACTGACGGTCTCCGTGTCCAGTGGCGATGTCCATTTAACTCTGCGGATTCATGGAGAGCTAACCCTAACCCTAAGAGGAACTTTGCCCTATGGGATTTTCCCATGCATTTTGCCAGTGAATGTACATAAGTCCGACTCGCAAGACGTGCCCCCTCCTAACCATACAGATTTGCCCCAAGTCCAATGGCGATGTCCGTTTTGCTCTGCGGATTCATGGAGAGCTAACCCTAACCCTAAGTGGAATTTTGCCCTATGGGAATTTCCCATGCATTTTGCCAGGGAATGTACATATGTCCGACTCGCAAGGCGTAACCCCTCCTAACCATACCAACGGTCTCCGAGTCCAATGGCAATGTCTGTTTTGCTCTGCGGATTCATGGAGAGCTTACCCTAACCCTAAGTCGAATTTTGCCCTATGGGATTTTCCCATGCATTTTTCCAGAAAAAGTACATAAGGCCGATTCGCAAGGCGTGTCCACTCCTAACCATACCGACGGTCTCCGAGTCCAATGGCGATGTCCGTTTTGCTCTGCGGATTCATGGAGAGCTAACCCTAACCCTAAGTGGAATTTTGCCCTATAGGATTTTCCCATGCATTTTGCCAGGGAATGTACATAAGTCCGACTCGCAAAGCGTGTCCCCTCCTTACCATACTGACGGGCTCCGAGTCCAATGGCGATGTCCGTTTTGCTCTGCAGATTCATGGAGTGCTAACCCTAACCCTAAGTGGAATTTTGCCCTATGGGTATTTCCCATGCATTTTGCCAGGGAATGTACATAAGTCCGACTCGCAAGGCGTGTCCCCTCCTAACCATACCGATGGGCTCCGAGTCCAATGGCGATGTCCATTTTGCTCTGCGGATTCATGGAGAGCTAACCCTAACCCTAAGTGGAATTTTGCCCTATGGGATTTTCCCATGCATTTTTCCAGAAAAAGTACATAAGGCCGACTCGGAAGGCGAATCCACTCCTAACCATACTGACGGTCTCCGTGTCCAGTGGCGATGTCCGTTTAACTCTGCGGATTCATGGAGAGCTAACCCTAACCCTAAGAGGAACTTTGCCCTATGGGATTTTCCCATGCATTTTGCCAGTGAATGTACATAAGTCCGACTCGCAAGACGTGCCCCCTCCTAACCATACAGATTTCCCCCAAGTCCAATGGCGATGTCCGTTTTGCTCTGCGGATTCATGGAGAGCTAACCCTAACCCTAAGTGGAATTTTGCCCTATGGGAATTTCCCATGCATTTTGCCAGGGAATGTACATATGTCCGACTCGCAAGGCTTAACCCCTCCTAACCATACCAACGGTCTCCGAGTCCAATGGCGATGTCCGTTTTGCTCTGCGGATTCATGGAGAGCTAACCCTAACCCTAAGTCGAATTTTGCCCTATGGGATTTTCCCATGCATTTTTCCAGAAAAAGTACATAAGGCCGATTCGCAAGGCGTGTCCACTCCTAACCATACCGACGGTCTCCGAGTCCAATGGCGATGTCCGTTTTGCTCTGCGGATTCATGGAGAGCTAACCCTAACCCTAAGTGGAATTTTGCCCTCTAGGATTTTCCCATGCATTTTGCCAGTGAATGTACATAAGTCCGTCTCGCAAGACGTGCCCCCTCCTAACCATACCGATGTCCCCCGAGTCCAATGGCGATGTCCATTTTGCTCTGCGGATTCATGGAGAGCTAACCCTAACCCTAAGTGGAATTTTGCCCTATAGGATTTTCCCATGGATTTTGCCAGGGAATGTACATAAGTCCGACTCGCAAAGCGTGTCCCCTCCTTACCATACTGACGGGCTCCGAGTCCAATGGCGATGTCCATTTTGCTCTGCGGATTCATGGAGAGCTAACCCTAACCCTAAGTCGAATTTTGCCCTATGGGATTTTCCCATGCATTTTTCCAGAAAAAGTACATAAGGCCGATTCGCAAGGCGTGTCCACTCCTAACCATACCGATGGTCTCCGAGTCCAATGGCGATGTCCGTTTTGCTCTGCGGATTCATGGAGACCTAACCCTAACCCTAAGTGGAATTTTGCCCTATGGGATTTCCCCATGCCTTTTGCCAGGGAATGTACATAAGGCCGACTCAGAAGGGTTGCCCCCTCCTAACCATACCGATGGGCTCCAATGGCGATGTCCGTTTTGTCCGCGGATTCATGGACAGCTAACCCTAACCCTAAGTGGAATTTTGCCCTATGGGATTTTCCCATGCATTTTTCCAGAAAAAGTACATAAGGCCGACTCGGAAGGCGTGTCCACTCCTAACCATACTGACGGTCTCCGAGTCCAATGGCGATGTCCGTTTTGCTCTGCAGATTCATGGAGAGCTAACCCTAACCCTAAGTGGAATTTTGCCCTATAGGATTTTCCCATGCATTTTGCCAGGGAATGTACATAAATCTGACTCGCAAAGCGTGTCCCCTCCTAACCATACTGACGGGCTCCGAGTCCAATGGCGATGTCCGTTTTGCTCTGCGGATTCATGGAGAGCTAACCCTAACCCTAAGTGGAATTTTGCCCTATGGGATTTTCCCATTCATTTTCCCAGGAAAAGTACATAAGGCCGACTCGGAAGGCGTGTGCACTCCTAACCATACCGACGGTCTCCGAGTCCAATGGCGATGTCCGTTTTGCTCTGCAGATTCATGGAGAGCTAACCCTAACCCTAAGTAGAATTTTGCCCTATGGGATTTTACCATGCATTTTTCCAGAAAAAGTACATAAAGCCGACTCGGAAGGCGTGTCCACTCCTAACCATACCGACGGTCTCCGAGTCCAATGGCGATGTCCGTTTTGCTCTGCGGATTCATGGAGAGCTAACCCTAACCCTAAGTGGAATTTTGCCCTATAGGATTTTCCCATGCATTTTGCCAGGGAATGTACATAAGTCCGACTCGCAAAGCGTGTCCCCTCCTAACCATACTGACGGGCTCCGAGTCCAATGGCGATGTCCGTTTTGCTCTGGGGATTCATGGAGAGCTAACCCTATCCCTAAGTGGAATTTTGCCCTCTAGGATTTTCCCATGCATTTTGCCAGGGAATGTACATAAGTCCGACTCGCAAAGCGTGTCCCCTCCTAACCATACTGACGGGCTCCGAGTCCAATGGCGATGTCCGTTTTGCTCTGCGGATTCATGGAGAGCTAACCCTAACCCTAAGTGGAATTTTGCCCTATGGGAATTTCCCATGCATTTTGCCAGGGAATGTACATTAGTCCGACTCGCAAGGCGTGTCCCCTCCTAACCATACCGACGCGCTCCGAGTCCAATGGCGATATCCGTTTTGCTCTGCGGATTCATGGAGAGCTAACCCTAACCCTAAGTGGAATTTTGCCCTATGGGATTTCCCCATGCATTTTGCCAGAGAATGTACATAAGGCCGACGCAGAAGGGTTGCCCCCTCCTAACCATACCGATGGGCTCTGAGTCCAATGGCGATTTCCGTTTTGCTCTGCGGATTCATGGAGAGCTAACCCTAACCCAAAGTGGAATTTTGCCCTATAGGATTTTCCCATGCATTTTTCCAGAAAAAGTACATAAGCCCGACTCGGAAGGCGTGTCCACTCCTAACCATACCGATGGTCTCCGAGTCCAATGGCGATGTCCGTTTTGCTCTGCGGATTCATGGAGAGCTAACCCTAACCCTAAGTGGAATTTTGCCCTATGGGTATTTCCCATGCATTTTGCCAGGGAATGTACATAAGTCCGACTCGCAAGGCGTGTCCCCTCCTAACCATACCGATGGGCTCCGAGTCCAATGGCGATGTCCATTTTGCTCTGCGGATTCATGGAGAGCTAACCCTAACCCTAAGTGGAATTTTGCCCTATGGGATTTTCCCATGCATTTTTCCAGAAAAAGTACATAAGGCCGACTCGGAAGGCGAATCCACTCCTAACCATACTGACGGTCTCCGTGTCCAGTGGCGATGTCCGTTTAACTCTGCGGATTCATGGAGAGCTAACCCTAACCCTAAGAGGAACTTTGCCCTATGGGATTTTCCCATGCATTTTGCCAGTGAATGTACATAAGTCCGACTCGCAAGACGTGCCCCCTCCTAACCATACAGATTTCCCCCAAGTCCAATGGCGATGTCCGTTTTGCTCTGCGGATTCATGGAGAGCTAACCCTAACCCTAAGTGGAATTTTGCCCTATGGGAATTTCCCATGCATTTTGCCAGGGAATGTACATATGTCCGACTCGGAAGGCGTGTCCACTCCTAACCATACCAACGGTCTCCGAGTCCAATGGCGATGTCCGTTTTGGTCTGCGGATTCATGGAGAGCTAACCCTAACCCTAAGTCGAATTTTGCCCTATGGGATTTTCCCATGCATTTTTCCAGAAAAAGTACATAAGGCCGATTCGCAAGGCGTGTCCACTCCTAACCGTACCGACGGTCTCCGAGTCCAATGGCGATGTCCGTTTTGCTCTGCGGATTCATGGAGAGCTAACCCTAACCCTAAGTGGAATTTTGCCCTATAGGATTTTCACATGCATTTTGCCAGGGAATGTACATAAGTCCGACTCGCAAAGCGTGTCCCCTCCTTACAATACTGACGGGCTCCGAGTCCAATGGCGATGTCCGTTTTGCTCTGCGGATTCATGGAGAGCTAACCCTAACCCTAAGTGGAATTTTGCCCTATGGGAATTTCCCATGCATTTTGCCAGGGAATGTACATAAGTCCGACTCGCAAGGCGTGTCCCCTCCTAACCATACCGACGGGCTCCGAGTCCAATTGCGATATCTGTTTTGCTCTGCGGATTCATGGAGAGCTAACCCTAACCCTAAGTGGAATTTTGCCCTATGGGATTTTCCCATGCATTTTGCCAGAAAAAGTACATAAGGCCGACTCGGAAGGCGTGTCCTCTCCTAACCATACCGATGGTCTCCGAGTCCAATGGCGATGTCCGCTTTGCTCTGCGTCTTCATGGAGAGCTAACCCTAACCCTAAGTGGAATTTTGCCCTATGGGATTTTCCCATGCATTTTGCCAGAAAAAGTACATAAGGCCGACTCGCAAGGTGTGTCCCCTCCTAACCATACCGACGGGCTCCGAGTCCAATGGCGATGTCCGTTTTGCTCTGCGGATTCATGGAGAGCTAACCCTAACCCTAAGTGGAATTTTGCCCTATGGGATTTTCCCATGCATTTTTTCAAAAAAAGTACATAAGGCCGATTCGCAAGGCGTGTCCACTCCTAACCATACCGACGGTCTCCGAGTCCAATGGCGATGTCCGTTTTGCTCTGCGGATTCATGGAGAGCTAACCCTAACCCTAAGTGGAATTTTGCCCTATAGGATTTTCCCATGCATTTTGCCAGGGAATGTACATAAGTCCGACTCGCAAAGCGTGTCCCCTCCTTACCATACTGACGGGCTCCGAGTCCAATGGCGATGTCCGTTTTGCTCTGCGGATTCATGGAGAGCTAACCCTAACCCTAAGTGGAATTTTGCCCTATGGGAATTTCCCATGCATTTTGCCAGGGAATGTACATAAGTCCGACTCGCAAGGCGTGTCCCCTCCTAACCACACCGACGGGCTCCGAGTCCAATTGCGATATCCGTTTTGCTCTGCGGATTCATGGAGAGCTAACCCTAACCCTAAGTGGAATTTTGCCCTATGGGATTTTCCCATTCATTTTGCCAGGGAATGTACATAAGGCCGACTCAGAAGGGTTGCCCCCTCCTAACCATACCGACGGTCTCCGAGTCCAATGGCGATGTCCGTTTTGCTCTGCGGATTCATGGAGAGCTAACCCTAACCCTAAGTGGAATTTTGCCCTATAGGATTTTCACATGCATTTTGCCAGGGAATGTACATAAGTCCGACTCGCAAAGCGTGTCCCCTCCTTACCATACTGACGGGCTCCGAGTCCAATGGCGATGTCCGTTTTGCTCTGCGGATTCATGGAGAGCTAACCCTAACCCTAAGTGGAATTTTGCCCTATGGGAATTTCCCATGCATTTTGCCAGGGAATGTACATAAGTCCGACTCGCAAGGCGTGTCCCCTCCTAACCACACCGACGGGCTCCGAGTCCAATTGCGATATCCGTTTTGCTCTGCGGATTCATGGAGAGCTAACCCTAACCCTAAGTGGAATTTTGCCCTATGGGATTTTCCCATTCATTTTGCCAGGGAATGTACATAAGGCCGACTCAGAAGGGTTGCCCCCTCCTAACCATACCGACGGTCTCCGAGTCCAATGGCGATGTCCGTTTTGCTCTGCGGATTCATGGAGAGCTAACCCTAACCCTAAGTGGAATTTTGCCCTATAGGATTTTCACATGCATTTTGCCAGGGAATGTACATAAGTCCGACTCGCAAAGCGTGTCCCCTCCTTACAATACTGACGGGCTCCGAGTCCAATGGCGATGTCCGTTTTGCTCTGCGGATTCATGGAGAGCTAACCCTAACCCTAAGTGGAATTTTGCCCTATGGGAATTTCCCATGCATTTTGCCAGGGATTGTACATAAGTCCGACTCGCAAGGCGTGTCCCCTCCTAACCATACCGACGGGCTCCGAGTCCAATTGCGATATCTGTTTTGCTCTGCGGATTCATGGAGAGCTAACCCTAACCCTAAGTGGAATTTTGCCCTATGGGATTTTCCCATGCATTTTGCCAGAAAAAGTACATAAGGCCGACTCGGAAGGCGTGTCCTCTCCTAACCATACCGATGGTCTCCGAGTCCAATGGCGATGTCCGCTTTGCTCTGCGTCTTCATGGAGAGCTAACCCTAACCCTAAGTGGAATTTTGCCCTATGGGATTTTCCCATGCATTTTGCCAGAAAAAGTACATAAGGCCGACTCGCAAGGTGTGTCCCCTCCTAACCATACCGACGGGCTCCGAGTCCAATGGCGATGTCCGTTTTGCTCTGCGGATTCATGGAGAGCTAACCCTAACCCTAAGTCGAATTTTGCCCAATGGGATTTTCCCATGCATTTTTCCAGAAAAAGTACATAAGGCCGATTCGCAAGGCGTGTCCACTCCTAACCATACCGACGGTCTCCGAGTCCAATGGCGATGTCCGTTTTGCTCTGCGGATTCATGGAGAGCTAACCCTAACCCTAAGTGGAATTTTGCCCTATAGGATTTTCCCATGCATTTTGCCAGGGAATGTACATAAGTCCGACTCGCAAAGCGTGTCCCCTCCTTACAATACTGACGGGCTCCGAGTCCAATGGCGATGTCCGTTTTGCTCTGCGGATTCATGGAGAGCTAACCCTAACCCTAAGTGGAATTTTGCCCTATGGGAATTTCCCATGCATTTTGCCAGGGAATGTACATAAGTCCGACTCGCAAGGCGTGTCCCCTCCTAACCATACCGACGGGCTCCGAGTCCAATTGCGATATCCGTTTTGCTCTGCGGATTCATGGAGAGCTAACCCTAACCCTAAGTGGAATTTTGCCCTATGGGATTTTCCCATTCATTTTGCCAGGGAATGTACATAAGGCCGACTCAGAAGGGTTGCCCCCTCCTAACCATACTGATGGGCTCTGAGTCCAATGGCGATATCCATTTTGCTCTGCGGATTCATGGAGAGCTAACCCTAACCCTAAGTGGAATTTTGCCCTATGGGATTTTCCCATGCATTTTGCCAGAAAAAGTACATAAGGCCGACTCGGAAGGCGTGTCCTCTCCTAACCATACCGATGGTCTCCGAGTCCAATGGCGATGTCCGCTTTGCTCTGCGTCTTCATGGAGAGCTAACCCTAACCCTAAGTGGAATTTTGCCCTATGGGATTTTCCCATGCATTTTGCCAGAAAAAGTACATAAGGCCGACTCGCAAGGTGTGTCCCCTCCTAACCATACCGACGGGCTCCGAGTCCAATGGCGATGTCCGTTTTGCTCTGCGGATTCATGGAGAGCTAACCCTAACCCTAAGTGGAATTTTGCCCTATGGTATTTTCCCATGCATTTTTTCAAAAAAAGTACATAAGGCCGATTCGCAAGGCGTGTCCACTCCTAACCATACCGACGGTCTCCGAGTCCAATGGCGATGTCCGTTTTGCTCTGCGGATTCATGGAGAGCTAACCCTAACCCTAAGTGGAATTTTGCCCTATAGGATTTTCCCATGCATTTTGCCAGGGAATGTACATAAGTCCGACTCGCAAAGCGTGTCCCCTCCTTACCATACTGACGGGCTCCGAGTCCAATGGCGATGTCCGTTTTGCTCTGCGGATTCATGGAGAGCTAACCCTAACCCTAAGTGGAATTTTGCCCTATGGGAATTTCCCATGCATTTTGCCAGGGAATGTACATAAGTCCGACTCGCAAGGCGTGTCCCCTCCTAACCACACCGACGGGCTCCGAGTCCAATTGCGATATCCGTTTTGCTCTGCGGATTCATGGAGAGCTAACCCTAACCCTAAGTGGAATTTTGCCCTATGGGATTTTCCCATTCATTTTGCCAGGGAATGTACATAAGGCCGACTCAGAAGGGTTACCCCTCCTAACCATACCGATGGGCTCTGAGTCCAATGGCGATATCCATTTCGCTCTGCGGATTCATGGAGAGCTAACCCTAACCCTAAGTGGAATTTTGCCCTATGGGATTTTCCCATGCAGTTTGCCAGAAAAAGTACATAAGGCCGACTCGGAAGGCGTGTCCACTCCTAACCATACCGATGGTCTCCGAGTCCATTGGCGATGTCCGCTTTGCTCTGCGTCTTCATGGAGAGCTAACCCTAACCCTAAGTGGAATTTTCCCCTATGGGATTTTCCCATGCATTTTGCCAGAAAAAGTACATAAGGCCGACTCGGAAGGCGTGTTCACTCTTAACCATACTGACGGTCTCCGAGTCCAATGGCGATGTCCGTTTTGCTCTGCGGATTCATGGAGAGCTAACCCTAACCCTAAGTGGAATTTTGCCATATGGGAATTTCCCATGCATTTTGCCAGGGAATGTACATAAGTCCGACTCGCAAGGCGTGTCCCCTCCTTACCATACCGACGGGCTCCGAGTCCAATGGCGATGTCCGTTTTGCTCTGCGGATTCATGGAGAGCTAACCCTAACCCTAAGTGGAATTTTGCCCTATTGGATTTTCCCATGCATTTTTCCAGAAAAAGTACATAAGGCCGACTCGGAAGGCGTGTCCTCTCCTAACCATACCGATGGTCTCCGAGTCCAATGGCGATGTCCGCTTTGCTCTGCGTCTTCATGGAGAGCTAACCCTAACCCTAAGTGGAATTTTGCCCTATGGGATTTTCCCATGCATTTTGCCAGAAAAAGTACATAAGGCCGACTCGCAAGGTGTGTCCCCTCCTAACCATACCGACGGGCTCCGAGTCCAATGGCGATGTCCGTTTTGCTCTGCGGATTCATGGAGAGCTAACCCTAACCCTAAGTGGAATTTTGCCCTATGGGATTTTCCCATGCATTTTTTCAAAAAAAGTACATAAGGCCGATTCGCAAGGCGTGTCCACTCCTAACTATACCGACGGTCTCCGAGTCCAATGGCGATGTCCGTTTTGCTCTGCGGATTCATGGAGAGCTAACCCTAACCCTAAGTGGAATTTTGCCCTATAGGATTTTCCCATGCATTTTGCCAGGGAATGTACATAAGTCCGACTCGCAAAGCGTGTCCCCTCCTTACCATACTGACGGGCTCCGAGTCCAATGGCGATGTCCGTTTTGCTCTGCGGATTCATGGAGAGCTAACCCTAACCCTAAGTGGAATTTTGCCCTATGGGAATTTCCCATGCATTTTGCCAGGGAATGTACATAAGTCCGACTCGCAAGGCGTGTCCCCTCCTAACCACACCGACGGGCTCCGAGTCCAATTGCGATATCCGTTTTGCTCTGCGGATTCATGGAGAGCTAACCCTAACCCTAAGTGGAATTTTGCCCTATGGGATTTTCCCATTCATTTTGCCAGGGAATGTACATAAGGCCGACTCAGAAGGGTTGCCCCCTCCTAACCATACCGATGGGCTCTGAGTCCAATGGCGATATCCATTTTGCTCTGCGGATTCATGGAGAGCTAACCCTAACCCTAAGTGGAATTTTGCCCTATGGGATTTTCCCATGCAGTTTGCCAGAAAAAGTACATAAGGCCGACTCGGAAGGCGTGTCCACTCCTAACCATACCGATGGTCTCCGAGTCCATTGGCGATGTCCGCTTTGCTCTGCGTCTTCATGGAGAGCTAACCCTAACCCTAAGTGGAATTTTGCCCTATGGGATTTTCCCATGCATTTTGCCAGAAAAAGTACATAAGGCCGACTCGGAAGGCGTGTTCACTCTTAACCATACTGACGGTCTCCGAGTCCAATGGCGATGTCCGTTTTGCTCTGCGGATTCATGGAGAGCTAACCCTAACCCTAAGTGGAATTTTGCCATATGGGAATTTCCCATGCATTTTGCCAGGGAATGTACATAAGTCCGACTCGCAAGGCGTGTCCCCTCCTTACCATACCGACGGGCTCCGAGTCCAATGGCGATGTCCGTTTTGCTCTGCGGATTCATGGAGAGCTAACCCTAACCCTAAGTGGAATTTTGCCCTATTGGATTTTCCCATGCATTTTTCCAGAAAAAGTACATAAGGCCGACTCGGAAGGCGTGTCCACTCCTAACCATACCGACGGTCTCCGAGTCCAATGGCGATGTCCGTTTTGCTCTGCGGATTCATGGAGAGCTAACCCTAACCCTAAGTGGAATTTTGCCCTCTAGGATTTTCCCATGCATTTTGCCAGGGAATGTACATAAGTCCGACTCGCAAAGCGTGTCCCCTCCTAACCAAACTGACGGGCTCCAAGTTCAATGGCGATGTCCGTTTTGCTCTGCGGATTCATGGAGAGCTAACCCTAACCCTAAGTGGAATTTGGCCCTATGGGAATTTCCCATGCATTTTGCCAGGGAATGTACATAAGTCCGACTCGCAAGGCGTGTCCCCTCCTAACCATACCGACGGTCTCCGAGTCCAATGGCGATATCCATTTTGCTCTGCGGATTCATGGAGAGCTAACCCTAACCCTAAGTGGAATTTTGCCCTATGGGATTTTCCCATGCATTTTTCCAGAAAAAGTACATAAGGCCGACTCGGAAGGCGTGTCCACTCTTAACCATACCGACGGTCTCCGAGTCCAATGGCGGTGTCCGTTTTGCTCTGCGGATTCATGGAGAGCTAACCCTAACCCTAAGTGGAATTTTGCCATATGGGAATTTCCCATGCATTTTGCCATGGAATGTACATAAGTCCGACTCGCAAGGCGTGTCCCCTCCTAACCAAACTGACGGGCTCCGAGTCCAATGGCGATGTCCGTTTTGCTCTGCGGATTCATGGAGAGCTAACCCTAACCCTAAGTGGAATTTTGCCCTATGGGAATTTCCTATGCATTTTGCCAGGGAATGTACATAAGTCCTACTCGCAAGGCGTGTCCCCTCCTAACCATACCGACGGTCTCCGAGTCCAATGGCGATATCCGTGTTGCTCTGCGGATTCATGGAGAGCTAACCCTAACCCTAAGTGGAATTTTGCCCTATGGGATTTCCCCATGCATTTTGCCAGGGAATGTACATAAGGCCGACTCGGAAGAGTTGCCCCCTCCTAACCATACCGATGGGCTCCGAGTCCAATGCCGATGTCCGTTTTAGTCTGCGGATTCATGGAGAGCTAACCCTAACCCTAAGTGGAATTTTGCCTTATGGGATTTTCCCATGCATTTTTCCAGAAAAAGTACATAAGGCCGACTCGAAAGGCGAGTCCACTCCTAACCATACCGACGGTCTCCGAGTCCAATGGCGATGTCCGTTTAACTCTGCGGATTCATGGAGAGCTAACCCTAACCCTAAGTGGAACTTTGCCCTATAGGATTTTCCCATGCATTTTGCCAGGGAATGTACATAAGTCCGACTCGCAAAGCGTGTCCCCTCCTTACCATACTGACGGGCTCCGAGTCCAATGGCGATGTCCGTTTTGCTCTGCAGATTCATGGAGAGCTAACCCTAACCCTAAGTGGAATTTTGCCCTATGGGTATTTCCCATGCATTTTGCCAGGGAATGTACATAAGTCCGACTCGCAAGGCGTGTCCCCTCCTAACCATACCGATGGGCTCCGAGTCCAATGGCGATGTCCATTTTGCTCTGCGGATTCATGGAGAGCTAACCCTAACCCTAAGTGGAATTTTGCCCTATGGGATTTTCCCATGCATTTTTCCAGAAAAAGTACATAAGGCCGACTCGGAAGGCGAATCCACTCCTAACCATACTGACGGTCTCCGTGTCCAGTGGCGATGTCCGTTTAACTCTGCGGATTCATGGAGAGCTAACCCTAACCCTAAGAGGAACTTTGCCCTATGGGATTTTCCCATGCATTTTGCCAGTGAATGTACATAAGTCCGACTCGCAAGACGTGCCCCCTCCTAACGATACAGATTTCCCCCAAGTCCAATGGCGATGTCCGTTTTGCTCTGCGGATTCATGGAGAGCTAACCCTAACCCTAAGTGGAATTTTGCCCTATGGGAATTTCCCATGCATTTTGCCAGGGAATGTACATAAGGCCGATTCGCAAGGCGTAACCCCTCCTAACCATACCAACGGTCTCCGAGTCCAATGGCGATGTCCGTTTTGCTCTGCGGATTCATGGAGAGCTAACCCTAACCCTAAGTCGAATTTTGCCCTATGGGATTTTCCCATGCATTTTTCCAGAAAAAGTACATAAGGCCGATTCGCAAGGCGTGTCCACTCCTAACCATACCGACGGTCTCCGAGTCCAATGGCGATGTCCGTTTTGCTCTGCGGATTCATGGAGAGCTAACCCTAACCCTAAGTGCAATTTTGCCCTATAGGATTTTCCCATGCATTTTGCCAGGGAATGTACATAAGTCCGACTCGCAAAGCGTGTCCCCTCCTTACAATACTGACGGGCTCCGAGTCCAATGGCGATGTCCGTTTTGCTCTGCGGATTCATGGAGAGCTAACCCTAACCCTAAGTGGAATTTTGCCCTATGGGAATTTCCCATGCATTTTGCCACGGAATGTACATAAGTCCGACTCGCAAGGCGTGTCCCCTCCTAACCATACCGACGGGCTCCGAGTCCAATTGCGATATCCGTTTTGCTCTGCGGATTCATGGAGAGCTAACCCTAACCCTAAGTGGAATTTTGCCCTATGGGATTTTCCCATTCATTTTGCCAGGGAATGTACATAAGGCCGACTCAGAAGGGTTGCCCCCTCCTAACCATACCGATGGGCTCTGAGTCCAATGGCGATATCCATTTTGCTCTGCGGATTCATGGAGAGCTAACCCTAACCCTAAGTGGAATTTTGCCCTATGGGATTTTCCCATGCATTTTGCCAGAAAAAGTACATAAGGCCGACTCGGAAGGCGTGTCCTCTCCTAACCATACCGATGGTCTCCGAGTCCAATGGCGATGTCCGCTTTGCTCTGCGTCTTCATGGAGAGCTAACCCTAACCCTAAGTGGAATTTTGCCCTATGGGATTTTCCCATGCATTTTGCCAGAAAAAGTACATAAGGCCGACTCGCAAGGTGTGTCCCCTCCTAACCATACCGACGGGCTCCGAGTCCAATGGCGATGTCCGTTTTGCTCTGCGGATTCATGGAGAGCTAACCCTAACCCTAAGTGGAATTTTGCCCTATGGGATTTTCCCATGCATTTTTCCAGAAAAAGTACATAAGGCCGACTCGGAAGGCGTGTTCACTCTTAACCATACCGACGGTCTCCGAGTCCAATGGCGATGTCCGTTTTGCTCTGCGGATTCATGGAGAGCTAACCCTAACCCTAAGTGGAATTTTGCCATATGGGAATTTCCCATGCATTTTGCCATGGAATGTACATAAGTCCGACTCGCAAGGCGTGTCCCCTCCTAACCAAACTGACGGGCTCCGAGTCCAATGGCGATGTCCGTTTTGCTCTGCGGATTCATGGAGAGCTAACCTTAACCCTAAGTGGAATTTTGCCCTATGGGAATTTCCTATGCATTTTGCCAGGGAATGTACATAAGTCCGACTCGCAAGGCGTGTCCCCTCCTAACCATACCGACGGTCTCCGAGTCCAATGGCGATATCCGTGTTGCTCTGCGGATTCATGGAGAGCTAACCCTAACCCTAAGTGGAATTTTGCCCTATGGGATTTCCCCATGCATTTTGCCAGGGAATGTACATAAGGCCGACTCGGAAGAGTTGCCCCCTCCTAACCATACCGATGGGCTCCGAGTCCAATGCCGATGTCCGTTTTAGTCTGCGGATTCATGGAGAGCTAACCCTAACCCTAAGTGGAATTTTGCCTTATGGGATTTTCCCATGCATTTTTCCAGAAAAAGTACATAAGGCCGACTCGAAAGGCGAGTCCACTCCTAACCATACCGACGGTCTCCGAGTCCAATGGCGATGTCCGTTTAACTCTGCGGATTCATGGAGAGCTAACCCTAACCCTAAGTGGAACTTTGCCCTATAGGATTTTCCCATGCATTTTGCCAGGGAATGTACATAAGTCCGACTCGCAAAGCGTGTCCCCTCCTTACCATACTGACGGGCTCTGAGTCCAATGGCGATGTCCGTTTTGCTCTGCAGATTCATGGAGAGCTAACCCTAACCCTAAGTGGAATTTTGCCCTATGGGTATTTCCCATGCATTTTGCCAGGGAATGTACATAAGTCCGACTCGCAAGGCGTGTCCCCTCCTAACCATACCGATGGGCTCCGAGTCCAATGGCGATGTCCATTTTGCTCTGCGGATTCATGGAGAGCTAACCCTAACCCTAAGTGGAATTTTGCCCTATGGGATTTTCCCATGCATTTTTCCAGAAAAAGTACATAAGGCCGACTCGGAAGGCGAATCCACTCCTAACCATACTGACGGTCTCCGTGTCCAGTGGCGATGTCCGTTTAACTCTGCGGATTCATGGAGAGCTAACCCTAACCCTAAGAGGAACTTTGCCCTATGGGATTTTCCCATGCATTTTGCCAGTGAATGTACATAAGTCCGACTCGCAAGACGTGCCCCCTCCTAACCATACAGATTTCCCCCAAGTCCAATGGCGATGTCCGTTTTGCTCTGCGGATTCATGGAGAGCTAACCCTAACCCTAAGTGGAATTTTGCCCTATGGGAATTTCCCATGCATTTTGCCAGGGAATGTACATATGTCCGACTCGCAAGACGTAACCCCTCCTAACCATACCAACGGTCTCCGAGTCCAATGGCGATGTCCGTTTTGCTCTGCGGATTCATGGAGAGCTAACCCTAACCCTAAGTCGAATTTTGCCCTATGGGATTTTCCCATGCATTTTTCCAGAAAAAGTACATAAGGCCGATTCGCAAGGCGTGTCCACTCCTAACCATACCGACGGTCTCCGAGTCCAATGGCGATGTCTGTTTTGCTCTGCGGATTCATGGAGAGCTAACCCTAACCCTAAGTGCAATTTTGCCCTATAGGATTTTCCCATGCATTTTGCCAGGGAATGTACATAAGTCCGACTCGCAAAGCGTGTCCCCTCCTTACAATACTGACGGGCTCCGAGTCCAATGGCGATGTCCGTTTTGCTCTGCGGATTCATGGAGAGCTAACCCTAACCCTAAGTGGAATTTTGCCCTATGGGAATTTCCCATGCATTTTGCCACGGAATGTACATAAGTCCGACTCGCAAGGCGTGTCCCCTCCTAACCATACCGATGGGCTCTGAGTCCAATGGCGATATCCATTTTGCTCTGCGGATTCATGGAGAGCTAACCCTAACCCTAAGTGGAATTTTGCCCTATGGGATTTTCCCATGCATTTTGCCAGAAAAAGTACATAAGGCCGACTCGGAAGGCGTGTCCTCTCCTAACCATACCGATGGTCTCCGAGTCCAATGGCGATGTCCGCTTTGCTCTGCGTCTTCATGGAGAGCTAACCCTAACCCTAAGTGGAATTTTGCCCTATGGGATTTTCCCATGCATTTTGCCAGAAAAAGTACATAAGGCTGACTCGCAAGGTGTGTCCCCTCCTAACCATACCGACGGGCTCCGAGTCCAATGGCGATGTCCGTTTTGCTCTGCGGATTCATGGAGAGCTAACCCTAACCCTAAGTGGAATTTTGCCATATGGGAATTTCCCATGCATTTTGCCATGGAATGTACATAAGTCCGACTCGCAAGGCGTGTCCCCTCCTAACCAAACTGACGGGCTCCGAGTCCAATGGCGATGTCCGTTTTGCTCTGCGGATTCATGGAGAGCTAACCCTAACCCTAAGTGGAATTTTGCCCTATGGGATTTTCCCATTCATTTTGCCAGGGAATGTACATAAGGCCGACTCAGAAGGGTTGCCCCCTCCTAACCATACCGATGGGCTCTGAGTCCAATGGCGATATCCATTTTGCTCTGCGGATTCATGGAGAGCTAACCCTAACCCTAAGTGGAATTTTGCCCTATGGGATTTTCCCATGCATTTTGCCAGAAAAAGTACATAAGGCCGACTCGGAAGGCGTGTCCTCTCCTAACCATACCGATGGTCTCCGAGTCCAATGGCGATGTCCGCTTTGCTCTGCGTCTTCATGGAGAGCTAACCCTAACCCTAAGTGGAATTTTGCCCTATGGGATTTTCCCATGCATTTTGCCAGAAAAAGTACATAAGGCCGACTCGCAAGGTGTGTCCCCTCCTAACCATACCGACGGGCTCCGAGTCCAATGGCGATGTCCGTTTTGCTCTGCGGATTCATGGAGAGCTAACCCTAACCCTAAGTGGAATTTTGCCCTATGGGATTTTCCCATGCATTTTTCCAGAAAAAGTACATAAGGCCGACTCGGAAGGCGTGTTCACTCTTAACCATACCGACGGTCTCCGAGTCCAATGGCGATGTCCGTTTTGCTCTGCGGATTCATGGAGAGCTAACCCTAACCCTAAGTGGAATTTTGCCATATGGGAATTTCCCATGCATTTTGCCATGGAATGTACATAAGTCCGACTCGCAAGGCGTGTCCCCTCCTAACCAAACTGACGGGCTCCGAGTCCAATGGCGATGTCCGTTTTGCTCTGCGGATTCATGGAGAGCTAACCCTAACCCTAAGTGGAATTTTGCCCTATGGGAATTTCCTATGCATTTTGCCAGGGAATGTACATAAGTCCGACTCGCAAGGCGTGTCCCCTCCTAACCATACCGACGGTCTCCGAGTCCAATGGCGATATCCGTGTTGCTCTGCGGATTCATGGAGAGCTAACCCTAACCCTAAGTGGAATTTTGCCCTATGGGATTTCCCCATGCATTTTGCCAGGGAATGTACATAAGGCCGACTCGGAAGAGTTGCCCCCTCCTAACCATACCGATGGGCTCCGAGTCCAATGCCGATGTCCGTTTTAGTCTGCGGATTCATGGAGAGCTAACCCTAACCCTAAGTGGAATTTTGCCTTATGGGATTTTCCCATGCATTTTTCCAGAAAAAGTACATAAGGCCGACTCGAAAGGCGAGTCCACTCCTAACCATACCGACGGTCTCCGAGTCCAATGGCGATGTCCGTTTAACTCTGCGGATTCATGGAGAGCTAACCCTAACCCTAAGTGGAACTTTGCCCTATAGGATTTTCCCATGCATTTTGCCAGGGAATGTACATAAGTCCGACTCGCAAAGCGTGTCCCCTCCTTACCATACTGACGGGCTCTGAGTCCAATGGCGATGTCCGTTTTGCTCTGCAGATTCATGGAGAGCTAACCCTAACCCTAAGTGGAATTTTGCCCTATGGGTATTTCCCATGCATTTTGCCAGGGAATGTACATAAGTCCGACTCGCAAGGCGTGTCCCCTCCTAACCATACCGATGGGCTCCGAGTCCAATGGCGATGTCCATTTTGCTCTGCGGATTCATGGAGAGCTAACCCTAACCCTAAGTGGAATTTTGCCCTATGGGATTTTCCCATGCATTTTTCCAGAAAAAGTACATAAGGCCGACTCGGAAGGCGAATCCACTCCTAACCATACTGACGGTCTCCGTGTCCAGTGGCGATGTCCGTTTAACTCTGCGGATTCATGGAGAGCTAACCCTAACCCTAAGAGGAACTTTGCCCTATGGGATTTTCCCATGCATTTTGCCAGTGAATGTACATAAGTCCGACTCGCAAGACGTGCCCCCTCCTAACCATACAGATTTCCCCCAAGTCCAATGGCGATGTCCGTTTTGCTCTGCGGATTCATGGAGAGCTAACCCTAACCCTAAGTGGAATTTTGCCCTATGGGAATTTCCCATGCATTTTGCCAGGGAATGTACATATGTCCGACTCGCAAGACGTAACCCCTCCTAACCATACCAACGGTCTCCGAGTCCAATGGCGATGTCCGTTTTGCTCTGCGGATTCATGGAGAGCTAACCCTAACCCTAAGTCGAATTTTGCCCTATGGGATTTTCCCATGCATTTTTCCAGAAAAAGTACATAAGGCCGATTCGCAAGGCGTGTCCACTCCTAACCATACCGACGGTCTCCGAGTCCAATGGCGATGTCTGTTTTGCTCTGCGGATTCATGGAGAGCTAACCCTAACCCTAAGTGCAATTTTGCCCTATAGGATTTTCCCATGCATTTTGCCAGGGAATGTACATAAGTCCGACTCGCAAAGCGTGTCCCCTCCTTACAATACTGACGGGCTCCGAGTCCAATGGCGATGTCCGTTTTGCTCTGCGGATTCATGGAGAGCTAACCCTAACCCTAAGTGGAATTTTGCCCTATGGGAATTTCCCATGCATTTTGCCACGGAATGTACATAAGTCCGACTCGCAAGGCGTGTCCCCTCCTAACCATACCGATGGGCTCTGAGTCCAATGGCGATATCCATTTTGCTCTGCGGATTCATGGAGAGCTAACCCTAACCCTAAGTGGAATTTTGCCCTATGGGATTTTCCCATGCATTTTGCCAGAAAAAGTACATAAGGCCGACTCGGAAGGCGTGTCCTCTCCTAACCATACCGATGGTCTCCGAGTCCAATGGCGATGTCCGCTTTGCTCTGCGTCTTCATGGAGAGCTAACCCTAACCCTAAGTGGAATTTTGCCCTATGGGATTTTCCCATGCATTTTGCCAGAAAAAGTACATAAGGCCGACTCGCAAGGTGTGTCCCCTCCTAACCATACCGACGGGCTCCGAGTCCAATGGCGATGTCCGTTTTGCTCTGCGGATTCATGGAGAGCTAACCCTAACCCTAAGTGGAATTTTGCCATATGGGAATTTCCCATGCATTTTGCCATGGAATGTACATAAGTCCGACTCGCAAGGCGTGTCCCCTCCTAACCAAACTGACGGGCTCCGAGTCCAATGGCGATGTCCGTTTTGCTCTGCGGATTCATGGAGAGCTAACCCTAACCCTAAGTGGAATTTTGCCCTATGGGATTTTCCCATGCATTTTTCCAGAAAAAGTACATAAGGCCGATTCGCAAGGCGTGTCCACTCCTAACCATACCGATGGGCTCCGAGTCCAATGGCGATGTCCATTTTGCTCTGCGGATTCATGGAGAGCTAACCCTAACCCTAAGTGGAATTTTGCCCTATGGGATTTTCCCATGCATTTTTCCAGAAAAAGTACATAAGGCCGACTCGGAAGGCGAATCCACTCCTAACCATACTGACGGTCTCCGTGTCCAGTGGCGATGTCCGTTTAACTCTGCGGATTCATGGAGAGCTAACCCTAACCCTAAGAGGAACTTTGCCCTATGGGATTTTCCCATGCATTTTGCCAGTGAATGTACATAAGTCCGACTCGCAAGACGTGCCCCCTCCTAACCATACAGATTTCCCCCAAGTCCAATGGCGATGTCCGTTTTGCTCTGCGGATTCATGGAGAGCTAACCCTAACCCTAAGTGGAATTTTGCCCTATGGGAATTTCCCATGCATTTTGCCAGGGAATGTACATATGTCCGACTCGCAAGGCGTAACCCCTCCTAACCATACCAACGGTCTCCGAGTCCAATGGCGATGTCCGTTTTGCTCTGCGGATTCATGGAGAGCTAACCCTAACCCTAAGTCGAATTTTGCCCTATGGGATTTTCCCATGCATTTTTCCAGAAAAAGTACATAAGGCCGATTCGCAAGGCGTGTCCACTCCTAACCATACCG
Source organism: Rhabdophis nuchalis (assembly GCA_039707465.1). Classification (NCBI taxonomy): domain Eukaryota; kingdom Metazoa; phylum Chordata; class Lepidosauria; order Squamata; family Natricidae; genus Rhabdophis; species Rhabdophis nuchalis. The sequence goes on along the minus strand of CM077643.1, from coordinate 154,326,560 downwards.
ACGGTCTCCGAGTCCAATGGCGATGTCCGTTTTGCTCTGCGGATTCATGGAGAGCTAACCCTAACCCTAAGTGCAATTTTGCCCTATAGGATTTTCCCATGCATTTTGCCAGGGAATGTACATAAGTCCGACTCGCAAAGCGTGTCCCCTCCTTACAATACTGACGGGCTCCGAGTCCAATGGCGATGTCCGTTTTGCTCTGCGGATTCATGGAGAGCTAACCCTAACCCTAAGTGGAATTTTGCCCTATGGGAATTTCCCATGCATTTTGCCACGGAATGTACATAAGTCCGACTCGCAAGGCGTGTCCCCTCCTAACCATACCGACGGGCTCCGAGTCCAATTGCGATATCCGTTTTGCTCTGCGGATTCATGGAGAGCTAACCCTAACCCTAAGTGGAATTTTGCCCTATGGGATTTTCCCATTCATTTTGCCAGGGAATGTACATAAGGCCGACTCAGAAGGGTTGCCCCCTCCTAACCATACCGATGGGCTCTGAGTCCAATGGCGATATCCATTTTGCTCTGCGGATTCATGGAGAGCTAACCCTAACCCTAAGTGGAATTTTGCCCTATGGGATTTTCCCATGCATTTTGCCAGAAAAAGTACATAAGGCCGACTCGGAAGGCGTGTCCTCTCCTAACCATACCGATGGTCTCCGAGTCCAATGGCGATGTCCGCTTTGCTCTGCGTCTTCATGGAGAGCTAACCCTAACCCTAAGTGGAATTTTGCCCTATGGGATTTTCCCATGCATTTTTCCAGAAAAAGTACATAAGGCCGACTCGAAAGGCGAGTCCACTGCTAACCATACCGACGGTCTCCGAGTCCAATGGCGATGTCCGTTTAACTCTGCGGATTCATGGAGAGCTAACCCTAACCCTAAGTGGAACTTTGCCCTATAGGATTTTCCCATGCATTTTGCCAGGGAATGTACATAAGTCCGACTCGCAAAGCGTGTCCCCTCCTTACCATACTGACGGGCTCCGAGTCCAATGGCGATGTCCGTTTTGCTCTGCAGATTCATGGAGAGCTAACCCTAACCCTAAGTGGAATTTTGCCCTATGGGTATTTCCCATGCATTTTGCCAGGGAATGTACATAAGTCAGACTCGCAAGGCGTGTCCCCTCCTAACCATACCGATGGGCTCCGAGTCCAATGGCGATGTCCATTTTGCTCTGCGGATTCATGGAGAGCTAACCCTAACCCTAAGTGGAATTTTGCCCTATGGGATTTTCCCATGCATTTTTCCAGAAAAAGTACATAAGGCCGACTCGGAAGGCGAATCCACTCCTAACCATACTGACGGTCTCCGTGTCCAGTGGCGATGTCCGTTTAACTCTGCGGATTCATGGAGAGCTAACCCTAACCCTAAGAGGAACTTTGCCCTATGGGATTTTCCCATGCATTTTGCCAGTGAATGTACATAAGTCCGACTCGCAAGACGTGCCCCCTCCTAACCATACAGATTTCCCCCAAGTCCAATGGCGATGTCCGTTTTGCTCTGCGGATTCATGGAGAGCTAACCCTAACCCTAAGTGGAATTTTGCCCTATGGGAATTTCCCATGCATTTTGCCAGGGAATGTACATATGTCCGACTCGCAAGGCGTAACCCCTCCTAACCATACCAACGGTCTCCGAGTCCAATGGCGATGTCCGTTTTGCTCTGCGGATTCATGGAGAGCTAACCCTAACCCTAAGTCGAATTTTGCCCTATGGGATTTTCCCATGCATTTTTCCAGAAAAAGTACATAAGGCCGATTCGCAAGGCGTGTCCATTCCTAACCATACCGACGGTCTCCGAGTCCAATGGCGATGTCCGTTTTGCTCTGCGGATTCATGGAGAGCTAACCCTAACCCTAAGTGCAATTTTGCCCTATAGGATTTTCCCATGCATTTTGCCAGGGAATGTACATAAGTCCGACTCGCAAAGCGTGTCCCCTCCTTACAATACTGACGAGCTCCGAGTCCAATGGCGATGTCCGTTTTGCTCTGCGGATTCATGGAGAGCTAACCCTAACCCTAAGTGGAATTTTGCCCTATGGGAATTTCCCATGCATTTTGCCACGGAATGTACATAAGTCCGACTCGCAAGGCGTGTCCCCTCCTAACCATACCGATGGGCTCTGAGTCCAATGGCGATATCCATTTTGCTCTGCGGATTCATGGAGAGCTAACCCTAACCCTAAGTGGAATTTTGCCCTATGGGATTTTCCCATGCATTTTGCCAGAAAAAGTACATAAGGCCGACTCGGAAGGCGTGTCCTCTCCTAACCATACCGATGGTCTCCGAGTCCAATGGCGATGTCCGCTTTGCTCTGCGTCTTCATGGAGAGCTAACCCTAACCCTAAGTGGAATTTTGCCCTATGGGATTTTCCCATGCATTTTGCCAGAAAAAGTACATAAGGCCGACTCGCAAGGTGTGTCCCCTCCTAACCATACCGACGGGCTCCGAGTCCAATGGCGATGTCCGTTTTGCTCTGCGGATTCATGGAGAGCTAACCCTAACCCTAAGTGGAATTTTGCCATATGGGAATTTCCCATGCATTTTGCCATGGAATGTACATAAGTCCGACTCGCAAGGCGTGTCCCCTCCTAACCAAACTGACGGGCTCCGAGTCCAATGGCGATGTCCGTTTTGCTCTGCGGATTCATGGAGAGCTAACCCTAACCCTAAGTGGAATTTTGCCCTATGGGATTTTCCCATGCATTTTTCCAGAAAAAGTACATAAGGCCGATTCGCAAGGCGTGTCCACTCCTAACCATACCGATGGGCTCCGAGTCCAATGGCGATGTCCATTTTGCTCTGCGGATTCATGGAGAGCTAACCCTAACCCTAGGTGGAATTTTGCCCTATGGGATTTTCCCATGCATTTTTCCAGAAAAAGTACATAAGGCCGACTCGGAAGGCGAATCCACTCCTAACCATACTGACGGTCTCCGTGTCCAGTGGCGATGTCCGTTTAACTCTGCGGATTCATGGAGAGCTAACCCTAACCCTAAGAGGAACTTTGCCCTATGGGATTTTCCCATGCATTTTGCCAGTGAATGTACATAAGTCCGACTCGCAAGACGTGCCCCCTCCTAACCATACAGATTTCCCCCAAGTCCAATGGCGATGTCCGTTTTGCTCTGCGGATTCATGGAGAGCTAACCCTAACCCTAAGTGGAATTTTGCCCTATGGGAATTTCCCATGCATTTTGCCAGGGAATGTACATATGTCCGACTCGCAAGGCGTAACCCCTCCTAACCATACCAACGGTCTCCGAGTCCAATGGCGATGTCCGTTTTGCTCTGCGGATTCATGGAGAGCTAACCCTAACCCTAAGTCGAATTTTGCCCTATGGGATTTTCCCATGCATTTTTCCAGAAAAAGTACATAAGGCCGATTCGCAAGGCGTGTCCACTCCTAACCATACCGACGGTCTCCGAGTCCAATGGCGATGTCCGTTTTGCTCTGCGGATTCATGGAGAGCTAACCCTAACCCTAAGTGGAATTTTGCCCTATGGGAATTTCCCATGCATTTTGCCAGGGAATGTACATATGTCCGACTCGCAAGGCGTAACCCCTCCTAACCATACCAACGGTCTCCGAGTCCAATGGCGATGTCCGTTTTGCTCTGCGGATTCATGGAGAGCTAACCCTAACCCTAAGTCGAATTTTGCCCTATGGGATTTTCCCATGCATTTTTCCAGAAAAAGTACATAAGGCCGATTCGCAAGGCGTGTCCACTCCTAACCATACCGACGGTCTCCGAGTCCAATGGCGATGTCCGTTTTGCTCTGCGGATTCATGGAGAGCTAACCCTAACCCTAAGTGGAATTTTGCCCTATGGGAATTTCCCATGCAATTTGCCACGGAATGTACATAAGTCCGACTCGCAAGGCGTGTCCCCTCCTAACCATACCGACGGGCTCCGAGTCCAATTGCGATATCCGTTTTGCTCTGCGGATTCATGGAGAGCTAACCCTAACCCTAAGTGGAATTTTGCCCTATGGGATTTTCCCATTCATTTTGCCAGGGAATGTACATAAGGCCGACTCAGAAGGGTTGCCCCCTCCTAACCATACCGATGGGCTCTGAGTCCAATGGCGATATCCATTTTGCTCTGCGGATTCATGGAGAGCTAACCCTAACCCTAAGTGGAATTTTGCCCTATGGGATTTTCCCATGCATTTTGCCAGAAAAAGTACATAAGGCCGACTCGGAAGGCGTGTCCTCTCCTAACCATACCGATGGTCTCCGAGTCCAATGGCGATGTCCGCTTTGCTCTGCGTCTTCATGGAGAGCTAACCCTAACCCTAAGTGGAATTTTGCCCTATGGGATTTTCCCATGCATTTTTCCAGAAAAAGTACATAAGGCCGACTCGAAAGGCGAGTCCACTGCTAACCATACCGACGGTCTCCGAGTCCAATGGCGATGTCCGTTTAACTCTGCGGATTCATGGAGAGCTAACCCTAACCCTAAGTGGAACTTTGCCCTATAGGATTTTCCCATGCATTTTGCCAGGGAATGTACATAAGTCCGACTCGCAAAGCGTGTCCCCTCCTTACCATACTGACGGGCTCCGAGTCCAATGGCGATGTCCGTTTTGCTCTGCAGATTCATGGAGAGCTAACCCTAACCCTAAGTGGAATTTTGCCCTATGGGTATTTCCCATGCATTTTGCCAGGGAATGTACATAAGTCAGACTCGCAAGGCGTGTCCCCTCCTAACCATACCGATGGGCTCCGAGTCCAATGGCGATGTCCATTTTGCTCTGCGGATTCATGGAGAGCTAACCCTAACCCTAAGTGGAATTTTGCCCTATGGGATTTTCCCATGCATTTTTCCAGAAAAAGTACATAAGGCCGACTCGGAAGGCGAATCCACTCCTAACCATACTGACGGTCTCCGTGTCCAGTGGCGATGTCCGTTTAACTCTGCGGATTCATGGAGAGCTAACCCTAACCCTAAGAGGAACTTTGCCCTATGGGATTTTCCCATGCATTTTGCCAGTGAATGTACATAAGTCCGACTCGCAAGACGTGCCCCCTCCTAACCATACAGATTTCCCCCAAGTCCAATGGCGATGTCCGTTTTGCTCTGCGGATTCATGGAGAGCTAACCCTAACCCTAAGTGGAATTTTGCCCTATGGGAATTTCCCATGCATTTTGCCAGGGAATGAACATATGTCCGACTCGCAAGGCGTAACCCCTCCTAACCATACCAACGGTCTCCGAGTCCAATGGCGATGTCCGTTTTGCTCTGCGGATTCATGGAGAGCTAACCCTAACCCTAAGTCGAATTTTGCCCTATGGGATTTTCCCATGCATTTTTCCAGAAAAAGTACATAAGGCCGATTCGCAAGGCGTGTCCATTCCTAACCATACCGACGGTCTCCGAGTCCAATGGCGATGTCCGTTTTGCTCTGCGGATTCATGGAGAGCTAACCCTAACCCTAAGTGCAATTTTGCCCTATAGGATTTTCCCATGCATTTTGCCAGGGAATGTACATAAGTCCGACTCGCAAAGCGTGTCCCCTCCTTACAATACTGACGAGCTCCGAGTCCAATGGCGATGTCCGTTTTGCTCTGCGGATTCATGGAGAGCTAACCTTAACCCTAAGTGGAATTTTGCCCTATGGGAATTTCCCATGCATTTTGCCACGGAATGTACATAAGTCCGACTCGCAAGGCGTGTCCCCTCCTAACCATACCGACGGGCTCCGAGTCCAATTGCGATATCCGTTTTGCTCTGCGGATTCATGGAGAGCTAACCCTAACCCTAAGTGGAATTTTGCCCTATGGGATTTTCCCATTCATTTTGCCAGGGAATGTACATAAGGCCGACTCAGAAGGGTTGCCCCCTCCTAACCATACCGATGGGCTCTGAGTCCAATGGCGATATCCATTTTGCTCTGCGGATTCATGGAGAGCTAACCCTAACCCTAAGTGGAATTTTGCCCTATGGGATTTTCCCATGCATTTTGCCAGAAAAAGTACATAAGGCCGACTCGGAAGGCGTGTCCTCTCCTAACCATACCGATGGTCTCCGAGTCCAATGGCGATGTCCGCTTTGCTCTGCGTCTTCATGGAGAGCTAACCCTAACCCTAAGTGGAATTTTGCCCTATGGGATTTTCCCATGCATTTTGCCAGAAAAAGTACATAAGGCCGACTCGCAAGGTGTGTCCCCTCCTAACCATACCGACGGGCTCCGAGTCCAATGGCGATGTCCGTTTTGCTCTGCGGATTCATGGAGAGCTAACCCTAACCCTAAGTGGAATTTTGCCCTATGGGATTTTCCCATGCATTTTTCCAGAAAAAGTACATAAGGCCGACTCGGAAGGCGTGTTCACTCTTAACCATACCGACGGTCTCCGAGTCCAATGGCGATGTCCGTTTTGCTCTGCGGATTCATGGAGAGCTAACCCTAACCCTAAGTCGAATTTTGCCCTATGGGATTTTCCCATGCATTTTTTCAAAAAAAGTACATAAGGCCGATTCGCAAGGCGTGTCCACTCCTAACCATACCGACGGTCTCCGAGTCCAATGGCGATGTCCGTTTTGCTCTGCGGATTCATGGAGAGCTAACCCTAACCCTAAGTGGAATTTTGCCCTATAGGATTTTCCCATGCATTTTGCCAGGGAATGTACATAAGTCCGACTCGCAAGGCGTGTCCCCTCCTAACCATACCGACGGTCTCTGAGTCCAATGCCGATGTCCGTTTTAGTCTGCGGATTCATGGAGAGCTAACCCTAACCCTAAGTGGAATTTTGCCCTATGGGATTTTCCCATGCATTTTGCCAGAAAAAGTACATAAGGCCGACTCGGAAGGCGTGTCCACTCCTAACCATACCGATGGTCTCCGAGTACAATGGCGATGTCCGCTTTGCTCTGCGTCTTCATTGAGAGCTAACCCTAACCCTAAGTGGAATTTTGCCCTATGGGATTTTCCCATGCATTTTGCCAGAAAAAGTACATAAGGCCGAATCGCAAGGTGTGTCCCCTCCTAACCATACCGACGGGCTCCGAGTCCAATGGCGATTTCCGTTTTGCTCTGCGGATTCATGGAGAGCTAACCCTAACCCTAAGTGGAATTTTGCCCTATGGGATTTTCCCATGCATTTTTCCAGAAAAAGTACATAAGGCCGACTCGGAAATCGTGTCCACTCTTAACCATACCGACGGTCTCCGAGTCCAATGGCGATGTCCGTTTTGCTCTGCGGATTCATGGAGAGCTAACCCTAACCCTAAGTGGAATTTTGCCATATGGGAATTTCCCATGCATTTTGCCAGGGAATGTACATAAGTCCGACTCGCAAGGCGTGTCCCCTCCTTACCATACCGACGGGCTACGAGTCCAATGGCGATGTCCGTTTTGCTCTGCGGATTCATGGAGAGCTAACCCTAACCCTAAGTGGAATTTTGCCCTATTGGATTTTCCCATGCATTTTTCCAGAAAAAGTACATAAGGCCGACTCGGAAGGCGTGTCTACTCCTAACCATACCGACGGTCTCCGAGTCCAATGGCGATGTCCGTTTTGCTCTGCGGATTCATGGAGAGCTAACCCTAACCCTAAGTGGAATTTTGCCCTCTAGGATTTTCCCATGCATTTTGCCAGGGAATGTACATAAGTCCGACTCGCAAAGCGTGTCCCCTCCTAACCAAACTGACGGGCTCCAAGTTCAATGGCGATGTCCGTTTTGCTCTGCGGATTCATGGAGAGCTAACCCTAACCCTAAGTGGAATTTTGCCCTATGGGAATTTCCCATGCATTTTGCCAGGGAATGTACATAAGTCCGACTCGCAAGGCGTGTCCCCTCCTAACCATACCGACGGTCTCCGAGTCCAATTGCGATATCCGTTTTGCTCTGCGGATTCATGGAGAGCTAACCCTAACCCTAAGTGGAATTTTGCCCTATGGGATTTCCCCATGCATTTTGCCAGGGAATGTACATAAGGCCGACTCAGAAGAGTTGCCCCCTCCTAACCATACCGATGGGCTCCGAGTCCAATGCCGATGTCCGTTTTAGTCTGCGGATTCATGGAGAGCTAACCCTAACCCTAAGTGGAATTTTGCCCTATGGGATTTTCCCATGCATTTTTCCAGAAAAAGTACATAAGGCCGACTCGAAAGGCGAGTCCACTCCTAACCATACCGACGGTCTCCGAGTCCAATGGCGATGTCCGTTTAACTCTGCGGATTCATGGAGAGCAAACCCTAACCCTAAGTGGAACTTTGCCCTATGGGATTTTCCCATGCATTTTGCCAGTGAATGTACATAAGTCCGACTCGCAAGACGTGCCCCCTCCTAACCATACCGATGTCCCCCGAGTCCAATGGCGATGTCCATTTTGCTCTGCGGATTCATGGAGAGCTAACCCTAACCCTAAGTGGAATTTTGCCCTATGGGAATTTCCCATGCATTTTGCCAGGGAATGTACATAAGTCCGACTCGCAAGGCGTAACCCCTCCTAACCATACCGAAGGGCTCCGAGTCCAATGGCGATGTCCGTTTTCCTCTGCAGATTCATGGAGAGTTAACCCTAACCCTAAGTGGAATTTTGCCCTATGGGATTTTCCTATTCATTTTCCCAGGAAAAGTACATAAGGTCGACTCGGAAGGCGTGTCCACTCCTAACCATACCGACGGTCTCCGAGTCCAATGGGGATGTCCGTTTTGCTCTGCGGATTCATGGAGAGCTAACCCTAACCCTAAGTGGAATTTTGCCCTATGGGAATTTCCCATGCATTTTGCCATGGAATGTACATAAGTCCGACTCGCAAGGCGTGTCCCCTCCTAATCATACCGACGGTCTCCGAGTCCAATGGCGATGTCTGTTTTGCTCTGCGGATTCATGGAGAGCTAACCCTAACCATAAGTGGAATTTTGCCCTATGGGAATTTCCTATGCATTTTGCCAGGGAATGTACATAAGTCCGACTCGCAAGGCGTGTCCCCTCCTAACCATACCGACGGGCTCCGAGTCCAATGGCGATGTCCGTGTTGCTCTGCGGATTCATGGAGAGCTAACCCTAACCCTAAGTCGAATTTTGCCCTATGGGATTTTCCCATGCATTTTTCCAGAAAAAGTACATAAGTCCGACTCGCAAAGCGCGTCCCCTCCTAACCATACTGACGGGCTCCGAGTCCAATGGCGATGTCCGTTTTGCTCTGCGGATTCATGGAGAGCTAACCCTAACCCTAAGTGGAATTTTGCCCTATGGGAATTTCCCATGCCTTTTGCCAGGGAATGTACATAAGTCCGACTCGCAAGGCGTGTCCCCTCCTAACCATACCGACGGGCTCCGAGTCCAATTGCGATATCCGTTTTGCTCTGCGGATTCATGGAGAGCTAACCCTAACCCTAAGTGGAATTTTGCCCTATGGGATTTTCCCATGCATTTTGCCAGGGAATTTATATAAGTCCGACTCGCAAGGTGTGTACCCTCCTAACCATACCGACGGCCTCCGAGTCCAATGGCGATATCCGTTTTGCTCTGCGGATTCATGGAGAGCTAACCCTAACCCTAAGTGGAATTTTGCCCTATGGGATTTCCCCATGCATTTTGCCAGGGAATGTACATAAGGCCGACTCAGAAGAGTTGCCCCCGCCTAACCATACCGATGGGCTCCGAGTCCAATGGTGATGTCTGTTTTGCTCTGCGGATTCATGGAGAGCTAACCCTAACCATAAGTGGAATTTTGCCCTATGGGAATTTCCTATGCATTTTGCCAGGGAATGTACATAAGTCCGACTCGCAAGGCGTGTCCCCTCCTAACCATACCGACGGGCTCCGAGTCCAATGGCGATGTCCGTGTTGCTCTGCGGATTCATGGAGAGCTAACCCTAACCCTAAGTGGAACTTTGCCCTATTGGATTTTCCCATGCATTTTTCCAGAAAAAGTACATAAGGCCGACTCGGAAGGCGTGTCCACTCCTAACCATACCGACGGTCTCCGAGTCCAATGGCGATGTCTGTTTTGCTCTGAGGATTCATGGAGAGCTAACCCTAACCCTAAGTGGAATTTTGCCCTATAGGATTTTCCCATGCATTTTGCCAGGGAATGTACATAAGTCCGACTCGCAAAGCGTGTCCCCTCCTAACCATACTGACGGGCTCCGAGTCCAATGGCGATGTTCGTTTTGCTCTGCGGATTCATGGAGAGCTAACCCTAAGTGGAATTTTGCCCTATGGGAATTTCCCATGCCTTTTGCCAGTTAATGTACATAAGTCCGACTCGCAAGGCGTGTACCCTCCTAACCATACCGACGGGCTCCGAGTCCAATGGCGATGTCCGTTTTGCTCTGCGGATTCATGGAGAGCTAACCCTAACCCTAAGTGGAATTTTGCCCTATGGGATTTTCCCATGCATTTTTCCAGAAAAAGTACATAAGGCCGACTCGGAAGGCGTGTTCACTCCTAACCATACCGACGGTCTCCGAGTCCAATGGCGATGTCCGTTTTGCTCTGCGGATTCATGGAGAGCTAACCCTAACCCTAAGTGGAATTTTGCCATATGGGAATTTCCCATGCATTTTGCCAGGGAATGTACATAAGTCCGACTCGCAAGGCATGTCCCCTCCTTACCATACCGACGGGCTCCGAGTCCAATGGCGATGTCCGTTTTGCTCTGCGGATTCATGGAGAGCTAACCCTAACCCTAATTGGAATTTTGCCCTATGAGATTTCCCCATGCATTTTGCCAGGGAATGTACATAAGGCCGACTCAGAAGAGTTGCCCCCTCCTAACCATACCGACGGTCTCCGAGTCCAGTGGCGATGTCCGTTTAACTCTGCGGATTCATGGAGAGCTAACCCTAACCCTAAGTGGAACTTTGCCCTATGGGATTTTCCCATGCATTTTGCCAGTGAATGTACATAAGTCCGACTTGCAAGACGTGCCCCCTCCTAACCATACCGATGTCCCCCGAGTCCAATGGCGATGTCCGTTTTGCTCTGCGGATTCATGGAGAGCTAACCCTAACCCTAAGTGGAATTTTGCCCTATGGGATTTTCCCATGCATTTTTCCAGAAAAAGTACATAAGGCCGACTCGAAAGGCGAGTCCACTCCTAACCATACCGACGGTCTCCGAGTCCAATGGCGATGTCCGTTTAACTCTGCAGATTCATGGAGAGCTAACCCTAACCCTAAGTGGAACTTTGCCCTATGGGATTTTCCCATGCATTTTGCCAGTGAATGTACATAAGTCCGACTCGCAAGACGTGCCCCCTCCTAACCATACCGATGACCCCCGAGTCCTATGGCGATCTCCATTTTGCTCTGCGGATTCATGGAGAGCTAACCCTAACCCTAAGTGGAATTTTGCCCTATGGGATTTTCCCATTCATTTTCCCAGGAAAAGTACATAAGGTCGACTCGGAAGGCGTGTCCACTCCTAACCATACCGACGGTCTCCGAGTCCAATGGCGATGTCCGTTTTGCTCTGCGGATTCATGGAGAGCTAACCCTAACCCTAAGTGGAATTTTGCCCTATGGGAATTTCCCATGCATTTTGCCATGGAATGTACATAAGTCCGACTCGCAAGGCGTGTCCCCTCCTAATCATACCGACGGTCTCCGAGTCCAATGGCGATGTCTGTTTTGCTCTGCGGATTCATGGAGAGCTAACCCTAACCATAAGTGGAATTTTGCCCTATGGGAATTTCCTATGCATTTTGCCAGGGAATGTACATAAGTCCGACTCGCAAGGCGTGTCCCCTCCTAACCATACCGACGGGCTCCGAGTCCAATGGCGATGTCCGTGTTGCTCTGCGGATTCATGGAGAGCTAACCCTAACCCTAAGTGGAACTTTGCCCTATTGGATTTTCCCATGCATTTTTCCTGAAAAAGTACATAAGGCCGACTCGGAAGGCGTGTCCACTCCTAACCATACCGACGGTCTCCGAGTCCAATGGCGATGTCCGTTATGCTCTGCGGATTCATGGAGAGCTAACCCTAACCCTAAGTGGAACTTTGCCCTATGGGATTTTCCCATGCATTTTGCCAGGGAATGTACATAAGTCCGACTCGCAAGGCGTGTCCCCTCCTAACCATACCGACGGTCTCCGAGTCGAATGGCGATATCCGTTTTGCTCTGCGGCTTCATGGAGAGCTAACCCTAACCCTAAGTGGAATTTTGCCTTATGGGAATTTCCCATGCATTTTGCCAGGGAATGTACATAAGTCCGACTCGCAAAGCGTGTCCCTCCTAACCATACTGACGGGCTCCGAGTCCAATGGCGATGTTCGTTTTGCTCTGCGTATTCATGGAGAGCTAACCCTAAGTGGAATTTTGCCCTATGGGAATTTCCCATGCATTTTGCCAGGGAATGTACATAAGTCCGACTCGCAAGGCATGTCCCCTCCTAACCATACCGACGGGCTCCGAGTCCAATGGCGATGTCCGTTTTGCTCTGCGGATTCATGGAGAGCTAACCCTAACCCTAAGTGGAATTTTGCCCTATTGGATTTTCCCATGCATTTTTCCAGAAAAAGTACATAAGGCCGATTCGGAAGGCGTGTTCAATCCTAACCATACCGACGGTCTCCGAGTCCAATGGCGATGTCCGTTTTGCTCTGCGGATTCATGGAGAGCTAACCCTAACCCTAAGTGGAATTTTGCCCTATGTGAATTTCCCATGCATTTTGCCAGGGAATGTACATAAGTCCGACTCGCAAGGCGTGTCCCCTCCTAACCATACCGACGGTCTCCGAGTCCAATGGCGATATCCGTTTTGCTCTGCGGATTCATGGAGAGCTAACCCTAACCCTAAGTGGAATTTTGCCCTATGGGATTTCCCCATGCATTTTGCCAGGGAATGTACATAAGGCCGACTCAGAAGAGTTGCCCCCTCCTAACCATACCGACGGTCTCCGAGTCCAGTGGCGATGTCCGTTTAACTCTGCGGATTCATGGAGAGCTAACCCTAACCCTAAGTGGAACTTTGCCCTATGGGATTTTCCCATGCATTTTGCCAGTGAATGTACATAAGTCCGACTCGCAAGGCGTGTCCCCTCCTAATCATACCGACGGTCTCCGAGTCCAATGGCGATGTCTGTTTTGCTCTGCGGATTCATGGAGAGCTAACCCTAACCATAAGTGGAATTTTGCCCTATGGGAATTTCCTATGCATTTTGCCAGGGAATGTACATAAGTCCGACTCGCAAGGCGTGTCCCCTCCTAACCATACCGACGGGCTCCGAGTCCAATGGCGATGTCCGTGTTGCTCTGCGGATTCATGGAGAGCTAACCCTAACCCTAAGTGGAACTTTGCCCTATTGGATTTTCCCATGCATTTTTCCAGAAAAAGTACATAAGGCCGACTCGGAAGGCGTGTCCACTCCTAACCATACCGACGGTCTCCGAGTTCAATGGCGATGTCCGTTATGCTCTGCGGATTCATGGAGAGCTAACCCTAACCCTAAGTGGAACTTTGCCCTATGGGATTTTCCCATGCATTTTGCCAGGGAATGTACATAAGTCCGACTCGCAAGGCGTGTCCCCTCCTAACCATACCGACGGTCTCCGAGTCGAATGGCGATATCCGTTTTGCTCTGCGGCTTCATGGAGAGCTAACCCTAACCCTAAGTGGAATTTTGCCTTATGGGAATTTCCCATGCATTTTGCCAGGGAATGTACATAAGTCCGACTCGCAAAGCGTGTCCCTCCTAACCATACTGACGGGCTCCGAGTCCAATGGCGATGTTCGTTTTGCTCTGCGTATTCATGGAGAGCTAACCCTAAGTGGAATTTTGCCCTATGGGAATTTCCCATGCATTTTGCCAGGGAATGTACATAAGTCCGACTCGCAAGGCGTGTCCCCTCCTAACCATACCGACGGTCTCCGAGTCCAATGGCGATATCCGTTTTGCTCTGCGGATTCATGGAGAGCTAACCCTAACCCTAAGTGGAATTTTGCCCTATGGGATTTCCCCATGCATTTTGCCAGGGAATGTACATAAGGCCGACTCAGAAGAGTTGCCCCCTCCTAACCATACCGACGGTCTCCGAGTCCAGTGGCGATGTCCGTTTAACTCTGCGGATTCATGGAGAGCTAACCCTAACCCTAAGTGGAACTTTGCCCTATGGGATTTTCCCATGCATTTTGCCAGTGAATGTACATAAGTCCGACTTGCAAGACGTGCCCCCTCCTAACCATACCGATGTCCCCCGAGTCCAATGGCGATGTCCGTTTTGCTCTGCGGATTCATGGAGAGCTAACCCTAACCCTAAGTGGAATTTTGCCCTATGGGATTTTCCCATGCATTTTTCCAGAAAAAGTACATAAGGCCAACTCGAAAGGCGAGTCCACTCCTAACCATACCGACGGTCTCCGAGTCCAATGGCGATGTCCGTTTAACTCTGCAGATTCATGGAGAGCTAACCCTAACCCTAAGTGGAACTTTGCCCTATGGGATTTTCCCATGCATTTTGCCAGTGAATGTACATAAGTCCGACTCGCAAGACGTGCCCCCTCCTAACCATACCGATGACCCCCGAGTCCTATGGCGATCTCCATTTTGCTCTGCGGATTCATGGAGAGCTAACCCTAACCCTAAGTGGAATTTTGCCCTATGGGAATTTCCCATGCATTTTGCCAGGGAATGTACATAAGTCCGACTCGCAAGGCGTAACCCCTCCTAACCATACCGAAGGGCTCCGAGTCCAATGGCGATGTCCGTTTTCCTCTGCAGATTCATGGAGAGTTAATCCTAACCCTAAGTGGAATTTTGCCCTATGGGATTTTCCCATTCATTTTCCCAGGAAAAGTACATAAGGTCGACTCGGAAGGCGTGTCCACTCCTAACCATACCGACGGTCTCCGAGTCCAATGGCGATGTCCGTTTTGCTCTGCGGATTCATGGAGAGCTAACCCTAACCCTAAGTGGAATTTTGCCCTATGGGAATTTCCCATGCATTTTGCCATGGAATGTACATAAGTCCGACTCGCAAGGCGTGTCCCCTCCTAATCATACCGACGGTCTCCGAGTCCAATGGCGATGTCTGTTTTGCTCTGCGGATTCATGGAGAGCTAACCCTAACCATAAGTGGAATTTTGCCCTATGGGAATTTCCTATGCATTTTGCCAGGGAATGTACATAAGTCCGACTCGCAAGGCGTGTCCCCTCCTAACCATACCGACGGGCTCCGAGTCCAATGGCGATGTCCGTGTTGCTCTGCGGATTCATGGAGAGCTAACCCTAACCCTAAGTGGAACTTTGCCCTATTGGATTTTCCCATGCATTTTTCCAGAAAAAGTACATAAGGCCGACTCGGAAGGCGTGTCCACTCCTAACCATACCGACGGTCTCCGAGTCCAATGGCGATGTCCGTTATGCTCTGCGGATTCATGGAGAGCTAACCCTAACCCTAAGTGGAACTTTGCCCAATGGGATTTTCCCATGCATTTTGCCAGGGAATGTACATAAGGCCGACTCAGAAGAGTTGCCCCCTCCTAACCATACCGACGGTCTCCGAGTCCAGTGGCGATGTCCGTTTAACTCTGCGGATTCATGGAGAGCTAACCCTAACCCTAAGTGGAACTTTGCCCTATGGGATTTTCCCATGCATTTTGCCAGTGAATGTACATAAGTCCGACTTGCAAGACGTGCCCCCTCCTAACCATACCGATGTCCCCCGAGTCCAATGGCGATGTCCGTTTTGCTCTGCGGATTCATGGAGAGCTAACCCTAACCCTAAGTGGAATTTTGCCCTATGGGATTTTCCCATGCATTTTTCCAGAAAAAGTACATAAGGCCGACTCGAAAGGCGAGTCCACTCCTAACCATACCGACGGTCTCCGAGTCCAATGGCGATGTCCGTTTAACTCTGCAGATTCATGGAGAGCTAACCCTAACCCTAAGTGGAACTTTGCCCTATGGGATTTTCCCATGCATTTTGCCAGTGAATGTACATAAGTCCGACTCGCAAGACGTGCCCCCTCCTAACCATACCGATGACCCCCGAGTCCTATGGCGATCTCCATTTTGCTCTGCGGATTCATGGAGAGCTAACCCTAACCCTAAGTGGAATTTTGCCCTATGGGAATTTCCCATGCATTTTGCCAGGGAATGTACATAAGTCCGACTCGCAAGGCGTAACCCCTCCTAACCATACCGAAGGGCTCCGAGTCCAATGGCGATGTCCGTTTTCCTCTGCAGATTCATGGAGAGTTAATCCTAACCCTAAGTGGAATTTTGCCCTATGGGATTTTCCCATTCATTTTCCCAGGAAAAGTACATAAGGTCGACTCGGAAGGCGTGTCCACTCCTAACCATACCGACGGTCTCCGAGTCCAATGGCGATGTCCGTTTTGCTCTGCGGATTCATGGAGAGCTAACCCTAACCCTAAGTGGAATTTTGCCCTATGGGAATTTCCCATGCATTTTGCCATGGAATGTACATAAGTCCGACTCGCAAGGCGTGTCCCCTCCTAATCATACCGACGGTCTCCGAGTCCAATGGCGATGTCTGTTTTGCTCTGCGGATTCATGGAGAGCTAACCCTAACCATAAGTGGAATTTTGCCCTATGGGAATTTCCTATGCATTTTGCCAGGGAATGTACATAAGTCCGACTCGCAAGGCGTGTCCCCTCCTAACCATACCGACGGGCTCCGAGTCCAATGGCGATGTCCGTGTTGCTCTGCGGATTCATGGAGAGCTAACCCTAACCCTAAGTGGAACTTTGCCCTATTGGATTTTCCCATGCATTTTTCCAGAAAAAGTACATAAGGCCGACTCAGAAGGCGTGTCCACTCCTAACCATACCGACGGTCTCCGAGTCCAATGGCGATGTCCGTTATGCTCTGCGGATTCATGGAGAGCTAACCCTAACCCTAAGTGGAACTTTGCCCAATGGGATTTTCCCATGCATTTTGCCAGGGAATGTGCATAAGTCCGACTCGCAAGGCGTGTCCCCTCCTAACCATACCGACGGTCTCCGAGTCGAATGGCGATATCCGTTTTGCTCTGCGGCTTCATGGAGAGCTAACCCTAACCCTAAGTGGAACTTTGCCCTATGGGATTTCCCCATGCATTTTGCCAGTGAATGTACATAAGTCCGACTCGCAAGACGTGCCCCCTCCTAACCATACCGATGTCCCCCGAGTCCTATGGCGATCTCCATTTTGCTCTGCGGATTCATGGAGAGCTAACCCTAACCCTAAGTGGAATTTTGCCTTATGGGAATTTCCCATGCATTTTGCCAGGGAATGTACATAAGTCCGACTCGCAAGGCGTAACCCCTCCTAACCATACCGAAGGGCTCCGAGTCCAATGGCGATGTCCGTTTTCCTCTGCAGATTCATGGAGAGTTAATCCTAACCCTAAGTGGAATTTTGCCCTATGGGATTTTCCCATTCATTTTCCCAGGAAAAGTACATAAGGTCGACTCGGAAGGCGTGTCCACTCCTAACCATACCGACGGTCTCCGAGTCCAATGGCGATGTCCGTTTTGCTCTGCGGATTCATGGAGAGCTAACCCTAACCCTAAGTGGAATTTTGCCCTATGGGAATTTCCCATGCATTTTGCCATGGAATGTACATAAGTCCGACTCGCAAGGCGTGTCCCCTCCTAATCATACCGACGGTCTCCGAGTCCAATGGCGATGTCTGTTTTGCTCTGCGGATTCATGGAGAGCTAACCCTAACCATAAGTGGAATTTTGCCCTATGGGAATTTCCTATGCATTTTGCCAGGGAATGTACATAAGTCCGACTCGCAAGGCGTGTCCCCTCCTAACCATACCGACGGGCTCCGAATCCAATGGCGATGTCCGTGTTGCTCTGCGGATTCATGGAGAGCTAACCCTAACCCTAAGTGGAACTTTGCCCTATTGGATTTTCCCATGCATTTTTCCAGAAAAAGTACATAAGGCCGACTCGGAAGGCGTGTCCACTCCTAACCATACCGACGGTCTCCGAGTCCAATGGCGATGTCCGTTATGCTCTGCGGATTCATGGAGAGCTAACCCTAACCCTAAGTGGAATTTTGCCCTATAGGATTTTCCCATGCATTTTGCCAGGGAATGTACATAAGTCCGACTCGCAAAGCGTGTCCCTCCTAACCATACTGACGGGCTCCGAGTCCAATGGCGATGTTCGTTTTGCTCTGCGGATTCATGGAGAGCTAACCCTAAGTGGAATTTTGCCCTATGGGAATTTCCCATGCATTTTGCCAGGGAATGTACATAAGTCCGACTCGCAAGGCATGTCCCCTCCTTACCATACCGACGGGCTCCGAGTCCAATGGCGATGTCCGTTTTGCTCTGCGGATTCATGGAGAGCTAACCCTAACCCTAAGTGGAATTTTGCCCTATTGGATTTTCCCATGCATTTTTCCAGAAAAAGTACATAAGGCCGATTCGGAAGGCGTGTTCAATCCTAACCATACCGACGGTCTCCGAGTCCAATGGCGATGTCCGTTTTGCTCTGCGGATTCATGGAGAGCTAACCCTAACCCTAAGTGGAATTTTGCCCTATGGGATTTTCCCATGCATTTTTCCAGAAAAAGTACATAAGGCCAACTCGAAAGGCGAGTCCACTCCTAACCATACCGACGGTCTCCGAGTCCAATGGCGATGTCCGTTTAACTCTGCAGATTCATGGAGAGCTAACCCTAACCCTAAGTGGAACTTTGCCCTATGGGATTTTCCCATGCATTTTGCCAGTGAATGTACATAAGTCCGACTCGCAAGACGTGCCCCCTCCTAACCATACCGATGACCCCCGAGTCCTATGGCGATCTCCATTTTGCTCTGCGGATTCATGGAGAGCTAACCCTAACCCTAAGTGGAATTTTGCCCTATGGGAATTTCCCATGCATTTTGCCAGGGAATGTACATAAGTCCGACTCGCAAGGCGTAACCCCTCCTAACCATACCGAAGGGCTCCGAGTCCAATGGCGATGTCCGTTTTCCTCTGCAGATTCATGGAGAGTTAATCCTAACCCTAAGTGGAATTTTGCCCTATGGGATTTTCCCATTCATTTTCCCAGGAAAAGTACATAAGGTCGACTCGGAAGGCGTGTCCACTCCTAACCATACCGACGGTCTCCGAGTCCAATGGCGATGTCCGTTTTGCTCTGCGGATTCATGGAGAGCTAACCCTAACCCTAAGTGGAATTTTGCCCTATGGGAATTTCCCATGCATTTTGCCATGGAATGTACATAAGTCCGACTCGCAAGGCGTGTCCCCTCCTAATCATACCGACGGTCTCCGAGTCCAATGGCGATGTCTGTTTTGCTCTGCGGATTCATGGAGAGCTAACCCTAACCATAAGTGGAATTTTGCCCTATGGGAATTTCCTATGCATTTTGCCAGGGAATGTACATAAGTCCGACTCGCAAGGCGTGTCCCCTCCTAACCATACCGACGGGCTCCGAGTCCAATGGCGATGTCCGTGTTGCTCTGCGGATTCATGGAGAGCTAACCCTAACCCTAAGTGGAACTTTGCCCTATTGGATTTTCCCATGCATTTTTCCAGAAAAAGTACATAAGGCCGACTCGGAAGGCGTGTCCACTCCTAACCATACCGACGGTCTCCGAGTCCAATGGCGATGTCCGTTATGCTCTGCGGATTCATGGAGAGCTAACCCTAACCCTAAGTGGAACTTTGCCCAATGGGATTTTCCCATGCATTTTGCCAGGGAATGTACATAAGGCCGACTCAGAAGAGTTGCCCCCTCCTAACCATACCGACGGTCTCCGAGTCCAGTGGCGATGTCCGTTTAACTCTGCGGATTCATGGAGAGCTAACCCTAACCCTAAGTGGAACTTTGCCCTATGGGATTTTCCCATGCATTTTGCCAGTGAATGTACATAAGTCCGACTTGCAAGACGTGCCCCCTCCTAACCATACCGATGTCCCCCGAGTCCAATGGCGATGTCCGTTTTGCTCTGCGGATTCATGGAGAGCTAACCCTAACCCTAAGTGGAATTTTGCCCTATGGGATTTTCCCATGCATTTTTCCAGAAAAAGTACATAAGGCCGACTCGAAAGGCGAGTCCACTCCTAACCATACCGACGGTCTCCGAGTCCAATGGCGATGTCCGTTTAACTCTGCAGATTCATGGAGAGCTAACCCTAACCCTAAGTGGAACTTTGCCCTATGGGATTTTCCCATGCATTTTGCCAGTGAATGTACATAAGTCCGACTCGCAAGACGTGCCCCCTCCTAACCATACCGATGACCCCCGAGTCCTATGGCGATCTCCATTTTGCTCTGCGGATTCATGGAGAGCTAACCCTAACCCTAAGTGGAATTTTGCCCTATGGGAATTTCCCATGCATTTTGCCAGGGAATGTACATAAGTCCGACTCGCAAGGCGTAACCCCTCCTAACCATACCGAAGGGCTCCGAGTCCAATGGCGATGTCCGTTTTCCTCTGCAGATTCATGGAGAGTTAATCCTAACCCTAAGTGGAATTTTGCCCTATGGGATTTTCCCATTCATTTTCCCAGGAAAAGTACATAAGGTCGACTCGGAAGGCGTGTCCACTCCTAACCATACCGACGGTCTCCGAGTCCAATGGCGATGTCCGTTTTGCTCTGCGGATTCATGGAGAGCTAACCCTAACCCTAAGTGGAATTTTGCCCTATGGGAATTTCCCATGCATTTTGCCATGGAATGTACATAAGTCCGACTCGCAAGGCGTGTCCCCTCCTAATCATACCGACGGTCTCCGAGTCCAATGGCGATGTCTGTTTTGCTCTGCGGATTCATGGAGAGCTAACCCTAACCATAAGTGGAATTTTGCCCTATGGGAATTTCCTATGCATTTTGCCAGGGAATGTACATAAGTCCGACTCGCAAGGCGTGTCCCCTCCTAACCATACCGACGGGCTCCGAGTCCAATGGCGATGTCCGTGTTGCTCTGCGGATTCATGGAGAGCTAACCCTAACCCTAAGTGGAACTTTGCCCTATTGGATTTTCCCATGCATTTTTCCAGAAAAAGTACATAAGGCCGACTCAGAAGGCGTGTCCACTCCTAACCATACCGACGGTCTCCGAGTCCAATGGCGATGTCCGTTATGCTCTGCGGATTCATGGAGAGCTAACCCTAACCCTAAGTGGAACTTTGCCCAATGGGATTTTCCCATGCATTTTGCCAGGGAATGTGCATAAGTCCGACTCGCAAGGCGTGTCCCCTCCTAACCATACCGACGGTCTCCGAGTCGAATGGCGATATCCGTTTTGCTCTGCGGCTTCATGGAGAGCTAACCCTAACCCTAAGTGGAACTTTGCCCTATGGGATTTCCCCATGCATTTTGCCAGTGAATGTACATAAGTCCGACTCGCAAGACGTGCCCCCTCCTAACCATACCGATGTCCCCCGAGTCCTATGGCGATCTCCATTTTGCTCTGCGGATTCATGGAGAGCTAACCCTAACCCTAAGTGGAATTTTGCCTTATGGGAATTTCCCATGCATTTTGCCAGGGAATGTACATAAGTCCGACTCGCAAGGCGTAACCCCTCCTAACCATACCGAAGGGCTCCGAGTCCAATGGCGATGTCCGTTTTCCTCTGCAGATTCATGGAGAGTTAATCCTAACCCTAAGTGGAATTTTGCCCTATGGGATTTTCCCATTCATTTTCCCAGGAAAAGTACATAAGGTCGACTCGGAAGGCGTGTCCACTCCTAACCATACCGACGGTCTCCGAGTCCAATGGCGATGTCCGTTTTGCTCTGCGGATTCATGGAGAGCTAACCCTAACCCTAAGTGGAATTTTGCCCTATGGGAATTTCCCATGCATTTTGCCATGGAATGTACATAAGTCCGACTCGCAAGGCGTGTCCCCTCCTAATCATACCGACGGTCTCCGAGTCCAATGGCGATGTCTGTTTTGCTCTGCGGATTCATGGAGAGCTAACCCTAACCATAAGTGGAATTTTGCCCTATGGGAATTTCCTATGCATTTTGCCAGGGAATGTACATAAGTCCGACTCGCAAGGCGTGTCCCCTCCTAACCATACCGACGGGCTCCGAATCCAATGGCGATGTCCGTGTTGCTCTGCGGATTCATGGAGAGCTAACCCTAACCCTAAGTGGAACTTTGCCCTATTGGATTTTCCCATGCATTTTTCCAGAAAAAGTACATAAGGCCGACTCGGAAGGCGTGTCCACTCCTAACCATACCGACGGTCTCCGAGTCCAATGGCGATGTCCGTTATGCTCTGCGGATTCATGGAGAGCTAACCCTAACCCTAAGTGGAATTTTGCCCTATAGGATTTTCCCATGCATTTTGCCAGGGAATGTACATAAGTCCGACTCGCAAAGCGTGTCCCTCCTAACCATACTGACGGGCTCCGAGTCCAATGGCGATGTTCGTTTTGCTCTGCGGATTCATGGAGAGCTAACCCTAAGTGGAATTTTGCCCTATGGGAATTTCCCATGCATTTTGCCAGGGAATGTACATAAGTCCGACTCGCAAGGCATGTCCCCTCCTTACCATACCGACGGGCTCCGAGTCCAATGGCGATGTCCGTTTTGCTCTGCGGATTCATGGAGAGCTAACCCTAACCCTAAGTGGAATTTTGCCCTATTGGATTTTCCCATGCATTTTTCCAGAAAAAGTACATAAGGCCGATTCGGAAGGCGTGTTCAATCCTAACCATACCGACGGTCTCCGAGTCCAATGGCGATGTCCGTTTTGCTCTGCGGATTCATGGAGAGCTAACCCTAACCCTAAGTGGAATTTTGCCCTATGGGAATTTCCCATGCATTTTGCCAGGGAATGTACATAAGTCCGACTCGCAAGGCGTGTCCCCTCCTAACCATACCGACGGTCTCCGAGTCCAATGGCGATATCCGTTTTGCTCTGCGGATTCATGGAGAGCTAACCCTAACCCTAAGTGGAATTTTGCCCTATGGGATTTCCCCATGCATTTTGCCAGGGAATGTACATAAGGCCGACTCAGAAGAGTTGCCCCCTCCTAACCATACCGACGGTCTCCGAGTCCAGTGGCGATGTCCGTTTAACTCTGCGGATTCATGGAGAGCTAACCATAACCCTAAGTGGAACTTTGCCCTATGGGATTTTCCCATGCATTTTGCCAGTGAATGTACATAAGTCCGACTTGCAAGACGTGCCCCCTCCTAACCATACCGATGTCCCCCGAGTCCAATGGCGATGTCCGTTTTGCTCTGCGGATTCATGGAGAGCTAACCCTAACCCTAAGTGGAATTTTGCCCTATGGGAATTTCCCATGCATTTTGCCAGGGAATGTACATAAGTCCGACTCGCAAGGCGTAACCCCTCCTAACCATACTGACGGTCTCCGAGTCCAATGGCGATGTCCGTTTTGCTCTGCGGATTCATGGAGAGTTAACCCTAACCCTAAGTGGAATTTTGCCCTATGGGATTTTCCCATTCATTTTCCCAGGAAAAGTACATAAGGTCGACTCGGAAGGCGTGTCCACTCCTAACCATACCGAGGGTCTCCGAGTCCAATGGCGATGTCCGTTTTGCTCTGCGGATTCATGGAGAGCTAACCCTAACCCTAAGTGGAATTTTGCCATATGGGAATTTCCCATGCATTTTGCCAGGGAATGTACATAAGTCCGACTCGCAAGGCATGTCCCCTCCTTACCATACCGACGGGCTCCGAGTCCAATGGCGATGTCCGTTTTGCTCTGCGGATTCATGGAGAGCTAACCCTAACCCTAAGTGGAATTTTGCCCTATTGGATTTTCCCATGCATTTTTCCAGAAAAAGTACATAAGGCCGATTCGGAAGGCGTGTTCAATCCTAACCATACCGACGGTCTCCGAGTCCAATGGCGATGTCCGTTTTGCTCTGCGGATTCATGGAGAGCTAACCCTAACCCTAAGTGGAATTTTGCCCTATGGGAATTTCCCATGCATTTTGCCAGGGAATGTACATAAGTCCGACTCGCAAGGCGTGTCCCCTCCTAACCATACCGACGGTCTCCGAGTCCAATGGCGATATCCGTTTTGCTCTGCGGATTCATGGAGAGCTAACCCTAACCCTAAGTGGAATTTTGCCCTATGGGAATTTCCCATGCATTTTGCCATGGAATGTACATAAGTCCGACTCGCAAGGCGTGTCCCCTCCTAATCATACCGACGGTCTCCGAGTCCAATGGCGATGTCTGTTTTGCTCTGCGGATTCATGGAGAGCTAACCCTAACCATAAGTGGAATTTTGCCCTATGGGAATTTCCTATGCATTTTGCCAGGGAATGTACATAAGTCCGACTCGCAAGGCGTGTCCCCTCCTAACCATACCGACGGGCTCCGAGTCCAATGGCGATGTCCGTGTTGCTCTGCGGATTCATGGAGAGCTAACCCTAACCCTAAGTGGAACTTTGCCCTATTGGATTTTCCCATGCATTTTTCCAGAAAAAGTACATAAGGCCGACTCGGAAGGCGTGTCCACTCCTAACCATACCGACGGTCTCCGAGTCCAATGGCGATGTCCGTTATGCTCTGCGGATTCATGGAGAGCTAACCCTAACCCTAAGTGGAATTTTGCCCTATAGGATTTTCCCATGCATTTTGCCAGGGAATGTACATAAGTCCGACTCGCAAAGCGTGTCCCTCCTAACCATACTGACGGGCTCCGAGTCCAATGGCGATGTTCGTTTTGCTCTGCGGATTCATGGAGAGCTAACCCTAAGTGGAATTTTGCCCTATGGGAATTTCCCATGCATTTTGCCAGGGAATGTACATAAGTCCGACTCGCAAGGCATGTCCCCTCCTTACCATACCGACGGGCTCCGAGTCCAATGGCGATGTCCGTTTTGCTCTGCGGATTCATGGAGAGCTAACCCTAACCCTAAGTGGAATTTTGCCCTATTGGATTTTCCCATGCATTTTTCCAGAAAAAGTACATAAGGCCGATTCGGAAGGCGTGTTCAATCCTAACCATACCGACGGTCTCCGAGTCCAATGGCGATGTCCGTTTTGCTCTGCGGATTCATGGAGAGCTAACCCTAACCCTAAGTGGAATTTTGCCCTATGGGAATTTCCCATGCATTTTGCCAGGGAATGTACATAAGTCCGACTCGCAAGGCGTGTCCCCTCCTAACCATACCGACGGTCTCCGAGTCCAATGGCGATATCCGTTTTGCTCTGCGGATTCATGGAGAGCTAACCCTAACCCTAAGTGGAATTTTGCCCTATGGGATTTCCCCATGCATTTTGCCAGGGAATGTACATAAGGCCGACTCAGAAGAGTTGCCCCCTCCTAACCATACCGACGGTCTCCGAGTCCAGTGGCGATGTCCGTTTAACTCTGCGGATTCATGGAGAGCTAACCATAACCCTAAGTGGAACTTTGCCCTATGGGATTTTCCCATGCATTTTGCCAGTGAATGTACATAAGTCCGACTTGCAAGACGTGCCCCCTCTTAACCATACCGATGTCCCCCGAGTCCAATGGCGATGTCCGTTTTGCTCTGCGGATTCATGGAGAGCTAACCCTAACCCTAAGTGGAATTTTGCCCTATGGGAATTTCCCATGCATTTTGCCAGGGAATGTACATAAGTCCGACTCGCAAGGCGTAACCCCTCCTAACCATACTGACGGTCTCCGAGTCCAATGGCGATGTCCGTTTTGGTCTGCGGATTCATGGAGAGTTAACCCTAACCCTAAGTGGAATTTTGCCCTATGGGATTTTCCCATTCATTTTCCCAGGAAAAGTACATAAGGTCGACTCGGAAGGCGTGTCCACTCCTAACCATACCGATGGTCTCCGAGTCCAATGGCGATGTCCGTTTTGCTCTGCGGATTCATGGAGAGCTAACCCTAACCCTAAGTGGAATTTTGCCATATGGGAATTTCCCATGCATTTTGCCAGGGAATGTACATAAGTCCGACTCGCAAGGCA
Source organism: Rhabdophis nuchalis (assembly GCA_039707465.1). Lineage (NCBI taxonomy): Eukaryota > Metazoa > Chordata > Lepidosauria > Squamata > Natricidae > Rhabdophis > Rhabdophis nuchalis. The sequence goes on along the minus strand of CM077643.1, from coordinate 154,300,705 downwards.
TGTCCCCTCCTTACCATACCGACGGTCTCCGAGTCCAATGGCGATGTCCGTTTTGCTCTGCGGATTCATGGAGAGCTAACCCTAACCCTAAGTGGAATTTTGCCCTATTGGATTTTCCCATGCATTTTTCCAGAAAAAGTACATAAGGCCGATTCGGAAGGCGTGTTCAATCCTAACCATACCGACGGTCTCCGAGTCCAATGGCGATGTCCGTTTTGCTCTGCGGATTCATGGAGAGCTAACCCTAACCCTAAGTGGAATTTTGCCCTATGGGAATTTCCCATGCATTTTGCCAGGGAATGTACATAAGTCCGACTCGCAAGGCGTGTCCCCTCCTAACCATACCGACGGTCTCCGAGTCCAATGGCGATATCCGTTTTGCTCTGCGGATTCATGGAGAGCTAACCCTAACCCTAAGTGGAATTTTGCCCTATGGGATTTCCCCATGCATTTTGCCAGGGAATGTACATAAGGCCGACTCAGAAGAGTTGCCCCCTCCTAACCATACCGACGGTCTCCGAGTCCAGTGGCGATGTCCGTTTAACTCTGCGGATTCATGGAGAGCTAACCCTAACCCTAAGTGGAACTTTGCCCTATGGGATTTTCCCATGCATTTTGCCAGTGAATGTACATAAGTCCGACTTGCAAGACCTGCCCCCTCCTAACCATACCGATGTCCCCCGAGTCCAATGGCGATGTCCGTTTTGCTCTGCGGATTCATGGAGAGCTAACCCTAACCCTAAGTGGAATTTTGCCCTATGGGAATTTCCCATGCATTTTGCCAGGGAATGTACATAAGTCCGACTCGCAAGGCGTAACCCCTCCTAACCATACTGACGGTCTCCGAGTCCAATGGCGATGTCCGTTTTGCTCTGCGGATTCATGGAGAGTTAACCCTAACCCTAAGTGGAATTTTGCCCTATGGGATTTTCCCATTCATTTTCCCAGGAAAAGTACATAAGGTCGACTCGGAAGGCGTGTCCACTCCTAACCATACCGATGGTCTCCGAGTCCAATGGCGATGTCCGTTTTGCTCTGCGGATTCATGGAGAGCTAACCCTAACCCTAAGTGGAATTTTGCCCTATGGGAATTTCCCATGCACTTTGCCATGGAGTGTACATAAGTCCGACTCGCAAGGCGTGTCCCCTCCTAACCATACCGATGGTCTCCGAGTCCAATGGCGATGTCCGTTTTGCTCTGCGGATTCATGGAGAGCTAACCCTAACCATAAGTGGAATTTTGCCCTATGGGAATTTCCCATGCATTTTGCCAGGGAATGTACATAAGTCCGACTCGCAAGGCGTAACCCCTCCTAACCATACTGACGGTCTCTGAGTCCAATGGCGATGTCCGTTTTGCTCTTCGGATTCATGGAGAGCTAACCCTAACCCTAAGTCGAATTTTGCCCTATGGGATTTTCCCATGCATTTTTCCAGAAAAAGGACATAAGGCCGATTCGCAAGGCGTGTCCACTCCTAACCATACCGACGGTCTCCGAGTCCAATGGCGATGTTCGTTTTGCTCTGCGGATTCATGGAGAGCTAACCCTAAGTGGAATTTTGCCCTATGGGAATTTCCCATGCCTTTTGCCAGGGAATGTACATAAGTCCGACTCGCAAGGCGTGTCCCCTCCTAACCATACCGACGGGTTCCGAGTCCAATTGCGATATCCGTTTTGCTCTGCGGATTCATGGAGAGCTAACCCTAACCCTAAGTGGAATTTTGCCCTATGGGATTTTCCCATGCATTTTGCCAGAAAAAGTACATAAGGCCGACTCGCAAGACGTGCCCCCTCCTAACCATACCGATGTCCCCCGAGTCCAATGGCGATGTCCGTTTTGCTCTGCGGATTCATGGAGAGCTAACCCTAACCCTAAGTGGAATTTTGCCCTATGGGAATTTCCCATGCATTTTGCCAGGGAATGTACATAAGTCCGACTCGCAAGGCGTAACCCCTCCTAACCATACTGACGGTCTCTGAGTCCAATGGCGATGTCCGTGTTGCTCTGCGGATTCATGGAGAGCTAACCCTAACCCTAAGTGGAATTTTGCCCTATGGGAATTTCCCATGCATTTTGCCAGGGAATGTACATAAGTCCGACTCGCAAGGCGTAACCCCTCCTAACCATACTGACGGTCTCTGAGTCCAATGGCGATGTCCGTTTTGCTCTACGGATTCATGGAGAGCTAACCCTAACCCTAAGTGGAATTTTGCCATATGGGAATTTCCCATGCATTTTGCCAGGGAATGTACATAAGTCCGACTCGCAAGGCATGTCCCCTCCTTACCATACCGACGGGCTCCGAGTCCAATGGCGATGTCCGTTTTGCTCTGCGGATTCATGGAGAGCTAACCCTAACCCTAAGTGGAATTTTGCCCTATTGGATTTTCCCATGCATTTTTCCAGAAAAAGTACATAAGGCCGATTCGGAAGGCGTGTTCAATCCTAACCATACCGACGCTCTCCGAGTCCAATGGCGATGTCCGTTTTGCTCTGCGGATTCATGGAGAGCTAACCCTAACCCTAAGTGGAATTTTGCCCTATGGGAATTTCCCATGCATTTTGCCAGGGAATGTACATAAGTCCGACTCGCAAGGCGTGTCCCCTCCTAACCATACCGACGGTCTCCGAGTCCAATGGCGATATCCGTTTTGCTCTGCGGATTCATGGAGAGCTAACCCTAACCCTAAGTGGAATTTTGCCCTATGGGATTTCCCCATGCATTTTGCCAGGGAATGTACATAAGGCCGACTCAGAAGAGTTGCCCCCTCCTAACCATACCGACGGTCTCCGAGTCCAGTGGCGATGTCCGTTTAACTCTGCGGATTCATGGAGAGCTAACCCTAACCCTAAGTGGAACTTTGCCCTATGGGAATTTCCCATGCATTTTGCCAGGGAATGTACATAAGTCCGACTCGCAAGGCGTAACCCCTCCTAACCATACTGACGGTCTCCGAGTCCAATGGCGATGTCCGTTTTGCTCTGCGGATTCATGGAGAGTTAACACTAACCCTAAGTGGAATTTTGCCCTATGGGATTTTCCCATTCATTTTCCCAGGAAAAGTACATAAGGTCGACTCGGAAGGCGTGTCCACTCCTAACCATACCGATGGTCTCCGAGTCCAATGGCGATGTCCGTTTTGCTCTGCGGATTCATGGAGAGCTAACCCTAACCCTAAGTGGAATTTTGCCCTATGGGAATTTCCCATGCATTTTGCCATGGAATGTACATAAGTCCGACTCGGAAGGCGTGTCCCCTCCTAACCATACCGATGGTCTCCGAGTCCAATGGCGATGTCCGTTTTGCTCTGCGGATTCATGGAGAGCTAACCCTAACCATAAGTGGAATTTTGCCCTATGGGAATTTCCCATGCATTTTGCCAGGGAATGTACATAAGTCCGACTCGCAAGGCGTGTCCCCTCCTAACCACACCGACGGGCTCCGAGTCCAATGGCGATGTCCGTGTTGCTCTGCGGATTCATGGAGAGCTAACCCTAACCCTAAGTGGAATTTTGCCCCATTGGATTTTCCCATGCATTTTTCCAGAAAAAGTACATAAGGCCGACTCGGAAGGCGTGTCCACTCCTAACCATACCGACGGTCTCCGAGTCCAATGGCGATGTCCGTTTTGCTCTGCGGATTCATGGAGAGCTAACCCTAACCCTAAGTGGAATTTTGCCCTATAGGATTTTCCCATGCATTTTGCCAATGAATGTACATAAGTCCGAATCGCAAGACGTGCCCCCTCCTAACCATACCGATGTCCCCCGAGTCCAATGGCGATGTCCGTTTTGCTCTGCGGATTCATGGAGAGCTAACCCTAACCCTAAGTGGAATTTTGCCCTATGGGAATTTCCCATGCATTTTGCCAGGGAATGTACATAAGTCCGACTCGCAAGGCGTAACCCCTCCTAACCATACCGACGGGCTCCGAGTCCAATGGCGATGTCCGTTTTGCTCTGCGGATTCATGGAGAGCTAACCCTAACCCTAAGTGGAATTTTGCCCTATTGGATTTTCCCATGCATTTTTCCAGAAAAAGTACATAAGTCCGAATCGCAAGACGTGCCCCCTCCTAACCATACCGATGTCCCCCGAGTCCAATGGCGATGTCCGTTTTGCTCTGCGGATTCATGGAGAGCTAACCCTAACCCTAAGTGGAATTTTGCCCTATAGGATTTTCCCATGCATTTTGCCAATGAATGTACATAAGTCCGAATCGCAAGACGTGCCCCCTCCTAACCATACCGATGTCCCCCGAGTCCAATGGCGATGTCCGTTTTGCTCTGCGGATTCATGGAGAGCTAACCCTAACCCTAAGTGGAATTTTGCCCTATGGGAATTTCCCATGCATTTTGCCAGGGAATGTACATAAGTCCGACTCGCAAGGCGTAACCCCTCCTAACCATACTGACGGTCTCTGAGTCCAATGGCGATGTCCGTTTTGCTCTGCGGATTCATGGAGAGCTAACCCTAACCTTAAGTCGAATTTTGCCCTATGGGATTTTCCCATTCATTTTTCCAGAAAAAGTACATAAGGCCGATTCGCAAGGCGTGTCCACTCCTAACCATACCGACGGTCTCCGAGTCCAATGGCGATGTCCGTTATGCTCTGCGGATTCATGGAGAGCTAATCCTAACCCTAAGTGGAATTTTGCCCTATAGGATTTTCCCATGCATTTTGCCAGGGAATGTACATAAGTCCGACTCGCAAAGCGTGTACCCTCCTAACCATACCGACGGGCTCCGAGTCCAATGGCGATGTCCGTTTTGCTCTGCGGATTCATGGAGAGCTAACCCTAACCCTAAGTGGAATTTTGCCCTATGGGATTTTCCCATGCATTTTTCCAGAAAAAGTACATAAGGCCGACTCGGAAGGCGTGTTCACTCCTAACCATACCGACGGTCTCCGAGTCCAATGGCGATGTCCGTTTTGCTCTGCGGATTCATGGAGAGCTAACCCTAACCCTAAGTGGAATTTTGCCATATGGGAATTTCCCATGCATTTTGCCAGGGAATGTACATAAGTCCGACTCGCAAGGCATGTCCCCTCCTTACCATACCGACGGGCTCCGAGTCCAATGGCGATGTCCGTTTTGCTCTGCGGATTCATGGAGAGCTAACCCTAACCCTAAGTGGAATTTTGCCCTTTTGGATTTTCCCATGCATTTTTCCAGAAAAAGTACATAAGGCCGATTCGGAAGGCGTGTTCAATCCTAACCATACCGACGGTCTCCGAGTCCAATGGCGATGTCCGTTTTGCTCTGCGGATTCATGGAGAGCTAACCCTAACCCTAAGTGGAATTTTGCCCTATGGGAATTTCCCATGCATTTTGCCAGGGAATGTACATAAGTCCGACTCGCAAGGCGTGTCCCCTCCTAACCATACCGACGGTCTCCGAGTCCAATGGCGATATCCGTTTTGCTCTGCGGATTCATGGAGAGCTAACCCTAACCCTAAGTGGAATTTTGCCCTATGGGATTTCCCCATGCATTTTGACAGGGAATGTACATAAGGCCGACTCAGAAGAGTTGCCCCCTCCTAACCATACCGACGGTCTCCGAGTCCAGTGGCGATGTCCGTTTAACTCTGCGGATTCATGGAGAGCTAACCCTAACCCTAAGTGGAACTTTGCCCTATGGGATTTTCCCATGCATTTTGCCAGTGAATGTACATAAGTCCGACTTGCAAGACGTGCCCCCTCCTAACCATACCGATGTCCCCCGAGTCCAATGGCGATGTCCGTGTTGCTCTGCGGATTCATGGAGAGCTAACCCTAACCCTAAGTGGAATTTTGCCCTATGGGAATTTCCCATGCATTTTGCCAGGGAATGTACATAAGTCCGACTCGCAAGGCGTAACCCCTCCTAACCATACTGACGGTCTCTGAGTCCAATGGCGATGTCCGTTTTGCTCTACGGATTCATGGAGAGCTAACCCTAACCCTAAGTGGAATTTTGCCATATGGGAATTTCCCATGCATTTTGCCAGGGAATGTACATAAGTCCGACTCGCAAGGCATGTCCCCTCCTTACCATACCGACGGGCTCCGAGTCCAATGGCGATGTCCGTTTTGCTCTGCGGATTCATGGAGAGCTAACCCTAACCCTAAGTGGAATTTTGCCCTATTGGATTTTCCCATGCATTTTTCCAGAAAAAGTACATAAGGCCGATTCGGAAGGCGTGTTCAATCCTAACCATACCGACGCTCTCCGAGTCCAATGGCGATGTCCGTTTTGCTCTGCGGATTCATGGAGAGCTAACCCTAACCCTAAGTGGAATTTTGCCCTATGGGAATTTCCCATGCATTTTGCCAGGGAATGTACATAAGTCCGACTCGCAAGGCGTGTCCCCTCCTAACCATACCGACGGTCTCCGAGTCCAATGGCGATATCCGTTTTGCTCTGCGGATTCATGGAGAGCTAACCCTAACCCTAAGTGGAATTTTGCCCTATGGGATTTCCCCATGCATTTTGCCAGGGAATGTACATAAGGCCGACTCAGAAGAGTTGCCCCCTCCTAACCATACCGACGGTCTCCGAGTCCAGTGGCGATGTCCGTTTAACTCTGCGGATTCATGGAGAGCTAACCCTAACCCTAAGTGGAACTTTGCCCTATGGGAATTTCCCATGCATTTTGCCAGGGAATGTACATAAGTCCGACTCGCAAGGCGTAACCCCTCCTAACCATACTGACGGTCTCCGAGTCCAATGGCGATGTCCGTTTTGCTCTGCGGATTCATGGAGAGTTAACCCTAACCCTAAGTGGAATTTTGCCCTATGGGATTTTCCCATTCATTTTCCCAGGAAAAGTACATAAGGTCGACTCGGAAGGCGTGTCCACTCCTAACCATACCGATGGTCTCCGAGTCCAATGGCGATGTCCGTTTTGCTCTGCGGATTCATGGAGAGCTAACCCTAACCCTAAGTGGAATTTTGCCCTATGGGAATTTCCCATGCATTTTGCCATGGAATGTACATAAGTCCGACTCGGAAGGCGTGTCCCCTCCTAACCATACCGATGGTCTCCGAGTCCAATGGCGATGTCCGTTTTGCTCTGCGGATTCATGGAGAGCTAACCCTAACCATAAGTGGAATTTTGCCCTATGGGAATTTCCCATGCATTTTGCCAGGGAATGTACATAAGTCCGACTCGCAAGGCGTGTCCCCTCCTAACCACACCGACGGGCTCCGAGTCCAATGGCGATGTCCGTGTTGCTCTGCGGATTCATGGAGAGCTAACCCTAACCCTAAGTGGAATTTTGCCCCATTGGATTTTCCCATGCATTTTTCCAGAAAAAGTACATAAGGCCGACTCGGAAGGCGTGTCCACTCCTAACCATACCGACGGTCTCCGAGTCCAATGGCGATGTCCGTTTTGCTCTGCGGATTCATGGAGAGCTAACCCTAACCCTAAGTGGAATTTTGCCCTATAGGATTTTCCCATGCATTTTGCCAATGAATGTACATAAGTCCGAATCGCAAGACGTGCCCCCTCCTAACCATACCGATGTCCCCCGAGTCCAATGGCGATGTCCGTTTTGCTCTGCGGATTCATGGAGAGCTAACCCTAACCCTAAGTGGAATTTTGCCCTATGGGAATTTCCCATGCATTTTGCCAGGGAATGTACATAAGTCCGACTCGCAAGGCGTAACCCCTCCTAACCATACCGACGGGCTCCGAGTCCAATGGCGATGTCCGTTTTGCTCTGCGGATTCATGGAGAGCTAACCCTAACCCTAAGTGGAATTTTGCCCTATTGGATTTTCCCATGCATTTTTCCAGAAAAAGTACATAAGTCCGAATCGCAAGACGTGCCCCCTCCTAACCATACCGATGTCCCCCGAGTCCAATGGCGATGTCCGTTTTGCTCTGCGGATTCATGGAGAGCTAACCCTAACCCTAAGTGGAATTTTGCCCTATAGGATTTTCCCATGCATTTTGCCAATGAATGTACATAAGTCCGAATCGCAAGACGTGCCCCCTCCTAACCATACCGATGTCCCCCGAGTCCAATGGCGATGTCCGTTTTGCTCTGCGGATTCATGGAGAGCTAACCCTAACCCTAAGTGGAATTTTGCCCTATGGGAATTTCCCATGCATTTTGCCAGGGAATGTACATAAGTCCGACTCGCAAGGCGTAACCCCTCCTAACCATACTGACGGTCTCTGAGTCCAATGGCGATGTCCGTTTTGCTCTGCGGATTCATGGAGAGCTAACCCTAACCTTAAGTCGAATTTTGCCCTATGGGATTTTCCCATTCATTTTTCCAGAAAAAGTACATAAGGCCGATTCGCAAGGCGTGTCCACTCCTAACCATACCGACGGTCTCCGAGTCCAATGGCGATGTCCGTTATGCTCTGCGGATTCATGGAGAGCTAATCCTAACCCTAAGTGGAATTTTGCCCTATAGGATTTTCCCATGCATTTTGCCAGGGAATGTACATAAGTCCGACTCGCAAAGCGTGTACCCTCCTAACCATACCGACGGGCTCCGAGTCCAATGGCGATGTCCGTTTTGCTCTGCGGATTCATGGAGAGCTAACCCTAACCCTAAGTGGAATTTTGCCCTATGGGATTTTCCCATGCATTTTTCCAGAAAAAGTACATAAGGCCGACTCGGAAGGCGTGTTCACTCCTAACCATACCGACGGTCTCCGAGTCCAATGGCGATGTCCGTTTTGCTCTGCGGATTCATGGAGAGCTAACCCTAACCCTAAGTGGAATTTTGCCATATGGGAATTTCCCATGCATTTTGCCAGGGAATGTACATAAGTCCGACTCGCAAGGCATGTCCCCTCCTTACCATACCGACGGGCTCCGAGTCCAATGGCGATGTCCGTTTTGCTCTGCGGATTCATGGAGAGCTAACCCTAACCCTAAGTGGAATTTTGCCCTTTTGGATTTTCCCATGCATTTTTCCAGAAAAAGTACATAAGGCCGATTCGGAAGGCGTGTTCAATCCTAACCATACCGACGGTCTCCGAGTCCAATGGCGATGTCCGTTTTGCTCTGCGGATTCATGGAGGGCTAACCCTAACCCTAAGTGGAATTTTGCCCTATGGGAATTTCCCATGCATTTTGCCAGGGAATGTACATAAGTCCGACTCGCAAGGCGTGTCCCCTCCTAACCATACCGACGGTCTCCGAGTCCAATGGCGATATCCGTTTTGCTCTGCGGATTCATGGAGAGCTAACCCTAACCCTAAGTGGAATTTTGCCCTATGGGATTTCCCCATGCATTTTGACAGGGAATGTACATAAGGCCGACTCAGAAGAGTTGCCCCCTCCTAACCATACCGACGGTCTCCGAGTCCAGTGGCGATGTCCGTTTAACTCTGCGGATTCATGGAGAGCTAACCCTAACCCTAAGTGGAACTTTGCCCTATGGGATTTTCCCATGCATTTTGCCAGTGAATGTACATAAGTCCGACTTGCAAGACGTGCCCCCTCCTAACCATACCGATGTCCCCCGAGTCCAATGGCGATGTCCGTTTTGCTCTGCGGATTCATGGAGAGCTAACCCTAACCCTAAGTGGAATTTTGCCCTATGGGAATTTCCCATGCATTTTGCCAGGGAATGTACATAAGTCCGACTCGCAAGGCGTAACCCCTCCTAACCATACTGACGGTCTCCGAGTCCAATGGCGATGTCCGTTTTGCTCTGCGGATTCATGGAGAGTTAACCCTAACCCTAAGTGGAATTTTGCCCTATGGGATTTTCCCATTCATTTTCCCAGGAAAAGTACATAAGGTCGACTCGGAAGGCGTGTCCACTCCTAACCATACCGATGGTCTCCGAGTCCAATGGCGATGTCCGTTTTGCTCTGCGGATTCATGGAGAGCTAACCCTAACCCTAAGTGGAATTTTGCCCTATGGGAATTTCCCATGCATTTTGCCATGGAATGTACATAAGTCCGACTCGCAAGGCGTGTCCCCTCCTAACCATACCGATGGTCTCCGAGTCCAATGGCGATGTCCGTTTTGCTCTGCGGATTCATGGAGAGCTAACCCTAACCATAAGTGGAATTTTGCCCTATGGGAATTTCCCATGCATTTTGCCAGGGAATGTACATAAGTCCGACTCGCAAGGCGTGTCCCCTCCTAACCACACCGACGGGCTCCGAGTCCAATGGCGATGTCCGTGTTGCTCTGCGGATTCATGGAGAGCTAACCCTAACCCTAAATGGAATTTTGCCCCATTGGATTTTCCCATGCATTTTTCCAGAAAAAGTACATAAGGCCGACTCGGAAGGCGTGTCCACTCCTAACCATACCGACGGTCTCCGAGTCCAATGGCGATGTCCGTTTTGCTCTGCAGATTCATGGAGAGCTAACCCTAACCCTAAGTGGAATTTTGCCCTATAGGATTTTCCCATGCATTTTGCCAATGAATGTACATAAGTCCGAATCGCAAGACGTGCCCCCTCCTAACCATACCGATGTCCCCCGAGTCCAATGGCGATGTCCGTTTTGCTCTGCGGATTCATGGAGAGCTAACCCTAACCCTAAGTGGAATTTTGCCCTATGGGAATTTCCCATGCATTTTGCCAGGGAATGTACATAAGTCCGACTCGCAAGGCGTAACCCCTCCTAACCATACCGACGGGCTCCGAGTCCAATGGCGATGTCCGTTTTGCTCTGCGGATTCATGGAGAGCTAACCCTAACCCTAAGTGGAATTTTGCCCTATTGGATTTTCCCATGCATTTTTCCAGAAAAAGTACATAAGGCCGACTCGGAAGGCGTGTCCACTCCTAACCATACCGACGGTCTCCGAGTCCAATGGCGATGTCCGTTTTGCTCTGCGGATTCATGGAGAGCTAACCCTAACCCTAAGTGGAATTTTGCCCTATAGGATTTTCCCATGCATTTTGCCAATGAATGTACATAAGTCCGAATCGCAAGACGTGCCCCCTCCTAACCATACCGATGTCCCCCGAGTCCAATGGCGATGTCCGTTTTGCTCTGCGGATTCATGGAGAGCTAACCCTAACCCTAAGTGGAATTTTGCCCTATAGGATTTTCCCATGCATTTTGCCAATGAATGTACATAAGTCCGAATCGCAAGACGTGCCCCCTCCTAACCATACCGATGTCCCCCGAGTCCAATGGCGATGTCCGTTTTGCTCTGCGGATTCATGGAGAGCTAACCCTAACCCTAAGTGGAATTTTGCCCTATGGGAATTTCCCATGCATTTTGCCAGGGTATGTACATAAGTCCGACTCGCAAGGCGTAACCCCTCCTAACCATACTGACGGTCTCTGAGTCCAATGGCGATGTCCGTTTTGCTCTGCGGATTCATGGAGAGCTAACCCTAACCCTAAGTGGAATTTTGCCAAATGGGAATTTCCCATGCATTTTGCCAGGGAATGTACATAAGTCCGACTCGCAAGGCATGTCCCCTCCTTACCATACCGACGGGCTCCGAGTCCAATGGCGATGTCCGTTTTGCTCTGCGGATTCATGGAGAGCTAACCCTAACCCTAAGTGGAATTTTGCCATATTGGATTTTCCCATGCATTTTTCCAGAAAAAGTACATAAGGCCAATTCGGAAGGCGTGTCCACTCCTAACCATACCGACGGTCTCCGAGTCCAATGGCGATGTCCGTTTTGCTCTGCGGATTCATGGAGAGCTAACCCTAACCCTAAGTGGAATTTTGCCCTATAGGATTTTCCCATGCATTTTGCCAATGAATGTACATAAGTCCGAATCGCAAGACGTGCCCCCTCCTAACCATACCGATGTCCCCCGAGTCCAATGGCGATGTCCGTTTTGCTCTGCGGATTCATGGAGAGCTAACCCTAACCCTAAGTGGAATTTTGCCCTATGGGAATTTCCCATGCATTTTGCCAGGGAATGTACATAAGTCCGACTCGCAAGGCGTAACCCCTCCTAACCATACCGACGGGCTCCGAGTCCAATGGCGATGTCCGTTTTGCTCTGCGGATTCATGGAGAGCTAACCCTAACCCTAAGTGGAATTTTGCCCTATTGGATTTTCCCATGCATTTTTCCAGAAAAAGTACATAAGTCCGAATCGCAAGACGTGCCCCCTCCTAACCATACCGATGTCCCCCGAGTCCAATGGCGATGTCCGTTTTGCTCTGCGGATTCATGGAGAGCTAACCCTAACCCTAAGTGGAATTTTGCCCTATAGGATTTTCCCATGCATTTTGCCAATGAATGTACATAAGTCCGAATCGCAAGACGTGCCCCCTCCTAACCATACCGATGTCCCCCGAGTCCAATGGCGATGTCCGTTTTGCTCTGCGGATTCATGGAGAGCTAACCCTAACCCTAAGTGGAATTTTGCCCTATGGGAATTTCCCATGCATTTTGCCAGGGAATGTACATAAGTCCGACTCGCAAGGCGTAACCCCTCCTAACCATACTGACGGTCTCTGAGTCCAATGGCGATGTCCGTTTTGCTCTGCGGATTCATGGAGAGCTAACCCTAACCTTAAGTCGAATTTTGCCCTATGGGATTTTCCCATTCATTTTTCCAGAAAAAGTACATAAGGCCGATTCGCAAGGCGTGTCCACTCCTAACCATACCGACGGTCTCCGAGTCCAATGGCGATGTCCGTTATGCTCTGCGGATTCATGGAGAGCTAATCCTAACCCTAAGTGGAATTTTGCCCTATAGGATTTTCCCATGCATTTTGCCAGGGAATGTACATAAGTCCGACTCGCAAAGCGTGTACCCTCCTAACCATACCGACGGGCTCCGAGTCCAATGGCGATGTCCGTTTTGCTCTGCGGATTCATGGAGAGCTAACCCTAACCCTAAGTGGAATTTTGCCCTATGGGATTTTCCCATGCATTTTTCCAGAAAAAGTACATAAGGCCGACTCGGAAGGCGTGTTCACTCCTAACCATACCGACGGTCTCCGAGTCCAATGGCGATGTCCGTTTTGCTCTGCGGATTCATGGAGAGCTAACCCTAACCCTAAGTGGAATTTTGCCATATGGGAATTTCCCATGCATTTTGCCAGGGAATGTACATAAGTCCGACTCGCAAGGCATGTCCCCTCCTTACCATACCGACGGGCTCCGAGTCCAATGGCGATGTCCGTTTTGCTCTGCGGATTCATGGAGAGCTAACCCTAACCCTAAGTGGAATTTTGCCCTTTTGGATTTTCCCATGCATTTTTCCAGAAAAAGTACATAAGGCCGATTCGGAAGGCGTGTTCAATCCTAACCATACCGACGGTCTCCGAGTCCAATGGCGATGTCCGTTTTGCTCTGCGGATTCATGGAGGGCTAACCCTAACCCTAAGTGGAATTTTGCCCTATGGGAATTTCCCATGCATTTTGCCAGGGAATGTACATAAGTCCGACTCGCAAGGCGTGTCCCCTCCTAACCATACCGACGGTCTCCGAGTCCAATGGCGATATCCGTTTTGCTCTGCGGATTCATGGAGAGCTAACCCTAACCCTAAGTGGAATTTTGCCCTATGGGATTTCCCCATGCATTTTGACAGGGAATGTACATAAGGCCGACTCAGAAGAGTTGCCCCCTCCTAACCATACCGACGGTCTCCGAGTCCAGTGGCGATGTCCGTTTAACTCTGCGGATTCATGGAGAGCTAACCCTAACCCTAAGTGGAACTTTGCCCTATGGGATTTTCCCATGCATTTTGCCAGTGAATGTACATAAGTCCGACTTGCAAGACGTGCCCCCTCCTAACCATACCGATGTCCCCCGAGTCCAATGGCGATGTCCGTTTTGCTCTGCGGATTCATGGAGAGCTAACCCTAACCCTAAGTGGAATTTTGCCCTATGGGAATTTCCCATGCATTTTGCCAGGGAATGTACATAAGTCCGACTCGCAAGGCGTAACCCCTCCTAACCATACTGACGGTCTCCGAGTCCAATGGCGATGTCCGTTTTGCTCTGCGGATTCATGGAGAGTTAACCCTAACCCTAAGTGGAATTTTGCCCTATGGGATTTTCCCATTCATTTTCCCAGGAAAAGTACATAAGGTCGACTCGGAAGGCGTGTCCACTCCTAACCATACCGATGGTCTCCGAGTCCAATGGCGATGTCCGTTTTGCTCTGCGGATTCATGGAGAGCTAACCCTAACCCTAAGTGGAATTTTGCCCTATGGGAATTTCCCATGCATTTTGCCATGGAATGTACATAAGTCCGACTCGCAAGGCGTGTCCCCTCCTAACCATACCGATGGTCTCCGAGTCCAATGGCGATGTCCGTTTTGCTCTGCGGATTCATGGAGAGCTAACCCTAACCATAAGTGGAATTTTGCCCTATGGGAATTTCCCATGCATTTTGCCAGGGAATGTACATAAGTCCGACTCGCAAGGCGTGTCCCCTCCTAACCACACCGACGGGCTCCGAGTCCAATGGCGATGTCCGTGTTGCTCTGCGGATTCATGGAGAGCTAACCCTAACCCTAAGTGGAATTTTGCCCCATTGGATTTTCCCATGCATTTTTCCAGAAAAAGTACATAAGGCCGACTCGGAAGGCGTGTCCACTCCTAACCATACCGACGGTCTCCGAGTCCAATGGCGATGTCCGTTTTGCTCTGCAGATTCATGGAGAGCTAACCCTAACCCTAAGTGGAATTTTGCCCTATAGGATTTTCCCATGCATTTTGCCAATGAATGTACATAAGTCCGAATCGCAAGACGTGCCCCCTCCTAACCATACCGATGTCCCCCGAGTCCAATGGCGATGTCCGTTTTGCTCTGCGGATTCATGGAGAGCTAACCCTAACCCTAAGTGGAATTTTGCCCTATGGGAATTTCCCATGCATTTTGCCAGGGAATGTACATAAGTCCGACTCGCAAGGCGTAACCCCTCCTAACCATACCGACGGGCTCCGAGTCCAATGGCGATGTCCGTTTTGCTCTGCGGATTCATGGAGAGCTAACCCTAACCCTAAGTGGAATTTTGCCCTATTGGATTTTCCCATGCATTTTTCCAGAAAAAGTACATAAGGCCGACTCGGAAGGCGTGTCCACTCCTAACCATACCGACGGTCTCCGAGTCCAATGGCGATGTCCGTTTTGCTCTGCGGATTCATGGAGAGCTAACCCTAACCCTAAGTGGAATTTTGCCCTATAGGATTTTCCCATGCATTTTGCCAATGAATGTACATAAGTCCGAATCGCAAGACGTGCCCCCTCCTAACCATACCGATGTCCCCCGAGTCCAATGGCGATGTCCGTTTTGCTCTGCGGATTCATGGAGAGCTAACCCTAACCCTAAGTGGAATTTTGCCCTATAGGATTTTCCCATGCATTTTGCCAATGAATGTACATAAGTCCGAATCGCAAGACGTGCCCCCTCCTAACCATACCGATGTCCCCCGAGTCCAATGGCGATGTCCGTTTTGCTCTGCGGATTCATGGAGAGCTAACCCTAACCCTAAGTGGAATTTTGCCCTATGGGAATTTCCCATGCATTTTGCCAGGGTATGTACATAAGTCCGACTCGCAAGGCGTAACCCCTCCTAACCATACTGACGGTCTCTGAGTCCAATGGCGATGTCCGTTTTGCTCTGCGGATTCATGGAGAGCTAACCCTAACCCTAAGTGGAATTTTGCCAAATGGGAATTTCCCATGCATTTTGCCAGGGAATGTACATAAGTCCGACTCGCAAGGCATGTCCCCTCCTTACCATACCGACGGGCTCCGAGTCCAATGGCGATGTCCGTTTTGCTCTGCGGATTCATGGAGAGCTAACCCTAACCCTAAGTGGAATTTTGCCATATTGGATTTTCCCATGCATTTTTCCAGAAAAAGTACATAAGGCCAATTCGGAAGGCGTGTCCACTCCTAACCATACCGACGGTCTCCGAGTCCAATGGCGATGTCCGTTTTGCTCTGCGGATTCATGGAGAGCTAACCCTAACCCTAAGTGGAATTTTGCCCTATAGGATTTTCCCATGCATTTTGCCAATGAATGTACATAAGTCCGAATCGCAAGACGTGCCCCCTCCTAACCATACCGATGTCCCCCGAGTCCAATGGCGATGTCCGTTTTGCTCTGCGGATTCATGGAGAGCTAACCCTAACCCTAAGTGGAATTTTGCCCTATGGGAATTTCCCATGCATTTTGCCAGGGAATGTACATAAGTCCGACTCGCAAGGCGTAACCCCTCCTAACCATACCGACGGGCTCCGAGTCCAATGGCGATGTCCGTTTTGCTCTGCGGATTCATGGAGAGCTAACCCTAACCCTAAGTGGAATTTTGCCCTATTGGATTTTCCCATGCATTTTTCCAGAAAAAGTACATAAGTCCGAATCGCAAGACGTGCCCCCTCCTAACCATACCGATGTCCCCCGAGTCCAATGGCGATGTCCGTTTTGCTCTGCGGATTCATGGAGAGCTAACCCTAACCCTAAGTGGAATTTTGCCCTATAGGATTTTCCCATGCATTTTGCCAATGAATGTACATAAGTCCGAATCGCAAGACGTGCCCCCTCCTAACCATACCGATGTCCCCCGAGTCCAATGGCGATGTCCGTTTTGCTCTGCGGATTCATGGAGAGCTAACCCTAACCCTAAGTGGAATTTTGCCCTATGGGAATTTCCCATGCATTTTGCCAGGGAATGTACATAAGTCCGACTCGCAAGGCGTAACCCCTCCTAACCATACTGACGGTCTCTGAGTCCAATGGCGATGTCCGTTTTGCTCTGCGGATTCATGGAGAGCTAACCCTAACCTTAAGTCGAATTTTGCCCTATGGGATTTTCCCATTCATTTTTCCAGAAAAAGTACATAAGGCCGATTCGCAAGGCGTGTCCACTCCTAACCATACCGACGGTCTCCGAGTCCAATGGCGATGTCCGTTATGCTCTGCGGATTCATGGAGAGCTAATCCTAACCCTAAGTGGAATTTTGCCCTATAGGATTTTCCCATGCATTTTGCCAGGGAATGTACATAAGTCCGACTCGCAAAGCGTGTACCCTCCTAACCATACCGACGGGCTCCGAGTCCAATGGCGATGTCCGTTTTGCTCTGCGGATTCATGGAGAGCTAACCCTAACCCTAAGTGGAATTTTGCCCTATGGGATTTTCCCATGCATTTTTCCAGAAAAAGTACATAAGGCCGACTCGGAAGGCGTGTTCACTCCTAACCATACCGACGGTCTCCGAGTCCAATGGCGATGTCCGTTTTGCTCTGCGGATTCATGGAGAGCTAACCCTAACCCTAAGTGGAATTTTGCCATATGGGAATTTCCCATGCATTTTGCCAGGGAATGTACATAAGTCCGACTCGCAAGGCATGTCCCCTCCTTACCATACCGACGGGCTCCGAGTCCAATGGCGATGTCCGTTTTGCTCTGCGGATTCATGGAGAGCTAACCCTAACCCTAAGTGGAATTTTGCCCTTTTGGATTTTCCCATGCATTTTTCCAGAAAAAGTACATAAGGCCGATTCGGAAGGCGTGTTCAATCCTAACCATACCGACGGTCTCCGAGTCCAATGGCGATGTCCGTTTTGCTCTGCGGATTCATGGAGAGCTAACCCTAACCCTAAGTGGAATTTTGCCCTATGGGAATTTCCCATGCATTTTGCCAGGGAATGTACATAAGTCCGACTCGCAAGGCGTGTCCCCTCCTAACCATACCGACGGTCTCCGAGTCCAATGGCGATATCCGTTTTGCTCTGCGGATTCATGGAGAGCTAACCCTAACCCTAAGTGGAATTTTGCCCTATGGGATTTCCCCATGCATTTTGACAGGGAATGTACATAAGGCCGACTCAGAAGAGTTGCCCCCTCCTAACCATACCGACGGTCTCCGAGTCCAGTGGCGATGTCCGTTTAACTCTGCGGATTCATGGAGAGCTAACCCTAACCCTAAGTGGAACTTTGCCCTATGGGATTTTCCCATGCATTTTGCCAGTGAATGTACATAAGTCCGACTTGCAAGACGTGCCCCCTCCTAACCATACCGATGTCCCCCGAGTCCAATGGCGATGTCCGTGTTGCTCTGCGGATTCATGGAGAGCTAACCCTAACCCTAAGTGGAATTTTGCCCTATGGGAATTTCCCATGCATTTTGCCAGGGAATGTACATAAGTCCGACTCGCAAGGCGTAACCCCTCCTAACCATACTGACGGTCTCTGAGTCCAATGGCGATGTCCGTTTTGCTCTACGGATTCATGGAGAGCTAACCCTAACCCTAAGTGGAATTTTGCCATATGGGAATTTCCCATGCATTTTGCCAGGGAATGTACATAAGTCCGACTCGCAAGGCATGTCCCCTCCTTACCATACCGACGGGCTCCGAGTCCAATGGCGATGTCCGTTTTGCTCTGCGGATTCATGGAGAGCTAACCCTAACCCTAAGTGGAATTTTGCCCTATTGGATTTTCCCATGCATTTTTCCAGAAAAAGTACATAAGGCCGATTCGGAAGGCGTGTTCAATCCTAACCATACCGACGCTCTCCGAGTCCAATGGCGATGTCCGTTTTGCTCTGCGGATTCATGGAGAGCTAACCCTAACCCTAAGTGGAATTTTGCCCTATGGGAATTTCCCATGCATTTTGCCAGGGAATGTACATAAGTCCGACTCGCAAGGCGTGTCCCCTCCTAACCATACCGACGGTCTCCGAGTCCAATGGCGATATCCGTTTTGCTCTGCGGATTCATGGAGAGCTAACCCTAACCCTAAGTGGAATTTTGCCCTATGGGATTTCCCCATGCATTTTGCCAGGGAATGTACATAAGGCCGACTCAGAAGAGTTGCCCCCTCCTAACCATACCGACGGTCTCCGAGTCCAGTGGCGATGTCCGTTTAACTCTGCGGATTCATGGAGAGCTAACCCTAACCCTAAGTGGAACTTTGCCCTATGGGAATTTCCCATGCATTTTGCCAGGGAATGTACATAAGTCCGACTCGCAAGGCGTAACCCCTCCTAACCATACTGACGGTCTCCGAGTCCAATGGCGATGTCCGTTTTGCTCTGCGGATTCATGGAGAGTTAACCCTAACCCTAAGTGGAATTTTGCCCTATGGGATTTTCCCATTCATTTTCCCAGGAAAAGTACATAAGGTCGACTCGGAAGGCGTGTCCACTCCTAACCATACCGATGGTCTCCGAGTCCAATGGCGATGTCCGTTTTGCTCTGCGGATTCATGGAGAGCTAACCCTAACCCTAAGTGGAATTTTGCCCTATGGGAATTTCCCATGCATTTTGCCATGGAATGTACATAAGTCCGACTCGGAAGGCGTGTCCCCTCCTAACCATACCGATGGTCTCCGAGTCCAATGGCGATGTCCGTTTTGCTCTGCGGATTCATGGAGAGCTAACCCTAACCATAAGTGGAATTTTGCCCTATGGGAATTTCCCATGCATTTTGCCAGGGAATGTACATAAGTCCGACTCGCAAGGCGTGTCCCCTCCTAACCACACCGACGGGCTCCGAGTCCAATGGCGATGTCCGTGTTGCTCTGCGGATTCATGGAGAGCTAACCCTAACCCTAAGTGGAATTTTGCCCCATTGGATTTTCCCATGCATTTTTCCAGAAAAAGTACATAAGGCCGACTCGGAAGGCGTGTCCACTCCTAACCATACCGACGGTCTCCGAGTCCAATGGCGATGTCCGTTTTGCTCTGCGGATTCATGGAGAGCTAACCCTAACCCTAAGTGGAATTTTGCCCTATAGGATTTTCCCATGCATTTTGCCAATGAATGTACATAAGTCCGAATCGCAAGACGTGCCCCCTCCTAACCATACCGATGTCCCCCGAGTCCAATGGCGATGTCCGTTTTGCTCTGCGGATTCATGGAGAGCTAACCCTAACCCTAAGTGGAATTTTGCCCTATGGGAATTTCCCATGCATTTTGCCAGGGAATGTACATAAGTCCGACTCGCAAGGCGTAACCCCTCCTAACCATACCGACGGGCTCCGAGTCCAATGGCGATGTCCGTTTTGCTCTGCGGATTCATGGAGAGCTAACCCTAACCCTAAGTGGAATTTTGCCCTATTGGATTTTCCCATGCATTTTTCCAGAAAAAGTACATAAGTCCGAATCGCAAGACGTGCCCCCTCCTAACCATACCGATGTCCCCCGAGTCCAATGGCGATGTCCGTTTTGCTCTGCGGATTCATGGAGAGCTAACCCTAACCCTAAGTGGAATTTTGCCCTATAGGATTTTCCCATGCATTTTGCCAATGAATGTACATAAGTCCGAATCGCAAGACGTGCCCCCTCCTAACCATACCGATGTCCCCCGAGTCCAATGGCGATGTCCGTTTTGCTCTGCGGATTCATGGAGAGCTAACCCTAACCCTAAGTGGAATTTTGCCCTATGGGAATTTCCCATGCATTTTGCCAGGGAATGTACATAAGTCCGACTCGCAAGGCGTAACCCCTCCTAACCATACTGACGGTCTCTGAGTCCAATGGCGATGTCCGTTTTGCTCTGCGGATTCATGGAGAGCTAACCCTAACCTTAAGTCGAATTTTGCCCTATGGGATTTTCCCATTCATTTTTCCAGAAAAAGTACATAAGGCCGATTCGCAAGGCGTGTCCACTCCTAACCATACCGACGGTCTCCGAGTCCAATGGCGATGTCCGTTATGCTCTGCGGATTCATGGAGAGCTAATCCTAACCCTAAGTGGAATTTTGCCCTATAGGATTTTCCCATGCATTTTGCCAGGGAATGTACATAAGTCCGACTCGCAAAGCGTGTACCCTCCTAACCATACCGACGGGCTCCGAGTCCAATGGCGATGTCCGTTTTGCTCTGCGGATTCATGGAGAGCTAACCCTAACCCTAAGTGGAATTTTGCCCTATGGGATTTTCCCATGCATTTTTCCAGAAAAAGTACATAAGGCCGACTCGGAAGGCGTGTTCACTCCTAACCATACCGACGGTCTCCGAGTCCAATGGCGATGTCCGTTTTGCTCTGCGGATTCATGGAGAGCTAACCCTAACCCTAAGTGGAATTTTGCCATATGGGAATTTCCCATGCATTTTGCCAGGGAATGTACATAAGTCCGACTCGCAAGGCATGTCCCCTCCTTACCATACCGACGGGCTCCGAGTCCAATGGCGATGTCCGTTTTGCTCTGCGGATTCATGGAGAGCTAACCCTAACCCTAAGTGGAATTTTGCCCTTTTGGATTTTCCCATGCATTTTTCCAGAAAAAGTACATAAGGCCGATTCGGAAGGCGTGTTCAATCCTAACCATACCGACGGTCTCCGAGTCCAATGGCGATGTCCGTTTTGCTCTGCGGATTCATGGAGGGCTAACCCTAACCCTAAGTGGAATTTTGCCCTATGGGAATTTCCCATGCATTTTGCCAGGGAATGTACATAAGTCCGACTCGCAAGGCGTGTCCCCTCCTAACCATACCGACGGTCTCCGAGTCCAATGGCGATATCCGTTTTGCTCTGCGGATTCATGGAGAGCTAACCCTAACCCTAAGTGGAATTTTGCCCTATGGGATTTCCCCATGCATTTTGACAGGGAATGTACATAAGGCCGACTCAGAAGAGTTGCCCCCTCCTAACCATACCGACGGTCTCCGAGTCCAGTGGCGATGTCCGTTTAACTCTGCGGATTCATGGAGAGCTAACCCTAACCCTAAGTGGAACTTTGCCCTATGGGATTTTCCCATGCATTTTGCCAGTGAATGTACATAAGTCCGACTTGCAAGACGTGCCCCCTCCTAACCATACCGATGTCCCCCGAGTCCAATGGCGATGTCCGTTTTGCTCTGCGGATTCATGGAGAGCTAACCCTAACCCTAAGTGGAATTTTGCCCTATGGGAATTTCCCATGCATTTTGCCAGGGAATGTACATAAGTCCGACTCGCAAGGCGTAACCCCTCCTAACCATACTGACGGTCTCCGAGTCCAATGGCGATGTCCGTTTTGCTCTGCGGATTCATGGAGAGTTAACCCTAACCCTAAGTGGAATTTTGCCCTATGGGATTTTCCCATTCATTTTCCCAGGAAAAGTACATAAGGTCGACTCGGAAGGCGTGTCCACTCCTAACCATACCGATGGTCTCCGAGTCCAATGGCGATGTCCGTTTTGCTCTGCGGATTCATGGAGAGCTAACCCTAACCCTAAGTGGAATTTTGCCCTATGGGAATTTCCCATGCATTTTGCCATGGAATGTACATAAGTCCGACTCGCAAGGCGTGTCCCCTCCTAACCATACCGATGGTCTCCGAGTCCAATGGCGATGTCCGTTTTGCTCTGCGGATTCATGGAGAGCTAACCCTAACCATAAGTGGAATTTTGCCCTATGGGAATTTCCCATGCATTTTGCCAGGGAATGTACATAAGTCCGACTCGCAAGGCGTGTCCCCTCCTAACCACACCGACGGGCTCCGAGTCCAATGGCGATGTCCGTGTTGCTCTGCGGATTCATGGAGAGCTAACCCTAACCCTAAGTGGAATTTTGCCCCATTGGATTTTCCCATGCATTTTTCCAGAAAAAGTACATAAGGCCGACTCGGAAGGCGTGTCCACTCCTAACCATACCGACGGTCTCCGAGTCCAATGGCGATGTCCGTTTTGCTCTGCAGATTCATGGAGAGCTAACCCTAACCCTAAGTGGAATTTTGCCCTATAGGATTTTCCCATGCATTTTGCCAATGAATGTACATAAGTCCGAATCGCAAGACGTGCCCCCTCCTAACCATACCGATGTCCCCCGAGTCCAATGGCGATGTCCGTTTTGCTCTGCGGATTCATGGAGAGCTAACCCTAACCCTAAGTGGAATTTTGCCCTATGGGAATTTCCCATGCATTTTGCCAGGGAATGTACATAAGTCCGACTCGCAAGGCGTAACCCCTCCTAACCATACCGACGGGCTCCGAGTCCAATGGCGATGTCCGTTTTGCTCTGCGGATTCATGGAGAGCTAACCCTAACCCTAAGTGGAATTTTGCCCTATTGGATTTTCCCATGCATTTTTCCAGAAAAAGTACATAAGGCCGACTCGGAAGGCGTGTCCACTCCTAACCATACCGACGGTCTCCGAGTCCAATGGCGATGTCCGTTTTGCTCTGCGGATTCATGGAGAGCTAACCCTAACCCTAAGTGGAATTTTGCCCTATAGGATTTTCCCATGCATTTTGCCAATGAATGTACATAAGTCCGAATCGCAAGACGTGCCCCCTCCTAACCATACCGATGTCCCCCGAGTCCAATGGCGATGTCCGTTTTGCTCTGCGGATTCATGGAGAGCTAACCCTAACCCTAAGTGGAATTTTGCCCTATAGGATTTTCCCATGCATTTTGCCAATGAATGTACATAAGTCCGAATCGCAAGACGTGCCCCCTCCTAACCATACCGATGTCCCCCGAGTCCAATGGCGATGTCCGTTTTGCTCTGCGGATTCATGGAGAGCTAACCCTAACCCTAAGTGGAATTTTGCCCTATGGGAATTTCCCATGCATTTTGCCAGGGTATGTACATAAGTCCGACTCGCAAGGCGTAACCCCTCCTAACCATACTGACGGTCTCTGAGTCCAATGGCGATGTCCGTTTTGCTCTGCGGATTCATGGAGAGCTAACCCTAACCCTAAGTGGAATTTTGCCAAATGGGAATTTCCCATGCATTTTGCCAGGGAATGTACATAAGTCCGACTCGCAAGGCATGTCCCCTCCTTACCATACCGACGGGCTCCGAGTCCAATGGCGATGTCCGTTTTGCTCTGCGGATTCATGGAGAGCTAACCCTAACCCTAAGTGGAATTTTGCCATATTGGATTTTCCCATGCATTTTTCCAGAAAAAGTACATAAGGCCAATTCGGAAGGCGTGTTCAATCCTAACCATACCGACGGTCTCCGAGTCCAATGGCGATGTCCGTTTTGCTCTGCGGATTCATGGAGAGCTAACCCTAACCCTAAGTGGAATTTTGCCCTCTAGGATTTTCCCATGCATTTTGCCAGGGAATGTACATAAGTCCGACTCGCAAAGCGTGTCCCCTCCTAACCAAACTGACGGGCTCCGAGTCCAATGGCGATGTCTGTTTTGCTCTGCGGATTCATGGAGAGCTAACCCTAACCCTAAGTGGAATTTTGCCCTATGGGAATTTCCCATGCATTTTGCCAGGGAATGTACATAAGTCCGACTCGCAAGGCGTGTCCCCTCCTAACCATACCGACGGTCTCCGAGTCCAATGGCGATATCCGTTTTGCTCTGCGGATTCATGGAGAGCTAACCCTAACCCTAAGTGGAATTTTGCCCTATGGGAATTTCCCATGCATTTTGCCATGGAATGTACATAAGTCCGACTCGCAAGGTGTGTCCCCTCCTAACCATTCCGACGGTCTCCGAGTCCAATGGCGATGTCCGTTTTGCTCTGCGGATTCATGGAGAGCTAACCCTAACCATAAGTGGAATTTTGCCCTATGGGAATTTCCCATGCATTTTGCCAGGGAATGTACATAAGTCCGACTCGCAAGGCGTGTCCCCTCCTAACCATACCGACGGGCTCCGAGTCCAATGGCGATGTCCGTGTTGCTTGCGGATTCATGGAGAGCTAACCCTAACCCTAAGTGGAATTTTGCCCTATTGGATTTTCCCATGCATTTTTCCAGAAAAAGTACATAAGGCCGACTCGGAAGGCGTGTCCACTCCTAACCATACCGACGGTCTCCGAGTCCAATGGCGATGTCCGTTTTGCTCTGCGGATTCATGGAGAGCTAACCCTAACCCTAAGTGGAATTTTGCCCTATAGGATTTTCCCATGCATTTTGCCAATGAATGTACATAAGTCCGAATCGCAAGACGTGCCCCCTCCTAACCATACCGATGTCCCCCGAGTCCAATGGCGATGTCCGTTTTGCTCTGCGGATTCATGGAGAGCTAACCCTAACCCTAAGTGGAATTTTGCCCTATGGGAATTTCCCATGCATTTTGCCAGGGAATGTACATAAGTCCGACTCGCAAGGCGTAACCCCTCCTAACCATACTGACGGTCTCTGAGTCCAATGGCGATGTCCGTTTTGCTCTGCGGATTCATGGAGAGCTAACCCTAACCTTAAGTCGAATTTTGCCCTATGGGATTTTCCCATGCATTTTTCCAGAAAAAGTACATAAGGCCGATTCGCAAGGCGTGTCCACTCCTAACCATACCGACGGTCTCCGAGTCCAATGGCGATGTCCGTTATGCTCTGCGGATTCATGGAGAGCTAATCCTAACCCTAAGTGGAATTTTGCCCTATAGGATTTTCCCATGCATTTTGCCAGGGAATGTACATAAGTCCGACTCGCAAAGCGTGTACCCTCCTAACCATACCGACGGGCTCCGAGTCCAATGGCGATGTCCGTTTTGCTCTGCGGATTCATGGAGAGCTAACCCTAACCCTAAGTGGAATTTTGCCCTATGGGATTTTCCCATGCATTTTTCCAGAAAAAGTACATAAGGCCGACTCGGAAGGCGTGTTCACTCCTAACCATACCGACGGTCTCCGAGTCCAATGGCGATGTCCGTTTTGCTCTGCGGATTCATGGAGAGCTAACCCTAACCCTAAGTGGAATTTTGCCATATGGGAATTTCCCATGCATTTTGCCAGGGAATGTACATAAGTCCGACTCGCAAGGCATGTCCCCTCCTTACCATACCGACGGGCTCCGAGTCCAATGGCGATGTCCGTTTTGCTCTGCGGATTCATGGAGAGCTAACCCTAACCCTAAGTGGAATTTTGCCCTATTGGATTTTCCCATGCATTTTTCCAGAAAAAGTACATAAGGCCGATTCGGAAGGCGTGTTCAATCCTAACCATACCGACGGTCTCCGAGTCCAATGGCGATGTCCGTTTTGCTCTGCGGATTCATGGAGAGCTAACCCTAACCCTAAGTGGAATTTTGCCCTATGGGATTTTCCCATGCATTTTTCCAGAAAAAGTACATAAGGCCGACTCGGAAGGCGTGTTCACTCCTAACCATACCGACGGTCTCCGAGTCCAATGGCGATGTCCGTTTTGCTCTGCGGATTCATGGAGAGCTAACCCTAACCCTAAGTGGAATTTTGCCATATGGGAATTTCCCATGCATTTTGCCAGGGAATGTACATAAGTCCGACTCGCAAGGCATGTCCCCTCCTTACCATACCGACGGGCTCCGAGTCCAATGGCGATGTCCGTTTTGCTCTGCGGATTCATGGAGAGCTAACCCTAACCCTAAGTGGAATTTTGCCCTATTGGATTTTCCCATGCATTTTTCCAGAAAAAGTACATAAGGCCGATTCGGAAGGCGTGTTCAATCCTAACCATACCGACGGTCTCCGAGTCCAATGGCGATGTCCGTTTTGCTCTGCGGATTCATGGAGAGCTAACCCTAACCCTAAGTGGAATTTTGCCCTATGGGAATTTCCCATGCATTTTGCCAGGGAATGTACATAAGTCCGACTCGCAAGGCGTGTCCCCTCCTAACCATACCGACGGTCTCCGAGTCCAATGGCGATATCCGTTTTGCTCTGCGGATTCATGGAGAGCTAACCCTAACCCTAAGTGGAATTTTGCCCTATGGGATTTCCCCATGCATTTTGCCAGGGAATGTACATAAGGCCGACTCAGAAGAGTTGCCCCCTCCTAACCATACCGACGGTCTCCGAGTCCAGTGGCGATGTCCGTTTAACTCTGCGGATTCATGGAGAGCTAACCCTAACCCTAAGTGGAACTTTGCCCTATGGGATTTTCCCACGCATTTTGCCAGTGAATGTACATAAGTCCGACTTGCAAGACGTGCCCCCTCCTAACCAAACCGATGTCCCCCGAGTCCAATGGCGATGTCCGTTTTGCTCTGCGGATTCATGGAGAGCTAACCCTAACCCTAAGTGGAATTTTGCCCTATGGGAATTTCCCATGCATTTTGCCAGGGAATGTACATAAGTCCGACTTGCAAGGCGTAACCCCTCCTAACCATACTGACGGTCTCCGAGTCCAATGGCGATGTCCGTTTTGCTCTGCGGATTCATGGAGAGTTAACCCTAACCCTAAGTGGAATTTTGCCCTATGGGATTTTCCCATTCATTTTCCCAGGAAAAGTACATAAGGTCGACTCGGAAGGCGTGTCCACTCCTAACCATACCGATGGTCTCCGAGTCCAATGGCGATGTCCGTTTTGCTCTGCGGATTCATGGAGAGCTAACCCTAAGTGGAATTTTGCCCTATGGGAATTTCCCATGCATTTTGCCATGGAATGTACATAAGTCCGACTCGCAAGGCGTGTCCCCTCCTAACCATACCGATGGTCTCCGAGTCCAATGGCGATGTCCGTTTTGCTCTGCGGATTCATGGAGAGCTAACCCTAACCCTAAGTGGAATTTTGCCCTATGGGAATTTCCCATGCATTTTGCCAGGGAATGTACATAAGTCCGACTCGCAAGGCGTGTCCCCTCCTAACCACACCGACGGGCTCCGAGTCCAATGGCGATGTCCGTGTTGCTCTGCGGATTCATGGAGAGCTAACCCTAACCCTAAGTGGAATTTTGCCCCATTGGATTTTCCCATGCATTTTTCCAGAAAAAGTACATAAGGCCGACTCGGAAGGCGTGTCCACTCCTAACCATACCGACGGTCTCCGAGTCCAATGGCGATGTCCGTTTTGCTCTGCAGATTCATGGAGAGCTAACCCTAACCCTAAGTGGAATTTTGCCCTATAGGATTTTCCCATGCATTTTGCCAATGAATGTACATAAGTCCGAATCGCAAGACGTGCCCCCTCCTAACCATACCGATGTCCCCCGAGTCCAATGGCGATGTCCGTTTTGCTCTGCGGATTCATGGAGAGCTAACCCTAACCCTAAGTGGAATTTTGCCCTATGGGAATTTCCCATGCATTTTGCCAGGGAATGTACATAAGTCCGACTCGCAAGGCGTAACCCCTCCTAACCATACCGACGGGCTCCGAGTCCAATGGCGATGTCCGTTTTGCTCTGCGGATTCATGGAGAGCTAACCCTAACCCTAAGTGGAATTTTGCCCTATTGGATTTTCCCATGCATTTTTCCAGAAAAAGTACATAAGGCCGACTCGGAAGGCGTGTCCACTCCTAACCATACCGACGGTCTCCGAGTCCAATGGCGATGTCCGTTTTGCTCTGCGGATTCATGGAGAGCTAACCCTAACCCTAAGTGGAATTTTGCCCTATAGGATTTTCCCATGCATTTTGCCAATGAATGTACATAAGTCCGAATCGCAAGACGTGCCCCCTCCTAACCATACCGATGTCCCCCGAGTCCAATGGCGATGTCCGTTTTGCTCTGCGGATTCATGGAGAGCTAACCCT
The DNA here is from genome assembly GCA_039707465.1 of Rhabdophis nuchalis. Classification (NCBI taxonomy): domain Eukaryota; kingdom Metazoa; phylum Chordata; class Lepidosauria; order Squamata; family Natricidae; genus Rhabdophis; species Rhabdophis nuchalis. The sequence continues at coordinate 154,272,436 of CM077643.1, read as the reverse complement.
AACCCTAAGTGGAATTTTGCCCTATAGGATTTTCCCATGCATTTTGCCAATGAATGTACATAAGTCCGAATCGCAAGACGTGCCCCCTCCTAACCATACCGATGTCCCCCGAGTCCAATGGCGATGTCCGTTTTGCTCTGCGGATTCATGGAGAGCTAACCCTAACCCTAAGTGGAATTTTGCCCTATGGGAATTTCCCATGCATTTTGCCAGGGAATGTACATAAGTCCGACTCGCAAGGCGTAACCCCTCCTAACCATACTGACGGTCTCTGAGTCCAATGGCGATGTCCGTTTTGCTCTTCGGATTCATGGAGAGCTAACCCTAACCCTAAGTGGAATTTTGCCCTATTGGATTTTCCCATGCATTTTTCCAGAAAAAGTACATAAGGCCGACTCGGAAGGCGTGTTCACTCCTAACCATACCGACGGTCTCCGAGTCCAATGGCGATGTCCGTTTTGCTCTGCGGATTCATGGAGAGCTAACCCTAACCCTAAGTGGAATTTTGCCAAATGGGAATTTCCCATGCATTTTGCCAGGGAATGTACATAAGTCCGACTCGCAAGGCATGTCCCCTCCTTACCATACCGATGGGCTCCGAGTCCAATGGCGATGTCCGTTTTGCTCTGCGGATTCATGGAGAGCTAACCCTAACCCTAAGTGGAATTTTGCCCTATTGGATTTTCCCATGCATTTTTCCAGAAAAAGTACATAAGGCCAATTCGGAAGGCGTGTTCAATCCTAACCATACCGACGGTCTCCGAGTCCAATGGCGATGTCCGTTTTGCTCTGCGGATTCATGGAGAGCTAACCCTAACCCTAAGTGGAATTTTGCCCTATGGGAATTTCCCATGCATTTTGCCAGGGAATGTACATAAGTCCGACTCGCAAGGCGTGTCCCCTCCTAACCATACCGACGGTCTCCGAGTCCAATGGCGATATCCGTTTTGCTCTGCGGATTCATGGAGAGCTAACCCTAACCCTAAGTGGAATTTTGCCCTATGGGAATTTCCCATGCATTTTGCCATGGAATGTACATAAGTCCGACTCGCAAGGTGTGTCCCCTCCTAACCATACCGACGGTCTCCGAGTCCAATGGCGATGTCCGTTTTGCTGTGCGGATTCATGGAGAGCTAACCCTAACCATAAGTGGAATTTTGCCCTATGGGAATTTCCCATGCATTTTGCCAGGGAATGTACATAAGTCCGACTCGCAAGGCGTGTCCCCTCCTAACCATACCGACGGGCTCCGAGTCCAATGGCGATGTCCGTGTTGCTTGCGGATTCATGGAGAGCTAACCCTAACCCTAAGTGGAATTTTGCCCTATTGGATTTTCCCATGCATTTTTCCAGAAAAAGTACATAAGGCCGACTCGGAAGGCGTGTCCACTCCTAACCATACCGACGGTCTCCGAGTCCAATGGCGATGTCCGTTTTGCTCTGCGGATTCATGGAGAGCTAACCCTAACCCTAAGTGGAATTTTGCCCTATAGGATTTTCCTATGCATTTTGCCAATGAATGTACATAAGTCCGAATCGCAAGACGTGCCCCCTCCTAACCATACCGATGTCCCCCGAGTCCAATGGCGATGTCCGTTTTGCTCTGCGGATTCATGGAGAGCTAACCCTAACCCTAAGTGGAATTTTGCCCTATGGGAATTTCCCATGCATTTTGCCAGGGAATGTACATAAGGCCGATTCGCAAGACGTGCCCCCTCCTAACCATACTGACGGTCTCTGAGTCCAATGGCGATGTCCGTTTTGCTCTGCGGATTCATGGAGAGCTAACCCTAACCTTAAGTCGAATTTTGCCCTATGGGATTTTGCCATGCATTTTTCCAGAAAAAGTACATAAGGCCGATTCGCAAGGCGTGTCCACTCCTAACCATACCGACGGTCTCCGAGTCCAATGGCGATGTCCGTTATGCTCTGCGGATTCATGGAGAGCTAATCCTAACCCTAAGTGGAATTTTGCCCTATAGGATTTTCCCATGCATTTTGCCAGGGAATGTACATAAGTCCGACTCGCAAAGCGTGTCCCCTCCTAACCATACTGACGGGCTCCGAGTCCAATGGCGATGTTCGTTTTGCTCTGCGGATTCATGGAGAGCTAACCCTAAGTGGAATTTTGCCCTATGGGAATTTCCCATTCATTTTGCCAGGGAATGTACATAAGTCCGACTCGCAAGGCGTGTCCCCTCCTAACCATACCGACGGACTCCGAGTCCAATTGCGATATCCGTTTTGCTCTGCGGATTCATGGAGAGCTAACCCTAACCCTAAGTGGAATTTTGCCCTATGGGATTTTCCCATGCATTTTGCCAGAAAAAGTACATAAGGCCGACTCGGAAGGCGTGTCCACTCCTAACCATACCGATGGTCTCCGAGTCCAATGGCGATGTCCGCTTTGCTCTGCGGATTCATGGAGAGCTAACCCTAACCCTAAGTGGAATTTTGCCCTATGGGATTTTCCCATGCATTTTGCCAGGGAATTTATATAAGTCCGACTCGCAAGGTGTGTACCCTCCTAACCATACCGACGGGCTCCGAGTCCAATGGCGATGTCCGTTTTGCTCTGCGGATTCATGTAGAGCTAACCCTAACCCTAAGTGGAATTTTGCCCTATGGGATTTTCCCATGCATTTTTCCAGAAAAAGTACATAAGGCCGACTCGGAAGGCGTGTTCACTCCTAACCATACCGACGGGCTCCGAGTCCAATGGCGATGTCCGTTTTGCTCTGCGGATTCATGGAGAGCTAACCCTAACCCTAAGTGGAATTTTGCCCTCTAGGATTTTCCCATGCATTTTGCCAGGGAATGTACATAAGTCCGACTCGCAAAGCGTGTCCCCTCCTAACCAAACTGACGGGCTCCAAGTCCAATGGCGATGTCTGTTTTGCTCTGCGGATTCATGGAGAGCTAACCCTAACCCTAAGTGGAATTTTGCCCTATGGGAATTTCCCATGCATTTTGCCAGGGAATGTACATAAGTCCGACTCGCAAGGCGTGTCCCCTCCTAACCATACCGACGGTCTCCGAGTCCAATGGCGATATCCGTTTTGCTCTGCGGATTCATGGAGAGCTAACCCTAACCCTAAGTGGAATTTTGCCCTATGGGATTTTCCTATGCATTTTTCCAGAAAAAGTACATAAGGCCGACTCGGAAGGCGTGTCCACTCCTAACCATACTGATGGTCTCCGAGTCCAATGGCGATGTCAGTTTTGCTCTGCGGATTCATGGAGAGCTAACCCTAACCCTAAGTGGAATTTTGTCCGACTCGCAACGCGTGTCCCCTCCTAACCATACTGACGGGCTCCGAGTCCAATGGCGATGTCAGTTTTGCTCTGCGGATTCATGGAGAGCTAACCCTAACCCTAAGTGGAATTTTGCCCTATAGGATTTTCCCATGCATTTTGCCAGGGAATGTACATAAGTCCGACTCGCAAAGCGTGTCCCCTCCTAACCATACTGACGGGCTCCGAGTCCAATGGCGATGTCCGTTTTGCTCTGCGGATTCATGGAGAGCTAACCCTAACCCTAAGTGGAATTTTGCCCTATGGGAATTCCCCATGCCTTTTGCCAGGGAATGTACATAAGTCCGACTCGCAAGGCGTGTCCCCTCCTAACCATACCGACGGGCTCTGAGTCCAATTGCGATATCCGTTTTGCTCTGCGGATTCATGGAGAGCTAACCCTAACCCTAAGTCGAATTTTGCCCTATGGGAATTCCCCATGCCTTTTGCCAGGGAATGTACATAAGTCCGACTCGCAAGGCGTGTCCCCTCCTAACCATACCGACGGGCTCTGAGTCCAATTGCGATATCCGTTTTGCTCTGCGGATTCATGGAGAGCTAACCCTAACCCTAAGTCAAATTTTGCCCTATGGGAATTCCCCATGCCTTTTCCCAGGGAATGTACATAAGTCCGACTCGCAAAGCGTGTCCCCTCCTAACCAAACTGACGGGCTCCAAGTCCAATGGCGATGTCTGTTTTGCTCTGTGGATTCATGGAGAGCTAACCCTAACCCTAAGTGGAATTTTGCCCTATGGGAATTTCCCATGCATTTTGCCAGGGAATGTACATAAGGCCGATTCGCAAGGCGTGTCCACTCCTAACCATACCGACGGTCTCCGAGTCCAATGGCGATATCCGTTTTGCTCTGCGGATTCATGGAGAGCTAACCCTAACCCTAAGTAGAATTTTGCCCTATGGGATTTCCCCATGCATTTTGCCAGGGAATGTACATAAGGCCGACTCAGAAGAGTTGCCCCCTCCTAACCATACCGATGGCCTCTGAGTCCAATGGCGATGTCCGTTTTGTCCGCGGATTCATGGAAAGCTAACCCTAACCCTAAGTGGAATTTTGCCCTATGGGATTTTCCTATGCATTTTTCCAGAAAAAGTACATAAGGCCGACTCGGAAGGCGTGTCCACTCCTAACCATACTGATGGTCTCCGAGTCCAATGGCGATGTCAGTTTTGCTCTGCGGATTCATTGAGAGTTAACACTAACCCTAAGTGGAATTTTGCCCTATGGGAATTTCCCATTCATTTTGCCAGGGAATGTACATAAGTCCGACTCGCAAGGCGTGTCCCCTCCTAACCATACCGACGGGCTCCGAGTCCAATGACGATGTCCGTGTTGCTCTGCGGATTCATGGAGAGCTAACCCTAACCCTAAGTGGAATTTTGCCCTATTGGATTTTCCCATGCATTTTTCCAGAAAAAGTACATAAGGCCGACTCGGAAGGCGTGTCCACTCCTAACCATATCGACGGTCTCCGAGTCCAATGGCGATGTCCGTTTTGCTCTGCGGATTCATGGAGAGCTAACCCTAACCCTAAGTGGAATTTTGCCCTATGGGAATTCCCCATGCCTTTTGCCAGGGAATGTACATAAGTCCGACTCGCAAGGCGTGTCCCTTCCTAACCATACCGACGGGCTCTGAGTCCAATTGCGATATCCGTTTTGCTCTGCGGATTCATGGAGAGCTAACCCTAACCCTAAGTGGAATTTTGCCCTATGGGAATTCCCCATGCCTTTTGCCAGGGAATGTACATAAGTCCGACTCGCAAGGCGTGTCCCTTCCTAACCATACCGACGGGCTCTGAGTCCAATTGCGATATCCGTTTTGCTCTGCGGATTCATGGAGAGCTAACCCTAACCCTAAGTCGAATTTTGCCCTATGGGAATTCCCCATGCCTTTTGCCAGGGAATGTACATATGTCCGACTCGCAAGGCGTGTCCCCTCCTAACCATACCGACGGGCTCTGAGTCCAATTGCGATATCCGTTTTGCTCTGCGGATTCATGGAGAGCTAACCCTAACCCTAAGTCGAATTTTGCCCTATTGGATTTTCCCATGCATTTTGCCAGGGAATGTACATAAGTCCGACTCGCAACGCGTGTCCCCTCCTAACCATACTGACGGGCTCCGAGTCCAATGGCGATGTCCGTTTTGCTCTGCGGATTCATGGAGAGCTAACCCTAACCCTAAGTGGAATTTTGCCCTATGGGATTTTCCCATGCATTTTGCCAATGAATGTACATAAGTCCGAATCGCAAGACGTGCCCCCTCCTAACCATACCGATGTCCCCCGAGTCCAATGGCGATGTCCGTTTTGCTCTGCGGATTCATGGAGAGCTAACCCTAACCCTAAGTGGAATTTTGCCCTATGGGATTTTGCCATGCATTTTTCCAGAAAAAGTACATAAGGCCGATTCGCAAGGCGTGTCCACTCCTAACCATACCGACGGTCTCCGAGTCCAATGGCGATGTCCGTTATGCTCTGCGGATTCATGGAGAGCTAATCCTAACCCTAAGTGGAATTTTGCCCTATAGGATTTTCCCATGCATTTTGCCAGGGAATGTACATAAGTCCGACTCGCAAAGCGTGTCCCCTCCTAACCATACTGACGGGCTCCGAGTCTAATGGCGATGTTCGTTTTGCTCTGCGGATTCATGGAGAGCTAACCCTAAGTGGAATTTTGCCCTATGGGAATTTCCCATTCATTTTGCCAGGGAATGTACATAAGTCCGACTCGCAAGGCGTGTCCCCTCCTAACCATACCGACGGACTCCGAGTCCAATTGCGATATCCGTTTTGCTCTGCGGATTCATGGAGAGCTAACCCTAACCCTAAGTGGAATTTTGCCCTATGGGATTTTCCCATGCATTTTGCCAGAAAAAGTACATAAGGCCGACTCGGAAGGCGTGTCCACTCCTAACCATACCGATGGTCTCCGAGTCCAATGGCGATGTCCGCTTTGCTCTGCGGATTCATGGAGAGCTAACCCTAACCCTAAGTGGAATTTTGCCCTATGGGATTTTCCCATGCATTTTGCCAGGGAATTTATATAAGTCCGACTCGCAAGGTGTGTACCCTCCTAACCATACCGACGGTCTCCGAGTCCAATGGCGATGTCCGTTTTGCTCTGCGGATTCATGGAGAGCTAACCCTAACCCTAAGTGGAATTTTGCCCTATGGGAATTTCCCATGCATTTTGCCAGGGAATGTACATAAGTCCGACTCGCAAGGCGTGTCCCCTCCTAACCATACCGACGGTCTCCGAGTCCAATGGCGATATCCGTTTTGCTCTGCGGATTCATGGAGAGCTAACCCTAACCCTAAGTGGAATTTTGCCCTATGGGAATTTCCCATGCATTTTGCCATGGAATGTACATAAGTCCGACTCGCAAGGTGTGTCCCCTCCTAACCATACCGACGGTCTCCGAGTCCAATGGCGATGTCCGTTTTGCTGTGCGGATTCATGGAGAGCTAACCCTAACCATAAGTGGAATTTTGCCCTATGGGAATTTCCCATGCATTTTGCCAGGGAATGTACATAAGTCCGACTCGCAAGGCGTGTCCCCTCCTAACCATACCGACGGGCTCCGAGTCCAATGGCGATGTCCGTGTTGCTTGCGGATTCATGGAGAGCTAACCCTAACCCTAAGTGGAATTTTGCCCTATTGGATTTTCCCATGCATTTTTCCAGAAAAAGTACATAAGGCCGACTCGGAAGGCGTGTCCACTCCTAACCATACCGACGGTCTCCGAGTCCAATGGCGATGTCCGTTTTGCTCTGCGGATTCATGGAGAGCTAACCCTAACCCTAAGTGGAATTTTGCCCTATAGGATTTTCCCATGCATTTTGCCAATGAATGTACATAAGTCCGAATCGCAAGACGTGCCCCCTCCTAACCATACCGATGTCCCCCGAGTCCAATGGCGATGTCCGTTTTGCTCTGCGGATTCATGGAGAGCTAACCCTAACCCTAAGTGGAATTTTGCCCTATGGGAATTTCCCATGCATTTTGCCAGGGAATGTACATAAGGCCGATTCGCAAGACGTGCCCCCTCCTAACCATACTGACGGTCTCTGAGTCCAATGGCGATGTCCGTTTTGCTCTGCGGATTCATGGAGAGCTAACCCTAACCTTAAGTCGAATTTTGCCCTATGGGATTTTGCCATGCATTTTTCCAGAAAAAGTACATAAGGCCGATTCGCAAGGCGTGTCCACTCCTAACCATACCGACGGTCTCCGAGTCCAATGGCGATGTCCGTTATGCTCTGCGGATTCATGGAGAGCTAATCCTAACCCTAAGTGGAATTTTGCCCTATAGGATTTTCCCATGCATTTTGCCAGGGAATGTACATAAGTCCGACTCGCAAAGCGTGTCCCCTCCTAACCATACTGACGGGCTCCGAGTCCAATGGCGATGTTCGTTTTGCTCTGCGGATTCATGGAGAGCTAACCCTAAGTGGAATTTTGCCCTATGGGAATTTCCCATTCATTTTGCCAGGGAATGTACATAAGTCCGACTCGCAAGGCGTGTCCCCTCCTAACCATACCGACGGACTCCGAGTCCAATTGCGATATCCGTTTTGCTCTGCGGATTCATGGAGAGCTAACCCTAACCCTAAGTGGAATTTTGCCCTATGGGATTTTCCCATGCATTTTGCCAGAAAAAGTACATAAGTCCGACTCGCAAAGCGTGTCCCCTCCTAACCAAACTGACGGGCTCCAAGTCCAATGGCGATGTCTGTTTTGCTCTGCGGATTCATGGAGAGCTAACCCTAACCCTAAGTGGAATTTTGCCCTATGGGAATTTCCCATGCATTTTGCCAGGGAATGTACATAAGTCCGACTCGCAAGGCGTGTCCCCTCCTAACCATACCGACGGTCTCCGAGTCCAATGGCGATATCCGTTTTGCTCTGCGGATTCATGGAGAGCTAACCCTAACCCTAAGTGGAATTTTGCCCTATGGGATTTTCCTATGCATTTTTCCAGAAAAAGTACATAAGGCCGACTCGGAAGGCGTGTCCACTCCTAACCATACTGATGGTCTCCGAGTCCAATGGCGATGTCAGTTTTGCTCTGCGGATTCATGGAGAGCTAACCCTAACCCTAAGTGGAATTTTGTCCGACTCGCAACGCGTGTCCCCTCCTAACCATACTGACGGGCTCCGAGTCCAATGGCGATGTCAGTTTTGCTCTGCGGATTCATGGAGAGCTAACCCTAACCCTAAGTGGAATTTTGCCCTATAGGATTTTCCCATGCATTTTGCCAGGGAATGTACATAAGTCCGACTCGCAAAGCGTGTCCCCTCCTAACCATACTGACGGGCTCCGAGTCCAATGGCGATGTCCGTTTTGCTCTGCGGATTCATGGGGAGCTAACCCTAACCCTAAGTGGAATTTTGCCCTATGGGAATTCCCCATGCCTTTTGCCAGGGAATGTACATAAGTCCGACTCGCAAGGCGTGTCCCCTCCTAACCATACCGACGGGCTCTGAGTCCAATTGCGATATCCGTTTTGCTCTGCGGATTCATGGAGAGCTAACCCTAACCCTAAGTCGAATTTTGCCCTATGGGAATTCCCCATGCCTTTTGCCAGGGAATGTACATAAGTCCGACTCGCAAGGCGTGTCCCCTCCTAACCATACCGACGGGCTCTGAGTCCAATTGCGATATCCGTTTTGCTCTGCGGATTCATGGAGAGCTAACCCTAACCCTAAGTCAAATTTTGCCCTATGGGAATTCCCCATGCCTTTTCCCAGGGAATGTACATAAGTCCGACTCGCAAAGCGTGTCCCCTCCTAACCAAACTGACGGGCTCCAAGTCCAATGGCGATGTCTGTTTTGCTCTGTGGATTCATGGAGAGCTAACCCTAACCCTAAGTGGAATTTTGCCCTATGGGAATTTCCCATGCATTTTGCCAGGGAATGTACATAAGGCCGATTCGCAAGGCGTGTCCACTCCTAACCATACCGACGGTCTCCGAGTCCAATGGCGATATCCGTTTTGCTCTGCGGATTCATGGAGAGCTAACCCTAACCCTAAGTAGAATTTTGCCCTATGGGATTTCCCCATGCATTTTGCCAGGGAATGTACATAAGGCCGACTCAGAAGAGTTGCCCCCTCCTAACCATACCGATGGCCTCTGAGTCCAATGGCGATGTCCGTTTTGTCCGCGGATTCATGGAAAGCTAACCCTAACCCTAAGTGGAATTTTGCCCTATGGGATTTTCCTATGCATTTTTCCAGAAAAAGTACATAAGGCCGACTCGGAAGGCGTGTCCACTCCTAACCATACTGATGGTCTCCGAGTCCAATGGCGATGTCAGTTTTGCTCTGCGGATTCATGGAGAGTTAACCCTAACCCTAAGTGGAATTTTGCCCTATGGGAATTTCCCATTCATTTTGCCAGGGAATGTACATAAGTCCGACTCGCAAGGCGTGTCCCCTCCTAACCATACCGACGGGCTCCGAGTCCAATGACGATGTCCGTGTTGCTCTGCGGATTCATGGAGAGCTAACCCTAACCCTAAGTGGAATTTTGCCCTATTGGATTTTCCCATGCATTTTTCCAGAAAAAGTACATAAGGCCGACTCGGAAGGCGTGTCCACTCCTAACCATATCGACGGTCTCCGAGTCCAATGGCGATGTCCGTTTTGCTCTGCGGATTCATGGAGAGCTAACCCTAACCCTAAGTCGAATTTTGCCCTATTGGATTTTCCCATGCATTTTGCCAGGGAATGTACATAAGTCCGACTCGCAACGCGTGTCCCCTCCTAACCATACTGACGGGCTCCGAGTCCAATGGCGATGTCCGTTTTGCTCTGCGGATTCATGGAGAGCTAACCCTAACCCTAAGTGGAATTTTGCCCTATGGGATTTTCCCATGCATTTTGCCAATGAATGTACATAAGTCCGAATCGCAAGACGTGCCCCCTCCTAACCATACCGATGTCCCCCGAGTCCAATGGCGATGTCCGTTTTGCTCTGCGGATTCATGGAGAGCTAACCCTAACCCTAAGTGGAATTTTGCCCTATGGGAATTTCCCATGCATTTTGCCAGGGAATGTACATAAGGCCGATTCGCAAGACGTGCCCCCTCCTAACCATACTGACGGTCTCTGAGTCCAATGGCGATGTCCGTTTTGCTCTGCGGATTCATGGAGAGCTAACCCTAACCTTAAGTCGAATTTTGCCCTATGGGATTTTCCCATGCATTTTTCCAGAAAAAGTACATAAGGCCGATTCGCAAGGCGTGTCCACTCCTAACCATACCGACGGTCTCCGAGTCCAATGGCGATGTCCGTTATGCTCTGCGGATTCATGGAGAGCTAATCCTAACCCTAAGTGGAATTTTGCCCTATAGGATTTTCCCATGCATTTTGCCAGGGAATGTACATAAGTCCGACTCGCAAAGCGTGTCCCCTCCTAACCATACTGACGGGCTCCGAGTCCAATGGCGATGTTCGTTTTGCTCTGCGGATTCATGGAGAGCTAACCCTAAGTGGAATTTTGCCCTATGGGAATTTCCCATTCATTTTGCCAGGGAATGTACATAAGTCCGACTCGCAAGGCGTGTCCCCTCCTAACCATACCGACGGACTCCGAGTCCAATTGCGATATCCGTTTTGCTCTGCGGATTCATGGAGAGCTAACCCTAACCCTAAGTGGAATTTTGCCCTATGGGATTTTCCCATGCATTTTGCCAGAAAAAGTACATAAGGCCGACTCGGAAGGCGTGTCCACTCCTAACCATACCGATGGTCTCCGAGTCCAATGGCGATGTCCGCTTTGCTCTGCGGATTCATGGAGAGCTAACCCTAACCCTAAGTGGAATTTTGCCCTATGGGATTTTCCCATGCATTTTGCCAGGGAATTTATATAAGTCCGACTCGCAAGGTGTGTACCCTCCTAACCATACCGACGGGCTCCGAGTCCAATGGCGATGTCCGTTTTGCTCTGCGGATTCATGTAGAGCTAACCCTAACCCTAAGTGGAATTTTGCCCTATGGGATTTTCCCATGCATTTTTCCAGAAAAAGTACATAAGGCCGACTCGGAAGGCGTGTTCACTCCTAACCATACCGACGGGCTCCGAGTCCAATGGCGATGTCCGTTTTGCTCTGCGGATTCATGGAGAGCTAACCCTAACCCTAAGTGGAATTTTGCCCTCTAGGATTTTCCCATGCATTTTGCCAGGGAATGTACATAAGTCCGACTCGCAAAGCGTGTCCCCTCCTAACCAAACTGACGGGCTCCAAGTCCAATGGCGATGTCTGTTTTGCTCTGCGGATTCATGGAGAGCTAACCCTAACCCTAAGTGGAATTTTGCCCTATGGGAATTTCCCATGCATTTTGCCAGGGAATGTACATAAGTCCGACTCGCAAGGCGTGTCCCCTCCTAACCATACCGACGGTCTCCGAGTCCAATGGCGATATCCGTTTTGCTCTGCGGATTCATGGAGAGCTAACCCTAACCCTAAGTGGAATTTTGCCCTATGGGATTTTCCTATGCATTTTTCCAGAAAAAGTACATAAGGCCGACTCGGAAGGCGTGTCCACTCCTAACCATACTGATGGTCTCCGAGTCCAATGGCGATGTCAGTTTTGCTCTGCGGATTCATGGAGAGCTAACCCTAACCCTAAGTGGAATTTTGTCCGACTCGCAACGCGTGTCCCCTCCTAACCATACTGACGGGCTCCGAGTCCAATGGCGATGTCCGTTTTGCTCTGCGGATTCATGGAGAGCTAACCCTAACCCTAAGTGGAATTTTGCCCTATAGGATTTTCCCATGCATTTTGCCAGGGAATGTACATAAGTCCGACTCGCAAAGCGTGTCCCCTCCTAACCATACTGACGGGCTCCGAGTCCAATGGCGATGTCCGTTTTGCTCTGCGGATTCATGGAGAGCTAACCCTAACCCTAAGTGGAATTTTGCCCTATGGGAATTCCCCATGCCTTTTGCCAGGGAATGTACATAAGTCCGACTCGCAAGGCGTGTCCCTTCCTAACCATACCGACGGGCTCTGAGTCCAATTGCGATATCCGTTTTGCTCTGCGGATTCATGGAGAGCTAACCCTAACCCTAAGTCGAATTTTGCCCTATGGGAATTCCCCATGCCTTTTGCCAGGGAATGTACATATGTCCGACTCGCAAGGCGTGTCCCCTCCTAACCATACCGACGGGCTCTGAGTCCAATTGCGATATCCGTTTTGCTCTGCGGATTCATGGAGAGCTAACCCTAACCCTAAGTCAAATTTTGCCCTATGGGAATTCCCCATGCCTTTTCCCAGGGAATGTACATAAGTCCGACTCGCAAAGCGTGTCCCCTCCTAACCAAACTGATGGGCTCCAAGTCCAATGGCGATGTCTGTTTTGCTCTGTGGATTCATGGAGAACTAACCCTAACCCTAAGTGGAATTTTGCCCTATGGGAATTTCCCATGCATTTTGCCAGGGAATGTACATAAGGCCGATTCGCAAGGCGTGTCCACTCCTAACCATACCGACGGTCTCCGAGTCCAATGGCGATATCCGTTTTGCTCTGCGGATTCATGGAGAGCTAACCCTAACCCTAAGTAGAATTTTGCCCTATGGGATTTCCCCATGCATTTTGCCAGGGAATGTACATAAGGCCGACTCAGAAGAGTTGCCCCCTCCTAACCATACCGATGGCCTCTGAGTCCAATGGCGATGTCCGTTTTGTCCGCGGATTCATGGAAAGCTAACCCTAACCCTAAGTGGAATTTTGCCCTATGGGATTTTCCTATGCATTTTTCCAGAAAAAGTACATAAGGCCGACTCGGAAGGCGTGTCCACTCCTAACCATACTGATGGTCTCCGAGTCCAATGGCGATGTCAGTTTTGCTCTGCGGATTCGTGGAGAGCTAACCCTAACCCTAAGTGGAATTTTGCCCTATGGGAATTTCCCATTCATTTTGCCAGGGAATGTACATAAGTCCGACTCGCAAGGCGTGTCCCCTCCTAACCATACCGACGGGCTCCGAGTCCAATGACGATGTCCGTGTTGCTCTGCGGATTCATGGAGAGCTAACCCTAACCCTAAGTGGAATTTTGCCCTATGGGAATTTCCCATGCATTTTGCCATGGAATGTACATAAGTCCGACTCGCAAGGTGTGTCACCTCCTAACCATACCGACGGTCTCCGAGTCCAATGGCGATGTCCGTTTTGCTCTGCGGATTCATGGAGAGCTAACCCTAACCATAAGTGGAATTTTGCCCTATGGGAATTTCCCATGCATTTTGCCAGGGAATGTACATAAGTCCGACTCGGAAGGCGTGTCCACTCCTAACCATACCGACGGTCTCCGAGTCCAATGGCGATGTCCGTTTTGCTCTGCGGATTCATGGAGAGCTAACCCTAACCCTAAGTGGAATTTTGCCCTATGGGAATTTCCCATGCATTTTGCCAGGGAATGTACATAAGTCCGACTCGCAAGGCGTAACCCCTCCTAACCATACTGACGGTCTCTGAGTCCAATGGCGATGTCCGTTTTGCTCTGCGGATTCATGGAGAGCTAACCCTAACCTTAAGTCGAATTTTGCCCTATGGGATTTTCCCATGCATTTTTCCAGAAAAAGTACATAAGGCCGATTCGCAAGGCGTGTCCACTCCTAACCATACCGACGGTCTCCGAGTCCAATGGCGATGTCCGTTATGCTCTGCGGATTCATGGAGAGCTAATCCTAACCCTAAGTGGAATTTTGCCCTATAGGATTTTCCCATGCATTTTGCCAGGGAATGTACATAAGTCCGACTTGCAAGGCGTGTCCCCTCCTAACCATACCGACGGGCTCCAAGTCCAATGGCGATGTCCGTGTTGCTCTGCGGATTCATGGAGAGCTAACCCTATCCCTAAGTGGAATTTTGCCCTATTGGATTTTCCCATGCATTTTTCCAGAAAAAGTACATAAGGCCGACTCGGAAGGCGTGTCCACTCCTAACCATACCGACGGTCTCCGAGTCCAATGGCGATGTCCGTTTTGCTCTGCGGATTCATGGAGAGCTAACCCTAACCCTAAGTGGAATTTTGCCCTATAGGATTTTCCCATGCATTTTGCCAGGGAATGTACATAAGTCCGACTCGCAAGGCGTAACCCCTCCTAACCATACTGACGGGCTCTGAGTCCAATGGCGATGTCCGTTTTGCTCTGCGGATTCATGGAGAGCTAACCCTAACCCTAAGTGGAATTTTGCCCTATGGGAATTTCCCATTCATTTTGCCAGGGAATGTACATAAGTCCGACTCGCAAGGCGTGTCCCCTCCTAACCATACCGACGGGCTCCGAGTCCAATGACGATGTCCGTGTTGCTCTGCGGATTCATGGAGAGCTAACCCTAACCCTAAGTGGAATTTTGCCCTATTGGATTTTCCCATGCATTTTTCCAGAAAAAGTACATAAGGCCGACTCGGAAGGCGTGTCCACTCCTAACCATATCGACGGTCTCCGAGTCCAATGGCGATGTCCGTTTTGCTCTGCGGATTCATGGAGAGCTAACCCTAACCCTAAGTCGAATTTTCCCTATTGGATTTTCCCATGCATTTTGCCAGGGAATGTACATAAGTCCGACTCGCAACGCGTGTCCCCTCCTAACCATACTGATGGGCTCCGAGTCCAATGGCGATGTCCGTTTTGCTCTGCGGATTCATGGAGAGCTAACCCTAACCCTAAGTCGAATTTTGCCCTATGGGATTTTCCCATGCATTTTTCCAGAAAAAGTACATAAGGCCGATTCGCAAGGCGTGTCCACTCCTAACCATACCGACCGTCTCCGAGTCCAATGGCGATGTCCGTTATGCTCTGCGGATTCATGGAGAGCTAACCCTAACCCTAAGTGGAATTTTGCCCTATTGGATTTTCCCATGCATTTTGCCAGGGAATGTACATAAGTCCGACTCGCAAAGCGTGTCCCCTCCTAACCATACTGACGGGCTCCGAGTCCAATGGCGATGTCCGTTTTGCTCTGCGGATTCATGGAGAGCTAACCCTAACCCTAAGTGGAATTTTGCCCTATGGGATTTCCCCATGCATTTTGCCAGGGAATGTACATAAGGCCGACTCAGAAGAGTTGCCCCCTCCTAACCATACCGATGGCCTCTGAGTCCAATGGCGATGTCCGTTTTGTCCGCGGATTCATGGAAAGCTAACCCTAACCCTAAGTGGAATTTTGCCCTATGGGATTTTCCTATGCATTTTTCCAGAAAAAGTACATAAGGCCGACTCGGAAGGCGTGTCCACTCCTAACCATACTGATGGTCTCCGAGTCCAATGGCGATGTCAGTTTTGCTCTGCGGATTCATGGAGAGCTAACCCTAACCCTAAGTGGAATTTTGCCCTATGGGAATTTCCCATTCATTTTGCCAGGGAATGTGCATAAGTCCGACTCGCAAGGCGTGTCCCCTCCTAACCATACCGACGGGCTCCGAGTCCAATGGCGATGTCCGTGTTGCTCTGCGGATTCATGGAGAGCTAACCCTAACCCTAAGTGGAATTCTGCCCTATTGGATTTTCCCATGCATTTTTCCAGAAAAAGTACATAAGGCCGACTCGGAAGGCGTTTCCACTCCTAACCATACTGACGGTCTCCGAGTCCAATGGCGATGTCCGTTTTGCTCTGCGGATTCATGGAGAGCTAACCCTAACCCTAAGTGGAATTTTGCCCTATTGGATTTTCCCATGCATTTTGCCAGGGAATGTACATAAGGCCGATTCGCAAGGCGTGTCCACTCCTAACCATACTGACGGGCTCCGAGTCCAATGGCGATGTCCGTTTTGCTCTGCGGATTCATGGAGAGCTAACCCTAACCCTATGTGGAATTTTGCCCTATGGGAATTCCCCATGCCTTTTGCCAGGGAATGTACATAAGTCCGACTCGCAAGGCGTGTCCCCTCCTAACCATACCGACGGGCTCTGAGTCCAATTGCGATATCCGTTTTGCTCTGCGGATTCATGGAGAGCTAACCCTAACCCTAAGTGGAATTTTGCCCTATGGGATTTTCCCATGCATTTTGCCAGAAAAAGTACATAAGGCCGACTCGGAAGGCGTGTCCACTCCTAACCATACCGATGGTCTCCGAGTCCAATGGCGATGTCCGCTTTGCTCTGCGGATTCATGGAGAGCTAACCCTAACCCTAAGTGGAATTTTGCCCTATAGGATTTTCCCATGCATTTTGCCAGGGAATGTACATAAGTCCGACTCGCAAAGCGTGTCCCCTCCTAACCATACTGACGGGCTCCGAGTCCAATGGCGATGTTCGTTTTGCTCTGCGGATTCATGGAGAGCTAACCCTAAGTGGAATTTTGCCCTATGGGAATTTCCCATGCCTTTTGCCAGGGAATGTACATAAGTCCGACTCGCAAGGCGTGTCCCCTCCTAACCATACCGACGGGCTCCGAGTCCAATTGCGATATCCGTTTTGCTCTGCGGATTCATGGAGAGCTAACCCTAACCCTAAGTGGAATTTTGCCCTATGGGATTTTCCCATGCATTTTGCCAGGGAATTTATATAAGTCCGACTCGCAAGGTGTGTACCCTCCTAACCATACCGACGGGCTCCGAGTCCAATGGCGATGTCCGTTTTGCTCTGCGGATTCATGTAGAGCTAACCCTAACCCTAAGTGGAATTTTGCCCTATGGGATTTTCCCATGCATTTTTCCAGAAAAAGTACATAAGGCCGACTCGGAAGGCGTGTTCACTCCTAACCATACCGACGGTCTCCGAGTCCAATGGCGATGTCCGTTTTGCTCTGCGGATTCATGGAGAGCTAACCCTAACCCTAAGTGGAATTTTGCCAAATGGGAATTTCCCATGCATTTTGCCAGGGAATGTACATAAGTCCGACTCGCAAGGCATGTCCCCTCCTTACCATACCGACGGGCTCCGAGTCCAATGGCGATGTCCGTTTTGCTCTGCGGATTCATGGAGAGCTAACCCTAACCCTAAGTGGAATTTTGCCCTATTGGATTTTCCCATGCATTTTTCCAGAAAAAGTACATAAGGCCAATTCGGAAGGCGTGTTCAATCCTAACCATACCGACGGTCTCCGAGTCCAATGGCGATGTCCGTTTTGCTCTGCGGATTCATGGAGAGCTAACCCTAACCCTAAGTGGAATTTTGCCCTCTAGGATTTTCCCATGCATTTTGCCAGGGAATGTACATAAGTCCGACTCGCAAAGCGTGTCCCCTCCTAACCAAACTGACGGGCTCCAAGTCCAATGGCGATGTCTGTTTTGCTCTGCGGATTCATGGAGAGCTAACCCTAACCCTAAGTGGAATTTTGCCCTATGGGAATTTCCCATGCATTTTGCCAGGGAATGTACATAAGTCCGACTCGCAAGGCGTGTCCCCTCCTAACCATACCGACGGTCTCCGAGTCCAATGGCGATATCCGTTTTGCTCTGCGGATTCATGGAGAGCTAACCCTAACCCTAAGTGGAATTTTGCCCTATGGGAATTTCCCATGCATTTTGCCATGGAATGTACATAAGTCCGACTCGCAAGGTGTGTCCCCTCCTAACCATACCGACGGTCTCCGAGTCCAATGGCGATGTCCGTTTTGCTCTGCGGATTCATGGAGAGCTAACCCTAACCATAAGTGGAATTTTGCCCTATGGGAATTTCCCATGCATTTTGCCAGGGAATGTACATAAGTCCGACTCGGAAGGCGTGTCCACTCCTAACCATACCGACGGTCTCCGAGTCCAATGGCGATGTCCGTTTTGCTCTGCGGATTCATGGAGAGCTAACCCTAACCCTAAGTGGAATTTTGCCCTATGGGAATTTCCCATGCATTTTGCCAGGGAATGTACATAAGTCCGACTCGCAAGGCGTAACCCCTCCTAACCATACTGACGGTCTCTGAGTCCAATGGCGATGTCCGTTTTGCTCTGCGGATTCATGGAGAGCTAACCCTAACCTTAAGTCGAATTTTGCCCTATGGGATTTTCCCATGCATTTTTCCAGAAAAAGTACATAAGGCCGATTCGCAAGGCGTGTCCACTCCTAACCATACCGACGGTCTCCGAGTCCAATGGCGATGTCCGTTATGCTCTGCGGATTCATGGAGAGCTAATCCTAACCCTAAGTGGAATTTTGCCCTATAGGATTTTCCCATGCATTTTGCCAGGGAATGTACATAAGTCCGACTTGCAAGGCGTGTCCCCTCCTAACCATACCGACGGGCTCCGAGTCCAATGGCGATGTCCGTGTTGCTCTGCGGATTCATGGAGAGCTAACCCTATCCCTAAGTGGAATTTTGCCCTATTGGATTTTCCCATGCATTTTTCCAGAAAAAGTACATAAGGCCGACTCGGAAGGCGTGTCCACTCCTAACCATACCGACGGTCTCCGAGTCCAATGGCGATGTCCGTTTTGCTCTGCGGATTCATGGAGAGCTAACCCTAACCCTAAGTGGAATTTTGCCCTATAGGATTTTCCCATGCATTTTGCCAATGAATGTACATAAGTCTGAATCGCAAGACGTGCCCCCTCCTAACCATACCGATGTCCCCCGAGTCCAATGGCGATGTCCATTTTGCTCTGCGGATTCATGGAGAGCTAACCCTAACCGTAAGTGGAATTTTGCCCTATGGGAATTTCCCATGCATTTTGCCAGGGAATGTACATAAGTCCGACTCGCAAGGCGTAACCCCTCCTAACCATACTGACGGGCTCTGAGTCCAATGGCGATGTCCGTTTTGCTCTGCGGATTCATGGAGAGCTAACCCTAACCTTAAGTCGAATTTTGCCCTATGGGATTTTCCCATGCATTTTTCCAGAAAAAGTACATAAGGCCGATTCGCAAGGCGTGTCCACTCCTAACCATACCGACGGTCTCCGAGTCCAATGGCGATGTCCGTTATGCTCTGCGGATTCATGGAGAGCTAATCCTAACCCTAAGTGGAATTTTGCCCTATAGGATTTTCCCATGCATTTTGCCAGGGAATGTACATAAGTCCGACTCGCAACGCGTGTCCCCTCCTAACCATACTGACGGGCTCCGAGTCCAATGGCGATGTCCGTTTTGCTCTGCGGATTCATGGAGAGCTAACCCTAACCCTAAGTGGAATTTTGCCCTATAGGATTTTCCCATGCATTTTGCCAGGGAATGTACATAAGTCCGACTCGCAAAGCGTGTCCCCTCCTAACCATACTGACGGGCTCCGAGTCCAATGGCGATGTCCGTTTTGCTCTGCGGATTCATGGAGAGCTAACCCTAACCCTAAGTGGAATTTTGCCCTATGGGAATTCCCCATGCCTTTTGCCAGGGAATGTACATAAGTCCGACTCGCAAGGCGTGTCCCTTCCTAACCATACCGACGGGCTCTGAGTCCAATTGCGATATCCGTTTTGCTCTGCGGATTCATGGAGAGCTAACCCTAACCCTAAGTCGAATTTTGCCCTATGGGAATTCCCCATGCCTTTTGCCAGGGAATGTACATATGTCCGACTCGCAAGGCGTGTCCCCTCCTAACCATACCGACGGGATCTGAGTCCAATTGCGATATCCGTTTTGCTCTGCGGATTCATGGAGAGCTAACCCTAACCCTAAGTCAAATTTTGCCCTATGGGAATTTCCCATGCATTTTGCCAGGGAATGTACATAAGGCCGATTCGCAAGGCGTGTCCACTCCTAACCATACCGACGGTCTCCGAGTCCAATGGCGATATCCGTTTTGCTCTGCGGATTCATGGAGAGCTAACCCTAACCCTAAGTAGAATTTTGCCCTATGGGATTTCCCCATGCATTTTGCCAGGGAATGTACATAAGGCCGACTCAGAAGAGTTGCCCCCTCCTAACCATACCGATGGCCTCTGAGTCCAATGGCGATGTCCGTTTTGTCCGCGGATTCATGGAAAGCTAACCCTAACCCTAAGTGGAATTTTGCCCTATGGGATTTTCCTATGCATTTTTCCAGAAAAAGTACATAAGGCCGACTCGGAAGGCGTGTCCACTCCTAACCATACTGATGGTCTCCGAGTCCAATGGCGATGTCAGTTTTGCTCTGCGGATTCGTGGAGAGCTAACCCTAACCCTAAGTGGAATTTTGCCCTATGGGAATTTCCCATTCATTTTGCCAGGGAATGTACATAAGTCCGACTCGCAAGGCGTGTCCCCTCCTAACCATACCGACGGGCTCCGAGTCCAATGACGATGTCCGTGTTGCTCTGCGGATTCATGGAGAGCTAACCCTAACCCTAAGTGGAATTTTGCCCTATGGGAATTTCCCATGCATTTTGCCATGGAATGTACATAAGTCCGACTCGCAAGGTGTGTCCCCTCCTAACCATACCGACGGTCTCCGAGTCCAATGGCGATGTCCGTTTTGCTCTGCGGATTCATGGAGAGCTAACCCTAACCATAAGTGGAATTTTGCCCTATGGGAATTTCCCATGCATTTTGCCAGGGAATGTACATAAGTCCGACTCGGAAGGCGTGTCCACTCCTAACCATACCGACGGTCTCCGAGTCCAATGGCGATGTCCGTTTTGCTCTGCGGATTCATGGAGAGCTAACCCTAACCCTAAGTGGAATTTTGCCCTATGGGAATTTCCCATGCATTTTGCCAGGGAATGTACATAAGTCCGACTCGCAAGGCGTAACCCCTCCTAACCATACTGACGGTCTCTGAGTCCAATGGCGATGTCCGTTTTGCTCTGCGGATTCATGGAGAGCTAACCCTAACCTTAAGTCGAATTTTGCCCTATGGGATTTTCCCATGCATTTTTCCAGAAAAAGTACATAAGGCCGATTCGCAAGGCGTGTCCACTCCTAACCATACCGACGGTCTCCGAGTCCAATGGCGATGTCCGTTATGCTCTGCGGATTCATGGAGAGCTAATCCTAACCCTAAGTGGAATTTTGCCCTATAGGATTTTCCCATGCATTTTGCCAGGGAATGTACATAAGTCCGACTTGCAAGGCGTGTCCCCTCCTAACCATACCGACGGGCTCCAAGTCCAATGGCGATGTCCGTGTTGCTCTGCGGATTCATGGAGAGCTAACCCTATCCCTAAGTGGAATTTTGCCCTATTGGATTTTCCCATGCATTTTTCCAGAAAAAGTACATAAGGCCGACTCGGAAGGCGTGTCCACTCCTAACCATACCGACGGTCTCCGAGTCCAATGGCGATGTCCGTTTTGCTCTGCGGATTCATGGAGAGCTAACCCTAACCCTAAGTGGAATTTTGCCCTATAGGATTTTCCCATGCATTTTGCCAGGGAATGTACATAAGTCCGACTCGCAAGGCGTAACCCCTCCTAACCATACTGACGGGCTCTGAGTCCAATGGCGATGTCCGTTTTGCTCTGCGGATTCATGGAGAGCTAACCCTAACCCTAAGTGGAATTTTGCCCTATGGGAATTTCCCATTCATTTTGCCAGGGAATGTACATAAGTCCGACTCGCAAGGCGTGTCCCCTCCTAACCATACCGACGGGCTCCGAGTCCAATGACGATGTCCGTGTTGCTCTGCGGATTCATGGAGAGCTAACCCTAACCCTAAGTGGAATTTTGCCCTATTGGATTTTCCCATGCATTTTTCCAGAAAAAGTACATAAGGCCGACTCGGAAGGCGTGTCCACTCCTAACCATATCGACGGTCTCCGAGTCCAATGGCGATGTCCGTTTTGCTCTGCGGATTCATGGAGAGCTAACCCTAACCCTAAGTCGAATTTTCCCTATTGGATTTTCCCATGCATTTTGCCAGGGAATGTACATAAGTCCGACTCGCAACGCGTGTCCCCTCCTAACCATACTGATGGGCTCCGAGTCCAATGGCGATGTCCGTTTTGCTCTGCGGATTCATGGAGAGCTAACCCTAACCCTAAGTCGAATTTTGCCCTATGGGATTTTCCCATGCATTTTTCCAGAAAAAGTACATAAGGCCGATTCGCAAGGCGTGTCCACTCCTAACCATACCGACCGTCTCCGAGTCCAATGGCGATGTCCGTTATGCTCTGCGGATTCATGGAGAGCTAACCCTAACCCTAAGTGGAATTTTGCCCTATGGGAATTTCCCATTCATTTTGCCAGGGAATGTGCATAAGTCCGACTCGCAAGGCGTGTCCCCTCCTAACCATACCGACGGGCTCCGAGTCCAATGGCGATGTCCGTGTTGCTCTGCGGATTCATGGAGAGCTAACCCTAACCCTAAGTGGAATTTTGCCCTATGGGAATTTCCCATTCATTTTGCCAGGGAATGTGCATAAGTCCGACTCGCAAGGCGTGTCCCCTCCTAACCATACCGACGGGCTCCGAGTCCAATGGCGATGTCCGTGTTGCTCTGCGGATTCATGGAGAGCTAACCCTAACCCTAAGTGGAATTCTGCCCTATTGGATTTTCCCATGCATTTTTCCAGAAAAAGTACATAAGGCCGACTCGGAAGGCGTTTCCACTCCTAACCATACTGACGGTCTCCGAGTCCAATGGCGATGTCCGTTTTGCTCTGCGGATTCATGGAGAGCTAACCCTAACCCTAAGTGGAATTTTGCCCTATTGGATTTTCCCATGCATTTTGCCAGGGAATGTACATAAGGCCGATTCGCAAGGCGTGTCCACTCCTAACCATACTGACGGGCTCCGAGTCCAATGGCGATGTCCGTTTTGCTCTGCGGATTCATGGAGAGCTAACCCTAACCCTATGTGGAATTTTGCCCTATGGGAATTCCCCATGCCTTTTGCCAGGGAATGTACATAAGTCCGACTCGCAAGGCGTGTCCCCTCCTAACCATACCGACGGGCTCTGAGTCCAATTGCGATATCCGTTTTGCTCTGCGGATTCATGGAGAGCTAACCCTAACCCTAAGTGGAATTTTGCCCTATGGGATTTTCCCATGCATTTTGCCAGAAAAAGTACATAAGGCCGACTCGGAAGGCGTGTCCACTCCTAACCATACCGATGGTCTCCGAGTCCAATGGCGATGTCCGCTTTGCTCTGCGGATTCATGGAGAGCTAACCCTAACCCTAAGTGGAATTTTGCCCTATAGGATTTTCCCATGCATTTTGCCAGGGAATGTACATAAGTCCGACTCGCAAAGCGTGTCCCCTCCTAACCATACTGACGGGCTCCGAGTCCAATGGCGATGTTCGTTTTGCTCTGCGGATTCATGGAGAGCTAACCCTAAGTGGAATTTTGCCCTATGGGAATTTCCCATGCCTTTTGCCAGGGAATGTACATAAGTCCGACTCGCAAGGCGTGTCCCCTCCTAACCATACCGACGGGCTCCGAGTCCAATTGCGATATCCGTTTTGCTCTGCGGATTCATGGAGAGCTAACCCTAACCCTAAGTGGAATTTTGCCCTATGGGATTTTCCCATGCATTTTGCCAGGGAATTTATATAAGTCCGACTCGCAAGGTGTGTACCCTCCTAACCATACCGACGGGCTCCGAGTCCAATGGCGATGTCCGTTTTGCTCTGCGGATTCATGTAGAGCTAACCCTAACCCTAAGTGGAATTTTGCCCTATGGGATTTTCCCATGCATTTTTCCAGAAAAAGTACATAAGGCCGACTCGGAAGGCGTGTTCACTCCTAACCATACCGACGGTCTCCGAGTCCAATGGCGATGTCCGTTTTGCTCTGCGGATTCATGGAGAGCTAACCCTAACCCTAAGTGGAATTTTGCCAAATGGGAATTTCCCATGCATTTTGCCAGGGAATGTACATAAGTCCGACTCGCAAGGCATGTCCCCTCCTTACCATACCGACGGGCTCCGAGTCCAATGGCGATGTCCGTTTTGCTCTGCGGATTCATGGAGAGCTAACCCTAACCCTAAGTGGAATTTTGCCCTATTGGATTTTCCCATGCATTTTTCCAGAAAAAGTACATAAGGCCAATTCGGAAGGCGTGTTCAATCCTAACCATACCGACGGTCTCCGAGTCCAATGGCGATGTCCGTTTTGCTCTGCGGATTCATGGAGAGCTAACCCTAACCCTAAGTGGAATTTTGCCCTCTAGGATTTTCCCATGCATTTTGCCAGGGAATGTACATAAGTCCGACTCGCAAAGCGTGTCCCCTCCTAACCAAACTGACGGGCTCCAAGTCCAATGGCGATGTCTGTTTTGCTCTGCGGATTCATGGAGAGCTAACCCTAACCCTAAGTGGAATTTTGCCCTATGGGAATTTCCCATGCATTTTGCCAGGGAATGTACATAAGTCCGACTCGCAAGGCGTGTCCCCTCCTAACCATACCGACGGTCTCCGAGTCCAATGGCGATATCCGTTTTGCTCTGCGGATTCATGGAGAGCTAACCCTAACCCTAAGTGGAATTTTGCCCTATGGGAATTTCCCATGCATTTTGCCATGGAATGTACATAAGTCCGACTCGCAAGGTGTGTCCCCTCCTAACCATACCGACGGTCTCCGAGTCCAATGGCGATGTCCGTTTTGCTCTGCGGATTCATGGAGAGCTAACCCTAACCATAAGTGGAATTTTGCCCTATGGGAATTTCCCATGCATTTTGCCAGGGAATGTACATAAGTCCGACTCGGAAGGCGTGTCCACTCCTAACCATACCGACGGTCTCCGAGTCCAATGGCGATGTCCGTTTTGCTCTGCGGATTCATGGAGAGCTAACCCTAACCCTAAGTGGAATTTTGCCCTATGGGAATTTCCCATGCATTTTGCCAGGGAATGTACATAAGTCCGACTCGCAAGGCGTAACCCCTCCTAACCATACTGACGGTCTCTGAGTCCAATGGCGATGTCCGTTTTGCTCTGCGGATTCATGGAGAGCTAACCCTAACCTTAAGTCGAATTTTGCCCTATGGG
The DNA here is from genome assembly GCA_039707465.1 of Rhabdophis nuchalis. Lineage (NCBI taxonomy): Eukaryota > Metazoa > Chordata > Lepidosauria > Squamata > Natricidae > Rhabdophis > Rhabdophis nuchalis. Next base: position 154,247,323 of record CM077643.1, on the reverse strand, counting down.
ATTTTCCCATGCATTTTTCCAGAAAAAGTACATAAGGCCGATTCGCAAGGCGTGTCCACTCCTAACCATACCGACGGTCTCCGAGTCCAATGGCGATGTCCGTTATGCTCTGCGGATTCATGGAGAGCTAATCCTAACCCTAAGTGGAATTTTGCCCTATAGGATTTTCCCATGCATTTTGCCAGGGAATGTACATAAGTCCGACTTGCAAGGCGTGTCCCCTCCTAACCATACCGACGGGCTCCGAGTCCAATGGCGATGTCCGTGTTGCTCTGCGGATTCATGGAGAGCTAACCCTATCCCTAAGTGGAATTTTGCCCTATTGGATTTTCCCATGCATTTTTCCAGAAAAAGTACATAAGGCCGACTCGGAAGGCGTGTCCACTCCTAACCATACCGACGGTCTCCGAGTCCAATGGCGATGTCCGTTTTGCTCTGCGGATTCATGGAGAGCTAACCCTAACCCTAAGTGGAATTTTGGCCTATAGGATTTTCCCATGCATTTTGCCAATGAATGTACATAAGTCTGAATCGCAAGACGTGCCCCCTCCTAACCATACCGATGTCCCCCGAGTCCAATGGCGATGTCCATTTTGCTCTGCGGATTCATGGAGAGCTAACCCTAACCGTAAGTGGAATTTTGCCCTATGGGAATTTCCCATGCATTTTGCCAGGGAATGTACATAAGTCCGACTCGCAAGGCGTAACCCCTCCTAACCATACTGACGGGCTCTGAGTCCAATGGCGATGTCCGTTTTGCTCTGCGGATTCATGGAGAGCTAACCCTAACCTTAAGTCGAATTTTGCCCTATGGGATTTTCCCATGCATTTTTCCAGAAAAAGTACATAAGGCCGATTCGCAAGGCGTGTCCACTCCTAACCATACCGACGGTCTCCGAGTCCAATGGCGATGTCCGTTATGCTCTGCGGATTCATGGAGAGCTAATCCTAACCCTAAGTGGAATTTTGCCCTATAGGATTTTCCCATGCATTTTGCCAGGGAATGTACATAAGTCCGACTCGCAAAGCGTGTCCCCTCCTAACCATACTGACGGGCTCCGAGTCCAATGGCGATGTTCGTTTTGCTCTGCGGATTCATGGAGAGCTAACCCTAAGTGGAATTTTGCCCTATGGGAATTTCCCATGCCTTTTGCCAGGGAATGTACATAAGTCCGACTCGCAAGGCGTGTCCCCTCCTAACCATACCGACGGACTCCGAGTCCAATTGCGATATCCGTTTTGCTCTGCGGATTCATGGAGAGCTAACCCTAACCCTAAGTGGAATTTTGCCCTATGGGATTTTCCCATGCATTTTGCCAGAAAAAGTACATAAGGCCGACTCGGAAGGCGTGTCCACTCCTAACCATACCGATGGTCTCCGAGTCCAATGGCGATGTCCGCTTTGCTCTGCGGATTCATGGAGAGCTAACCCTAAACCTAAGTGGAATTTTGCCCTATGGGATTTTCCCATGCATTTTGCCAGGGAATTTATATAAGTCCGACTCGCAAGGTGTGTACCCTCCTAACCATACCGACGGGCTCCGAGTCCAATGGCGATGTCCGTTTTGCTCTGCGGATTCATGTAGAGCTAACCCTAACCCTAAGTGGAATTTTGCCCTATGGGATTTTCCCATGCATTTTTCCAGAAAAAGTACATAAGGCCGACTCGGAAGGCGTGTTCACTCCTAACCATACCGACGGTCTCCGAGTCCAATGGCGATGTCCGTTTTGTCCACGGATTCATGGAAAGCTAACCCTAACCCTAAGTGGAATTTTGCCCTATGGGATTTTCCTATGCATTTTTCCAGAAAAAGTACATAAGGCCGACTCGGAAGGCGTGTCCACTCCTAACCATACTGATGGTCTCCGAGTCCAATGGCGATGTCAGTTTTGCTCTGCGGATTCATGGAGAGCTAACCCTAACCCTAAGTGGAATTTTGTCCGACTCGCAACGCGTGTCCCCTCCTAACCATACTGACGGGCTCCGAGTCCAATGGCGATGTCCGTTTTGCTCTGCGGATTCATGGAGAGCTAACCCTAACCCTAAGTCGAATTTTGCCCTATGGGATTTTCCTATGCATTTTTCCAGAAAAAGTACATAAGGCCGACTCGGAAGGCGTGTCCACTCCTAACCATACTGATGGTCTCCGAGTCCAATGGCGATGTCAGTTTTGCTCTGCGGATTCATGGAGAGCTAACCCTAACCCTAAGTGGAATTTTGTCCGACTCGCAACGCGTGTCCCCTCCTAACCATACTGACGGGCTCCGAGTCCAATGGCGATGTCAGTTTTGCTCTGCGGATTCATGGAGAGCTAACCCTAACCCTAAGTCGAATTTTGCCCTATGGGAATTCCCCATGCCTTTTGCCAGGGAATGTACATAAGTCCGACTCGCAAGGCGTGTCCCCTCCTAACCATACCGACGGGCTCTGAGTCCAATTGCGATATCCGTTTTGCTCTGCGGATTCATGGAGAGCTAACCCTAACCCTAAGTCAAATTTTGCCCTATGGGAATTCCCCATGCCTTTTCCCAGGGAATGTACATAAGTCCGACTCGCAAAGCGTGTCCCCTCCTAACCAAACTGACGGGCTCCAAGTCCAATGGCGATGTCTGTTTTGCTCTGTGGATTCATGGAGAGCTAACCCTAACCCTAAGTGGAATTTTGCCCTATGGGAATTTCCCATGCATTTTGCCAGGGAATGTACATAAGGCCGATTCGCAAGGCGTGTCCACTCCTAACCATACCGACGGTCTCCGAGTCCAATGGCGATATCCGTTTTGCTCTGCGGATTCATGGAGAGCTAACCCTAACCCTAAGTAGAATTTTGCCCTATGGGATTTCCCCATGCATTTTGCCAGGCAATGTACATAAGGCCGACTCAGAAGAGTTGCCCCCTCCTAACCATACCGATGGCCTCTGAGTCCAATGGCGATGTCCGTTTTGTCCGCGGATTCATGGAAAGCTAACCCTAACCCTAAGTGGAATTTTGCCCTATGGGATTTTCCTATGCATTTTTCCAGAAAAAGTACATAAGGCCGACTCGGAAGGCGTGTCCACTCCTAACCATACTGATGGTCTCCGAGTCCAATGGCGATGTCAGTTTTGCTCTGCGGATTCATGGAGAGTTAACCCTAACCCTAAGTGGAATTTTGCCCTATGGGAATTTCCCATTCATTTTGCCAGGGAATGTACATAAGTCCGACTCGCAAGGCGTGTCCCCTCCTAACCATACCGACGGGCTCCGAGTCCAATGACGATGTCCGTGTTGCTCTGCGGATTCATGGAGAGCTAACCCTAACCCTAAGTGGAATTTTGCCCTATTGGATTTTCCCATGCATTTTTCCAGAAAAAGTACATAAGGCCGACTCGGAAGGCGTGTCCACTCCTAACCATATCGACGGTCTCCGAGTCCAATGGCGATGTCCGTTTTGCTCTGCGGATTCATGGAGAGCTAACCCTAACCCTAAGTCGAATTTTGCCCTATTGGATTTTCCCATGCATTTTGCCAGGGAATGTACATAAGTCCGACTCGCAACGCGTGTCCCCTCCTAACCATACTGACGGGCTCCGAGTCCAATGGCGATGTCCGTTTTGCTCTGCGGATTCATGGAGAGCTAACCCTAACCCTAAGTGGAATTTTGCCCTATGGGATTTTCCCATGCATTTTGCCAATGAATGTACATAAGTCCGAATCGCAAGACGTGCCCCCTCCTAACCATACCGATGTCCCCCGAGTCCAATGGCGATGTCCGTTTTGCTCTGCGGATTCATGGAGAGCTAACCCTAACCCTAAGTGGAATTTTGCCCTATGGGAATTTCCCATGCATTTTGCCAGGGAATGTACATAAGGCCGATTCGCAAGACGTGCCCCCTCCTAACCATACTGACGGTCTCTGAGTCCAATGGCGATGTCCGTTTTGCTCTGCGGATTCATGGAGAGCTAACCCTAACCTTAAGTCGAATTTTGCCCTATGGGATTTTCCCATGCATTTTTCCAGAAAAAGTACATAAGGCCGATTCGCAAGGCGTGTCCACTCTTAACCATACCGACGGTCTCCGAGTCCAATGGCGATGTCCGTTATGCTCTGCGGATTCATGGAGAGCTAACCCTAAGTGGAATTTTGCCCTATGGGAATTTCCCATTCATTTTGCCAGGGAATGTACATAAGTCCGACTCGCAAGGCGTGTCCCCTCCTAACCATACCGACGGACTCCGAGTCCAATGGCGATGTCCGCTTTGCTCTGCGGATTCATGGAGAGCTAACCCTAACCCTAAGTGGAATTTTGCCCTATGGGATTTTCCCATGCATTTTGCCAGGGAATTTATATAAGTCCGACTCGCAAGGTGTGTACCCTCCTAACCATACCGACGGGCTCCGAGTCCAATGGCGATGTCCGTTTTGCTCTGCGGATTCATGTAGAGCTAACCCTAACCCTAAGTGGAATTTTGCCCTATGGGATTTTCCCATGCATTTTTCCAGAAAAAGTACATAAGGCCGACTCGGAAGGCGTGTTCACTCCTAACCATACCGACGGGCTCCGAGTCCAATGGCGATGTCCGTTTTGCTCTGCGGATTCATGGAGAGCTAACCCTAACCCTAAGTGGAATTTTGCCCTCTAGGATTTTCCCATGCATTTTGCCAGGGAATGTACATAAGTCCGACTCGCAAAGCGTGTCCCCTCCTAACCAAACTGACGGGCTCCAAGTCCAATGGCGATGTCTGTTTTGCTCTGCGGATTCATGGAGAGCTAACCCTAACCCTAAGTGGAATTTTGCCCTATGGGAATTTCCCATGCATTTTGCCAGGGAATGTACATAAGTCCGACTCGCAAGGCGTGTCCCCTCCTAACCATACCGACGGTCTCCGAGTCCAATGGCGATATCCGTTTTGCTCTGCGGATTCATGGAGAGCTAACCCTAACCCTAAGTGGAATTTTGCCCTATGGGATTTTCCTATGCATTTTTCCAGAAAAAGTACATAAGGCCGACTCGGAAGGCGTGTCCACTCCTAACCATACTGATGGTCTCCGAGTCCAATGGCGATGTCAGTTTTGCTCTGCGGATTCATGGAGAGCTAACCCTAACCCTAAGTGGAATTTTGTCCGACTCGCAACGCGTGTCCCCTCCTAACCATACTGACGGGCTCCGAGTCCAATGGCGATGTCAGTTTTGCTCTGCGGATTCATGGAGAGCTAACCCTAACCCTAAGTGGAATTTTGCCCTATAGGATTTTCCCATGCATTTTGCCAGGGAATGTACATAAGTCCGACTCGCAAAGCGTGTCCCCTCCTAACCATACTGACGGGCTCCGAGTCCAATGGCGATGTCCGTTTTGCTCTGCGGATTCATGGAGAGCTAACCCTAACCCTAAGTGGAATTTTGCCCTATGGGAATTCCCCATGCCTTTTGCCAGGGAATGTACATAAGTCCGACTCGCAAGGCGTGTCCCCTCCTAACCATACCGACGGGCTCTGAGTCCAATTGCGATATCCGTTTTGCTCTGCGGATTCATGGAGAGCTAACCCTAACCCTAAGTCGAATTTTGCCCTATGGGAATTCCCCATGCCTTTTGCCAGGGAATGTACATAAGTCCGACTCGCAAGGCGTGTCCCCTCCTAACCATACCGACGGGCTCTGAGTCCAATTGCGATATCCGTTTTGCTCTGCGGATTCATGGAGAGCTAACCCTAACCCTAAGTCGAATTTTGCCCTATGGGAATTCCCCATGCCTTTTCCCAGGGAATGTACATAAGTCCGACTCGCAAGGCGTGTCCCCTCCTAACCATACCGACGGGCTCTGAGTCCAATTGCGATATCCGTTTTGCTCTGCGGATTCATGGAGAGCTAACCCTAACCCTAAGTCAAATTTTGCCCTATGGGAATTCCCCATGCCTTTTCCCAGGGAATGTACATAAGTCCGACTCGCAAAGCGTGTCCCCTCCTAACCAAACTGACGGGCTCCAAGTCCAATGGCGATGTCTGTTTTGCTCTGTGGATTCATGGAGAGCTAACCCTAACCCTAAGTGGAATTTTGCCCTATGGGAATTTCCCATGCATTTTGCCAGGGAATGTACATAAGGCCGATTCGCAAGGCGTGTCCACTCCTAACCATACCGACGGTCTCCGAGTCCAATGGCGATATCCGTTTTGCTCTGCGGATTCATGGAGAGCTAACCCTAACCCTAAGTAGAATTTTGCCCTATGGGATTTCCCCATGCATTTTGCCAGGGAATGTACATAAGGCCGACTCAGAAGAGTTGCCCCCTCCTAACCATACCGATGGCCTCTGAGTCCAATGGCGATGTCCGTTTTGTCCGCGGATTCATGGAAAGCTAACCCTAACCCTAAGTGGAATTTTGCCCTATGGGATTTTCCTATGCATTTTTCCAGAAAAAGTACATAAGGCCGACTCGGAAGGCGTGTCCACTCCTAACCATACTGATGGTCTCCGAGTCCAATGGCGATGTCAGTTTTGCTCTGCGGATTCATGGAGAGTTAACCCTAACCCTAAGTGGAATTTTGCCCTATGGGAATTTCCCATTCATTTTGCCAGGGAATGTACATAAGTCCGACTCGCAAGGCGTGTCCCCTCCTAACCATACCGACGGGCTCCGAGTCCAATGACGATGTCCGTGTTGCTCTGCGGATTCATGGAGAGCTAACCCTAACCCTAAGTGGAATTTTGCCCTATTGGATTTTCCCATGCATTTTTCCAGAAAAAGTACATAAGGCCGACTCGGAAGGCGTGTCCACTCCTAACCATATCGACGGTCTCCGAGTCCAATGGCGATGTCCGTTTTGCTCTGCGGATTCATGGAGAGCTAACCCTAACCCTAAGTCGAATTTTGCCCTATTGGATTTTCCCATGCATTTTGCCAGGGAATGTACATAAGTCCGACTCGCAACGCGTGTCCCCTCCTAACCATACTGACGGGCTCCGAGTCCAATGGCGATGTCCGTTTTGCTCTGCGGATTCATGGAGAGCTAACCCTAACCCTAAGTGGAATTTTGCCCTATGGGATTTTCCCATGCATTTTGCCAATGAATGTACATAAGTCCGAATCGCAAGACGTGCCCCCTCCTAACCATACCGATGTCCCCCGAGTCCAATGGCGATGTCCGTTTTGCTCTGCGGATTCATGGAGAGCTAACCCTAACCCTAAGTGGAATTTTGCCCTATGGGAATTTCCCATGCATTTTGCCAGGGAATGTACATAAGGCCGATTCGCAAGACGTGCCCCCTCCTAAGCATACTGACGGTCTCTGAGTCCAATGGCGATGTCCGTTTTGCTCTGCGGATTCATGGAGAGCTAACCCTAACCTTAAGTCGAATTTTGCCCTATGGGATTTTCCCATGCATTTTTCCAGAAAAAGTACATAAGGCCGATTCGCAAGGCGTGTCCACTCCTAACCATACCGACGGTCTCCGAGTCCAATGGCGATGTCCGTTATGCTCTGCGGATTCATGGAGAGCTAATCCTAACCCTAAGTGGAATTTTGCCCTATAGGATTTTCCCATGCATTTTGCCAGGGAATGTACATAGGTCCGACTCGCAAAGCGTGTCCCCTCCTAACCATACTGACGGGCTCCGAGTCCAATGGCGATGTTCGTTTTGCTCTGCGGATTCATGGAGAGCTAACCCTAAGTGGAATTTTGCCCTATGGGAATTTCCCATTCATTTTGCCAGGGAATGTACATAAGTCCGACTCGCAAGGCGTGTCCCCTCCTAACCATACCGACGGACTCCGAGTCCAATTGCGATATCCGTTTTGCTCTGCGGATTCATGGAGAGCTAACCCTAACCCTAAGTGGAATTTTGCCCTATGGGATTTTCCCATGCATTTTGCCAGAAAAAGTACATAAGGCCGACTCGGAAGGCGTGTCCACTCCTAACCATACCGATGGTCTCCGAGTCCAATGGCGATGTCCGCTTTGCTCTGCGGATTCATGGAGAGCTAACCCTAACCCTAAGTGGAATTTTGCCCTATGGGATTTTCCCATGCATTTTGCCAGGGAATTTATATAAGTCCGACTCGCAAGGTGTGTACCCTCCTAACCATACCGACGGGCTCCGAGTCCAATGGCGATGTCCGTTTTGCTCTGCGGATTCATGTAGAGCTAACCCTAACCCTAAGTGGAATTTTGCCCTATGGGATTTTCCCATGCATTTTTCCAGAAAAAGTACATAAGGCCGACTCGGAAGGCGTGTTCACTCCTAACCATACCGACGGGCTCCGAGTCCAATGGCGATGTCCGTTTTGCTCTGCGGATTCATGGAGAGCTAACCCTAACCCTAAGTGGAATTTTGCCCTCTAGGATTTTCCCATGCATTTTGCCAGGGAATGTACATAAGTCCGACTCGCAAAGCGTGTCCCCTCCTAACCAAACTGACGGGCTCCAAGTCCAATGGCGATGTCTGTTTTGCTCTGCGGATTCATGGAGAGCTAACCCTAACCCTAAGTGGAATTTTGCCCTATGGGAATTTCCCATGCATTTTGCCAGGGAATGTACATAAGTCCGACTCGCAAGGCGTGTCCCCTCCTAACCATACCGACGGTCTCCGAGTCCAATGGCGATATCCGTTTTGCTCTGCGGATTCATGGAGAGCTAACCCTAACCCTAAGTGGAATTTTGCCCTATGGGATTTTCCTATGCATTTTTCCAGAAAAAGTACATAAGGCCGACTCGGAAGGCGTGTCCACTCCTAACCATACTGATGGTCTCCGAGTCCAATGGCGATGTCAGTTTTGCTCTGCGGATTCATGGAGAGCTAACCCTAACCCTAAGTGGAATTTTGTCCGACTCGCAACGCGTGTCCCCTCCTAACCATACTGACGGGCTCCGAGTCCAATGGCGATGTCCGTTTTGCTCTGCGGATTCATGGAGAGCTAACCCTAACCCTAAGTGGAATTTTGCCCTATAGGATTTTCCCATGCATTTTGCCAGGGAATGTACATAAGTCCGACTCGCAAAGCGTGTCCCCTCCTAACCATACTGACGGGCTCCGAGTCCAATGGCGATGTCCGTTTTGCTCTGCGGATTCATGGAGAGCTAACCCTAACCCTAAGTGGAATTTTGCCCTATGGGAATTCCCCATGCCTTTTGCCAGGGAATGTACATAAGTCCGACTCGCAAGGCGTGTCCCTTCCTAACCATACCGACGGGCTCTGAGTCCAATTGCGATATCCGTTTTGCTCTGCGGATTCATGGAGAGCTAACCCTAACCCTAAGTCGAATTTTGCCCTATGGGAATTCCCCATGCCTTTTGCCAGGGAATGTACATATGTCCGACTCGCAAGGCGTGTCCCCTCCTAACCATACCGACGGGCTCTGAGTCCAATTGCGATATCCGTTTTGCTCTGCGGATTCATGGAGAGCTAACCCTAACCCTAAGTCAAATTTTGCCCTATGGGAATTCCCCATGCCTTTTCCCAGGGAATGTACATAAGTCCGACTCGCAAAGCGTGTCCCCTCCTAACCAAACTGACGGGCTCCAAGTCCAATGGCGATGTCTGTTTTGCTCTGTGGATTCATGGAGAACTAACCCTAACCCTAAGTGGAATTTTGCCCTATGGGAATTTCCCATGCATTTTGCCAGGGAATGTACATAAGGCCGATTCGCAAGGCGTGTCCACTCCTAACCATACCGACGGTCTCCGAGTCCAATGGCGATATCCGTTTTGCTCTGCGGATTCATGGAGAGCTAACCCTAACCCTAAGTAGAATTTTGCCCTATGGGATTTCCCCATGCATTTTGCCAGGGAATGTACATAAGGCCGACTCAGAAGAGTTGCCCCCTCCTAACCATACCGATGGCCTCTGAGTCCAATGGCGATGTCCGTTTTGTCCGCGGATTCATGGAAAGCTAACCCTAACCCTAAGTGGAATTTTGCCCTATGGGATTTTCCTATGCATTTTTCCAGAAAAAGTACATAAGGCCGACTCGGAAGGCGTGTCCACTCCTAACCATACTGATGGTCTCCGAGTCCAATGGCGATGTCAGTTTTGCTCTGCGGATTCGTGGAGAGCTAACCCTAACCCTAAGTGGAATTTTGCCCTATGGGAATTTCCCATTCATTTTGCCAGGGAATGTACATAAGTCCGACTCGCAAGGCGTGTCCCCTCCTAACCATACCGACGGGCTCCGAGTCCAATGACGATGTCCGTGTTGCTCTGCGGATTCATGGAGAGCTAACCCTAACCCTAAGTGGAATTTTGCCCTATGGGAATTTCCCATGCATTTTGCCATGGAATGTACATAAGTCCGACTCGCAAGGTGTGTCCCCTCCTAACCATACCGACGGTCTCCGAGTCCAATGGCGATGTCCGTTTTGCTCTGCGGATTCATGGAGAGCTAACCCTAACCATAAGTGGAATTTTGCCCTATGGGAATTTCCCATGCATTTTGCCAGGGAATGTACATAAGTCCGACTGGGAAGGCGTGTCCACTCCTAACCATACCGACGGTCTCCGAGTCCAATGGCGATGTCCGTTTTGCTCTGCGGATTCATGGAGAGCTAACCCTAACCCTAAGTGGAATTTTGCCCTATGGGAATTTCCCATGCATTTTGCCAGGGAATGTACATAAGTCCGACTCGCAAGGCGTAACCCCTCCTAACCATACTGACGGTCTCTGAGTCCAATGGCGATGTCCGTTTTGCTCTGCGGATTCATGGAGAGCTAACCCTAACCTTAAGTCGAATTTTGCCCTATGGGATTTTCCCATGCATTTTTCCAGAAAAAGTACATAAGGCCGATTCGCAAGGCGTGTCCACTCCTAACCATACCGACGGTCTCCGAGTCCAATGGCGATGTCCGTTATGCTCTGCGGATTCATGGAGAGCTAATCCTAACCCTAAGTGGAATTTTGCCCTATAGGATTTTCCCATGCATTTTGCCAGGGAATGTACATAAGTCCGACTTGCAAGGCGTGTCCCCTCCTAACCATACCGACGGGCTCCAAGTCCAATGGCGATGTCCGTGTTGCTCTGCGGATTCATGGAGAGCTAACCCTATCCCTAAGTGGAATTTTGCCCTATTGGATTTTCCCATGCATTTTTCCAGAAAAAGTACATAAGGCCGACTCGGAAGGCGTGTCCACTCCTAACCATACCGACGGTCTCCGAGTCCAATGGCGATGTCCGTTTTGCTCTGCGGATTCATGGAGAGCTAACCCTAACCCTAAGTGGAATTTTGCCCTATAGGATTTTCCCATGCATTTTGCCAGGGAATGTACATAAGTCCGACTCGCAAGGCGTAACCCCTCCTAACCATACTGACGGGCTCTGAGTCCAATGGCGATGTCCGTTTTGCTCTGCGGATTCATGGAGAGCTAACCCTAACCCTAAGTGGAATTTTGCCCTATGGGAATTTCCCATTCATTTTGCCAGGGAATGTACATAAGTCCGACTCGCAAGGCGTGTCCCCTCCTAACCATACCGACGGGCTCCGAGTCCAATGACGATGTCCGTGTTGCTCTGCGGATTCATGGAGAGCTAACCCTAACCCTAAGTGGAATTTTGCCCTATTGGATTTTCCCATGCATTTTTCCAGAAAAAGTACATAAGGCCGACTCGGAAGGCGTGTCCACTCCTAACCATATCGACGGTCTCCGAGTCCAATGGCGATGTCCGTTTTGCTCTGCGGATTCATGGAGAGCTAACCCTAACCCTAAGTCGAATTTTCCCTATTGGATTTTCCCATGCATTTTGCCAGGGAATGTACATAAGTCCGACTCGCAACGCGTGTCCCCTCCTAACCATACTGACGGGCTCCGAGTCCAATGGCGATGTCCGTTTTGCTCTGCGGATTCATGGAGAGCTAACCCTAACCCTAAGTCGAATTTTGCCCTATGGGATTTTCCCATGCATTTTTCCAGAAAAAGTACATAAGGCCGATTCGCAAGGCGTGTCCACTCCTAACCATACCGACCGTCTCCGAGTCCAATGGCGATGTCCGTTATGCTCTGCGGATTCATGGAGAGCTAACCCTAACCCTAAGTGGAATTTTGCCCTATTGGATTTTCCCATGCATTTTGCCAGGGAATGTACATAAGTCCGACTCGCAAAGCGTGTCCCCTCCTAACCATACTGACGGGCTCCGAGTCCAATGGCGATGTCCGTTTTGCTCTGCGGATTCATGGAGAGCTAACCCTAACCCTAAGTGGAATTTTGCCCTATGGGATTTCCCCATGCATTTTGCCAGGGAATGTACATAAGGCCGACTCAGAAGAGTTTCCCCCTCCTAACCATACCGATGGCCTCTGAGTCCAATGGCGATGTCCGTTTTGTCCGCGGATTCATGGAAAGCTAACCCTAACCCTAAGTGGAATTTTGCCCTATGGGATTTTCCTATGCATTTTTCCAGAAAAAGTACATAAGGCCGACTCGGAAGGCGTGTCCACTCCTAACCATACTGATGGTCTCCGAGTCCAATGGCGATGTCAGTTTTGCTCTGCGGATTCATGGAGAGCTAACCCTAACCCTAAGTGGAATTTTGCCCTATGGGAATTTCCCATTCATTTTGCCAGGGAATGTGCATAAGTCCGACTCGCAAGGCGTGTCCCCTCCTAACCATACCGACGGGCTCCGAGTCCAATGGCGATGTCCGTGTTGCTCTGCGGATTCATGGAGAGCTAACCCTAACCCTAAGTGGAATTCTGCCCTATTGGATTTTCCCATGCATTTTTCCAGAAAAAGTACATAAGGCCGACTCGGAAGGCGTTTCCACTCCTAACCATACTGACGGTCTCCGAGTCCAATGGCGATGTCCGTTTTGCTCTGCGGATTCATGGAGAGCTAACCCTAACCCTAAGTGGAATTTTGCCCTATTGGATTTTCCCATGCATTTTGCCAGGGAATGTACATAAGGCCGATTCGCAAGGCGTGTCCACTCCTAACCATACTGACGGGCTCCGAGTCCAATGGCGATGTCCGTTTTGCTCTGCGGATTCATGGAGAGCTAACCCTAACCCTAAGTGGAATTTTGCCCTATGGGAATTTCCCATGCATTTTGCCAGGGAATGTACATAAGGCCGATTCGCAAGACGTGCCCCCTCCTAAGCATACTGACGGTCTCTGAGTCCAATGGCGATGTCCGTTTTGCTCTGCGGATTCATGGAGAGCTAACCCTAACCTTAAGTCGAATTTTGCCCTATGGGATTTTCCCATGCATTTTTCCAGAAAAAGTACATAAGGCCGATTCGCAAGGCGTGTCCACTCCTAACCATACCGACGGTCTCCGAGTCCAATGGCGATGTCCGTTATGCTCTGCGGATTCATGGAGAGCTAATCCTAACCCTAAGTGGAATTTTGCCCTATAGGATTTTCCCATGCATTTTGCCAGGGAATGTACATAGGTCCGACTCGCAAAGCGTGTCCCCTCCTAACCATACTGACGGGCTCCGAGTCCAATGGCGATGTTCGTTTTGCTCTGCGGATTCATGGAGAGCTAACCCTAAGTGGAATTTTGCCCTATGGGAATTTCCCATTCATTTTGCCAGGGAATGTACATAAGTCCGACTCGCAAGGCGTGTCCCCTCCTAACCATACCGACGGACTCCGAGTCCAATTGCGATATCCGTTTTGCTCTGCGGATTCATGGAGAGCTAACCCTAACCCTAAGTGGAATTTTGCCCTATGGGATTTTCCCATGCATTTTGCCAGAAAAAGTACATAAGGCCGACTCGGAAGGCGTGTCCACTCCTAACCATACCGATGGTCTCCGAGTCCAATGGCGATGTCCGCTTTGCTCTGCGGATTCATGGAGAGCTAACCCTAACCCTAAGTGGAATTTTGCCCTATGGGATTTTCCCATGCATTTTGCCAGGGAATTTATATAAGTCCGACTCGCAAGGTGTGTACCCTCCTAACCATACCGACGGGCTCCGAGTCCAATGGCGATGTCCGTTTTGCTCTGCGGATTCATGTAGAGCTAACCCTAACCCTAAGTGGAATTTTGCCCTATGGGATTTTCCCATGCATTTTTCCAGAAAAAGTACATAAGGCCGACTCGGAAGGCGTGTTCACTCCTAACCATACCGACGGGCTCCGAGTCCAATGGCGATGTCCGTTTTGCTCTGCGGATTCATGGAGAGCTAACCCTAACCCTAAGTGGAATTTTGCCCTCTAGGATTTTCCCATGCATTTTGCCAGGGAATGTACATAAGTCCGACTCGCAAAGCGTGTCCCCTCCTAACCAAACTGACGGGCTCCAAGTCCAATGGCGATGTCTGTTTTGCTCTGCGGATTCATGGAGAGCTAACCCTAACCCTAAGTGGAATTTTGCCCTATGGGAATTTCCCATGCATTTTGCCAGGGAATGTACATAAGTCCGACTCGCAAGGCGTGTCCCCTCCTAACCATACCGACGGTCTCCGAGTCCAATGGCGATATCCGTTTTGCTCTGCGGATTCATGGAGAGCTAACCCTAACCCTAAGTGGAATTTTGCCCTATGGGATTTTCCTATGCATTTTTCCAGAAAAAGTACATAAGGCCGACTCGGAAGGCGTGTCCACTCCTAACCATACTGATGGTCTCCGAGTCCAATGGCGATGTCAGTTTTGCTCTGCGGATTCATGGAGAGCTAACCCTAACCCTAAGTGGAATTTTGTCCGACTCGCAACGCGTGTCCCCTCCTAACCATACTGACGGGCTCCGAGTCCAATGGCGATGTCCGTTTTGCTCTGCGGATTCATGGAGAGCTAACCCTAACCCTAAGTGGAATTTTGCCCTATAGGATTTTCCCATGCATTTTGCCAGGGAATGTACATAAGTCCGACTCGCAAAGCGTGTCCCCTCCTAACCATACTGACGGGCTCCGAGTCCAATGGCGATGTCCGTTTTGCTCTGCGGATTCATGGAGAGCTAACCCTAACCCTAAGTGGAATTTTGCCCTATGGGAATTCCCCATGCCTTTTGCCAGGGAATGTACATAAGTCCGACTCGCAAGGCGTGTCCCTTCCTAACCATACCGACGGGCTCTGAGTCCAATTGCGATATCCGTTTTGCTCTGCGGATTCATGGAGAGCTAACCCTAACCCTAAGTCGAATTTTGCCCTATGGGAATTCCCCATGCCTTTTGCCAGGGAATGTACATATGTCCGACTCGCAAGGCGTGTCCCCTCCTAACCATACCGACGGGCTCTGAGTCCAATTGCGATATCCGTTTTGCTCTGCGGATTCATGGAGAGCTAACCCTAACCCTAAGTCAAATTTTGCCCTATGGGAATTCCCCATGCCTTTTCCCAGGGAATGTACATAAGTCCGACTCGCAAAGCGTGTCCCCTCCTAACCAAACTGACGGGCTCCAAGTCCAATGGCGATGTCTGTTTTGCTCTGTGGATTCATGGAGAACTAACCCTAACCCTAAGTGGAATTTTGCCCTATGGGAATTTCCCATGCATTTTGCCAGGGAATGTACATAAGTCCGACTCGCAAGGCGTGTCCCCTCCTAACCATACCGACGGTCTCCGAGTCCAATGGCGATATCCGTTTTGCTCTGCGGATTCATGGAGAGCTAACCCTAACCCTAAGTGGAATTTTGCCCTATGGGATTTTCCTATGCATTTTTCCAGAAAAAGTACATAAGGCCGACTCGGAAGGCGTGTCCACTCCTAACCATACTGATGGTCTCCGAGTCCAATGGCGATGTCAGTTTTGCTCTGCGGATTCATGGAGAGCTAACCCTAACCCTAAGTGGAATTTTGTCCGACTCGCAACGCGTGTCCCCTCCTAACCATACTGACGGGCTCCGAGTCCAATGGCGATGTCCGTTTTGCTCTGCGGATTCATGGAGAGCTAACCCTAACCCTAAGTGGAATTTTGCCCTATAGGATTTTCCCATGCATTTTGCCAGGGAATGTACATAAGTCCGACTCGCAAAGCGTGTCCCCTCCTAACCATACTGACGGGCTCCGAGTCCAATGGCGATGTCCGTTTTGCTCTGCGGATTCATGGAGAGCTAACCCTAACCCTAAGTGGAATTTTGCCCTATGGGAATTCCCCATGCCTTTTGCCAGGGAATGTACATAAGTCCGACTCGCAAGGCGTGTCCCTTCCTAACCATACCGACGGGCTCTGAGTCCAATTGCGATATCCGTTTTGCTCTGCGGATTCATGGAGAGCTAACCCTAACCCTAAGTCGAATTTTGCCCTATGGGAATTCCCCATGCCTTTTGCCAGGGAATGTACATATGTCCGACTCGCAAGGCGTGTCCCCTCCTAACCATACCGACGGGCTCTGAGTCCAATTGCGATATCCGTTTTGCTCTGCGGATTCATGGAGAGCTAACCCTAACCCTAAGTCAAATTTTGCCCTATGGGAATTCCCCATGCCTTTTCCCAGGGAATGTACATAAGTCCGACTCGCAAAGCGTGTCCCCTCCTAACCAAACTGACGGGCTCCAAGTCCAATGGCGATGTCTGTTTTGCTCTGTGGATTCATGGAGAACTAACCCTAACCCTAAGTGGAATTTTGCCCTATGGGAATTTCCCATGCATTTTGCCAGGGAATGTACATAAGGCCGATTCGCAAGGCGTGTCCACTCCTAACCATACCGACGGTCTCCGAGTCCAATGGCGATATCCGTTTTGCTCTGCGGATTCATGGAGAGCTAACCCTAACCCTAAGTAGAATTTTGCCCTATGGGATTTCCCCATGCATTTTGCCAGGGAATGTACATAAGGCCGACTCAGAAGAGTTGCCCCCTCCTAACCATACCGATGGCCTCTGAGTCCAATGGCGATGTCCGTTTTGTCCGCGGATTCATGGAAAGCTAACCCTAACCCTAAGTGGAATTTTGCCCTATGGGATTTTCCTATGCATTTTTCCAGAAAAAGTACATAAGGCCGACTCGGAAGGCGTGTCCACTCCTAACCATACTGATGGTCTCCGAGTCCAATGGCGATGTCAGTTTTGCTCTGCGGATTCGTGGAGAGCTAACCCTAACCCTAAGTGGAATTTTGCCCTATGGGAATTTCCCATTCATTTTGCCAGGGAATGTACATAAGTCCGACTCGCAAGGCGTGTCCCCTCCTAACCATACCGACGGGCTCCGAGTCCAATGACGATGTCCGTGTTGCTCTGCGGATTCATGGAGAGCTAACCCTAACCCTAAGTGGAATTTTGCCCTATGGGAATTTCCCATGCATTTTGCCATGGAATGTACATAAGTCCGACTCGCAAGGTGTGTCCCCTCCTAACCATACCGACGGTCTCCGAGTCCAATGGCGATGTCCGTTTTGCTCTGCGGATTCATGGAGAGCTAACCCTAACCATAAGTGGAATTTTGCCCTATGGGAATTTCCCATGCATTTTGCCAGGGAATGTACATAAGTCCGACTCGGAAGGCGTGTCCACTCCTAACCATACCGACGGTCTCCGAGTCCAATGGCGATGTCCGTTTTGCTCTGCGGATTCATGGAGAGCTAACCCTAACCCTAAGTGGAATTTTGCCCTATGGGAATTTCCCATGCATTTTGCCAGGGAATGTACATAAGTCCGACTCGCAAGGCGTAACCCCTCCTAACCATACTGACGGTCTCTGAGTCCAATGGCGATGTCCGTTTTGCTCTGCGGATTCATGGAGAGCTAACCCTAACCTTAAGTCGAATTTTGCCCTATGGGATTTTCCCATGCATTTTTCCAGAAAAAGTACATAAGGCCGATTCGCAAGGCGTGTCCACTCCTAACCATACCGATGGTCTCCGAGTCCAATGGCGATGTCCGTTATGCTCTGCGGATTCATGGAGAGCTAATCCTAACCCTAAGTGGAATTTTGCCCTATAGGATTTTCCCATGCATTTTGCCAGGGAATGTACATAAGTCCGACTTGCAAGGCGTGTCCCCTCCTAACCATACCGACGGGCTCCAAGTCCAATGGCGATGTCCGTGTTGCTCTGCGGATTCATGGAGAGCTAACCCTATCCCTAAGTGGAATTTTGCCCTATTGGATTTTCCCATGCATTTTTCCAGAAAAAGTACATAAGGCCGACTCGGAAGGCGTGTCCACTCCTAACCATACCGACGGTCTCCGAGTCCAATGGCGATGTCCGTTTTGCTCTGCGGATTCATGGAGAGCTAACCCTAACCCTAAGTGGAATTTTGCCCTATAGGATTTTCCCATGCATTTTGCCAGGGAATGTACATAAGTCCGACTCGCAAGGCGTAACCCCTCCTAACCATACTGACGGGCTCTGAGTCCAATGGCGATGTCCGTTTTGCTCTGCGGATTCATGGAGAGCTAACCCTAACCCTAAGTGGAATTTTGCCCTATGGGAATTTCCCATTCATTTTGCCAGGGAATGTACATAAGTCCGACTCGCAAGGCGTGTCCCCTCCTAACCATACCGACGGGCTCCGAGTCCAATGACGATGTCCGTGTTGCTCTGCGGATTCATGGAGAGCTAACCCTAACCCTAAGTGGAATTTTGCCCTATTGGATTTTCCCATGCATTTTTCCAGAAAAAGTACATAAGGCCGACTCGGAAGGCGTGTCCACTCCTAACCATATCGACGGTCTCCGAGTCCAATGGCGATGTCCGTTTTGCTCTGCGGATTCATGGAGAGCTAACCCTAACCCTAAGTCGAATTTTCCCTATTGGATTTTCCCATGCATTTTGCCAGGGAATGTACATAAGTCCGACTCGCAACGCGTGTCCCCTCCTAACCATACTGACGGGCTCCGAGTCCAATGGCGATGTCCGTTTTGCTCTGCGGATTCATGGAGAGCTAACCCTAACCCTAAGTCGAATTTTGCCCTATGGGATTTTCCCATGCATTTTTCCAGAAAAAGTACATAAGGCCGATTCGCAAGGCGTGTCCACTCCTAACCATACCGACCGTCTCCGAGTCCAATGGCGATGTCCGTTATGCTCTGCGGATTCATGGAGAGCTAACCCTAACCCTAAGTGGAATTTTGCCCTATTGGATTTTCCCATGCATTTTGCCAGGGAATGTACATAAGTCCGACTCGCAAAGCGTGTCCCCTCCTAACCATACTGACGGGCTCCGAGTCCAATGGCGATGTCCGTTTTGCTCTGCGGATTCATGGAGAGCTAACCCTAACCCTAAGTGGAATTTTGCCCTATGGGATTTCCCCATGCATTTTGCCAGGGAATGTACATAAGGCCGACTCAGAAGAGTTGCCCCCTCCTAACCATACCGATGGCCTCTGAGTCCAATGGCGATGTCCGTTTTGTCCGCGGATTCATGGAAAGCTAACCCTAACCCTAAGTGGAATTTTGCCCTATGGGATTTTCCTATGCATTTTTCCAGAAAAAGTACATAAGGCCGACTCGGAAGGCGTGTCCACTCCTAACCATACTGATGGTCTCCGAGTCCAATGGCGATGTCAGTTTTGCTCTGCGGATTCATGGAGAGCTAACCCTAACCCTAAGTGGAATTTTGCCCTATGGGAATTTCCCATTCATTTTGCCAGGGAATGTGCATAAGTCCGACTCGCAAGGCGTGTCCCCTCCTAACCATACCGACGGGCTCCGAGTCCAATGGCGATGTCCGTGTTGCTCTGCGGATTCATGGAGAGCTAACCCTAACCCTAAGTGGAATTCTGCCCTATTGGATTTTCCCATGCATTTTTCCAGAAAAAGTACATAAGGCCGACTCGGAAGGCGTTTCCACTCCTAACCATACTGACGGTCTCCGAGTCCAATGGCGATGTCCGTTTTGCTCTGCGGATTCATGGAGAGCTAACCCTAACCCTAAGTGGAATTTTGCCCTATTGGATTTTCCCATGCATTTTGCCAGGGAATGTACATAAGGCCGATTCGCAAGGCGTGTCCACTCCTAACCATACTGACGGGCTCTGAGTCCAATGGCGATGTCCGTTTTGCTCTGCGGATTCATGGAGAGCTAACCCTAACCCTATGTGGAATTTTGCCCTATGGGAATTCCCCATGCCTTTTGCCAGGGAATGTACATAAGTCCGACTCGCAAGGCGTGTCCCCTCCTAACCATACCGACGGGCTCTGAGTCCAATTGCGATATCCGTTTTGCTCTGCGGATTCATGGAGAGCTAACCCTAACCCTAAGTGGAATTTTGCCCTATGGGATTTTCCCATGCATTTTGCCAGAAAAAGTACATAAGGCCGACTCGGAAGGCGTGTCCACTCCTAACCATACCGATGGTCTCCGAGTCCAATGGCGATGTCCGCTTTGCTCTGCGGATTCATGGAGAGCTAACCCTAACCCTAAGTGGAATTTTGCCCTATAGGATTTTCCCATGCATTTTGCCAGGGAATGTACATAAGTCCGACTCGCAAAGCGTGTCCCCTCCTAACCATACTGACGGGCTCCGAGTCCAATGGCGATGTTCGTTTTGCTCTGCGGATTCATGGAGAGCTAACCCTAAGTGGAATTTTGCCCTATGGGAATTTCCCATGCCTTTTGCCAGGGAATGTACATAAGTCCGACTCGCAAGGCGTGTCCCCTCCTAACCATACCGACGGGCTCCGAGTCCAATTGCGATATCCGTTTTGCTCTGCGGATTCATGGAGAGCTAACCCTAACCCTAAGTGGAATTTTGCCCTATTGGATTTTCCCATGCATTTTTCCAGAAAAAGTACATAAGGCCAATTCGGAAGGCGTGTTCAATCCTAACCATACCGACGGTCTCCGAGTCCAATGGCGATGTCCGTTTTGCTCTGCGGATTCATGGAGAGCTAACCCTAACCCTAAGTGGAATTTTGCCCTCTAGGATTTTCCCATGCATTTTGCCAGGGAATGTACATAAGTCCGACTCGCAAAGCGTGTCCCCTCCTAACCAAACTGACGGGCTCCAAGTCCAATGGCGATGTCTGTTTTGCTCTGCGGATTCATGGAGAGCTAACCCTAACCCTAAGTGGAATTTTGCCCTATGGGAATTTCCCATGCATTTTGCCAGGGAATGTACATAAGTCCGACTCGCAAGGCGTGTCCCCTCCTAACCATACCGACGGTCTCCGAGTCCAATGGCGATATCCGTTTTGCTCTGCGGATTCATGGAGAGCTAACCCTAACCCTAAGTGGAATTTTGCCCTATGGGAATTTCCCATGCATTTTGCCATGGAATGTACATAAGTCCGACTCGCAAGGTGTGTCCCCTCCTAACCATACCGACGGTCTCCGAGTCCAATGGCGATGTCCGTTTTGCTCTGCGGATTCATGGAGAGCTAACCCTAACCATAAGTGGAATTTTGCCCTATGGGAATTTCCCATGCATTTTGCCAGGGAATGTACATAAGTCCGACTCGGAAGGCGTGTCCACTCCTAACCATACCGACGGTCTCCGAGTCCAATGGCGATGTCCGTTTTGCTCTGCGGATTCATGGAGAGCTAACCCTAACCCTAAGTGGAATTTTGCCCTATGGGAATTTCCCATGCATTTTGCCAGGGAATGTACATAAGTCCGACTCGCAAGGCGTAACCCCTCCTAACCATACTGACGGTCTCTGAGTCCAATGGCGATGTCCGTTTTGCTCTGCGGATTCATGGAGAGCTAACCCTAACCTTAAGTCGAATTTTGCCCTATGGGATTTTCCCATGCATTTTTCCAGAAAAAGTACATAAGGCCGATTCGCAAGGCGTGTCCACTCCTAACCATACCGACGGTCTCCGAGTCCAATGGCGATGTCCGTTATGCTCTGCGGATTCATGGAGAGCTAATCCTAACCCTAAGTGGAATTTTGCCCTATAGGATTTTCCCATGCATTTTGCCAGGGAATGTACATAAGTCCGACTTGCAAGGCGTGTCCCCTCCTAACCATACCGACGGGCTCCGAGTCCAATGGCGATGTCCGTGTTGCTCTGCGGATTCATGGAGAGCTAACCCTATCCCTAAGTGGAATTTTGCCCTATTGGATTTTCCCATGCATTTTTCCAGAAAAAGTACATAAGGCCGACTCGGAAGGCGTGTCCACTCCTAACCATACCGACGGTCTCCGAGCCCAATGGCGATGTCCGTTTTGCTCTGCGGATTCATGGAGAGCTAACCCTAACCCTAAGTGGAATTTTGCCCTATAGGATTTTCCCATGCATTTTGCCAATGAATGTACATAAGTCTGAATCGCAAGACGTGCCCCCTCCTAACCATACCGATGTCCCCCGAGTCCAATGGCGATGTCCATTTTGCTCTGCGGATTCATGGAGAGCTAACCCTAACCGTAAGTGGAATTTTGCCCTATGGGAATTTCCCATGCATTTTGCCAGGGAATGTACATAAGTCCGACTCGCAAGGCGTAACCCCTCCTAACCATACTGACGGGCTCTGAGTCCAATGGCGATGTCCGTTTTGCTCTGCGGATTCATGGAGAGCTAACCCTAACCTTAAGTCGAATTTTGCCCTATGGGATTTTCCCATGCATTTTTCCAGAAAAAGTACATAAGGCCGATTCGCAAGGCGTGTCCACTCCTAACCATACCGACGGTCTCCGAGTCCAATGGCGATGTCCGTTATGCTCTGCGGATTCATGGAGAGCTAATCCTAACCCTAAGTGGAATTTTGCCCTATAGGATTTTCCCATGCATTTTGCCAGGGAATGTACATAAGTCCGACTCGCAAAGCGTGTCCCCTCCTAACCATACTGACGGGCTCCGAGTCCAATGGCGATGTTCGTTTTGCTCTGCGGATTCATGGAGAGCTAACCCTAAGTGGAATTTTGCCCTATGGGAATTTCCCATGCCTTTTGCCAGGGAATGTACATAAGTCCGACTCGCAAGGCGTGTCCCCTCCTAACCATACCGACGGACTCCGAGTCCAATTGCGATATCCGTTTTGCTCTGCGGATTCATGGAGAGCTAACCCTAACCCTAAGTGGAATTTTGCCCTATGGGATTTTCCCATGCATTTTGCCAGAAAAAGTACATAAGGCCGACTCGGAAGGCGTGTCCACTCCTAACCATACCGATGGTCTCCGAGTCCAATGGCGATGTCCGCTTTGCTCTGCGGATTCATGGAGAGCTAACCCTAACCCTAAGTGGAATTTTGCCCTATGGGATTTTCCCATGCATTTTGCCAGGGAATTTATATAAGTCCGACTCGCAAGGTGTGTACCCTCCTAACCATACCGACGGGCTCCGAGTCCAATGGCGATGTCCGTTTTGCTCTGCGGATTCATGTAGAGCTAACCCTAACCCTAAGTGGAATTTTGCCCTATGGGATTTTCCCATGCATTTTTCCAGAAAAAGTACATAAGGCCGACTCGGAAGGCGTGTTCACTCCTAACCATACCGACGGTCTCCGAGTCCAATGGCGATGTCCGTTTTGTCCACGGATTCATGGAAAGCTAACCCTAACCCTAAGTGGAATTTTGCCCTATGGGATTTTCCTATGCATTTTTCCAGAAAAAGTACATAAGGCCGACTCGGAAGGCGTGTCCACTCCTAACCATACTGATGGTCTCCGAGTCCAATGGCGATGTCAGTTTTGCTCTGCGGATTCATGGAGAGCTAACCCTAACCCTAAGTGGAATTTTGTCCGACTCGCAACGCGTGTCCCCTCCTAACCATACTGACGGGCTCCGTGTCCAATGGCGATGTCCGTTTTGCTCTGCGGATTCATGGAGAGCTAACCCTAACCCTAAGTCGAATTTTGCCCTATGGGATTTTCCCATGCATTTTTCCAGAAAAAGTACATAAGGCCGATTCGCAAGGCGTGTCCACTCCTAACCATACCGACGGTCTCCGAGTCCAATGGCGATGTCCGTTATGCTCTGCGGATTCATGGAGAGCTAACCCTAACCCTAAGTGGAATTTTGCCCTATAGGATTTTCCCATGCATTTTGCCAGGGAATGTACATAAGTCCGACTCGCAAAGCGTGTCCCCTCCTAACCATACTGACGGGCTCCGAGTCCAATGGCGATGTCCGTTTTGCTCTGCGGATTCATGGAGAGCTAACCCTAACCCTAAGTGGAATTTTGCCCGATGGGAATTCCCCATGCCTTTTGCCAGGGAATGTACATAAGTCCGACTCGCAAGGCGTGTCCCCTCCTAACCATACCGACGGGCTCTGAGTCCAATTGCGATATCCGTTTTGCTCTGCGGATTCATGGAGAGCTAACCCTAACCCTAAGTCGAATTTTGCCCTATGGGAATTCCCCATGCCTTTTGCCAGGGAATGTACATAAGTCCGAGTCTCAAGGCGTGTCCCCTCCTAACCATACCGACGGGCTCTGAGTCCAATTGCGATATCCGTTTTGCTCTGCGGATTCATGGAGAGCTAACCCTAACCCTAAGTCGAATTTTGCCCTATGGGAATTCCCCATGCCTTTTGCCAGGGAATGTACATAAGTCCGACTCGCAAAGCGTGTCCCCTCCTAACCAAACTGACGGGCTCCAAGTCCAATGGCGATGTCTGTTTTGCTCTGCGGATTCATGGAGAGCTAACCCTAACCCTAAGTGTTATTTTGCCCTATGGGAATTTCCCATGCATTTTGCCAGGGAATGTACATAAGGCCGATTCGCAAGGCGTGTCCACTCCTAACCATACCGACGGTCTCCGAGTCCAATGGCGATATCCGTTTTGCTCTGCGGATTCATGGAGAGCTAACCCTAACCCTAAGTGGAATTTTGCCCTATGGGATTTCCCCATGCATTTTGCCAGGGAATGTACATAAGGCCGACTCAGAAGAGTTGCCCCCTCCTAACCATACCGATGGCCTCTGAGTCCAATGGCGATGTCCGTTTTGTCCGCGGATTCATGGAAAGCTAACCCTAACCCTAAGTGGAATTTTGCCCTATTGGATTTTCCCATGCATTTTGCCAGGGAATGTACATAAGTCCGACTCGCAACGCGTGTCCCCTCCTAACCATACTGACGGGCTCCAAGTCCAATGGCGATGTCCGTTTTGCTCTGCGGATTCATGGAGAGCTAACCCTAACCCTAAGTCGAATTTTGCCCCATGGGATTTTCCCATGCATTTTTCCAGAAAAAGTACATAAGGCCGATTCGCAAGGCGTGTCCACTCCTAACCATACCGACGGTCTCCGAGTCCAATGGCGATGTCCGTTATGCTCTGCGGATTCATGGAGAGCTAACCCTAACCCTAAGTGGAATTTTGCCCTATAGGATTTTCCCATGCATTTTGCCAGGGAATGTACATAAGTCCGACTCGCAAAGCGTGTCCCCTCCTAACCATACTGATGGGCTCCGAGTCCAATGGCGATGTCCGTTTTGCTCTGCGGATTCATGGAGAGCTAACCCTAACCCTAAGTGGAATTTTGCCCTATGGGAATTCCCCATGCCTTTTGCCAGGGAATGTACATAAGTCCGACTCGCAAGGCGTGTCCCCTCCTAACCATACCGACGGGCTCTGAGTCCAATTGCGATATCCGTTTTGCTCTGCGGATTCATGGAGAGCTAACCCTAACCCTAAGTGGAATTTTGCCCTATGGGATTTTCCCATGCATTTTGCCAGAAAAAGTACATAAGGCCGACTCGGAAGGCGTGTCCACTCCTAACCATACCGATGGTCTCCGAGTCCAATGGCGATGTCCGCTTTGCTCTGCGGATTCATGGAGAGCTAACCCTAACCCTAAGTGGAATTTTGCCCTATGGGATTTTCCCATGCATTTTGCCAGGGAATTTATATAAGTCCGACTCGCAAGGTGTGTACCCTCCTAACCATACCGACGGGCTCCGAGTCCAATGGCGATGCCTTGCGAGTCGGACCTATGTACATTCCCTGGCAAAATGCATGGGAAATTCCCATAGGGCAAAAATCCACTTAGGGTTAGGGTTAGCTCTCCATGAATCCGCAGAGCAAAACGAACATCGCCATTGGACTCGGAGACCGTCAGTATGGTTAGGAGTGGACACGCCTTCCGAGTTGGCCTTATGTACTTTTTCTGGAAAAATGCATGGGAAAATCCCATAGGGCAAAATTCGACTTAGGGTTAGGGTTAGCTCTCCATGAACAGGCAGAGCAAAACGGACATCGACATTGGACTCGGTGCCCGTCACTATGGTTAGGAGGGGACACGCTTTGCGAGTCGGACTTATGTACATTCCCTGGCAAAATGCATGGGAAAATCCCATAGGGCAAAATTCCACTTAGGGTTAGGGTTAGCTCTCCATGAATCCGCAGAGCAAAACGGACATCGCCATTGGACTCGGAGACCGTCGGTATGGTTAGGAGTGGACACGCCTTCCGAGTCGGCCTTATGTACTTTTTCTGAAAAAATGCATGGGAAAATCCCATAGGGCAAAATTCCACTTAGGGTTAGGGTTAGCTCTCCATGAATCGGCAGAGCAAAACGGACATCGCCATTGGACTCGGAGACCCTCGGTATGGTTAGGAGTGGACACGCCTTCCGAGTCGGCCTTATGTACTTTTCCTGGGAAAATGAATGGTAAAATCCCATAGGGCAAAATTCCACTTAGGGTTAGGGTTAGCTCTCCATGAATCCGCAGAGCAAAACGGGCATCGCCCATTGGTTTGGTTAGGAGGGGGCACGTCTTGCGAGTCGGACTTATGTACATTCACTGGCAAAATGCATGGGAAGATCCCATAGGGCAAAATTCCACTTAGGGTTAGGGTTAGCTCTCCATGAATCCGCAGAGCAAAACGGACATCGCCATTGGACTTGGAGACCATCGGTATGGTTAGGAGTGGACACGCCTTCCGAGTCGTCTTTATGTACTTTTTCTGGAAAAATGCATGGGAAAATCCCATAGGGCAAAATTCCACTTAGGGTTAGGGTTAGCTCTCCATGAATCCGCAGAGCAAAACGGACATCGCCATTGGACTCGGAGCCCATCGGTATGGTTAGGAGGGGACACACCTTGCGAGTCGGACTTATATAAATTCCCTGGCAAAATGCCTGGGAAAATCCCATAAGGCAAAATTCCACTTAGGGTTAGGGTTAGCTCTCCATGAATCCGCAGAGCAAAACGGACATCGCCATTGGACTCGGAGGCCATCGGTATGGTTAGGAGTGGACACACCTTCCGAGTCGGCCTTATGTACTTTTTCTGGAAAAATGCATGGGAAAATCCCATAGGGCAAAATTCCACTTAGGGTTAGGGTTTGCTCTCCATGAATCCGCAGAGCAAAACGGACATCGCCATTGGACTCGGAGACCGTCGGTATGGTTAGGAGTAGACACGCCTTCCGAGTCTGCCTTATGTACTTTTTCTGGAAAAATGAATGGTAAAATCCCATAGGGCAAAATTCCACTTAGGGTTAGGGTTAGCTCTCCATGAATCCGCAGAGCAAAACGGGCATTGCCCATTGGTATGGTTAGGAGGGGGCACGTCTTGCGAGTCGGACTTATGTACATTCACTGGCAAAATGCATGGGAAGATCCCATAGGGCAAAATTCCACTTAGGGTTAGGGTTAGCTCTCCATGAATCCGCAGAGCAAAACGGACATCGCCATTGGACTCGGAGACCATCGGTATGGTTAGGAGTGGACACGCCTTCAGAGTCGTCTTTATGTACTTTTTCTGGAAAAATGCATGGGAAAATCCCATACGGCAAAATTCCACTTAGGGTTAGGGTTAGCTCTCCATGAATCCGCAGAGCAAAACGGACATCGCCATTGGACTCGGAGCCCATCGGTATGGTTAGGAGGGGACACACCTTGCGAGTCGGACTTATATAAATTCCCTGGCAAAATGCATGGGAAAATCCCATAGGGCAAAATTCCACTTAGGGTTAGGGTTAGCTCTCCATGAATCCGCAGAGCAAAACGGACATCGCCATTGGACTCGGAGCCCATCGGTATGGTTAGGAGGGGACACACCTTGCGAGTCGGACTTATATAAATTCCCTGGCAAAATGCCTGGGAAAATCCCATAGGGCAAAATTCCACTTAGGGTTAGGGTTAGCTCTCCATGAATCCGCAGAGCAAAACGGACATCGCCATTGGACTCGGAGGCCATCGGTATGGTTAGGAGTGGACACACCTTCCGAGTCGGCCTTATGTAGTTTTTCTGGAAAAATGCATGGGAAAATCCCATAGGGCAAAATCCACTTAGGGTTAGGGTTAGCTCTCCATGAATCCGCAGAGCAAAACGGACATTGCCATTGGACTCGGAAACGGTCGGTATTGTTAGGAGTGGACACGCCTTCCGAGTCGGCCTTATGTACTTTTCCAAGGAAAATGAATGGTAAAATCCCATAGGGCAAAATTCCACTTAGGGTAAGGGTTAGCTCTCCATGAATCCCCAGAGCAAAACGGACATTGTCATTGGACTCGGAGCCCGTCGGTATGGTTAGGAGGGGACACGCCTTCCGAGTCGTCTTTATGTACTTTTTCTGGAAAAATGCATGGGAAAATCCCATAGGGCAAAATTCCACTTAGGGTTAGGGTTAGCTCTCCATGAATCCGCAGAGCAAAACGGACATCGCCATTGGACTCGGAGCCCATCGGTATGGTTAGGAGGGGACACACCTTGCGAGTCGGACTTATATAAATTCCCTGGCAAAATGCCTGGGAAAATCCCATAGGGCAAAATTCCACTTAGGGTAAGGGTTAGCTCTCCATGAATCCGCAGAGCAAAACGGACATCGCCATTGGACTCGGAGCCCATCGGTATGGTTAGGAGGGGACACATCTTGCGAGTCGGACTTATATAAATTCCCTGGCAAAATGCATGGGAAAATCCAATAGGGCAAAATTCGACTTAGGGTTAGGGTTAGCTCTACATAAATCCGCAGAGCAAAACGGACATCGCCATTGGACTCGGAGCCTGTCGGTATGGTTAGGAGGGGACACGCCTTCCGAGTCGGCCTTGTGTACTTTTCCTGGCAAAATGAATGGGAAAATCCCATTGGGCAAAATTCCACTTAGGGTTAGGGTTAGCTCTCCATGAACCCGCAAAGCAAAACGGACATCGCCATTGGACTCCGTGCCCGTCACTATGGTGAGGAGGGTACACGCTTTGCGAGTCGGACTTATGTACATTACCTGGCAAAATGCATGGGAAAATCCTATAGGGCAAAATCCCACTTAGGGTTAGGGTTAGCTCTCCATGAATCTGCAGAGCAAAACGGACATCGCCATTGGACTCGGAGACCGTCGGTATGGTTAGGAGTAGACACGCCTTCCGAGTCGGCCTTATGTACTTTTTCTGGAAAAATGCATGGGAAAATCCCATAGGGCAAAATTCCACTTAGGGTTAGGGTTAGCTCTCCATGAATCCGCAGAGCAAAACGGACATCGCCCATTGGTTTGGTTAGGAGGGGGCACGTCTTGCGAGTCGGACTTATGTACATTCACTGGCAAAATGCATGGGAAGATCCCATAGGGCAAAATTCCACTTAGGGTTAGGGTTAGCTCTCCATGAATCCGCAGAGCAAAACGGACATCGCCATTGGACTCGGAGACCATCGGTATGGTTAGGAGTGGACACGCCTTCCGAGTCGTCTTTATGTACTTTTTCTGGAAAAATGCATGGGAAAATCCCATAGGGCAAAATTCCACTTAGGGTTAGGGTTAGCTCTCCATGAATCCGCAGAGCAAAACGGACATCGCCATTGGACTCGGAGCCCATCGGTATGGTTAGGAGGGGACACGCTTTGCGAGTCAGACTTATGTACATTCCCTGGCAAAATGCATGGGAAAATCCTATAGGGCAAAATTCCACTTAGGGTTAGGGTTAGCTCTCCATGAATCCGCAGAGGAAAACGGACGTCGCCATTGGACTTGGAGCCCGTCGGTATGGTTAGGAGGGGACACGCCTTGCGAATCGGCCTTATGTACTTTTTCTGGAAAAATGCATTGGAAAATCCCATAGGGCAAAATTCGACTTAGGGTTAGGGTTAGCTCTCCATGATTCCGCAGAGCAAAACGGACATCGCCATTGGTCTCGGAGCCCGGCGGTATGGTTAGGAGGGGACACGCCTTGCGAGTTGGACTTATGTACATTCCCTGGCAAAATGCATGGGAAATTCCCATAGGGCAAAATTCCACTTAGGGTTAGGGTTAGCTCTCCATGAATCCGCAGAGCAAAACGGACATCGCCATTGGACTCGGAGACCATCGGTATGGTTAGGAGTGGACACGCCTTCCGAGTCGTCTTTATGTACTTTTTCTGGAAAAATGCATGGGAAAATCCGATAGGGCAAAATTCCACTTAGGGTTAGGGTTAGCTCTCCATGATTCCACAGAGCAAAACGGACATCGCCATTGGTCTCGGAGCCCGTCGGTATGGTTAGGAGGGGACACACCTTGCGAGTTGGACTTATGTACATTCCCTGGCAAAATGCATGGGAAATTCCCATAGGGCAAAATTCCACTTAGGGTTAGGGTTAGCTCTCCATGAATCCGCAGAGCAAAACGGACATCGCCATTGGACTCGGAGACCATCGGTATGGTTAGGAGTGGACACGCCTTCCGAGTCGTCTTTATGTACTTTTTCTGGAAAAATGCATGGGAAAATCCGATAGGGCAAAATTCCACTTAGGGTTAGGGTTAGCTCTCCATGAATCCGCAGAGCAAAACGGGCATCGCCCATTGGTTTGGTTAGGAGGGGGCACGTCTTGCGAGTCGGACTTATGTACATTCACTGGCAAAATGCATGGGAAGATCCCATAGGGCAAAATTCCACTTAGGGTTAGGGTTAGCTCTCCATGAATCCACAGAGCAAAACGGACATCGCCATTGGACTCGGAGACCATCGGTATGGTTAGGAGTGGACACGCCTTCCGAGTCGTCTTTATGTACTTTTTCTGGAAAAATGCATGGGAAAATCCGATAGGGCAAAATTCCACTTACGGTTAGGGTTAGCTCTCCATGAATCCGCAGAGCAAAACGGACATCACCATTGGACTCGGAGCCCATCGGTATGGTTAGGAGGGGACACACCTTGCGAGTCGGACTTATATAAATTCCCTGGCAAAATGCATGGGAAAATCCCATAGGGCAAAATTCCAATTAGGGTTAGGGTTAGCTCTCCATGAATCCGCAGAGCAAAACGGACATCGCCATTGGACTCGGAGCCCATCGGTATGGTTAGGAGGGGACACACCTTGCGAGTCGGACTTATATAAATTCCCTGGCAAAATGCCTGGGAAAATCCCATAGGGCAAAATTCCACTTAGGGTAAGGGTTAGCTCTCCATGAATCCGCAGAGCAAAACGGACATCGCCATTGGACTCGGAGCCCATCGGTATGGTTAGCAGGGGACACATCTTGCGAGTCGGACTTATATAAATTCCCTGGCAAAATGCATGGGAAAATCCAATAGGGCAAAATTCGACTTAGGGTTAGGGTTAGCTCTACATAAATCCGCAGAGCAAAACGGACATCGCCATTGGACTCGGAGCCTGTCGGTATGGTTAGGAGGGGACACGCCTTCCGAGTCGGCCTTGTGTACTTTTCCTGGCAAAATGAATGGGAAAATCCCATTGGGCAAAATTCCACTTAGGGTTAGGGTTAGCTCTCCATGAACCCGCAAAGCAAAACGGACATCGCCATTGGACTCCGTGCCCGTCACTATGGTGAGGAGGGTACACGCTTTGCGAGTCGGACTTATGTACATTACCTGGCAAAATGCATGGGAAAATCCTATAGGGCAAAATCCCACTTAGGGTTAGGGTTAGCTCTCCATGAATCTGCAGAGCAAAACGGACATCGCCATTGGACTCGGAGACCGTCGGTATGGTTAGGAGTAGACACGCCTTCCGAGTCGGCCTTATGTACTTTTTCTGGAAAAATGCATGGGAAAATCCCATAGGGCAAAATTCCACTTAGGGTTAGGGTTAGCTCTCCATGAATCCGCAGAGCAAAACGGACATCGCCCATTGGTTTGGTTAGGAGGGGGCACGTCTTGCGAGTCGGACTTATGTACATTCACTGGCAAAATGCATGGGAAGATCCCATAGGGCAAAATTCCACTTAGGGTTAGGGTTAGCTCTCCATGAATCCGCAGAGCAAAACGGACATCGCCATTGGACTCGGAGACCATCGGTATTGTTAGGAGTGGACACGCCTTCCGAGTCGTCTTTATGTACTTTTTCTGGAAAAATGCATGGGAAAATCCCATAGGGCAAAATTCCACTTAGGGTTAGGGTTAGCTCTCCATGAATCCGCAGAGCAAAACGGACATCGCCATTGGACTCGGAGCCCATCGGTATGGTTAGGAGGGGACACGCTTTGCGAGTCGGACTTATGTACATTCCCTGGCAAAATGCATGGGAAAATCCTATAGGGCAAAATTCCACTTAGGGTTAGGGTTAGCTCTCCATGAATCCGCAGAGGAAAACGGACATCGCCATTGGACTTGGAGCCCGTCGGTATGGTTAGGAGGGGACACGCCTTGCGAATCGGCCTTATGTACTTTTTCTGGAAAAATGCATTGGAAAATCCCATAGGGCAAAATTCGACTTAGGGTTAGGGTTAGCTCTCCATGATTCCGCAGAGCAAAACGGACATCGCCATTGGTCTCGGAGCCCGGCGGTATGGTTAGGAGGGGACACGCCTTGCGAGTTGGACTTATGTACATTCCCTGGCAAAATGCATGGGAAATTCCCATAGGGCAAAATTCCACTTAGGGTTAGGGTTAGCTCTCCATGAATCCGCAGAGCAAAACGGACATCGCCATTTGACTCGGAGACCATCGGTATGGTTAGGAGTGGACACGCCTTCCGAGTCGTCTTTATGTACTTTTTCTGGAAAAATGCATGGGAAAATCCGATAGGGCAAAATTCCACTTATGGTTAGGGTTAGCTCTCCATGATTCCGCAGAGCAAAACGGACATCGCCATTGGTCTCGGAGCCCGTCGGTATGGTTAGGAGGGGACACACCTTGCGAGTTGGACTTATGTACATTCCCTGGCAAAATGCATGGGAAATTCCCATAGGGCAAAATTCCACTTAGGGTTAGGGTTAGCTCTCCATGAATCCGCAGAGCAAAACGGACATCGCCATTGGACTCGGAGACCATCGGTATGGTTAGGAGTGGACACGCCTTCCGAGTCGTCTTTATGTACTTTTTCTGGAAAAATGCATGGGAAAATCCGATAGGGCAAAATTCCACTTAGGGTTAGGGTTAGCTCTCCATGAATCCGCAGAGCAAAACGGGCATCGCCCATTGGTTTGGTTAGGAGGGGGCACGTCTTGCGAGTCGGACTTATGTACATTCACTGGCAAAATGCATGGGAAGATCCCATAGGGCAAAATTCCACTTAGGGTTAGGGTTAGCTCTCCATGAATCCACAGAGCAAAACGGACATCGCCATTGGACTCGGAGACCATCGGTATGGTTAGGAGTGGACACGCCTTCCGAGTCGTCTTTATGTACTTTTTCTGGAAAAATGCATGGGAAAATCCGATAGGGCAAAATTCCACTTACGGTTAGGGTTAGCTCTCCATGAATCCGCAGAGCAAAACGGACATCACCATTGGACTCGGAGCCCATCGGTATGGTTAGGAGGGGACACACCTTGCGAGTCGGACTTATATAAATTCCCTGGCAAAATGCATGGGAAAATCCCATAGGGCAAAATTCCAATTAGGGTTAGGGTTAGCTCTCCATGAATCCGCAGAGCAAAACGGACATCGCCATTGGACTCGGAGCCCATCGGTATGGTTAGGAGGGGACACACCTTGCGAGTCGGACTTATATAAATTCCCTGGCAAAATGCCTGGGAAAATCCCATAGGGCAAAATTCCACTTAGGGTAAGGGTTAGCTCTCCATGAATCCGCAGAGCAAAACGGACATCGCCATTGGACTCGGAGCCCATCGGTATGGTTAGGAGGGGACACATCT
Source organism: Rhabdophis nuchalis (assembly GCA_039707465.1). NCBI lineage: Eukaryota > Metazoa > Chordata > Lepidosauria > Squamata > Natricidae > Rhabdophis > Rhabdophis nuchalis. Next base: position 154,213,608 of record CM077643.1, on the reverse strand, counting down.
TGCGAGTCGGACTTATATAAATTCCCTGGCAAAATGCATGGGAAAATCCAATAGGGCAAAATTCGACTTAGGGTTAGGGTTAGCTCTACATAAATCCGCAGAGCAAAACGGACATCGCCATTGGACTCGGAGCCTGTCGGTATGGTTAGGAGGGGACACGCCTTCCGAGTCGGCCTTGTGTACTTTTCCTGGCAAAATGAATGGGAAAATCCCATTGGGCAAAATTCCACTTAGGGTTAGGGTTAGCTCTCCATGAACCCGCAAAGCAAAACGGACATCGCCATTGGACTCCGTGCCCGTCACTATGGTGAGGAGGGTACACGCTTTGCGAGTCGGACTTATGTACATTACCTGGCAAAATGCATGGGAAAATCCTATAGGGCAAAATCCCACTTAGGGTTAGGGTTAGCTCTCCATGAATCTGCAGAGCAAAACGGACATCGCCATTGGACTCGGAGACCGTCGGTATGGTTAGGAGTAGACACGCCTTCCGAGTCGGCCTTATGTACTTTTTCTGGAAAAATGCATGGGAAAATCCCATAGGGCAAAATTCCACTTAGGGTTAGGGTTAGCTCTCCATGAATCCGCAGAGCAAAACGGACATCGCCCATTGGTTTGGTTAGGAGGGGGCACGTCTTGCGAGTCGGACTTATGTACATTCACTGGCAAAATGCATGGGAAGATCCCATAGGGCAAAATTCCACTTAGGGTTAGGGTTAGCTCTCCATGAATCCGCAGAGCAAAACGGACATCGCCATTGGACTCGGAGACCATCGGTATGGTTAGGAGTGGACACGCCTTCCGAGTCTTTATGTACTTTTTCTGGAAAAATGCATGGGAAAATCCCATAGGGCAAAATTCCACTTAGGGTTAGGGTTAGCTCTCCATGAATCCGCAGAGCAAAACGGACATCGCCATTGGACTCGGAGCCCATCGGTATGGTTAGGAGGGGACACGCTTTGCGAGTCGGACTTATGTACATTCCCTGGCAAAATGCATAGGAAAATCCTATAGGGCAAAATTCCACTTAGGGTTAGGGTTAGCTCTCCATGAATCCGCAGAGGAAAACGGACGTCGCCATTGGACTTGGAGCCCGTCGGTATGGTTAGGAGGGGACACGCCTTGCGAATCGGCCTTATGTACTTTTTCTGGAAAAATGCATTGGAAAATCCCATAGGGCAAAATTCGACTTAGGGTTAGGGTTAGCTCTCCATGATTCCGCAGAGCAAAACGGACATCGCCATTGGTCTCGGAGCCCGGCGGTATGGTTAGGAGGGGACACGCCTTGCGAGTTGGACTTATGTACATTCCCTGGCAAAATGCATGGGAAATTCCCATAGGGCAAAATTCCACTTAGGGTTAGGGTTAGCTCTCCATGAATCCGCAGAGCAAAACGGACATCGCCATTGGACTCGGAGACCATCGGTATGGTTAGGAGTGGACACGCCTTCCGAGTCGTCTTTATGTACTTTTTCTGGAAAAATGCATGGGAAAATCCGATAGGGCAAAATTCCACTTAGGGTTAGGGTTAGCTCTCCATGAATCCGCAGAGCAAAACGGGCATCGCCCATTGGTTTGGTTAGGAGGGGGCACGTCTTGCGAGTCGGACTTATGTACATTCACTGGCAAAATGCATGGGAAGATCCCATAGGGCAAAATTCCACTTAGGGTTAGGGTTAGCTCTCCATGAATCCACAGAGCAAAACGGACATCGCCATTGGACTCGGAGACCATCGGTATGGTTAGGAGTGGACACGCCTTCCGAGTCGTCTTTATGTACTTTTTCTGGAAAAATGCATGGGAAAATCCGATAGGGCAAAATTCCACTTACGGTTAGGGTTAGCTCTCCATGAATCCGCAGAGCAAAACGGACATCACCATTGGACTCGGAGCCCATCGGTATGGTAAGGAGGGGACACACCTTGCGAGTCGGACTTATATAAATTCCCTGGCAAAATGCATGGGAAAATCCCATAGGGCAAAATTCCAATTAGGGTTAGGGTTAGCTCTCCATGAATCCGCAGAGCAAAACGGACATCGCCATTGGACTCGGAGCCCATCGGTATGGTTAGGAGGGGACACACCTTGCGAGTCGGACTTATATAAATTCCCTGGCAAAATGCCTGGGAAAATCCCATAGGGCAAAATTCCACTTAGGGTTAGGGTTAGCTCTCCATGAATCCGCAGAGCAAAACGGACATCGCCATTGGACTCGGAGACCGTCGCTATGGTTAGGAGTGGACACGCCTTCCGAGTCGGCCTTATGTACTTTTTCTGGAAAAATGCATGGGAAAATCCCATAGGGCAAAATTCCACTTAGGGTTAGGGTTAGCTCTCCATGAATCCGCAGAGCAAAACGGATATCACCATTGGACTCAGAGCCCATCGGTATGGTTAGGAGGGGGCAACCCTTCTGAGTCGGCCTTATGTACATTCCCTGGCAAAATGCATGGGAAAATCCCATAGGGCAAAATTCCACTTAGGGTTAGGGTTAGCTCTCCATGAATCCGCAGAGCAAAACGGATATCGCCATTGGACTCGGAGCATGTCGGTATTGTTAGGAGGGGGCACGTCTTGCGAGTCGGACTTATGTACATTCCCTGGCAAAATACATGGGAAAATCCCATAGGGCAAAATTCCACTTATTGTTAGGGTTAGCTCTCCATGAATCCGCAGAGCAAAACGGACATCGCCATTGGACTCGGAGACCGTCGGTATGGTTAGGAGGGGACACGCCTTCCGAGTCGGCCTTATGTACTTTTCCTGGGAAAATGAATGGTAAAATCCCATAGGGCAAAATTCCACTTAGGGTTAGGGTTAGCTCTCCATGAATCGCCAGAGGAAAACGGACATCGCCATTGGACTCGGAGCCCGTCGGTATGGTTAGGAGGGGACACACTTTGCGAGTCGGACTTATGTACATTCCCTGGCAAAATGCATGGGAAAATCCTATAGGGCAAAATTCCACTTAGGGTTAGGGTTAGCTCTCCATGATTCCGCAGAGCAAAACGGACATCGCCATGGGTCTCGGAGCCCGTCGGTATGGTTAGGAGGGGACACGCCTTGCGAGTTGGACTTATGTACATTCCCTGGCAAAATGCATGGGAAATTCCCATAGGGCAAAATTCCACTTAGGGTTAGGGTTAGCTCTCCATGAATCCGCAGAGCAAAACGGACATCGCCATTGGACTCGGAGACCATCGGTATGGTTAGGAGTGGACACGCCTTCCGAGTCGTCTTTATGTACTTTTTCTGGAAAAATGCATGGGAAAATCCGATAGGGCAAAATTCCACTTAGGGTTAGGGTTAGCTCTCCATGAATCCGCAGAGCAAAACGGGCATCGCCCATTGGTTTGGTTAGGAGGGGGCACGTCTTGCGAGTCGGACTTATGTACATTCACTGGCAAAATGCATGGGAAGATCCCATAGGGCAAAATTCCACTTAGGGTTAGGGTTAGCTCTCCATGAATCCACAGAGCAAAACGGACATCGCCATTGGACTCGGAGACCATCGGTATGGTTAGGAGTGGACACGCCTTCCGAGTCGTCTTTATGTACTTTTTCTGGAAAAATGCATGGGAAAATCCGATAGGGCAAAATTCCACTTACGGTTAGGGTTAGCTCTCCATGAATCCGCAGAGCAAAACGGACATCACCATTGGACTCGGAGCCCATCGGTATGGTTAGGAGGGGACACACCTTGCGAGTCGGACTTATATAAATTCCCTGGCAAAATGCATGGGAAAATCCCATAGGGCAAAATTCCAATTAGGGTTAGGGTTAGCTCTCCATGAATCCGCAGAGCAAAACGGACATCGCCATTGGACTCGGAGCCCATCGGTATGGTTAGGAGGGGACACACCTTGCGAGTCGGACTTATATAAATTCCCTGGCAAAATGCCTGGGAAAATCCCATAGGGCAAAATTCCACTTAGGGTTAGGGTTAGCTCTCCATGAATCCGCAGAGCAAAACGGACATCGCCATTGGACTCGGAGACCGTCGCTATGGTTAGGAGTGGACACGCCTTCCGAGTCGGCCTTATGTACTTTTTCTGGAAAAATGCATGGGAAAATCCCATAGGGCAAAATTCCACTTAGGGTTAGGGTTAGCTCTCCATGAATCCGCAGAGCAAAACGGATATCGCCATTGGACTCAGAGCCCATCGGTATGGTTAGGAGGGGGCAACCCTTCTGAGTCGGCCTTATGTACATTCCCTGGCAAAATGCATGGGAAAATCCCATAGGGCAAAATTCCACTTAGGGTTAGGGTTAGCTCTCCATGAATCCGCAGAGCAAAACGGATATCACCATTGGACTCGGAGCATGTCGGTATGGTTAGGAGGGGGCACGTCTTGCGAGTCGGACTTATGTACATTCCCTGGCAAAATACATGGGAAAATCCCATAGGGCAAAATTCCACTTATTGTTAGGGTTAGCTCTCCATGAATCCGCAGAGCAAAACGGACATCGCCATTGGACTCGGAGACCGTCGGTATGGTTAGGAGGGGACACACCTTGCGAGTCGGACTTATATAAATTCCCTGGCAAAATGCATTGGAAAATCCCATAGGGCAAAACTCCACTTAGGGTTAGGGTTAGCTCTCCATGAATCCGCAGAGCAAAACGGACATCGCCATTGGACTCGGAGGCCGTCGGTATGGTTAAGAGTGGACACGCCTTCCGAGTCGGCCTTATGTACTTTTTCTGGAAAAATGCATGGGAAATTCCCATAGGGCAAAATTCCACTTAGGGTTAGGGTTAGCTCTCCATGAATCCGCAGAACAAAACGGACATCGCCATTGGACTCGGAGACCGTCGGTATGGTTAGGAGTGGACACGCCTTCCGTGTCGGCCTTATGTACATTCCCTGGCAAAATGCATGGGAAAATCCCATAGGGCAAAATTCCACTTAGGGTTAGGGTTAGCTCTCCATGAATCCGCAGAGCAAAACGGATATCGCCATTGGACTCGGAGCCCGTCGGTATGGTTAGGAGGGCACACGCCTTGCGAGTCGGACTTATGTACATTCCCTGGCAAAATGCATGGGAAATTCCCATAGGGCAAAATTCCACTTAGGGTTAGGGTTAGCTCTCCATGAATCCGCAGAGCAAAACGGATATCGCCATTGGACTCAGAGCCCATCGGTATGGTTAGGAGGGGGCAACCCTTCTGAGGCGGCCTTATGTACTTTTTCTGGAAAAATGCATGGGAAAATCCCATAGGGCAAAATTCCCCTTAGGGTTAGGGTTAGCTCTCCATGAATCCGCAGAGCAAAACGGATATCGCCATTGGACTCAGAGCCCATCGGTATGGTTAGGAGGGGGCAACCCTTCTGAGTCGGCCTTATGTACATTCCCTGGCAAAATGCATGGGGAAATCCCATAGGGCAAAATAACACTTAGGGTTAGGGTTAGCTCTCCATGAATCCGCAGAGCAAAACGGATATCGCCATTGGACTCAGAGCCCATCGGTATGGTTAGGAGGGGGCAACCCTTCTGAGTCGGCCTTATGTACTTTTTCTGGAAAAATGCATGGGAAAATCCCATAGGGCAAAATTCCCCTTAGGGTTAGGGTTAGCTCTCCATGAATCCGCAGAGCAAAACGGATATCGCCATTGGACTCAGAGCCCATCGGTATGGTTAGGAGGGGGCAACCCTTCTGAGTCGGCCTTATGTACATTCCCTGGCAAAATGCATGGGGAAATCCCATAGGGCAAAATAACACTTAGGGTTAGGGTTAGCTCTCCATGAATCCGCAGAGCAAAACGGATATCGCCATTGGACTCGGAGATCGTCGGTATGGTTAGGAGTGGACACGCCTTCCTAGTCGGCCTTATGTACTTTTTCTGGAAAAATGCATGGGAAAATCCCATAGGGCAAAATTCCACTTACGGTTAGGGTTAGCTCTCCATGATCCGCAGAGCAAAACGGACATCGCCATTGGACTCAGGGCCCATCGGTATGGTTAGGAGGGGGCACGTCTTGCGAGTCGGACTTATGTACATTCACTGGCAAAATGCATGGGAAAATCCCATAGGGCAAAATTCCACTTAGGGTTAGGGTTAGCTCTCCATGAATCCGCAGAGCAAAACGGACATCGCCATTGGACACGGAGCCCGTCGGTATGGTTAGGAGGGGACACACCTTGCGAGTCGGACTTATATAAATTCCCTGGCAAAATGCATGGGAATATCCCATAGGGCAAAATTCGACTTAGGGTTAGGGTTAGCTCTCCATGAATCCGCAGAGCAAAACAGACATCGCCATTGGACTCGGAGACCGTCGGTATGGTTAGGAGTGGACACACCTTCCGAGTCGGCCTTATGTACTTTTTCTGGAAAAATGCATGGGAAAATCCCATAGGGCAAAATTCCACTTAGGGTTAGGGTTAGCTCTCCAAGAATCCGCAGAGCAAAACGGACATCGCCATTGGACTCGGAGCCCATCGGTATGGTTAGGAGGGGATACGCCTTCCGAGTCGGCCTTATGTACTTTTTCTGGAAAAATGCATGGGAAAATCCCATAGGGAAAAATTCCACTTAGGGTTATGGTTAGCTCTCCATGAATCCGCAGAGCAAAACCGATATCGCCATTGGACTCAGAGCCCATCGGTATGGTTAGGAGGGGGCAACCCTTCTGAGTCGGCCTTATGTACATTCCCTGGCAAAATGCATGGGGAAATCCCATAGGGCAAAATAACACTTAGGGTTAGGGTTAGCTCTCCATGAATCCGCAGAGCAAAACGGATATCGCCATTGGACTCGGAGACCGTCGGTATGGTTAGGAGTGGACACGCCTTCCTAGTCGGCCTTATGTACTTTTTCTGGAAAAATGCATGGGAAAATCCCATAGGGCAAAATTCCACTTAGGGTTAGGGTTAGCTCTCCATGAATCCGCAGAGCAAAACGGACATCGCCATTGGACTCGGGGCCCATCGGTATGGTTAGGAGGGGGCACGTCTTGCGAGTCGGACTTATGTACATTCACTGGCAAAATGCATGGGAAAATCCCATAGGGCAAAATTCCACTTAGGGTTAGGGTTAGCTCTCCATGAATCCGCAGAGCAAAATAGACATCGCCATTGGACTCGGAGACTGTCGGTATGGTTAGGAGTGGACACACCTTCCGAGTCGGCCTTATGTACTTTTTCTGGAAAAATTCATGGGAAAATCCCATAGGGCAAAATTCCACTTAGGGTTAGGGTTAGCTCTCCAAGAATCCGCAGAGCAAAACGGACATCGCCATTGGACTCGGAGCCCATCGGTATGGTTAGGAGGGGATATGCCTTCCGAGTCGGCCTTATGTACTTTTTCTGGAAAAATACATGGGAAAATCCCATAGGGAAAAATTCCACTTAGGGTTATGGTTAGCTCTCCATGAATCCGCAGAGCAAAACCGATATCGCCATTGGACTCAGAGCCCATCGGTATGGTTAGGAGGGGGCAACCCTTCTGAGTCGGCCTTATGTACATTCCCTGGCAAAATGCATGGGGAAATCCCATAGGGCAAAATAACACTTAGGGTTAGGGTTAGCTCTCCATGAATCCGCAGAGCAAAACGGATATCGCCATTGGACTCGGAGACCGTCGGTATGGTTAGGAGTGGACACGCCTTCCTAGTCGGCCTTATGTACTTTTTCTGGAAAAATGCATGGGAAAATCCCATAGGGCAAAATTCCACTTAGGGTTAGGGTTAGCTCTCCATGAATCTGCAGAGCAAAACGGACATCGCCATTGGACTCGGGGCCCATCGGTATGGTTAGGAGGGGGCACGTCTTGCGAGTCGGACTTATGTACATTCACTGGCAAAATGCATGGGAAAATCCCATAAGGCAAAATTCCACTTAGGGTTAGGGTTAGCTCTCCATGAATCCGCAGAGCAAAACAGACATCGCCATTGGACTCGGAGACTGTCGGTATGGTTAGGAGTGGACACACCTTCCGAGTCGGCCTTATGTACTTTTTCTGGAAAAATTCATGGGAAAATCCCATAGGGCAAAATTCCACTTAGGGTTAGGGTTAGCTCTCCATGAATCCGCAGAGCAAAACGGAAATCGCCATTGGACACGGAGCCCGTCGGTATGGTTAGGAGGGGACACACCTTGCGAGTCGGACTTATATAAATTCCCTGGCAAAATGCATGGGAATATCCCATAGGGCAAAATTCGACTTAGGGTTAGGGTTAGCTCTCCATGAATCCGCAGAGCAAAACAGACATCGCCATTGGACTCGGAGACCGTCGGTATGGTTAGGAGTGGACACAGCTTCCGAGTCGGCCTTATGTACATTCCCTGGCAAAATACATGGGAAAATCCCATAGGGCAAAATTCCACTTAGGGTTAGGGTTAGCTCTCCATGAATCCGCAGAGCAAAACGGACATCGCCATTGGACTCGGAGACCGTCGGTATGGTTAGGAGTGAACACGCCTTCCGAGTCGGCCTTATGTACTTTTTCTGGAAAAATGCATGGGAAAATCCCATAGGGCAAAATTCCACTTAGGGTTAGGGTTAGCTCTCCATGAATCCGCAGAGCAAAACCGATATCGCCATTGGACTCAGAGCCCATCGGTATGGTTAGGAGGGGGCAACCCTTCTGAGTCGGCCTTATGTACATTCCCTGGCAAAATGCATGGGGAAATCCCATAGGGCAAAATAACACTTAGGGTTAGGGTTAGCTCTCCATGAATCCGCAGAGCAAAACGGATATCGCCATTGGACTCGGAGACCGTCGGTATGGTTAGGAGTGGACACGCCTTCCTAGTCGGCCTTATGTACTTTTTCTGGAAAAATGCATGGGAAAATCCCATAGGGCAAAATTCCACTTAGGGTTAGGGTTAGCTCTCCATGAATCCGCAGAGCAAAACGGACATCGCCATTGGACTCGGGGCCCATCGGTATGGTTAGGAGGGGGCACGTCTTGCGAGTCGGACTTATGTACATTCACTGGCAAAATGCATGGGAAAATCCCATAGGGCAAAATTCCACTTAGGGTTAGGGTTAGCTCTCCATGAATCCGCAGAGCAAAATAGACATCGCCATTGGACTCGGAGACTGTCGGTATGGTTAGGAGTGGACACACCTTCCGAGTCGGCCTTATGTACTTTTTCTGGAAAAATTCATGGGAAAATCCCATAGGGCAAAATTCCACTTAGGGTTAGGGTTAGCTCTCCAAGAATCCGCAGAGCAAAACGGACATCGCCATTGGACTCGGAGCCCATCGGTATGGTTAGGAGGGGATATGCCTTCCGAGTCGGCCTTATGTACTTTTTCTGGAAAAATACATGGGAAAATCCCATAGGGAAAAATTCCACTTAGGGTTATGGTTAGCTCTCCATGAATCCGCAGAGCAAAACCGATATCGCCATTGGACTCAGAGCCCATCGGTATGGTTAGGAGGGGGCAACCCTTCTGAGTCGGCCTTATGTACATTCCCTGGCAAAATGCATGGGGAAATCCCATAGGGCAAAATAACACTTAGGGTTAGGGTTAGCTCTCCATGAATCCGCAGAGCAAAACGGATATCGCCATTGGACTCGGAGACCGTCGGTATGGTTAGGAGTGGACACGCCTTCCTAGTCGGCCTTATGTACTTTTTCTGGAAAAATGCATGGGAAAATCCCATAGGGCAAAATTCCACTTAGGGTTAGGGTTAGCTCTCCATGAATCTGCAGAGCAAAACGGACATCGCCATTGGACTCGGGGCCCATCGGTATGGTTAGGAGGGGGCACGTCTTGCGAGTCGGACTTATGTACATTCACTGGCAAAATGCATGGGAAAATCCCATAAGGCAAAATTCCACTTAGGGTTAGGGTTAGCTCTCCATGAATCCGCAGAGCAAAACAGACATCGCCATTGGACTCGGAGACTGTCGGTATGGTTAGGAGTGGACACACCTTCCGAGTCGGCCTTATGTACTTTTTCTGGAAAAATTCATGGGAAAATCCCATAGGGCAAAATTCCACTTAGGGTTAGGGTTAGCTCTCCATGAATCCGCAGAGCAAAACGGAAATCGCCATTGGACACGGAGCCCGTCGGTATGGTTAGGAGGGGACACACCTTGCGAGTCGGACTTATATAAATTCCCTGGCAAAATGCATGGGAATATCCCATAGGGCAAAATTCGACTTAGGGTTAGGGTTAGCTCTCCATGAATCCGCAGAGCAAAACAGACATCGCCATTGGACTCGGAGACCGTCGGTATGGTTAGGAGTGGACACAGCTTCCGAGTCGGCCTTATGTACATTCCCTGGCAAAATACATGGGAAAATCCCATAGGGCAAAATTCCACTTAGGGTTAGGGTTAGCTCTCCATGAATCCGCAGAGCAAAACGGACATCGCCATTGGACTCGGAGACCGTCGGTATGGTTAGGAGTGAACACGCCTTCCGAGTCGGCCTTATGTACTTTTTCTGGAAAAATGCATGGGAAAATCCCATAGGGCAAAATTCCACTTAGGGTTAGGGTTAGCTCTCCATGAATCCGCAGAGCAAAATGGACATCGCCAATGGACTCGGACGCCATCGGTATGGTTAGGAGGTGACACACCTTGCCAGTCGGACTTATATAAATTCCCTGGCAAAATGCATTGGAAAATCCCATAGGGCAAAACTCCACTTAGGGTTAGGGTTAGCTCTCCATGAATCCGCAGAGCAAAACGGACATCGCCATTGGACTCGGAGGCCGTCGGTATGGTTAAGAGTGGACACGCCTTCCGAGTCGGCCTTATGTACTTTTTCTGGAAAAATGCATGGGAAAATCCCATAGGGCAAAATTCCACTTAGGGTTAGGGTTAGCTCTCCATGAATCCGCAGAGCAAAACGGATATCGCCATTGGACTCAGAGCCCATCGGTATGGTTAGGAGGGGGCAACCCTTCTGAGTCGGCCTTATGTACATTCCCTGGCAAAATGCATGGGGAAATCCCATAGGGCAAAATAACACTTAGGGTTAGGGTTAGCTCTCCATGAATCCGCAGAGCAAAACGGATATCGCCATTGGACTCGGAGACCGTCGGTATGGTTAGGAGTGGACACGCCTTCCTAGTCGGCCTTATGTACTTTTTCTGGAAAAATGCATGGGAAAATCCCATAGGGCAAAATTCCACTTAGGGTTAGGGTTAGCTCTCCATGAATCCGCAGAGCAAAACGGACATCGCCATTGGACTCGGGGCCCATCGGTATGGTTACGAGGGGGCACGTCTTGCGAGTCGGACTTATGTACATTCATTGGAAAAATGCATGGGAAAATCCCATAGGGCAAAATTCCACTTAGGGTTAGGGTTAGCTCTCCATGAATCCGCAGAGCAAAACAGACATCGCCATTGGACTCGGAGACTGTCGGTATGGTTAGGAGTGGACACACCTTCCGAGTCGGCCTTATGTACTTTTTCTGGAAAAATTCATGGGAAAATCCCATAGGGCAAAATTCCACTTAGGGTTAGGGTTAGCTCTCCATGAATCCGCAGAGCAAAACGGAAATCGCCATTGGACACGGAGCCCGTCGGTATGGTTAGGAGGGGACACACCTTGCGAGTCGGACTTATATAAATTCCCTGGCAAAATGCATGGGAATATCCCATAGGGCAAAATTCGACTTAGGGTTAGGGTTAGCTCTCCATGAATCCGCAGAGCAAAACAGACATCGCCATTGGACTCGGAGACCGTCGGTATGGTTAGGAGTGGATACAGCTTCCGAGTCGGCCTTATGTACATTCCCTGGCAAAATACATGGGAAAATCCCATAGGGCAAAATTCCACTTAGGGTTAGGGTTAGCTCTCCATGAATCCGCAGAGCAAAACGGACATCGCCATTGGACTCGGAGACCGTCGGTATGGTTAGGAGTGGACACGCCTTCCGAGTCGGCCTTATGTACTTTTTCTGGAAAAATGCATGGGAAAATCCCATAGGGCAAAATTCCACTTAGGGTTAGGGTTAGCTGTCCATGAATCCGCAGAGCAAAACGGACATCGCCAATGGACTCGGACGCCATCGGTATGGTTAGGAGGTGACACACCTTGCGAGTCGGACTTATATAAATTCCCTGGCAAAATGCATTGGAAAATCCCATAGGGCAAAACTCCACTTAGGGTTAGGGTTAGCTCTCCATGAATCCGCAGAGCAAAACGGACATCGCCATTGGACTCGGAGGCCGTCGGTATGGTTAAGAGTGGACACGCCTTCCGAGTCGGCCTTATGTACTTTTTCTGGAAAAATGCATGGGAAAATCCCATAGGGCAAAATTCCACTTAGGGTTAGGGTTAGCTCTCCATGAATCCGCAGAGCAAAACAGATATCGCCATTGGACTCAGAGCCCATCGGTATGGTTAGGAGGGGGCAACCCTTCTGAGTCGGCCTTATGTACATTCCCTGGCAAAATGCATGGGAAAATCCCATAGGGCAAAATTCCACTTAGGGTTAGGGTTAGCTCTCCATGAATCCGCAGAACAAAACGGACATCGCCATTGGACTCGGAGACCGTCGGTATGGTTAGGAGTGGACACGCCTTCCGTGTCGGCCTTATGTACATTCCCTGGCAAAATGCATGGGAAAATCCCATAGGGCAAAATTCCACTTAGGGTTAGGGTTAGCTCTCCATGAATCCGCAGAGCAAAACGGATATCGCCATTGGACTCGGAGCCCGTCGGTATGGTTAGGAGGGCACACGCCTTGCGAGTCGGACTTATGTACATTCCCTGGCAAAATGCATGGGAAATTCCCATAGGACAAAATTCCACTTAGGGTTAGGGTTAGCTCTCCATGAATCCGCAGAGCAAAACGGACATCGCCATTGGACTCGGGGCCCATCGGTAGGGTTAGGAGGGGGCACGTCTTGCGAGTCGGACTTATGTACATTCACTGGCAAAATGCATGGGAAAATCCCATAGGGCAAAATTCCCCTTAGGGTTAGGGTTAGCTCTCCATGAATCCGCAGAGCAAAACAGACATCGCCATTGCACTCGGAGCCCTTCGGTATGGTTAGGAGGGGACACACCTTCCGAGTCGGCCTTATGTACATTCCCTGGCAAAATACATGGGAAAATCCCATAGGGCAAAATTCCACTTAGGGTTAGGGTTAGCTCTCCATGAATCCGCAGAGCAAAACGGACATCGCCATTGGACTCGGAGACCGTCGGTATGGTTAGGAGTGGACACGCCTTCCGAGTCGGCCTTATGTACTTTTTCTGGAAAAATGCATGGGAAAATCCCATAGGGCAAAATTCCACTTAGGGTTAGGGTTAGCTGTCCATGAATCCGCAGAGCAAAACGGACATCGCCAATGGACTCGGACGCCATCGGTATGGTTAGGAGGTGACACACCTTGCGAGTCGGACTTATATAAATTCCCTGGCAAAATGCATTGGAAAATCCCATAGGGCAAAACTCCACTTAGGGTTAGGGTTAGCTCTCCATGAATCCGCAGAGCAAAACGGACATCGCCATTGGACTCGGAGGCCGTCGGTATGGTTAAGAGTGGACACGCCTTCCGAGTCGGCCTTATGTACTTTTTCTGGAAAAATGCATGGGAAAATCCCATAGGGCAAAATTCCACTTAGGGTTAGGGTTAGCTCTCCATGAATCCGCAGAGCAAAACAGATATCGCCATTGGACTCAGAGCCCATCGGTATGGTTAGGAGGGGGCAACCCTTCTGAGTCGGCCTTATGTACATTCCCTGGCAAAATGCATGGGAAAATCCCATAGGGCAAAATTCCACTTAGGGTTAGGGTTAGCTCTCCATGAATCCGCAGAACAAAACGGACATCGCCATTGGACTCGGAGACCGTCGGTATGGTTAGGAGTGGACACGCCTTCCGTGTCGGCCTTATGTACATTCCCTGGCAAAATGCATGGGAAAATCCCATAGGGCAAAATTCCACTTAGGGTTAGGGTTAGCTCTCCATGAATCCGCAGAGCAAAACGGATATCGCCATTGGACTCGGAGCCCGTCGGTATGGTTAGGAGGGCACACGCCTTGCGAGTCGGACTTATGTACATTCCCTGGCAAAATGCATGGGAAATTCCCATAGGACAAAATTCCACTTAGGGTTAGGGTTAGCTCTCCATGAATCCGCAGAGCAAAACGGACATCGCCATTGGACTCGGGGCCCATCGGTAGGGTTAGGAGGGGGCACGTCTTGCGAGTCGGACTTATGTACATTCACTGGCAAAATGCATGGGAAAATCCCATAGGGCAAAATTCCCCTTAGGGTTAGGGTTAGCTCTCCATGAATCCGCAGAGCAAAACAGACATCGCCATTGCACTCGGAGCCCTTCGGTATGGTTAGGAGGGGACACACCTTGCGAGTCGGACTTATATAAATTCCCTGGCAAAATGCATGGGAATATCCCATAGGGCAAAATTCGACTTAGGGTTAGGGTTAGCGCTCCATGAATCCGCAGAGCAAAACGGACATCGCCATTGGACTCGGAGCCTGTCGGTAGGGTTAGGAGGGGACACGCCTTGCGAGTCGGCCTTATGTACTTTTCCTGGGAAAATGAATGGGAAAATCACATAGGGCAAAATTCCACTTAGGGTTAGGGTTAGCTCTCCATGAATCCCCAGAGCAAAACGGACATCGCCATTGGACTCGGAGCCCGTCACTATGGTTAGGGGGGGACACGCTTTGCGAGTCGGACTTATGTACATTCCCTGGCAAAATGCATGGGAAAATCCTATAAGGCAAAATTCCACTTAGGGTTAGGGTTAGCTCTCCATGAATCCGCACAGCAAAACGGACATCGCCATTGGACTCGGAGCCCATCGGTATGGTTAGGAGGGGATACGACTTCCGAGTCGGCCTTATGTACTTTTTCTGGAAAAATGCATGGGAAAATCCCATAGGGAAAAATTCCACTTAGGGTTAGGGTTAGCTCTCCATGAATCCGCAGAGCAAAACGGATATCGCCATTGGACTCAGAGCCCATCGGTATGGTTAGGAGGGGGCAACCCTTCTGAGTCGGCCTTATGTACATTCCCTGGCAAAATGCATGGGGAAATCCCATAGGGCAAAATAACACTTAGGGTTAGGGTTAGCTCTCCATGAATCCGCAGAGCAAAACGGATATCGCCATTGGACTCGGAGACCGTCGGTATGGTTAGGAGTGGACACGCCTTCCTAGTCGGCCTTATGTACTTTTTCTGGAAAAATGCATGGGAAAATCCCATAGGGCAAAATTCCACTTACGGTTAGGGTTAGCTCTCCATGATCCGCAGAGCAAAACGGACATCGCCATTGGACTCAGGGCCCATCGGTATGGTTAGGAGGGGGCACGTCTTGCGAGTCGGACTTATGTACATTCACTGGCAAAATGCATGGGAAAATCCCATAGGGCAAAATTCCCCTTAGGGTTAGGGTTAGCTCTCCATGAATCCACAGAGCAAAACAGACATCGCCATTGGACTCGGAGACCGTCGGTATGGTTAGGAGTGGACACACCTTCCGAGTCGGCCTTATGTACTTTTTCTGGAAAAATGCATGGGAAAATCCCATAGGGCAAAATGCCACTTAGGGTTAGGGTTAGCTCTCCATGAATCCGCAGAGCAAAACGGACATCGCCATTGGACACGGAGCCCGTCGGTATGGTTAGGAGGGGACACACCTTGCGAGTCGGACTTATATAAATTCCCTGGCAAAATGCATGGGAATATCCCATAGGGCAAAATTCGACTTAGGGTTAGGGTTAGCTCTCCATGATTCCGCAGAGCAAAACAGACATCGCCATTGGACTCGGAGACCGTCGGTATGGTTAGGAGTGGACACACCTTCCGAGTCGGCCTTATGTACTTTTTCTGGAAAAATGCATGGGAAAATCCCATAGGGCAAAATTCCACTTAGGGTTAGGGTTAGCTCTCCATGAATCCGCAGAGCAAAATAGACATCGCCATTGGACTCGGAGACTGTCGGTATGGTTAGGAGTGGACACACCTTCCGAGTCGGCCTTATGTACTTTTTCTGGAAAAATTCATGGGAAAATCCCATAGGGCAAAATTCCACTTAGGGTTAGGGTTAGCTCTCCAAGAATCCGCAGAGCAAAACGGACATCGCCATTGGACTCGGAGCCCATCGGTATGGTTAGGAGGGGATATGCCTTCCGAGTCGGCCTTATGTACTTTTTCTGGAAAAATACATGGGAAAATCCCATAGGGAAAAATTCCACTTAGGGTTATGGTTAGCTCTCCATGAATCCGCAGAGCAAAACCGATATCGCCATTGGACTCAGAGCCCATCGGTATGGTTAGGAGGGGGCAACCCTTCTGAGTCGGCCTTATGTACATTCCCTGGCAAAATGCATGGGGAAATCCCATAGGGCAAAATAACACTTAGGGTTAGGGTTAGCTCTCCATGAATCCGCAGAGCAAAACGGATATCGCCATTGGACTCGGAGACCGTCGGTATGGTTAGGAGTGGACATGCCTTCCTAGTCGGCCTTATGTACTTTTTCTGGAAAAATGCATGGGAAAATCCCATAGGGCAAAATTCCACTTAGGGTTAGGGTTAGCTCTCCATGAATCTGCAGAGCAAAACGGACATCGCCATTGGACTCGGGGCCCATCGGTATGGTTAGGAGGGGGCACGTCTTGCGAGTCGGACTTATGTACATTCACTGGCAAAATGCATGGGAAAATCCCATAAGGCAAAATTCCACTTAGGGTTAGGGTTAGCTCTCCATGAATCCGCAGAGCAAAACAGACATCGCCATTGGACTCGGAGACTGTCGGTATGGTTAGGAGTGGACACACCTTCCGAGTCGGCCTTATGTACTTTTTCTGGAAAAATTCATGGGAAAATCCCATAGGGCAAAATTCCACTTAGGGTTAGGGTTAGCTCTCCATGAATCCGCAGAGGAAAACGGAAATCGCCATTGGACACGGAGCCCGTCGGTATGGTTAGGAGGGGACACACCTTGCGAGTCGGACTTATATAAATTCCCTGGCAAAATGCATGGGAATATCCCATAGGGCAAAATTCGACTTAGGGTTAGGGTTAGCTCTCCATGAATCCGCAGAGCAAAACAGACATCGCCATTGGACTCGGAGACCGTCGGTATGGTTAGGAGTGGACACAGCTTCCGAGTCGGCCTTATGTACATTCCCTGGCAAAATACATGGGAAAATCCCATAGGGCAAAATTCCACTTAGGGTTAGGGTTAGCTCTCCATGAATCCGCAGAGCAAAACGGACATCGCCATTGGACTCGGAGACCGTCGGTATGGTTAGGAGTGGACACGCCTTCCGAGTCGGCCTTATGTACTTTTTCTGGAAAAATGCATGGGAAAATCCCATAGGGCAAAATTCCACTTAGGGTTAGGGTTAGCTCTCCATGAATCCGCAGAGCAAAATGGACATCGCCAATGGACTCGGACGCCATCGGTATGGTTAGGAGGTGACACACCTTGCGAGTCGGACTTATATAAATTCCCTGGCAAAATGCATTGGAAAATCCCATAGGGCAAAACTCCACTTAGGGTTAGGGTTAGCTCTCCATGAATCCGCAGAGCAAAACGGACATCGCCACTGGACTCGGAGGCCGTCGGTATGGTTAAGAGTGGACACGCCTTCCGAGTCGGCCTTATGTACTTTTTCTGGAAAAATGCATGGGAAAATCCCATAGGGCAAAATTCCACTTAGGGTTAGGGTTAGCTCTCCATGAATCCGCAGAGCAAAACGGATATCGCCATTGGACTCAGAGCCCATCGGTATGGTTAGGAGGGGGCAACCCTTCTGAGTCGGCCTTATGTACATTCCCTGGCAAAATGCATGGGGAAATCCCATAGGGCAAAATAACACTTAGGGTTAGGGTTAGCTCTCCATGAATCCGCAGAGCAAAACGGATATCGCCATTGGACTCGGAGACCGTCGGTATGGTTAGGAGTGGACACGCCTTCCTAGTCGGCCTTATGTACTTTTTCTGGAAAAATGCATGGGAAAATCCCATAGGGCAAAATTCCACTTAGGGTTAGGGTTAGCTCTCCATGAATCCGCAGAGCAAAACGGACATCGCCATTGGACTCGGGGCCCATCGGTATGGTTACGAGGGGGCACGTCTTGCGAGTCGGACTTATGTACATTCATTGGAAAAATGCATGGGAAAATCCCATAGGGCAAAATTCCACTTAGGGTTAGGGTTAGCTCTCCATGAATCCGCAGAGCAAAACAGACATCGCCATTGGACTCGGAGACTGTCGGTATGGTTAGGAGTGGACACACCTTCCGAGTCGGCCTTATGTACTTTTTCTGGAAAAATTCATGGGAAAATCCCATAGGGCAAAATTCCACTTAGGGTTAGGGTTAGCTCTCCATGAATCCGCAGAGCAAAACGGAAATCGCCATTGGACACGGAGCCCGTCGGTATGGTTAGGAGGGGACACACCTTGCGAGTCGGACTTATATAAATTCCCTGGCAAAATGCATGGGAATATCCCATAGGGCAAAATTCGACTTAGGGTTAGGGTTAGCTGTCCATGAATCCGCAGAGCAAAACGGACATCGCCAATGGACTCGGACGCCATCGGTATGGTTAGGAGGTGACACACCTTGCGAGTCGGACTTATATAAATTCCCTGGCAAAATGCATTGGAAAATCCCATAGGGCAAAACTCCACTTAGGGTTAGGGTTAGCTCTCCATGAATCCGCAGAGCAAAACGGACATCGCCATTGGACTCGGAGGCCGTCGGTATGGTTAAGAGTGGACACGCCTTCCGAGTCGGCCTTATGTACTTTTTCTGGAAAAATGCATGGGAAAATCCCATAGGGCAAAATTCCACTTAGGGTTAGGGTTAGCTCTCCATGAATCCGCAGAGCAAAACAGATATCGCCATTGGACTCAGAGCCCATCGGTATGGTTAGGAGGGGGCAACCCTTCTGAGTCGGCCTTATGTACATTCCCTGGCAAAATGCATGGGAAAATCCCATAGGGCAAAATTCCACTTAGGGTTAGGGTTAGCTCTCCATGAATCCGCAGAACAAAACGGACATCGCCATTGGACTCGGAGACCGTCGGTATGGTTAGGAGTGGACACGCCTTCCGTGTCGGCCTTATGTACATTCCCTGGCAAAATGCATGGGAAAATCCCATAGGGCAAAATTCCACTTAGGGTTAGGGTTAGCTCTCCATGAATCCGCAGAGCAAAACGGATATCGCCATTGGACTCGGAGCCCGTCGGTATGGTTAGGAGGGCACACGCCTTGCGAGTCGGACTTATGTACATTCCCTGGCAAAATGCATGGGAAATTCCCATAGGGCAAAATTCCACTTAGGGTTAGGGTTAGCTCTCCATGAATCCGCAGAGCAAAACGGACATCGCCATTGGACTCGGGGCCCATCGGTAGGGTTAGGAGGGGGCACGTCTTGCGAGTCGGACTTATGTACATTCACTGGCAAAATGCATGGGAAAATCCCATAGGGCAAAACTCCACTTAGGGTTAGGGTTAGCTCTCCATGAATCCGCAGAGCAAAACGGACATCGCCATTGGACTCGGAGGCCGTCGGTATGGTTAAGAGTGGACACGCCTTCCGAGTCGGCCTTATGTACTTTTTCTGGAAAAATGCATGGGAAAATCCCATAGGGCAAAATTCCACTTAGGGTTAGGGTTAGCTCTCCATGAATCCGCAGAGCAAAACGGATATCGCCATTGGACTCAGAGCCCATCGGTATGGTTAGGAGGGGGCAACCCTTCTGAGTCGGCCTTATGTACATTCCCTGGCAAAATGCATGGGGAAATCCCATAGGGCAAAATAACACTTAGGGTTAGGGTTAGCTCTCCATGAATCCGCAGAGCAAAACGGATATCGCCATTGGACTCGGAGACCGTCGGTATGGTTAGGAGTGGACACGCCTTCCTAGTCGGCCTTATGTACTTTTTCTGGAAAAATGCATGGGAAAATCCCATAGGGCAAAATTCCACTTAGGGTTAGGGTTAGCTCTCCATGAATCCGCAGAGCAAAACGGACATCGCCATTGGACTCGGAGGCCGTCGGTATGGTTAAGAGTGGACACGCCTTCCGAGTCGGCCTTATGTACTTTTTCTGGAAAAATGCATGGGAAAATCCCATAGGGCAAAATTCCACTTAGGGTTAGGGTTAGCTCTCCATGAATCCGCAGAGCAAAACAGATATCGCCATTGGACTCAGAGCCCATCGGTATGGTTAGGAGGGGGCAACCCTTCTGAGTCGGCCTTATGTACATTCCCTGGCAAAATGCATGGGAAAATCCCATAGGGCAAAATTCCACTTAGGGTTAGGGTTAGCTCTCCATGAATCCGCAGAACAAAACGGACATCGCCATTGGACTCGGAGACCGTCGGTATGGTTAGGAGTGGACACGCCTTCCGTGTCGGCCTTATGTACATTCCCTGGCAAAATGCATGGGAAAATCCCATAGGGCAAAATTCCACTTAGGGTTAGGGTTAGCTCTCCATGAATCCGCAGAGCAAAACGGATATCGCCATTGGACTCGGAGCCCGTCGGTATGGTTAGGAGGGCACACGCCTTGCGAGTCGGACTTATGTACATTCCCTGGCAAAATGCATGGGAAATTCCCATAGGGCAAAATTCCACTTAGGGTTAGGGTTAGCTCTCCATGAATCCGCAGAGCAAAACGGACATCGCCATTGGACTCGGGGCCCATCGGTAGGGTTAGGAGGGGGCACGTCTTGCGAGTCGGACTTATGTACATTCACTGGCAAAATGCATGGGAAAATCCCATAGGGCAAAATTCCCCTTAGGGTTAGGGTTAGCTCTCCATGAATCCGCAGAGCAAAACAGACATCGCCATTGCACTCGGAGCCCTTCGGTATGTTTAGGAGGGGACACACCTTGCGAGTCGGACTTATATAAATTCCCTGGCAAAATGCATGGGAATATCCCATAGGGCAAAATTCGACTTAGGGTTAGGGTTAGCGCTCCATGAATCCGCAGAGCAAAACGGACATCGCCATTGGACTCGGAGCCTGTCGGTAGGGTTAGGAGGGGACACGCCTTGCGAGTCGGCCTTATGTACTTTTCCTGGGAAAATGAATGGGAAAATCACATAGGGCAAAATTCCACTTAGGGTTAGGATTAGCTCTCCATGAATCCCCAGAGCAAAACGGACATCGCCATTGGACTCGGAGCCCGTCACTATGGTTAGGGGGGGACACGCTTTGCGAGTCGGACTTATGTACATTCCCTGGCAAAATGCATGGGAAAATCCTATAAGGCAAAATTCCACTTAGGGTTAGGGTTAGCTCTCCATGAATCCGCACAGCAAAACGGACATCGCCATTGGACTCGGAGCCCATCGGTATGGTTAGGAGGGGATACGACTTCCGAGTCGGCCTTATGTACTTTTTCTGGAAAAATGCATGGGAAAATCCCATAGGGAAAAATTCCACTTAGGGTTAGGGTTAGCTCTCCATGAATCCGCAGAGCAAAACGGATATCGCCATTGGACTCAGAGCCCATCGGTATGGTTAGGAGGGGGCAACCCTTCTGAGTCGGCCTTATGTACATTCCCTGGCAAAATGCATGGGGAAATCCCATAGGGCAAAATAACACTTAGGGTTAGGGTTAGCTCTCCATGAATCCGCAGAGCAAAACGGATATCGCCATTGGACTCGGAGACCGTCGGTATGGTTAGGAGTGGACACGCCTTCCTAGTCGGCCTTATGTACTTTTTCTGGAAAAATGCATGGGAAAATCCCATAGGGCAAAATTCCACTTACGGTTAGGGTTAGCTCTCCATGATCCGCAGAGCAAAACGGACATCGCCATTGGACTCAGGGCCCATCGGTATGGTTAGGAGGGGGCACGTCTTGCGAGTCGGACTTATGTACATTCACTGGCAAAATGCATGGGAAAATCCCATAGGGCAAAATTCCCCTTAGGGTTAGGGTTAGCTCTCCATGAATCCACAGAGCAAAACAGACATCGCCATTGGACTCGGAGACCGTCGGTATGGTTAGGAGTGGACACACCTTCCGAGTCGGCCTTATGTACTTTTTCTGGAAAAATGCATGGGAAAATCCCATAGGGCAAAATGCCACTTAGGGTTAGGGTTAGCTCTCCATGAATCCGCAGAGCAAAACGGACATCGCCATTGGACTCGGAGCCCGTCGGTATGGTTAGGAGGGCACACGCCTTGCGAGTCGGACTTATGTACATTCCCTGGCAAAATGCATGGGAAATTCCCATAGGGCAAAATTCCACTTAGGGTTAGGGTTAGCTCTCCATGAATCCGCAGAGCAAAACGGACATCGCCATTGGACTCGGGGCCCATCGGTAGGGTTAGGAGGGGGCACGTCTTGCGAGTCGGACTTATGTACATTCACTGGCAAAATGCATGGGAAAATCCCATAGGGCAAAACTCCACTTAGGGTTAGGGTTAGCTCTCCATGAATCCGCAGAGCAAAACGGACATCGCCATTGGACTCGGAGGCCGTCGGTATGGTTAAGAGTGGACACGCCTTCCGAGTCGGCCTTATGTACTTTTTCTGGAAAAATGCATGGGAAAATCCCATAGGGCAAAATTCCACTTAGGGTTAGGGTTAGCTCTCCATGAATCCGCAGAGCAAAACGGATATCGCCATTGGACTCAGAGCCCATCGGTATGGTTAGGAGGGGGCAACCCTTCTGAGTCGGCCTTATGTACATTCCCTGGCAAAATGCATGGGGAAATCCCATAGGGCAAAATAACACTTAGGGTTAGGGTTAGCTCTCCATGAATCCGCAGAGCAAAACGGATATCGCCATTGGACTCGGAGACCGTCGGTATGGTTAGGAGTGGACACGCCTTCCTAGTCGGCCTTATGTACTTTTTCTGGAAAAATGCATGGGAAAATCCCATAGGGCAAAATTCCACTTAGGGTTAGGGTTAGCTCTCCATGAATCCGCAGAGCAAAACGGACATCGCCATTGGACTCGGAGGCCGTCGGTATGGTTAAGAGTGGACACGCCTTCCGAGTCGGCCTTATGTACTTTTTCTGGAAAAATGCATGGGAAAATCCCATAGGGCAAAATTCCACTTAGGGTTAGGGTTAGCTCTCCATGAATCCGCAGAGCAAAACAGATATCGCCATTGGACTCAGAGCCCATCGGTATGGTTAGGAGGGGGCAACCCTTCTGAGTCGGCCTTATGTACATTCCCTGGCAAAATGCATGGGAAAATCCCATAGGGCAAAATTCCACTTAGGGTTAGGGTTAGCTCTCCATGAATCCGCAGAACAAAACGGACATCGCCATTGGACTCGGAGACCGTCGGTATGGTTAGGAGTGGACACGCCTTCCGTGTCGGCCTTATGTACATTCCCTGGCAAAATGCATGGGAAAATCCCATAGGGCAAAATTCCACTTAGGGTTAGGGTTAGCTCTCCATGAATCCGCAGAGCAAAACGGATATCGCCATTGGACTCGGAGCCCGTCGGTATGGTTAGGAGGGCACACGCCTTGCGAGTCGGACTTATGTACATTCCCTGGCAAAATGCATGGGAAATTCCCATAGGGCAAAATTCCACTTAGGGTTAGGGTTAGCTCTCCATGAATCCGCAGAGCAAAACGGACATCGCCATTGGACTAGGGGCCCATCGGTAGGGTTAGGAGGGGGCACGTCTTGCGAGTCGGACTTATGTACATTCACTGGCAAAATGCATGGGAAAATCCCATAGGGCAAAATTCCCCTTAGGGTTAGGGTTAGCTCTCCATGAATCCGCAGAGCAAAACAGACATCGCCATTGCACTCGGAGCCCTTCGGTATGGTTAGGAGGGGACACACCTTGCGAGTCGGACTTATATAAATTCCCTGGCAAAATGCATGGGAATATCCCATAGGGCAAAATTCGACTTAGGGTTAGGGTTAGCGCTCCATGAATCCGCAGAGCAAAACGGACATCGCCATTGGACTCGGAGCCTGTCGGTAGGGTTAGGAGGGGACACGCCTTGCGAGTCGGCCTTATGTACTTTTCCTGGGAAAATGAATGGGAAAATCACATAGGGCAAAATTCCACTTAGGGTTAGGATTAGCTCTCCATGAATCCCCAGAGCAAAACGGACATCGCCATTGGACTCGGAGCCCGTCACTATGGTTAGGGGGGGACACGCTTTGCGAGTCGGACTTATGTACATTCCCTGGCAAAATGCATGGGAAAATCCTATAAGGCAAAATTCCACTTAGGGTTAGGGTTAGCTCTCCATGAATCCGCACAGCAAAACGGACATCGCCATTGGACTCGGAGCCCATCGGTATGGTTAGGAGGGGATACGACTTCCGAGTCGGCCTTATGTACTTTTTCTGGAAAAATGCATGGGAAAATCCCATAGGGAAAAATTCCACTTAGGGTTAGGGTTAGCTCTCCATGAATCCGCAGAGCAAAACGGATATCGCCATTGGACTCAGAGCCCATCGGTATGGTTAGGAGGGGGCAACCCTTCTGAGTCGGCCTTATGTACATTCCCTGGCAAAATGCATGGGGAAATCCCATAGGGCAAAATAACACTTAGGGTTAGGGTTAGCTCTCCATGAATCCGCAGAGCAAAACGGATATCGCCATTGGACTCGGAGACCGTCGGTATGGTTAGGAGTGGACACGCCTTCCTAGTCGGCCTTATGTACTTTTTCTGGAAAAATGCATGGGAAAATCCCATAGGGCAAAATTCCACTTACGGTTAGGGTTAGCTCTCCATGATCCGCAGAGCAAAACGGACATCGCCATTGGACTCAGGGCCCATCGGTATGGTTAGGAGGGGGCACGTCTTGCGAGTCGGACTTATGTACATTCACTGGCAAAATGCATGGGAAAATCCCATAGGGCAAAATTCCCCTTAGGGTTAGGGTTAGCTCTCCATGAATCCACAGAGCAAAACAGACATCGCCATTGGACTCGGAGACCGTCGGTATGGTTAGGAGTGGACACACCTTCCGAGTCGGCCTTATGTACTTTTTCTGGAAAAATGCATGGGAAAATCCCATAGGGCAAAATGCCACTTAGGGTTAGGGTTAGCTCTCCATGAATCCGCAGAGCAAAACGGACATCGCCATTGGACACGGAGCCCGTCGGTATGGTTAGGAGGGGACACACCTTGCGAGTCGGACTTATATAAATTCCCTGGCAAAATGCATGGGAATATCCCATAGGGCAAAATTCGACTTAGGGTTAGGGTTAGCTCTCCATGATTCCGCAGAGCAAAACAGACATCGCCATTGGACTCGGAGACCGTCGGTATGGTTAGGAGTGGACACGCCTTCCTAGTCGGCCTTATGTACTTTTTCTGGAAAAATGCATGGGAAAATCCCATAGGGCAAAATTCCACTTAGGGTTAGGGTTAGCTCTCCATGAATCCGCAGAGCAAAACGGACATCGCCATTGGACTCGGGGCCCATCGGTATGGTTACGAGGGGGCACGTCTTGCGAGTCGGACTTATGTACATTCATTGGAAAAATGCATGGGAAAATCCCATAGGGCAAAATTCCACTTAGGGTTAGGGTTAGCTCTCCATGAATCCGCAGAGCAAAACAGACATCGCCATTGGACTCGGAGACTGTCGGTATGGTTAGGAGTGGACACACCTTCCGAGTCGGCCTTATGTACTTTTTCTGGAAAAATTCATGGGAAAATCCCATAGGGCAAAATTCCACTTAGGGTTAGGGTTAGCTCTCCATGAATCCGCAGAGCAAAACGGAAATCGCCATTGGACACGGAGCCCGTCGGTATGGTTAGGAGGGGACACACCTTGCGAGTCGGACTTATATAAATTCCCTGGCAAAATGCATGGGAATATCCCATAGGGCAAAATTCGACTTAGGGTTAGGGTTAGCTCTCCATGAATCCGCAGAGCAAAACAGACATCGCCATTGGACTCGGAGACCGTCGGTATGGTTAGGAGTGGATACAGCTTCCGAGTCGGCCTTATGTACATTCCCTGGCAAAATACATGGGAAAATCCCATAGGGCAAAATTCCACTTAGGGTTAGGGTTAGCTCTCCATGAATCCGCAGAGCAAAACGGACATCGCCATTGGACTCGGAGACCGTCGGTATGGTTAGGAGTGGACACGCCTTCCGAGTCGGCCTTATGTACTTTTTCTGGAAAAATGCATGGGAAAATCCCATAGGGCAAAATTCCACTTAGGGTTAGGGTTAGCTGTCCATGAATCCGCAGAGCAAAACGGACATGGCCAATGGACTCGGACGCCATCGGTATGGTTAGGAGGTGACACACCTTGCGAGTCGGACTTATATAAATTCCCTGGCAAAATGCATTGGAAAATCCCATAGGGCAAAACTCCACTTAGGGTTAGGGTTAGCTCTCCATGAATCCGCAGAGCAAAACGGACATCGCCATTGGACTCGGAGGCCGTCGGTATGGTTAAGAGTGGACACGCCTTCCGAGTCGGCCTTATGTACTTTTTCTGGAAAAATGCATGGGAAAATCCCATAGGGCAAAATTCCACTTAGGGTTAGGGTTAGCTCTCCATGAATCCGCAGAGCAAAACAGATATCGCCATTGGACTCAGAGCCCATCGGTATGGTTAGGAGGGGGCAACCCTTCTGAGTCGGCCTTATGTACATTCCCTGGCAAAATGCATGGGAAATTCCCATAGGACAAAATTCCACTTAGGGTTAGGGTTAGCTCTCCATGAATCCGCAAAGCAAAACGGACATCGCCATTGGACTCGGGGCCCATCGGTAGGGTTAGGAGGGGGCACGTCTTGCGAGTCGGACTTATGTACATTCACTGGCAAAATGCATGGGAAAATCCCATAGGGCAAAATTCCCCTTAGGGTTAGGGTTAGCTCTCCATGAATCCGCAGAGCAAAACAGACATCGCCATTGCACTCGGAGCCCTTCGGTATGGTTAGGAGGGGACACACCTTGCGAGTCGGACTTATATAAATTCCCTGGCAAAATGCATGGGAATATCCCATAGGGCAAAATTCGACTTAGGGTTAGGGTTAGCGCTCCATGAATCCGCAGAGCAAAACGGACATCGCCATTGGACTCGGAGCCTGTCGGTAGGGTTAGGAGGGGACACGCCTTGCGAGTCGGCCTTATGTACTTTTCCTGGGAAAATGAATGGGAAAATCACATAGGGCAAAATTCCACTTAGGGTTAGGATTAGCTCTCCATGAATCCCCAGAGCAAAACGGACATCGCCATTGGACTCGGAGCCCGTCACTATGGTTAGGGGGGGACACGCTTTGCGAGTCGGACTTATGTACATTCCCTGGCAAAATGCATGGGAAAATCCTATAAGGCAAAATTCCACTTAGGGTTAGGGTTAGCTCTCCATGAATCCGCACAGCAAAACGGACATCGCCATTGGACTCGGAGCCCATCGGTATGGTTAGGAGGGGATACGACTTCCGAGTCGGCCTTATGTACTTTTTCTGGAAAAATGCATGGGAAAATCCCATAGGGAAAAATTCCACTTAGGGTTAGGGTTAGCTCTCCATGAATCCGCAGAGCAAAACGGATATCGCCATTGGACTCAGAGCCCATCGGTATGGTTAGGAGGGGGCAACCCTTCTGAGTCGGCCTTATGTACATTCCCTGGCAAAATGCATGGGGAAATCCCATAGGGCAAAATAACACTTAGGGTTAGGGTTAGCTCTCCATGAATCCGCAGAGCAAAACGGATATCGCCATTGGACTCGGAGACCCTCGGTATGGTTAGGAGTGGACACGCCTTCCTAGTCGGCCTTATGTACTTTTTCTGGAAAAATGCATGGGAAAATCCCATAGGGCAAAATTCCACTTACGGTTAGGGTTAGCTCTCCATGATCCGCAGAGCAAAACGGACATCGCCATTGGACTCAGGGCCCATCGGTATGGTTAGGAGGGGGCACGTCTTGCGAGTCGGACTTATGTACATTCACTGGCAAAATGCATGGGAAAATCCCATAGGGCAAAATTCCCCTTAGGGTTAGGGTTAGCTCTCCATGAATCCACAGAGCAAAACAGACATCGCCATTGGACTCGGAGACCGTCGGTATGGTTAGGAGTGGACACACCTTCCGAGTCGGCCTTATGTACTTTTTCTGGAAAAATGCATGGGAAAATCCCATAGGGCAAAATGCCACTTAGGGTTAGGGTTAGCTCTCCATGAATCCGCAGAGCAAAACGGACATCGCCATTGGACACGGAGCCCGTCGGTATGGTTAGGAGGGGACACACCTTGCGAGTCGGACTTATATAAATTCCCTGGCAAAATGCATGGGAATATCCCATAGGGCAAAATTCGACTTAGGGTTAGGGTTAGCTCTCCATGATTCCGCAGAGCAAAACAGACATCGCCATTGGACTCGGAGACCGTCGGTATGGTTAGGAGTGGACACACCTTCCGAGTCGGCCTTATGTACTTTTTCTGGAAAAATGCATGGGAAAATCCCATAGGGCAAAATTCCACTTAGGGTTAGGGTTAGCTCTCCATGAATCCGCAGAGCAAAATAGACATCGCCATTGGACTCGGAGACTGTCGGTATGGTTAGGAGTGGACACACCTTCCGAGTCGGCCTTATGTACTTTTTCTGGAAAAATTCATGGGAAAATCCCATAGGGCAAAATTCCACTTAGGGTTAGGGTTAGCTCTCCAAGAATCCGCAGAGCAAAACGGACATCGCCATTGGACTCGGAGCCCATCGGTATGGTTAGGAGGGGATATGCCTTCCGAGTCGGCCTTATGTACTTTTTCTGGAAAAATACATGGGAAAATCCCATAGGGAAAAATTCCACTTAGGGTTATGGTTAGCTCTCCATGAATCCGCAGAGCAAAACCGATATCGCCATTGGACTCAGAGCCCATCGGTATGGTTAGGAGGGGGCAACCCTTCTGAGTCGGCCTTATGTACATTCCCTGGCAAAATGCATGGGGAAATCCCATAGGGCAAAATAACACTTAGGGTTAGGGTTAGCTCTCCATGAATCCGCAGAGCAAAACGGATATCGCCATTGGACTCGGAGACCGTCGGTATGGTTAGGAGTGGACACGCCTTCCTAGTCGGCCTTATGTACTTTTTCTGGAAAAATGCATGGGAAAATCCCATAGGGCAAAATTCCACTTAGGGTTAGGGTTAGCTCTCCATGAATCTGCAGAGCAAAACGGACATCGCCATTGGACTCGGGGCCCATTGGTATGGTTAGGAGGGGGCACGTCTTGCGAGTCGGACTTATGTACATTCACTGGCAAAATGCATGGGAAAATCCCATAAGGCAAAATTCCACTTAGGGTTAGGGTTAGCTCTCCATGAATCCGCAGAGCAAAACAGACATCGCCATTGGACTCGGAGACTGTCGGTATGGTTAGGAGTGGACACACCTTCCGAGTCGGCCTTATGTACTTTTTCTGGAAAAATTCATGGGAAAATCCCATAGGGCAAAATTCCACTTAGGGTTAGGGTTAGCTCTCCATGAATCCGCAGAGCAAAACGGAAATCGCCATTGGACACGGAGCCCGTCGGTATGGTTAGGAGGGGACACACCTTGCGAGTCGGACTTATATAAATTCCCTGGCAAAATGCATGGGAATATCCCATAGGGCAAAATTCGACTTAGGGTTAGGGTTAGCTCTCCATGAATCCGCAGAGCAAAACAGACATCGCCATTGGACTCGGAGACCGTCGGTATGGTTAGGAGTGGACACAGCTTCCGAGTCGGCCTTATGTACATTCCCTGGCAAAATACATGGGAAAATCCCATAGGGCAAAATTCCACTTAGGGTTAGGGTTAGCTCTCCATGAATCCGCAGAGCAAAACGGACATCGCCATTGGACTCGGAGACCGTCGGTATGGTTAGGAGTGGACACGCCTTCCGAGTCGGCCTTATGTACTTTTTCTGGAAAAATGCATGGGAAAATCCCATAGGGCAAAATTCCACTTAGGGTTAGGGTTAGCTCTCCATGAATCCGCAGAGCAAAATGGACATCGCCAATGGACTCGGACGCCATCGGTATGGTTAGGAGGTGACACACCTTGCGAGTCGGACTTATATAAATTCCCTGGCAAAATGCATTGGAAAATCCCATAGGGCAAAACTCCACTTAGGGTTAGGGTTAGCTCTCCATGAATCCGCAGAGCAAAACGGACATCGCCATTGGACTCGGAGGCCGTCGGTATGGTTAAGAGTGGACACGCCTTCCGAGTCGGCCTTATGTACTTTTTCTGGAAAAATGCATGGGAAAATCCCATAGGGCAAAATTCCACTTAGGGTTAGGGTTAGCTCTCCATGAATCCGCAGAGCAAAACGGATATCGCCATTGGACTCAGAGCCCATCGGTATGGTTAGGAGGGGGCAACCCTTCTGAGTCGGCCTTATGTACATTCCCTGGCAAAATGCATGGGGAAATCCCATAGGGCAAAATAACACTTAGGGTTAGGGTTAGCTCTCCATGAATCCGCAGAGCAAAACGGATATCGCCATTGGACTCGGAGACCGTCGGTATGGTTAGGAGTGGACACGCCTTCCTAGTCGGCCTTATGTACTTTTTCTGGAAAAATGCATGGGAAAATCCCATAGGGCAAAATTCCACTTAGGGTTAGGGTTAGCTCTCCATGAATCCGCAGAGCAAAACGGACATCGCCATTGGACTCGGGGCCCATCGGTATGGTTACGAGGGGGCACGTCTTGCGAGTCGGACTTATGTACATTCATTGGAAAAATGCATGGGAAAATCCCATAGGGCAAAATTCCACTTAGGGTTAGGGTTAGCTCTCCATGAATCCGCAGAGCAAAACAGACATCGCCATTGGACTCGGAGACTGTCGGTATGGTTAGGAGTGGACACACCTTCCGAGTCGGCCTTATGTACTTTTTCTGGAAAAATTCATGGGAAAATCCCATAGGGCAAAATTCCACTTAGGGTTAGGGTTAGCTCTCCATGAATCCGCAGAGCAAAACGGAAATCGCCATTGGACACGGAGCCCGTCGGTATGGTTAGGAGGGGACACACCTTGCGAGTCGGACTTATATAAATTCCCTGGCAAAATGCATGGGAATATCCCATAGGGCAAAATTCGACTTAGGGTTAGGGTTAGCTGTCCATGAATCCGCAGAGCAAAACGGACATCGCCAATGGACTCGGACGCCATCGGTATGGTTAGGAGGTGACACACCTTGCGAGTCGGACTTATATAAATTCCCTGGCAAAATGCATTGGAAAATCCCATAGGGCAAAACTCCACTTAGGGTTAGGGTTAGCTCTCCATGAATCCGCAGAGCAAAACGGACATCGCCATTGGACTCGGAGGCCGTCGGTATGGTTAAGAGTGGACACGCCTTCCGAGTCGGCCTTATGTACTTTTTCTGGAAAAATGCATGGGAAAATCCCATAGGGCAAAATTCCACTTAGGGTTAGGGTTAGCTCTCCATGAATCCGCAGAGCAAAACAGATATCGCCATTGGACTCAGAGCCCATCGGTATGGTTAGGAGGGGGCAACCCTTCTGAGTCGGCCTTATGTACATTCCCTGGCAAAATGCATGGGAAAATCCCATAGGGCAAAATTCCACTTAGGGTTAGGGTTAGCTCTCCATGAATCCGCAGAACAAAACGGACATCGCCATTGGACTCGGAGACCGTCGGTATGGTTAGGAGTGGACACGCCTTCCGTGTCGGCCTTATGTACATTCCCTGGCAAAATGCATGGGAAAATCCCATAGGGCAAAATTCCACTTAGGGTTAGGGTTAGCTCTCCATGAATCCGCAGAGCAAAACGGATATCGCCATTGGACTCGGAGCCCGTCGGTATGGTTAGGAGGGCACACGCCTTGCGAGTCGGACTTATGTACATTCCCTGGCAAAATGCATGGGAAATTCCCATAGGGCAAAATTCCACTTAGGGTTAGGGTTAGCTCTCCATGAATCCGCAGAGCAAAACGGACATCGCCATTGGACTCGGGGCCCATCGGTAGGGTTAGGAGGGGGCACGTCTTGCGAGTCGGACTTATGTACATTCACTGGCAAAATGCATGGGAAAATCCCATAGGGCAAAACTCCACTTAGGGTTAGGGTTAGCTCTCCATGAATCCGCAGAGCAAAACGGACATCGCCATTGGACTCGGAGGCCGTCGGTATGGTTAAGAGTGGACACGCCTTCCGAGTCGGCCTTATGTACTTTTTCTGGAAAAATGCATGGGAAAATCCCATAGGGCAAAATTCCACTTAGGGTTAGGGTTAGCTCTCCATGAATCCGCAGAGCAAAACGGATATCGCCATTGGACTCAGAGCCCATCGGTATGGTTAGGAGGGGGCAACCCTTCTGAGTCGGCCTTATGTACATTCCCTGGCAAAATGCATGGGGAAATCCCATAGGGCAAAATAACACTTAGGGTTAGGGTTAGCTCTCCATGAATCCGCAGAGCAAAACGGATATCGCCATTGGACTCGGAGACCGTCGGTATGGTTAGGAGTGGACACGCCTTCCTAGTCGGCCTTATGTACTTTTTCTGGAAAAATGCATGGGAAAATCCCATAGGGCAAAATTCCACTTAGGGTTAGGGTTAGCTCTCCATGAATCCGCAGAGCAAAACGGACATCGCCATTGGACTCGGGGCCCATCGGTATGGTTACGAGGGGGCACGTCTTGCGAGTCGGTCTTATGTACATTCATTGGAAAAATGCATGGGAAAATCCCATAGGGCAAAATTCCACTTAGGGTTAGGGTTAGCTCTCCATGAATCCGCAGAGCAAAACAGACATCGCCATTGGACTCGGAGACTGTCGGTATGGTTAGGAGTGGACACACCTTCCGAGTCGGCCTTATGTACTTTTTCTGGAAAAATTCATGGGAAAATCCCATAGGGCAAAATTCCACTTAATCCGCAGAGCAAAACGGAAATCGCCATTGGACACGGAGCCCGTCGGTATGGTTAGGAGGGGACACACCTTGCGAGTCGGACTTATATAAATTCCCTGGCAAAATGCATGGGAATATCCCATAGGGCAAAATTCGACTTAGGGTTAGGGTTAGCTGTCCATGAATCCGCAGAGCAAAACGGACATCGCCAATGGACTCGGACGCCATCGGTATGGTTAGGAGGTGACACACCTTGCGAGTCGGACTTATATAAATTCCCTGGCAAAATGCATTGGAAAATCCCATAGGGCAAAACTCCACTTAGGGTTAGGGTTAGCTCTCCATGAATCCGCAGAGCAAAACGGACATCGCCATTGGACTCGGAGGCCGTCGGTATGGTTAAGAGTGGACACGCCTTCCGAGTCAGCCTTATGTACTTTTTCTGGAAAAATGCATGGGAAAATCCCATAGGGCAAAATTCCACTTAGGGTTAGGGTTAGCTCTCCATGAATCCGCAGAGCAAAACAGATATCGCCATTGGACTCAGAGCCCATCGGTATGGTTAGGAGGGGGCAACCCTTCTGAGTCGGCCTTATGTACATTCCCTGGCAAAATGCATGGGAAAATCCCATAGGGCAAAATTCCACTTAGGGTTAGGGTTAGCTCTCCATGAATCCGCAGAACAAAACGGACATCGCCATTGGACTCGGAGACCGTCGGTATGGTTAGGAGTGGACACGCCTTCCGTGTCGGCCTTATGTACATTCCCTGGCAAAATGCATGGGAAAATCCCATAGGGCAAAATTCCACTTAGGGTTAGGGTTAGCTCTCCATGAATCCGCAGAGCAAAACGGATATCGCCATTGGACTCGGAGCCCGTCGGTATGGTTAGGAGGGCACACGCCTTGCGAGTCGGACTTATGTACATTCCCTGGCAAAATGCATGGGAAATTCCCATAGGGCAAAATTCCACTTAGGGTTAGGGTTAGCTCTCCATGAATCCGCAGAGCAAAACGGACATCGCCATTGGACTCGGGGCCCATCGGTAGGGTTAGGAGGGGGCACGTCTTGCGAGTCGGACTTATGTACATTCACTGGCAAAATGCATGGGAAAATCCCATAGGGCAAAATTCCCCTTAGGGTTAGGGTTAGCTCTCCATGAATCCGCAGAGCAAAACAGACATCGCCATTGCACTCGGAGCCCTTCGGTATGGTTAGGAGGGGACACACCTTGCGAGTCGGACTTATATAAATTCCCTGGCAAAATGCATGGGAATATCCCATAGGGCAAAATTCGACTTAGGGTTAGGGTTAGCGCTCCATGAATCCGCAGAGCAAAACGGACATCGCCATTGGACTCGGAGCCTGTCGGTAGGGTTAGGAGGGGACACGCCTTGCGAGTCGGCCTTATGTACTTTTCCTGGGAAAATGAATGGGAAAATCACATAGGGCAAAATTCCACTTAGGGTTAGGATTAGCTCTCCATGAATCCCCAGAGCAAAACGGACATCGCCATTGGACTCGGAGCCCGTTACTATGGTTAGGGGGGGACACGCTTTGCGAGTCGGACTTATGTACATTCCCTGGCAAAATGCATGGGAAAATCCTATAAGGCAAAATTCCACTTAGGGTTAGGGTTAGCTCTCCATGAATCCGCACAGCAAAACGGACATCGCCATTGGACTCGGAGCCCATCGGTATGGTTAGGAGGGGATACGACTTCCGAGTCGGCCTTATGTACTTTTTCTGGAAAAATGCATGGGAAAATCCCATAGGGAAAAATTCCACTTAGGGTTAGGGTTAGCTCTCCATGAATCCGCAGAGCAAAACGGATATCGCCATTGGACTCAGAGCCCATCGGTATGGTTAGGAGGGGGCAACCCTTCTGAGTCGGCCTTATGTACATTCCCTGGCAAAATGCATGGGGAAATCCCATAGGGCAAAATAACACTTAGGGTTAGGGTTAGCTCTCCATGAATCCGCAGAGCAAAACGGATATCGCCATTGGACTCGGAGACCGTCGGTATGGTTAGGAGTGGACACGCCTTCCTAGTCGGCCTTATGTACTTTTTCTGGAAAAATGCATGGGAAAATCCCATAGGGCAAAATTCCACTTAGGGTTAGGGTTAGCTCTCCATGAATCCGCAGAGCAAAACGGACATCGCCATTGGACTCGGGGCCCATCGGTATGGTTACGAGGGGGCACGTCTTGCGAGTCGGTCTTATGTACATTCATTGGAAAAATGCATGGGAAAATCCCATAGGGCAAAATTCCACTTAGGGTTAGGGTTAGCTCTCCATGAATCCGCAGAGCAAAACAGACATCGCCATTGGACTCGGAGACTGTCGGTATGGTTAGGAGTGGACACACCTTCCGAGTCGGCCTTATGTACTTTTTCTGGAAAAATTCATGGGAAAATCCCATAGGGCAAAATTCCACTTAGGGTTAGGGTTAGCTCTCCATGAATCCGCAGAGCAAAACGGAAATCGCCATTGGACACGGAGCCCGTCGGTATGGTTAGGAGGGGACACACCTTGCGAGTCGGACTTATATAAATTCCCTGGCAAAATGCATGGGAATATCCCATAGGGCAAAATTCGACTTAGGGTTAGGGTTAGCTGTCCATGAATCCGCAGAGCAAAACGGACATCGCCAATGGACTCGGACGCCATCGGTATGGTTAGGAGGTGACACACCTTGCGAGTCGGACTTATATAAATTCCCTGGCAAAATGCATTGGAAAATCCCATAGGGCAAAACTCCACTTAGGGTTAGGGTTAGCTCTCCATGAATCCGCAGAGCAAAACGGACATCGCCATTGGACTCGGAGGCCGTCGGTATGGTTAAGAGTGGACACGCCTTCCGAGTCGGCCTTATGTACTTTTTCTGGAAAAATGCATGGGAAAATCCCATAGGGCAAAATTCCACTTAGGGTTAGGGTTAGCTCTCCATGAATCCGCAGAGCAAAACAGATATCGCCATTGGACTCAGAGCCCATCGGTATGGTTAGGAGGGGGCAACCCTTCTGAGTCGGCCTTATGTACATTCCCTGGCAAAATGCATGGGAAAATCCCATAGGGCAAAATTCCACTTAGGGTTAGGGTTAGCTCTCCATGAATCCGCAGAACAAAACGGACATCGCCATTGGACTCGGAGACCGTCGGTATGGTTAGGAGTGGACACGCCTTCCGTGTCGGCCTTATGTACATTCCCTGGCAAAATGCATGGGAAAATCCCATAGGGCAAAATTCCACTTAGGGTTAGGGTTAGCTCTCCATGAATCCGCAGAGCAAAACGGATATCGCCATTGGACTCGGAGCCCGTCGGTATGGTTAGGAGGGCACACGCCTTGCGAGTCGGACTTATGTACATTCCCTGGCAAAATGCATGGGAAATTCCCATAGGGCAAAATTCCACTTAGGGTTAGGGTTAGCTCTCCATGAATCCGCAGAGCAAAACGGACATCGCCATTGGACTCGGGGCCCATCGGTAGGGTTAGGAGGGGGCACGTCTTGCGAGTCGGACTTATGTACATTCACTGGCAAAATGCATGGGAAAATCCCATAGGGCAAAATTCCCCTTAGGGTTAGGGTTAGCTCTCCATGAATCCGCAGAGCAAAACAGACATCGCCATTGCACTCGGAGCCCTTCGGTATGGTTAGGAGGGGACACACCTTGCGAGTCGGACTTATATAAATTCCCTGGCAAAATGCATGGGAATATCCCATAGGGCAAAATTCGACTTAGGGTTAGGGTTAGCGCTCCATGAATCCGCAGAGCAAAACGGACATCGCCATTGGACTCGGAGCCTGTCGGTAGGGTTAGGAGGGGACACGCCTTGCGAGTCGGCCTTATGTACTTTTCCTGGGAAAATGAATGGGAAAATCACATAGGGCAAAATTCCACTTAGGGTTAGGATTAGCTCTCCATGAATCCCCAGAGCAAAACGGACATCGCCATTGGACTCGGAGCCCGTTACTATGGTTAGGGGGGGACACGCTTTGCGAGTCGGACTTATGTACATTCCCTGGCAAAATGCATGGGAAAATCCTATAAGGCAAAATTCCACTTAGGGTTAGGGTTAGCTCTCCATGAATCCGCACAGCAAAACGGACATCGCCATTGGACTCGGAGCCCATCGGTATGGTTAGGAGGGGATACGACTTCCGAGTCGGCCTTATGTACTTTTTCTGGAAAAATGCATGGGAAAATCCCATAGGGAAAAATTCCACTTAGGGTTAGGGTTAGCTCTCCATGAATCCGCAGAGCAAAACGGATATCGCCATTGGACTCAGAGCCCATCGGTATGGTTAGGAGGGGGCAACCCTTCTGAGTCGGCCTTATGTACATTCCCTGGCAAAATGCATGGGGAAATCCCATAGGGCAAAATAACACTTAGGGTTAGGGTTAGCTCTCCATGAATCCGCAGAGCAAAACGGATATCGCCATTGGACTCGGAGACCGTCGGTATGGTTAGGAGTGGACACGCCTTCCTAGTCGGCCTTATGTACTTTTTCTGGAAAAATGCATGGGAAAATCCCATAGGGCAAAATTCCACTTACGGTTAGGGTTAGCTCTCCATGATCCGCAGAGCAAAACGGACATCGCCATTGGACTCAGGGCCCATCGGTATGGTTAGGAGGGGGCACGTCTTGCGAGTCGGACTTATGTACATTCACTGGCAAAATGCATGGGAAAATCCCATAGGGCAAAATTCCCCTTAGGGTTAGGGTTAGCTCTCCATGAATCCACAGAGCAAAACAGACATCGCCATTGGACTCGGAGACCGTCGGTATGGTTAGGAGTGGACACACCTTCCGAGTCGGCCTTATGTACTTTTTCTGGAAAAATGCATGGGAAAATCCCATAGGGCAAAATGCCACTTAGGGTTAGGGTTAGCTCTCCATGAATCCGCAGAGCAAAACGGACATCGCCATTGGACACGGAGCCCGTCGGTATGGTTAGGAGGGGACACACCTTGCGAGTCGGACTTATATAAATTCCCTGGCAAAATGCATGGGAATATCCCATAGGGCAAAATTTGACTTAGGGTTAGGGTTAGCTCTCCATGATTCCGCAGAGCAAAACAGACATCGCCATTGGACTCGGAGACCGTCGGTATGGTTAGGAGTGGACACACCTTCCGAGTCGGCCTTATGTACTTTTTCTGGAAAAATGCATGGGAAAATCCCATAGGGCAAAATTCCACTTAGGGTTAGGGTTAGCTCTCCAAGAATCCGCAGAGCAAAACGGACATCGCCATTGGACTCGGAGCCCATCGGTATGGTTAGGAGGGGATACGCCTTCCGAGTCGGCCTTATGTACTTTTTCTGGAAAAATGCATGGGAAAATCCCATAGGGAAAAATTCCACTTAGGGTTATGGTTAGCTCTCCATGAATCCGCAGAGCAAAACGGATATCGCCATTGGACTCAGAGCCCATCGGTATGGTTAGGAGTGGACACGCCTTCCTAGTCGGCCTTATGTACTTTTTCTGGAAAAATGCATGGGAAAATCCCATAGGGCAAAATTCCACTTAGGGTTAGGGTTAGCTCTCCATGAATCCGCAGAGCAAAACGGACATCGCCATTGGACTCGGGGCCCATCGGTATGGTTAGGAGGGGGCACGTCTTGCGAGTCGGACTTATGTACATTCACTGGCAAAATGCATGGGAAAATCCCATAGGGCAAAATTCCACTTAGGGTTAGGGTTAGCTCTCCATGAATCCGCAGAGCAAAACGGACATCGCCATTGGACTCGGAGCCCATCGGTATGGTTAGGAGGGGATACGCATTCCGAGTCGGCCTTATGTACTTTTTCTGGAAAAATGCATGGGAAAATCCCATAGGGCAAAATTCCACTTAGGGTTATGGTTAGCTCTCCATGAATCCGCAGAGCAAAACGGATATCGCCATTGGACTCAGAGCCCATCGGTATGGTTAGGAGGGGGCACGTCTTGCGAGTCGGACTTATGTACATTCACTGGCAAAATGCATGGGAAAATCCCATAGGGCAAAATTCCACTTAGGGTTAGGGTTAGCTCTCCATGAATCCGCAGAGCAAAACGGACATCGCCATTGGACTCAGAGACTGTCGGTATGGTTAGGAGTGGACACACCTTCCGAGTCGGCCTTATGTACTTTTTCTGGAAAAATTCATGGGAAAATCCCATAGGGCAAAATTCCACTTAGGGTTAGGGTTAGCTCTCCAAGAATCCACAGAGCAAAACGGACATCGCCATTGGACTCGGAGCCCATCGGTATGGTTAGGAGGGGATACGCCTTCCGAGTCGGCCTTATGTACTTTTTCTGGAAAAATGCATGGGAAAATCCCATAGGGAAAAATTCCACTTAGGGTTATGGTTAGCTCTCCATGAATCCGCAGAGCAAAACGGACATCGCCATTGGACTCGGAGACCGTCGGTATGGTTAGGAGTGGACACGCCTTCCGAGTCGGCCTTATGTACTTTTTCTGGAAAAATGCATGGGAAAATCCCATAGGGCAAAATTCCACTTAGGGTTAGGGTTAGCTCTCCATGAATCCGCAGAGCAAAACAGATATCGCCATTGGACTCAGAGCCCATCGGTATGGTTAGGAGGGGGCAACCCTTCTGAGTCGGCCTTATGTACATTCCCTGGCAAAATGCATGGGAAAATCCCATAGGGCAAAATTCCACTTAGGGTTAGGGTTAGCTCTCCATGAATCCGCAGAACAAAACGGACATCGCCATTGGACTCGGAGACCGTCGGTATGGTTAGGAGTGGACCGCCTTCCGTGTCGGCCTTATGTACATTCCCTGGCAAAATGCATGGGAAAATCCCATAGGGCAAAATTCCACTTAGGGTTAGGGTTAGCTCTCCATGAATCCGCAGAGCAAAACGGATATCGCCATTGGACTCGGAGCCCGTCGGTATGGTTAGGAGGGCACACGCCTTGCGAGTCGGACTTATGTACATTCCCTGGCAAAATGCATGGGAAATTCCCATAGGGCAAAATTCCATTTAGGGTTAGGGTTAGCTCTCCATGAATCCGCAGAGCAAAACGGACATCGCCATTGGACTCGGGGCCCATCGGTAGGGTTAGGAGGGGGCACGTCATGCGAGTCGGACTTATGTACATTCACTGGCAAAATGCATGGGAAAATCCCATAGGGCAAAATTCGACTTAGGGTTAGGGTTAGCGCTCCATGAATCCGCAGAGCAAAACGGACATCGCCATTGGACTCGGAGCCTGTCGGTAGGGTTAGGAGGGGACACGCCTTGCGAGTCGGCCTTATGTACTTTTCCTGGGAAAATGAATGGGAAAATCACATAGGGCAAAATTCCACTTAGGGTTAGGATTAGCTCT
This sequence comes from Rhabdophis nuchalis, assembly GCA_039707465.1. Lineage (NCBI taxonomy): Eukaryota > Metazoa > Chordata > Lepidosauria > Squamata > Natricidae > Rhabdophis > Rhabdophis nuchalis. The sequence continues at coordinate 154,173,501 of CM077643.1, read as the reverse complement.
CCATGAATCCCCAGAGCAAAACGGACATCGCCATTGGACTCGGAGCCCATCGGTATGGTTAGGAGGGGATACGCCTTCCGAGTCGGCCTTATGTACTTTTTCTGGAAAAATGCATGGGAAAATCCCATAGGGAAAAATTCCACTTAGGGTTAGGGTTAGCTCTCCATGAATCCGCAGAGCAAAACGGATATCGCCATTGGACTCAGAGCCCATCGGTATGGTTAGGAGGGGGCAACCCTTCTGAGTCGGCCTTATGTACATTCCCTGGCAAAATGCATGGGGAAATCCCATAGGGCAAAATAACACTTAGGGTTAGGGTTAGCTCTCCATGAATCCGCAGAGCAAAACCGATATCGCCATTGGACTCGGAGACCGTCGGTATGGTTAGGAGTGGACACGCCTTCCTAGTCGGCTTTATGTACTTTTTCTGGAAAAATGCATGGGAAAATCCCATAGGGCAAAATTCCACTTACGGTTAGGGTTAGCTCTCCATGATCCGCAGAGCAAAACGGACATCGCCATTGGACTCAGGGCCCATCGGTATGGTTAGGAGGGGGCATGTCTTGCGAGTCGGACTTATGTACATTCACTGGCAAAATGCATGGGAAAATCCCATAGGGCAAAATTCCCCTTAGGGTTAGGGTTAGCTCTCCATGAATCCGCAGAGCAAAACAGACATCGCCATTGGACTCGGAGACCGTCGGTATGGTTAGGAGTGGACACACCTTCCGAGTCGGCCTTATGTACTTTTTCTGGAAAAATGCATGGGAAAATCCCATAGGGCAAAATTCCACTTAGGGTTAGGGTTAGCTCTCCATGAATCCGCAGAGCAAAACGGACATCGCCATTGGACTCAGAGCCCGTCGGTATGGTTAGGAGGGGACACACCTTGCGAGTCGGACTTATATAAATTCCCTGGCAAAATGCATGGGAATATCCCATAGGGCAAAATTCGACTTAGGGTTAGGGTTAGCTCTCCATGAATCCGCAGAGCAAAACAGACATCGCCATTGGACTCGGAGACCGTCGGTATGGTTAGGAGTGGACACACCTTCCGAGTCGGCCTTATGTACTTTTTCTGGAAAAATGCATGGGAAAATCCCATAGGGCAAAATTCCACTTAGGGTTAGGGTTAGCTCTCCATGAATCCGCAGAGCAAAACGGACATCGCCATTGGACTCGGAGACCGTCGGTATGGTTAGGAGTGGACACGCCTTCCGAGTCGGCCTTATGTACTTTTTCTGGAAAAATGCATGGGAAAATCCCATAGGGCAAAATTCCACTTAGGGTTAGGGTTAGCTCTCCATGAATCCGCAGAGCAAAACGGATATCGCCATTGGACTCGGAGCCCGTCGGTATGGTTAGGAGGGCACACGCCTTGCGAGTCGGACTTATGTACATTCCCTGGCAAAATGCATGGGAAATTCCCATAGGGCAAAATTCCACTTAGGGTTAGGGTTAGCTCCCCATGAATCCGCAGAGCAAAACGGACATCGCCATTGGACTCGGGGCCCATCGGTAGGGTTAGGAGGGGGCACGTCTTGCGAGTCGGACTTATGTACATTCACTGGCAAAATGCATGGGAAAATCCCATAGGGCAAAATTCGACTTAGGGTTAGGGTTAGCGCTCCATGAATCCGCAGAGCAAAACGGACATCGCCATTGGACTCGGAGCCTGTCGGTAGGGTTAGGAGGGGACACGCCTTGCGAGTCGGCCTTATGTACTTTTCCTGGGAAAATGAATGGGAAAATCACATAGGGCAAAATTCCACTTAGGGTTAGGATTAGCTCTCCATGAATCCCCAGAGCAAAACGGACATCGCCATTGGACTCGGAGCCCATCGGTATGGTTAGGAGGGGATACGCCTTCCGAGTCGGCCTTATGTACTTTTTCTGGAAAAATGCATGGGAAAATCCCATAGGGAAAAATTCCACTTAGGGTTAGGGTTAGCTCTCCATGAATCCGCAGAGCAAAACGGATATCGCCATTGGACTCAGAGCCCATCGGTATGGTTAGGAGGGGGCAACCCTTCTGAGTCGGCCTTATGTACATTCCCTGGCAAAATGCATGGGGAAATCCCATAGGGCAAAATAACACTTAGGGTTAGGGTTAGCTCTCCATGAATCCGCAGAGCAAAACGGATATCGCCATTGGACTCGGAGACCGTCGGTATGGTTAGGAGTGGACACGCCTTCCTAGTCGGCCTTATGTACTTTTTCTGGAAAAATGCATGGGAAAATCCCATAGGGCAAAATTCCACTTACGGTTAGGGTTAGCTCTCCATGATCCGCAGAGCAAAACGGACATCGCCATTGGACTCAGGGCCCATCGGTATGGTTAGGAGGGGGAATGTCTTGCGAGTCGGACTTATGTACATTCACTGGCAAAATGCATGGGAAAATCCCATAGGGCAAAATTCCCCTTAGGGTTAGGGTTAGCTCTCCATGAATCCGCAGAGCAAAACAGACATCGCCATTGGACTCGGAGACCGTCGGTATGGTTAGGAGTGGACACACCTTCCGAGTCGGCCTTATGTACTTTTTCTGGAAAAATGCATGGGAAAATCCCATAGGGCAAAATTCCACTTAGGGTTAGGGTTAGCTCTCCATGAATCCGCAGTGCAAAACGGACATCGCCATTGGACTCAGAGCCCGTCGGTATGGTTAGGAGGGGACACACCTTGCGAGTCGGACTTATATAAATTCCCTGGCAAAATGCATGGGAATATCCCATAGGGCAAAATTCGACTTAGGGTTAGGGTTAGCTCTCCATGAATCCGCAGAGCAAAACAGACATCGCCATTGGACTCGGAGACCGTCGGTATGGTTAGGAGTGGACACACCTTCCGAGTCGGCCTTATGTACTTTTTCTGGAAAAATGCATGGGAAAATCCCATAGGGCAAAATTCCACTTAGGGTTAGGGTTAGCTCTCCATGAATCCGCAGAGCAAAACGGACATCGCCATTGGACTCGGAGACCGTCGGTATGGTTAGGAGTGGACACGCCTTCCGAGTCGGCCTTATGTACTTTTTCTGGAAAAATGCATGGGAAAATCCCATAGGGCAAAATTCCACTTAGGGTTAGGGTTAGCTCTCCATGAATCCGCAGAGCAAAACGGACATCGCCAATGGACTCGGACGCCATCGGTATGGTTAGGAGGTGACACACCTTGCGAGTCGGACTTATATAAATTCCCTGGCAAAATGCATTGGAAAATCCCATAGGGCAAAATTCCACTTAGGGTTAGGATTAGCTCTCCATGAATCCGCAGAGCAAAACGGACATCGCCATTGGACTCGGAGCCCGTGACTATGGTTAGGGGGGGACACGCTTTGCGAGTCGGACTTATGTACATTCCCTGGCAAAATGCATGGGAAAATCCTATAAGGCAAAATTCCACTTAGGGTTAGGGTTAGCTCTCCATGAATCCGCACAGCAAAACGGACATCGCCATTGGACTCGGAGCCCATCGGTATGGTTAGGAGGGGATACGCCTTCCGAGTCGGCCTTATGTACTTTTTCTGGAAAAATGCATGGGAAAATCCCATAGGGAAAAATTCCACTTAGGGTTAGGGTTAGCTCTCCATGAATCCGCAGAGCAAAACGGATATCGCCATTGGACTCAGAGCCCATCGGTATGGTTAGGAGGGGGCAACCCTTCTGAGTCGGCCTTATGTACATTCCCTGGCAAAATGCATGGGGAAATCCCATAGGGCAAAATAACACTTAGGGTTAGGGTTAGCTCTCCATGAATCCGCAGAGCAAAACGGATATCGCCATTGGACTCGGAGACCGTCGGTATGGTTAGGAGTGGACACGCCTTCCTAGTCGGCCTTATGTACTTTTTGTGGAAAAATGCATGGGAAAATCCCATAGGGCAAAATTCCACTTACGGTTAGGGTTAGCTCTCCATGATCCGCAGAGCAAAACGGACATCGCCATTGGACTCAGGGCCCATCGGTATGGTTAGGAGGGGGCACGTCTTGCGAGTCGGACTTATGTACATTCACTGGCAAAATGCATGGGAAAATCCCATAGGGCAAAATTCCCCTTAGGGTTAGGGTTAGCTCTCCATGAATCCGCAGAGCAAAACAGACATCGCCATTGGACTCGGAGACCGTCGGTATGGTTAGGAGTGGACACACCTTCCGAGTCGGCCTTATGTACTTTTTCTGGAAAAATGCATGGGAAAATCCCATAGGGCAAAATTCCACTTAGGGTTAGGGTTAGCTCCCCATGAATCCGCAGAGCAAAACGGACATCGCCATTGGACACGGAGCCCGTCGCTATGGTTAGGAGGGGACACACCTTGCGAGTCGGACTTATATAAATTCCCTGGCAAATGCATGGGAATATCCCATAGGGCAAAATTCGACTTAGGGTTAGGGTTAGCTCTCCATGAATCCGCAGAGCAAAACAGACATCGCCATTGGACTCGGAGACCGTCGGTATGGTTAGGAGTGGACACACCTTCCGAGTCGGCCTTATGTACTTTTTCTGGAAAAATGCATGGGAAAATCCCATAGAGAAAAATTCCACTTAGGGTTAGGGTTAGCTCTCCATGAATCCGCAGAGCAAAACGGACATCGCCATTGGACTCGGAGACCGTCGGTATGGTTAGGAGTGGACACGCCTTCCGAGTCGGCCTTATGTACTTTTTCTGGAAGAATGCATGGGAAAATCCCATAGGGCAAAATTCCACTTAGGGTTAGGGTTAGCTCTCCATGAATCCGCAGAGCAAAACGGACATCGCCAATGGACTCGGACGCCATCGGTATGGTTAGGAGGTGACACACCTTGCGAGTCGGACTTATATAAATTCCCTGGCAAAATGCATTGGAAAATCCCATAGGGCAAAACTCCACTTAGGGTTAGGGTTAGCTCTCCATGAATCCGCAGAGCAAAACGGACATCGCCATTGGACTCGGAGGCCGTCGGTATGGTTAAGAGTGGACACGCCTTCCGAGTCGGCCTTATGTACTTTTTCTGGAAAAATGCATGGGAAAATCCCATAGGGCAAAATTCCACTTAGGGTTAGGGTTAGCTCTCCATGAATCCGCAGAGCAAAACAGATATCGCCATTGGACTCAGAGCCCATCGGTATGGTTAGGAGGGGGCAACCCTTCTGAGTCGGCCTTATGTACATTCCCTGGCAAAATGCATGGGAAAATCCCATAGGGCAAAATTCCACTTAGGGTTAGGGTTAGCTCTCCATGAATCCGCAGAACAAAACGGACATCGCCATTGGACTCGGAGACCGTCGGTATGGTTAGGAGTGGACACGCCTTCCGTGTCGGCCTTATGTACATTCCCTGGCAAAATGCATGGGAAAATCCCATAGGGCAAAATTCCACTTAGGGTTAGGGTTAGCTCTCCATGAATTCACAGAGCAAAATGGATATCGCCATTGGACTCAGAGCCCATCGGTATGGTTAGGAGGGGGCAACCCTTCTGAGTCGGCCTTATGTACATTCCCTGGCAAAATGCATTGGAAAATCCCATAGGGCAAAACTCCACTTAGGGTTAGGGTTAGCTCTCCATGAATCCGCAGAGCAAAACGGACATCGCCATTGGACTCGGAGGCCGTCGGTAGGGTTAAGAGTGGACACGTCTTGCGAGTCGGCCTTATGTACTTTTTCTGGAAAAATGCATGGGAAAATCCCATAGGGCAAAATTCCACTTAGGGTTAGGGTTAGCTCTCCATGAATCCGCAGAGCAAAACGGATATCGCCATTGGACTCAGAGCCCATCGGTATGGTTAGGAGGGGGCAACCCTTCTGAGTCGGCCTTATGTACATTCCCTGGCAAAATGCATGGGAAAATCCCATAGGGCAAAATTCCACTTAGGGTTAGGGTTAGCTCTCCATGAATCCGCAGAACAAAACGGACATCGCCATTGGACTCGGAGACCGTAGGTATGGTTAGGAGTGGACACGCCTTCCGTGTCGGCCTTATGTACATTCCCTGGCAAAATGCATGGGAAAATCCCATAGGGCAAAATTCCACTTAGGGTTAGGGTTAGCTCTCCATGAATCCGCAGAGCAAAACGGACATCGCCATTGGACTCGGAGCCCGTCGGTATGATTAGGAGGGGACACACCTTGCGAGTCGGACTTATATAAATTCCCTGGCAAAATGCATGGGAAAATCCCATAGGGCAAAATTCCACTTAGGGTTAGGGTTAGCTCTCCATGAATCCGCAGAGCAAAACGGACATCGCCATTGGACTCGGAGCCTGTCGGTATGGTTAGGAGGGGACACGCCTTCCGAGTCGGCCTTATGTACTTTTCCTGGGAAAATGAATGGGAAAATCCCATAGGGCAAAATTCCACTTAGAGTTAGGGTTAGCTCTCCATGAATCCCCAGAGCAAAACGGACATCGCCATTGGACTCGGAGCCCGTCAGTATGGTTAGGAGGGGACACGTTTTGCGAGTCGGACTTATGTACATTCCCTGGCAAAATGCATGGGAAAATCCCATAGGGCAAAATTCCACTTAGGGTTAGGGTTAGCTCTCCATGAATCCGCAGAGCAAAACGGACATCGCCATTGGACTCGGAGACCGTCAGTATGGTTAGGAGTGGACACGCTTTCCGAGTCGGCCTTATGTACTTTTTCTGGAAAAATGCATGGGAAAATCCCATAGGGCAAAATTCCACTTAGGGTTAGGGTTAGCTCTCCATGAATCCCCAGAGCAAAACGGACATCGCCATTGGACTCGGAGCCCGTCACTATGGTTAGGAGGGGACACGCTTTGCGAGTCGGACTTATGTACATTCCCTGGCAAAATACATGGGAAAATCCTATAGGGCAAAATTCCACTTAGGGTTAGGGTTAGCTCTCCATGAATCCGCAGAGGAAAACGGACATCGCCATTGGACTTGGAGCCCGTCGGTATGGTTAGGAGGGGACACGCTTTGCGAGTCGGACTTATGTACATTCCCTGGCAAAATGCATTGGAAAATCCTATAGGGCAAAATTCCACTTAGGGTTAGGGTTAGCTCTCCATGAATCCGCAGAGGAAAACGGACATCGCCATTGGACTTGGAGCCCGTCGGTATGGTTAGGAGGGGACACGCCTTGCGAGTTGGACTTATGTACATTCCCTGGCAAAATGCATGGGAAATTCCCATAGGGCAAAATTCCACTTAGGGTTAGGGTTAGCTCTCCATGAATCCGCAGAGCAAAACGGACATCGCCATTGGACTCGGAGACCGTCGGTATGGTTAGGAGCGGACACGCCTTCCGAATCGGCCTTATGTACTTTTTCTGGAAAAATGCATGGGAAAATCCCATAGGGCAAAATTCCACTTAGGGTTAGGGTTAGCTCTCCATGAATCCGCAGAGCAAAACGAACATCGCCATTGGACTCGGGGCCCATCGGTATGGTTAGGAGTGGACACACCTTGCGAGTCGGACTTATATAAATTCCCTGGCAAAATGCATGGGAAAATCCCATAGGGCAAAATTCCACTTAGGGTTAGGATTAGCTCTCCATGAATCCGCAGAGCAAAACGGACATCTCCATTGGACTCGGAGACCGTCGGTATGGTTAGGAGTGGACACGCCTTCCGAGTCGGCCTTATGTACTTTTTCTGGAAAAATGCATGGGAAAATCCCATAGGGCAAAATTCCACTTAGGGTTAGGGTTAGCTCTCCATGAATCCGCAGAGCAAAACGGACATCGCCATTGGACTCGGAGCCCATCGGTATGGTTAGGAGGGGACACACCTTGCGAGTCGGACTTATATAAATTCCCTGGCAAAATGCATGGGAAAATCCCATATGGCAAAATTCCACTTAGGGTTAGGGTTAGCTCTCCATGAATCCGCAGAGCAAAACGGACATTGCCATTGGACTCGGAGGCCGTCGGTATGGTTAAGAGTGGACACGCCTTCCGAGTCGGCCTTATATACTTTTTCTGGAAAAATGCATGGGAAAATCCCATAGGGCAAAATTCCACTCAGGGTTAGGGTTAGCTCTCCATGAATCCGCAGAGCAAAACGGATATCGCCATTGGACTCAGAGCCCATCGGTATGGTTAGGAGGGGGCAACCCTTCTGAGTCGGCCTTATGTACATTCCCTGGCAAAATGCATGGGAAAATCCCATAGAGCAAAATTCCTCTTAGGGTTAGGGTTAGCTCTCCATGAATCCGCAGAGCAAAACGGATATCGCCATTGGACTCGGAGCACGTCGGTATGGTTAGGAGGGAGCATGTCTTGCGAGTCGGACTTATGTACATTCCCTGGCAAAATGCATGGTAAAATCCCATAGGGCAAAATTCCACTTAGGGTTAGGGTTAGCTCTCCATGAATCCGCAGAGCAAAACGGACATCGCCATTGGACTCGGAGACCGTCGGTATGGTTAGGAGTGGACACGCCTTCCGAGTCGGCCTTATGTACTTTTTCTGGAAAAATGCATGGGAAAATCCAATAGGGCAAAATTCCACTTAGGGTTAGGGTTAGCTCTCCATGAATCCGCAGAGCAAAACGGACAACGCCATTAGACTCGGAGCCCATCGGTATGGTTAGGAGGGGACACACCTTGCGAGTCGGACTTATATAAATTCCCTGGCAAAATGCATGGGAAAATCCCATGGGGCAAAATTCCACTTAGGGTTAGGGTTAGCTCTCCATGAATCCGCAGAGCAAAACGGACATCGCCATTGGACTTGGAGCCCGTCGGTATGGTTAGGAGGGGACACGCCTTGCGAATCAGCCTTATGTACTTTTTCTGGAAAAATGCATTGGAAAATCCCATAGGGCAAAATTCGACTTAGGGTTAGGGTTAGCTCTCCATGATTCCGCCGAGCAAAACGGACATCGCCATTGGTCTCGGAGCCCGTCGGTATGGTTAGGAGGGGACACGCCTTGCGAGTTGGACTTATGTACATTCCCTGGCAAAATGCATGGGAAATTCCCATAGGGCAAAATTCCACTTAGGGTTAGGATTAGCTCTCCATGAATCCACAGAGGAAAACGGACATCGCCATTGGACTCAGAGCCCATCGGTATGGTTAGGAGGGGGCAACCCTTCTGAGTCGGACTTATGTACATTCCCTGGCAAAATGCATTGGAAAATCCTATAGGGCAAAATTCCACTTAGGGTTAGGGTTAGCTCTCCATGAATCCGCAGAGGAAAACGGACATCGCCATTGGACTTGGAGCCCGTCGGTATGGTTAGGAGGGGACACGCCTTGCGAATCGGCCTTATGTACTTTTTCTGGAAAAATGCATTGGAAAATCCCATAGGGCAAAATTCGACTTAGGGTTAGGGTTAGCTCTCCATGATTCCGCAGAGCAAAATGGACATCGCCATCGGTCTCGGAGCCCGTCGGTATGGTTAGGAGGGGACACGCCTTGCGAGTTGGACTTATGTACATTCCCTGGCAAAATGCATGGGAAATTCCCATAGGGCAAAATTCCACTTAGGGTTAGGGTTAGCTCTCCATGAATCCGCAGAGCAAAACGGACATCGCCATTGGACTCGGAGACCGTCGGTATGGTTAGGAGCGGACACGCCTTCCGAATCGGCCTTATGTACTTTTTCTGGAAAAATGCATGGGAAAATCCCATAGGGCAAAATTCCACTTAGGGTTAGGGTTAGCTCTCCATGAATCCGCAGAGCAAAACGAACATCGCCATTGGACTCGGGGCCCATCGGTATGGTTAGGAGTGGACACACCTTGCGAGTCGGACTTATATAAATTCCCTGGCAAAATGCATGGGAAAATCCCATAGGGCAAAATTCCACTTAGGGTTAGGATTAGCTCTCCATGAATCCGCAGAGCAAAACGGACATCTCCATTGGACTCGGAGACCGTCGGTATGGTTAGGAGTGGACACGCCTTCCGAGTCGGCCTTATGTACTTTTTCTGGAAAAATGCATGGGAAAATCCCATAGGGCAAAATTCCACTTAGGGTTAGGGTTAGCTCTCCATGAATCCGCAGAGCAAAACGGACATCGCCATTGGACTCGGAGCCCATCGGTATGGTTAGGAGGGGACACACCTTGCGAGTCGGACTTATATAAATTCCCTGGCAAAATGCATGGGAAAATCCCATATGGCAAAATTCCACTTAGGGTTAGGGTTAGCTCTCCATGAATCCGCAGAGCAAAACGGACATTGCCATTGGACTCGGAGGCCGTCGGTATGGTTAAGAGTGGACACGCCTTCCGAGTCGGCCTTATATACTTTTTCTGGAAAAATGCATGGGAAAATCCCATAGGGCAAAATTCCACTTAGGGTTAGGGTTAGCTCTCCATGAATCCGCAGAGCAAAACGGATATCGCCATTGGACTCAGAGCCCATCGGTATGGTTAGGAGGGGGCAACCCTTCTGAGTCGGCCTTATGTACATTCCCTGGCAAAATGCATGGGAAAATCCCATAGAGCAAAATTCCTCTTAGGGTTAGGGTTAGCTCTCCATGAATCCGCAGAGCAAAATGGATATCGCCATTGGACTTGGAGCACGTCGGTATGGTTAGGAGGGAGCATGTCTTGCGAGTCGGACTTATGTACATTCCCTGGCAAAATGCATGGTAAAATCCCATAGGGCAAAATTCCACTTAGGGTTAGGGTTAGCTCTCCATGAATCCGCAGAGCAAAACGGACATCGCCATTGGACTCGGAGACCGTCGGTATGGTTAGGAGTGGACACGCCTTCCGAGTCGGCCTTATGTACTTTTTCTGGAAAAATGCATGGGAAAATCCAATAGGGCAAAATTCCACTTAGGGTTAGGGTTAGCTCTCCATGAATCCGCAGAGCAAAACGGACAACGCCATTAGACTCGGAGCCCATCGGTATGGTTAGGAGGGGACACACCTTGCGAGTCGGACTTATATAAATTCCCTGGCAAAATGCATGGGAAAATCCCATGGGGCAAAATTCCACTTAGGGTTAGGGTTAGCTCTCCATGAATCCGCAGAGCAAAACGGACATCGCCATTGGACTTGGAGCCCGTCGGTATGGTTAGGAGGGGACACGCCTTGCGAATCAGCCTTATGTACTTTTTCTGGAAAAATGCATTGGAAAATCCCATAGGGCAAAATTCGACTTAGGGTTAGGGTTAGCTCTCCATGATTCCGCCGAGCAAAACGGACATCGCCATTGGTCTCGGAGCCCGTCAGTATGGTTAGGAGGGGACACGCCTTGCGAGTTGGACTTATGTACATTCCCTGGCAAAATGCATGGGAAATTCCCATAGGGCAAAATTCCACTTAGGGTTAGGATTAGCTCTCCATGAATCCACAGAGGAAAACGGACATCGCCATTGGACTCAGAGCCCATCGGTATGGTTAGGAGGGGGCAACCCTTCTGAGTCGGACTTATGTACATTCCCTGGCAAAATGCATGGGAAAATCCCATAGGGCAAAATTCCTCTTAGGGTTAGGGTTAGCTCTCCATGAATCCGCAGAGCAAAACGGATATCGCCATTGGACTCGGAGCACGTCGGTATGGTTAGGAAGGGGCACGTCTTGCGAGTCGGACTTATGTACATTCCCTGGCAAAATGCATGGTAAAATCCCATAGGGCAAAATTCCACTTAGGGTTAGGGTTAGCTCTCCATGAATCCGCAGAGCAAAACGGACATCGCCATTGGACTCGGAGACCGTCGGTATGGTTAGGAGTGGACACGCCTTCCGAGTCGGCCTTATGTACTTTTTCTGGAAAAATGCATGGGAAAATCCCATAGGGCAAAATTCCACTTAGGGTTAGGGTTAGCTCTCCATGAATCCGCAGAGCAAAACGGACAACGCCATTGGACTCGGAGCTCATCGGTATGGTTAGGAGGGGACACACCTTGCGAGTCGGACTTATATAAATTCCCTGGCAAAATGCATGGGAAAATCCCATAGGGCAAAATTCCACTTAGGGTTAGGGTTAGCTCTCCATGAATCCGCAGAGCAAAACGGACATCGCCATTGGACTTGGAGCCCGTCGGTATGGTTAGGAGGGGACACGCCTTGCGAATCGGCCTTATGTACTTTTTCTGGAAAAATGCATTGGAAAATCCCATAGGGCAAAATTCGACTTAGGGTTAGGGTTAGCTCTCCATGATTCCGCAGAGCAAAACGGACATCGCCATTGGTCTCGGAGCCCGTCGGTATGGTTAGGAGGGGACACGCCTTGCGAGTTGGACTTATGTACATTCCCTGGCAAAATGCATGGGAAATTCCCATAGGGCAAAATTCCACTTAGGGTTAGGGTTAGCTCTCCATGAATCCGCAGAGCAAAACGGACATCGCCATTGGACTCGGAGACCGTCGGTATGGTTAGGAGCGGACACGCCTTCCGAGTCGGCCTTATGTACTTTTTCTGGAAAAATGCATGGGAAAATCCCATAGGGCAAAATTCCACTTAGGGTTAGGGTTAGCTCTCCATGAATCCGCAGAGCAAAACGGACATCGCCATTGGACTCGGGGCCCTTCGGTATGGTTAGGAGTGGACACACCTTGCGAGTCGGACATATAAATTCCCTGGCAAAATGCATGGGAAAATCCCATAGGGCAAAATTCCACTTAGGGTTAGGGTTAGCTCTCCATGAATCCGCAGAGCAAAACGGACATCGCCATTGGACTCGGAGACCGTCGGTATGGTTAGGAGGGGGCAACCCTTCTGAGTCGGCCTTATGTACATTCCCTGGCAAAATGCATGGGAAAATCCCATAGGGCAAAATTCCTCTTAGGGTTAGGGTTAGCTCTCCATGAATCCGCAGAGCAAAACGGATATCGCCATTGGACTCGGAGCACGTCGATATGGTTAGGAGGGGGCACGTCTTGCGAGTCGGACTTATGTACATTCCCTGGCAAAATGCATGGTAAAATCCCATAGGGCAAAATTCCACTTAGGGTTAGGGTTAGCTCTCCATGAATCCGCAGAGCAAAACGGACATCGCCATTGGACTCGGAGACCGTCGGTATGGTTAGGAGTGGACACGCCTTCCGAGTCGGCCTTATGTACTTTTTCTGGAAAAATGCATGGGAAAATCCCATAGGGCAAAATTCCACTTAGGGTTAGGGTTAGCTCTCCATGAATCCGCAGAGCAAAACGGACAATGCCATTGGACTCGGAGCCCATCGGTATGGTTAGGAGGGGACACACCTTGCGAGTCGGACTTATATAAATTCCCTGGCAAAATGCATGGGAAAATCCCATAGGGCAAAATTCCACTTAGGGTTAGGGTTAGCTCTCCATGAATCCGCAGAGCAAAACGGACATCGCCATTGGACTTGGAGCCCGTCGGTATGGTTAGGAGGGGACACGCCTTGCGAATCGGCCTTATGTACTTTTTCTGGAAAAATGCATTGGAAAATCCCATAAGGCAAAATTCGACTTAGGGTTAGGGTTAGCTCTCCATGATTCCGCAGAGCAAAACGGACATCGCCATTGGTCTCGGAGCCCGTCGGTATGGTTAGGAGGGGACACGCCTTGCGAGTTGGACTTATGTACATTCCCTGGCAAAATGCATGGGAAATTCCCATAGGGCAAAATTCCACTTAGGGTTAGGGTTAGCTCTCCATGAATCCGCAGAGCAAAACGGACATCGCCATTGGACTCGGAGACCGTCGGTATGGTTAGGAGCGGACACGCCTTCCGAGTCGGCCTTATGTACTTTTTCTGGAAAAATGCATGGGAAAATCCCATAGGGCAAAATTCCACTTAGGGTTAGGGTTAGCTCTCCATGAATCCGCAGAGCAAAACGGACATCGCCATTTGACTCGGAGCCCATCGGTATGGTTAGGAGGGGACACACCTTGCGAGTCGGACTTATATAAATTCCCTGGCAAAATGCATGGGAAAATCCCATATGGCAAAATTCCACTTAGGGTTAGGGTTAGCTCTCCATGAATCCGCAGAGCAAAACGGACATCGCCATTGGACTCGGAGGTCGTCGGTATGGTTAAGAGTGGACACGCCTTCCGAGTCGGCCTTATATACTTTTTCTGGAAAAATGCATGGGAAAATCCCATAGGGCAAAATTCCACTTAGGGTTCGGGTTAGCTCTCCATGAATCCGCAGAGCAAAACGGATATCGCCATTGGACTCAGAGCCCATCGGTCTGGTTAGGAGGGGGCAACCCTTCTGAGTCGGACTTATGTACATTCCCTGGCAAAATGCATGGGAAAATCCCATAGGGCAAAATTCCTCTTAGGGTTAGGGTTAGCTCTCCATGAATCCGCAGAGCAAAACGGACATCGCCATTGGACTCGGAGACCGTCGGTATGGTTAGGAGTGGACACGCCTTCCGAGTCGGCCTTAAGTACTTTTTCTGGAAAAATGCATGGAAAAATCCCATAGGGCAAAATTCCACTTAGGGTTAGGGTTAGCTCTCCTTGAATCCGCAGAGCAAAACGGACAACGCCATTGGACTCGGAGCCCATCGGTATGGTTAGGAGGGGACACAACTTGCGAGTCGGACTTATATAAATTCCCTGGCAAAATGCATGGGAAAAGCCCATAGGGCAAAATTCCACTTAGGGTTAGGGTTAGCTCTCCATGAATCCGCAGAGCAAAACGGACATCGCCATTGGACTCGGAGCCCGTCGGTATGGTTAGGAGGGGACACGCCTTGCGAGTCGGACTTATGTACATTCCCTGGCAAAATGCATGGGAAATTCCCATAGGGCAAAATTCCACTTAGGGTTAGGGTTAGCTCTCCATGAAACCGCAGAGCAAAACGGACATCGCCATTGGACTCGGAGACCGTCGGTATGGTTAGGAGTGGACACGCCTTCCGAGTCGGCCTTATGTACTTTTTCTGGAAAAATGCATGGGAAAATCCCATAGGGCAAAATTCCACTTAGTGTTAGGGTTAGCTCTCCATGAATCCGCAGAGCAAAACGGACATCGCCATTGGACTCGGAGACCGTCGGTATGGTTAGGAGTGGACACGCCTTCCGAGCCGGCCTTATGTACTTTTTCTGGAAAAATGCATGGGAAAATCCCATAGGGCAAAATTCCACTTAGGGTTAGGGTTAGCTCTCCATGAATCCGCAGAGCATAACGACATCGCCATTGGACTCGGAGCCCGTCGGTATGGTTAGGAGGGGACAAACCTTGCGAGTCGGACTTATGTACTTTTTCTGATAAAATGCATGGAAAAATCCCATAGGACAAAATTCCACTTAGGGTTAGGGTTAGCTCTCCGTGAATCCGCAGAGCAAAACGGACATCGCAATTGGACTCGGAGCCCGTCGGTATGGTTAGGAGGGGACAAACCTTGCGAGTCGGACTTATATAAATTCCCTGGGAAAATGCAAGGGAAAATCCCATAGGGCAAAATTCGACTTAGGGTTAGGGTTAGCTCTCCATGAATCCCCAGAGCAAAACGGATATCGCCATTGGACTCAGAGCCCATCGGTATGGTTAGGAGGGGGCAACCCTTCTGAGTCGGCCTTATGTACATTCCCTGGCAAAATGCATGGGAAAATCCCATAGGGCAAAATTCCACTTAGGGTTAGGGTTAGCTCTCCATGAATCCGCAGAGGAAAACGGACATCGCCATTGGACTCGGAGCCCTTCGGTATGGTTAGGAGGGGACACGCCTTGCGAATCGGCCTTATGTACTTTTTCTGGAAAAATGCATGGGAAAATCCCATAGGGCAAAATTCCACTTAGGGTTAGGGTTAGCTCTCCATGATTCGCAGAGCAAAACGGACATCGACATTGGACTCGGAGACCGTCGGTATGGTTAGGAGGGGACACGCCTTCCAAGTCGGACTTATGTACATTCCCTGGCAAAATGCATGGGAAATTCCCTTAGGGCAAAATTCGACTTAGGGTTAGGGTTAGCTCTCCATGATTCCGCAGAGCAAAACGGACATCGCCATTGGTCTCAGAGCCCATCGGTATGGTTAGGAGGGGACACGCCTTGCGAGTTGGACTTATGTACATTCCCTGGCAAAATGCATGGGAAATTCCCATAGGGCAAAATTCCACTTAGGGTTCGGGATAGCACTCCATGAATCCGCAGAGAAAAACGGACATCGCCATTGGACTCGGAGACCGTCGGTATGGTTAGGAGGGGACACGCCTTGCGAGTCGGCCTTGTGTACTTTTCCTGGGAAAATGAATGGGAAAATCCCATAGGGCAAAATTCCACTTAGAGTTAGGGTTAGCTCTCCATGAATCCCCAGAGCAAAACGGACATTGCAATTGGACTCGGGGCCCATCGGTAGGGTTAGGAGGGGACACGCCTTGCGAGTCGGCCTTATGTACTTTTCCTGGGAAAATGAATGGGGAAATCCCATAGGGCAAAATTCCACTTAGGGTTAGGGTTAGCTCTCCATGAATCCGCAGAGCAAAACGGACATCGCCATTGGACTCGGAGCCCGTCGGTATGGTTAGGAGGGGACACGCCTTGCGAGTCGGCCTTATGTACATTCCCTGGCAAAATGCATGGGAAAATCCTATAGGGCAAAATTCCACTTAGGGTTAGGGTTAGCTCTCTATGAATCCGCAGAGCAAAACGGACATCGCCATTGGACTCGGAGACCGTCGGTATGGTTAGGTGTGGACACGCCTTCCCAGTCGGCCTTATGTACTTTTTCTGGAAAAATGCATGGGAAAATCCCATAGGGCAAAATTCCACTTAGGGTTAGGGTTAGCTCTCCATGATTCCACAGAGCAAAATGGACATCGCCATTGGACTCGGAGACCGTCGGTATGGTTAGGAGGGGACACGCCTTGCGAGTCGGACTTATGTACATTCCCTGGCAAAATGCATGGGAAATTCCCATAGGGCAAAATTCCACTTAGGGTTAGGGTTAGCTCTCCATGAATCCGCAGAGCAAAACGGATATTGCCATTGGACTCAGAGCCCATCGGTATGGTTAGGAGGGGGCAACCCTTCTGAATCGGCCTTATGTACATTCCCTGGCAAAATGCATGGGAAAATCCCATAGGGCAAAATTCCACTTAGGGTTAGGGTTAGCTCTCCATGAATCCGCAGAACAAAACCGACATCGCCATTGGACTCGGAGCCCTTCGGTATGGTTAGGAGGGGACACGCCTTGCGAATCGGCCTTATGTACTTTTTCTGGAAAAATGCATGGGAAAATCCCTTAGGGCAAAATTTGACTTAAGGTTAGAGTTAGCTCTCCATGATTCCGCAGAGCAAAACGGACATCGCCATTGGTCTCTGAGCCCGTCGGTATGGTTAGGAGTGGACACGCCTTCCGAGTCGGCCTTATGTACTTTTTCTGGAAAAATGCATGGGAAAATCCCATTGGGCAAAATTCCACTTAGGGTTACGGTTAGCTCTCCATGAATCCGCAGAGCAAAATGGACATCGCCATTGGACTCGGGGCCCATCGGTATGGTTAGGAGGGGGCACGTCTTGTGAGTCGGACTTATGTACATTCACTGGCAAAATGCATGGGAAAATCCAATAGGGCAAAATTCCACTTAGGGTTAGGGTTAGCTCTCCATGAATCCGCAGAGCAAAACGGACATCGCCATTGGACTCGGAGCCTGTCTGTATGGTTAGGAGGGGACACGCCTTGCGAGTCGGCCTTATGTACATTCCCTGGCAGAATGCATGGGAAAATCCTATAGGGCAAAATTCCACTTAGGGTTAGGGTTAGCTCTCCATGAATCCGCAGAGCAAAACGGACATCGCCATTGGACTCGGAGACCGTCGGTATGGTTAGGAGGGGACACACTTTGCGAGTCGGACTTATATAAATTCCCTGGCAAAATGCATGGGAAAATCCCATAGGGCAAAATTCGATTTAGGGTTAGGGTTAGCTCTCCATGAATCCGCAGAGCAAAACGGACATCGCCATTGGACTGGAGCCCGTCACTATGGTTAGGAGGGGACAAGCTTTGCGAGTCGGACTTATGTACATTCCCTGGCAAAATGCATGGGAAAATCCCATAGGGCAAAATTCCACTTAGGGTTAGGGTTAGCTCTCCATGAATCCGCAGAGGAAAATGGACATCGCCATTGGACTCGGAGCCGTTCGGTATGGTTAGGAGTGGACACGCCTTGCGAATCGGCCTTATGTACTTTTTCTGGAAAAATGCATGGGAAAATCCCATAGGGCAAAATTCAACTTAGGGTTAGGGTTAGCTCTCCATGAATCCGCAGAGCAAAACGGACATCGCCATTGGACTCGGAGCCCGTCAGTATGGTTAGGAGTGGACACGCCTTCCGAGTCGGCCTTATGTACATTCACTGGCAAAATGCATGGGAAAATCCAATAGGGCAAAATTCCACTTAGGGTTAGGGTTAGCTCTCCATGAATCCGCAGAGCAAAACGGACTTCGCCATTGGACTCGGAGACCGTCGGTATGGTTAGGAGTGGACACGCCTTCCGAGTCGGCCTTATGTACTTTTTCTGGAAAAATGCATGGGAAAATCCCATAGGGCAAAATTCCACTTAGGGTTAGGGTTAGCTCTCCATGAATCCGCAGAGCAAAACGGACATCGCCATTGGACTCTGAACCCATCGGTATGGTTAGGAGGGGACAAACCTTGCGAGTCGGACTTATATAAATTCCCTGGCAAAATGCATGGGAAAATCCCATAGGGCAAAATTCCACATAGGGTTAGGGTTAGCTCTCCATGAATCCGCAGAGGAAAATGGACATTGCCATTGGACTCGGAGCCGTTCGGTATGGTTAGGAGTGGACACGCCTTGCGAATCGGCCTTATGTACTTTTTCTGGAAAAATGCATGGGAAAATCCCATAGGGCAAAATTCAACTTAGGGTTAGGGTTAGCTCTCCATGAATCCGCAGAGCAAAACGGACATCGCCATTGGACTCGGAGCCCGTCAGTATGGTTAGGAGTGGACACGCCTTCCGAGTCGGCCTTATGTACATTCACTGGCAAAATGCATGGGAAAATTTAATAGGGCAAAATTCCACTTAGGGCTAGGGTTAGCTCTCCATGAATCCGCAGAGCAAAACGGACTTCGCCATTGGACTCGGAGACCGTCGGTATGGTTAGGAGTGGACACGCCTTCCGAGTCGGCCTTATGTACTTTTTCTGGAAAAATGCATGGGAAAATCCCATAGGGCAAAATTCCACTTAGAGTTAGGGTTAGCTCTCCATGAATCCGCAGAGCAAAACGGACATCGCCATTGGACTCTGAGCCCATCGGTATGGTTAGGAGGGGACAAACCTTGTGAGTCGGACTTATATAAATTCCCTGGCAAAATGCATGGGAAAATCCCATAGGGCAAAATTCCACTTAGGGTTAGGGTTAGCTCTCCATGAATCCGCAGAGGAAAATGGACATCGCCATTGGACTCGGAGCCCTTTTGTATGGTTAGGAGTGGACACGCCTTGCGAATCGGCCTTAAGTACTTTTTCTGGAAAAATGCATGGGAAAATCCCATAGGGCAAAATTCAACTTAGGGTTAGGGTTAGCTCTCCATGAATCCGCAGAGCAAAACGGACATCGCCATTGGACTCGGAGCCCGTCAGTATGGTTAGGAGTGGACAGGCCTTCCGAGTCGGCCTTATGTACTTTTTCTGGAAAAATGCATGGGAAAATCCCATAGGGCAAAATTCCCCTTAGGGTTAGGGTTAGCTCTCCATGAATCCGCAGAGCAAAACGGACATCGCCATTGGACTCTGAGCCCATCGGTATGGTTAGGAGGGGACAAACCTTGCGAGTCGGACTTATATAAATTCCCTGGCAAAATGCATGGGAAAATCCCATAGGGCAAAATTCCACTTAGGGTTAGGGTTAGCTCTCCATGAATCCGCAGAACAAAACCGACATCGCCATTGGACTCGGAGCCCTTCGGTATGGTTAGGAGGGGACACGCCTTGCGAATCGGCCTTATGTACTTTTTCTGGAAAAATGCATGGGAAAATCCCATAGGGCAAAATTTGACTTAGGGTTAGGGTTAGCTCTCCATGATTCCGCAGAGCAAAACGGACATCGCCATTGGACTCGGAGCCTGTCGGTATGGTTAGGAGGGGACACGCCTTGCGAGTCGGCCCTATGTACATTCCCTGGCAAAATGCATGGGAAAATCCTATAGGGCATAATTCCACTTAGGGTTAGGGTTAGCTCTCTATGAATCCGCAGAGCAAAACGGACATCGCCATTGGACTCGGAGACCGTCGGTATGGTTAGGTGTGGACACGCCTTCCGAGTCGGCCTTATGTACTTTTTCTGGAAAAATGCATGGGAAAATCCCATAGGGCAAAATGCCACTTAGGGTTAGGGTAAGCTCTCTATGAATCCGCAGAGCAAAACGGACATCGCCATTGGACTCGGAGACCGTCGGTATGGTTAGGAGTGGACATGCCTTCCAAGTCGGCCTTATGTACTTTTTCTTGAAAAATGCATGGGAAAATCCCATAGGGCAAAATTCCACTTAGGGTTAGGGTTAGGTCTCCATGAATCCGCAGAGCAAAACGGACATCGCCATTGGACTCGGAGCTCGTCGGTATGGTTAGGAGGGGACAAACCTTGCGAGTCGGACTTATATAAATTCCCTGGCAAAATGCATGGGAAAATCCCATAGGGCAAAATTCCACTTAGGGTTAGGGTTAGCTCTCCATGAATCCGCAGAGCAAAACGGACATCGCCATTGGACTCGGAGCCTGTCCGTATGGTTAGGAGGGGACACGCCTTGCGAGTCGGACTTATGTATATTACCTGGCAAAATGCATGGGAAAATCCCATAGGGTAAAATTCCACTTAGGGTTAGGGTTAGCTCTCCATGAATCCGCAGAGCAAAACGGACATCGCCATTGGACTCGGAGCCCGTCGGTATGGTTAGGAGGGGACACACCTTGCGAGTCGGACTTGTATAAATTCCCTGGCAAAATGCATGGGAAAATCCCATAGGACAAAATTCCACTTAGGGTTAGGGTTAGCTCTCCATGAATCCGCAGAGCAAAACGGACATCGCCATTGGACTCGGAGCCTGTCGGTATGGTTAGGAGGGGACACGCCTTGCGAGTCGGCCTTATGTTCTTTTCCTGGGAAAATGAATGGGAAAATCCCATAGGGCAAAATTCCACATAGGGTTTGGGGTTAGCTCTCCATGAATCCCCAGAGCAAAACGGACATCGCCATTGGAATCGGAGACCATCAGTATGGTTAGGAGGGGACAAACCTTGCGAGTCGGACTTATATAAATTTCCTGGCAAAATGCATGGGATAATCCCATAGGGCAAAATTCCACTTAGGGTTAGGGTTAGCTCTCCATGAATCCGCAGAGGAAAACGGACATCGCCATTGGACTCGGAGCCCTTCGGTATGGTTAGGAGGGGACACGCCTTGCGAATCGGCCTTATGTACTTTTTCTGGAAAAATGCATGGGAAAATCCCATAGGGCAAAATTCCACTTAGGGTTAGGGTTAGCTCTCCATGAATCCGCAGAGCAAAACGGACATCGCCATTGGACTCGGAGCCTGTCGGTATGGTTAGGAGGGGACACGCCTTGCGAGTCGGACTTATGTATATTACCTGGCAAAATGCATGGGAAAATCCCATAGGGTAAAATTCCACTTAGGGTTAGGGTTAGCTCTCCATGAATCCGCAGAGCAAAACGGACATCGCCATTGGACTCGGAGCCCGTCGGTATGGTTAGGAGGGGACACACCTTGCGAGTCGGACTTATATAAATTCCCTGGCAAAATGCATGGGAAAATCCCATAGGACAAAATTCCACTTAGGGTTAGGGTTAGCTCTCCATGAATCCGCAGAGCAAAACGGACATCGCCATTGGACTCGGAGCCTGTCGGTATGGTTAGGAGGGGACACGCCTTGCGAGTCGGCCTTATGTTCTTTTCCTGGGAAAATGAATGGGAAAATCCCATAGGGCAAAATTCCACATAGGGTTTGGGGTTAGCTCTCCATGAATCCCCAGAGCAAAACGGACATCGCCATTGGACTCGGAGACCATCAGTATGGTTAGGAGGGGACAAACCTTGCGAGTCGGACTTATATAAATTTCCTGGCAAAATGCATGGGAAAATCCCATAGGGCAAAATTCCACTTAGGGTTAGGGTTAGCTCTCCATGAATCCGCAGAGGAAAACGGACATCGCCATTGGACTCGGAGCCCTTCGGTATGGTTAGGAGGGGACACGCCTTGCGAATCGGCCTTATGTACTTTTTCTGGAAAAATGCATGGGAAAATCCCATAGGGCAAAATTCCACTTAGGGTTAGGGTTAGCTCTCCATGAATCCGCAGAGGAAAACGGACATCGCCATTGGACTCGGGGCCCATCGGTATGGTTAGGAGGGGGCACGTCTTGTGAGTCGGACTTATGTACATTCACTGGCAAAATGCATGGGAAAATCCCATAGGGCAAAATTCCACTTAGGGTTAGGGTTAGCTCTCCATGAATCCGCAGAGCAAAACGGACATCGCCATTGGACTCGGAGCCCGTCGGTATGGTTAGGAGGGGACACACCTTGCGAGTCGGACTTATATAAATTCCCTGGCAAAATGAATGGGAAAATCCCATAGGGCTAATTCCACATAGGGTTTGGGGTTAGCTCTCCATGAATCCCCAGAGCAAAACGGACATCGCCATTGGACTCGGAGACCATCAGTATGGTTAGGAGGGGACAAACCTTGCGAGTCGGACTTATATAAATTCCCTGGCAAAATGCATGGGAAAATCCCATAGGGCAAAATTCCACTTAGGGTTAGGGTTAGCTCTCCATGAATCCGCAGAGGAAAACGGACATCGCCATTGGACTCGGAGCCCTTCGGTATGGTTAGGAAGGGACACGCCTTGCAAATCGGCCTTATGTACTTTTTCTGGAAAAATACTTGGGAAAATCGCATAGGGCAAAATTCCACTTAGGGTTATGGTTAGCTCTCCATGAATCCGCAGAGCAAAATGGACATCGCCATTGGACTCGGAGCCCGTCGGTATGGTTAGGAGGGGACACGCCTTGCGAGTCCGACTTATGTACATTCCCTGGCAAAATGCATGGGAAATTCCCATAGGGCAAAATTCCACTTAGGGTTAGGGTTAGCTCTCCATGAATCCGCAGAGCAAAACGGACATCGCCATTGGACTCGGAGCCTGTCGGTATGGTTAGGAGGGGACACGCCTTGCGAGTCGGCCTTATGTACATTCCCTGGCAAAATGCATGGGAAAATCCTATAGGGCAAAATTCCACTTAGGGTTAGGGTTAGCTCTCTATGAATCCACAGAGCAAAACGGACATCGCCATTGGACTCGGAGACCGTCGGTATGGTTAGGAGTTGACACGCCTTCCGAGTCGGCCTTATGTACTTTTTCTGGAAAAATGCATGGGAAAATCGCATAGGGCAAAATTCCACTTAGGGTTAGGGTTAGCTCTCCATGAATCCGCAGAGCAAAACGGACATCGCCATTGGACTCGGGGCCCATTGGTATGGTTAGGAGGGGGCACGTCTTGTGAGTCGGACTTATGTACATTCCCTGGCAAAATGCATGGGAAAATCCCATAGGGCAAAATTCCACTTAGGGTTAGGGTTAGCTCTCCATGAATCCGCAGAGCAAAACGGACATCGCCATTGGACTCGGAGCCTGTCGGTATGGTTAGGAGGGGACACGCCTTGCGAGTCGGCCCTATGTACATTCCCTGGCAAAATGCATGGGAAAATCCTATAGGGCAGTGGTAGGCAAACTCATTAGTCAAAAGAGCCAAATATCAACAAAAGCTCGATTAAAATTACTTTTGAGAGCCGGAAGGTGTGGCCTGTTTTGAGGGCGTGGCTCAGCGGTCATGTGACCGGATGGGCGTGGCCAACTTGGAAACTGTGGTGAAACTCACTTAACAACGGTCTTGCTTAGCAACCAAAATTTTGGGCTCAATTGTGGTCATAAGTTCTCTCATCTCTCCAACTTTCTTTTCTTTCTTCCCTTCTTTCTCTTTCTCTCTCTTTCTGTTTCTCTCTGTCTCTCTGAGTCTGTCTATCTGTCTGTCTCTCTCTGTGGCTCTTTATCTCTCCCTCCGTCCCTGTCTCTTTCTGTCATTCTCTGTGTCTATCTCTCTGTCTCTCTGCCCTCCCTTCTTCTCTGTCTGTCTGTCTCTGTGGCTCTTTGCCTCCTTCCCTCCTTCCCTGTCTCTTTCTGTCATTCTCTGTGTCTGTCTCTGTCTCTCTGTCCTCTCTTCTTCTCTGTCTGTCTGTCTGTCTGTCTCTGTGGCTCTTTGCCTCCTTCCCTCCCTCTCTCCCCCCTCCCTGTCTCTTTCTGTCATTCTCTGTGTCTCTCTTTGTCCTCTCTTCTTCTCTGTCTGTCTGTCTGTCTGTCTGTCTCTGTGGCTCTTTCCCTCCTTCCCTCCCTCTCTCCCCCCTCCCTGTCTCTTTCTGTCATTCTCTGTGTCTCTCTCTGTCCTCTCTTCTTCTCTGTCTGTCTGTCTGTCTCTGTGGCTCTTTGCCTCCTTCCCTCCTTCCCCCCCCCCCTCTCTCTTTGTATCTGTCAGACCCTGATTCCCTCCATCCGTCTCTCTCTCGCTCTGTGCCTCTCTCTGTCTGTCTGTCACTGTCCACAAAATACCGCGTGGAGGAGCGGCGGCTTCCGCTGGGGGAAGGGTGTCCCCTTCACGTTCCTCGTCTCCCCGGATGCCGCCTGGAACCATCAGCCGCCGCGCAGACTTGCCGCTTTTCCATGCCGCGCAAAAGATAGGCGCGTGCAATTATAACGCAAGTTTCCACCGCTACGAACTCTCCAAGATTGTAATTGGGCAGGGCATGCGCGCGCCTATCTTTTGCACGGCATGGAAAAGCGGCAAGTCTCTGCGTGGCTGTGGATGGCTCCGGACGGCATTTGGGGAGACGAGGAACGTGAAGGGGACCTCGCGGACCTCTTTCTTTCTTTCTTTCTTTCTTTATCTCTCTCTCCCACTTTCTTTTTCTTTCTTTTTCTTTTTGTCTCTCTCTGTCAATCTCTCTCTTTATCTGTCTCTCTCTCCTCCCTCCACCCATCTGTCATTCTCTGTGTGTGTGTGTGTGTGCCTCTCTCTCTCTGATTCCCTCTCTCCCTCTCCCCCCCCCGGAAGCAGTGGAAAGCCCGGCACGCTGGCCGGAGAGGCCACGGCCGCCTCCTCCCTCAGCGAGCGGGCGGGGAGAGCACCCGAGGCCGCGGCCATCCAAGCACCGCGGAGGCTGTCCGGGTGCTGCACACCCACCTCCGTCCCAGCCTCACGTGGCGGCCAGCCCCAGAAAGCACGGCGCGGTGGCCTCTGCAGGCGGCTGTTGCTGCTGCTGTCCCCGAGCCCTGCAACATGCAGCTCCTGCCGTCCGAGCGCATCGGGCAGGACAGCCGGCCACGTTTCCACCAGGTCCCTCTTTGGCCCCTCAGGTCCGGCTCTTCCTCTCTCCCCCCCTCCGCCCGAAGGCAGCGGAGGGCCCGGCAGCAGAGCACCCGGGGCTGCGGCTGTGCCCGAGCCGTTCGGGTGCCAGGCACCCGCCTCCCTGGGCGACGGCGTACGGACAGCTACGGCGCAGCCCCGGGCGCTCCCCCCGCCCGTTCGCTCGCTCATTACAGGGGGAGGCAGCCGCAGGGAAGGCGTCAGGCTGGGGCTCTTCTCGGTCTCCCAGACAGCGCTGGGGGTGAGCTGAGTAGCCTGCTCTTGGAAGTGGTGGCTGTGGCCGATGGGCTTGGTCCTGGCCTCTTGTTCTGTCTGCCCGGGAGACAGAGTCCAGGGAGGAAGATAATGGCCATTTTGGAGACAACGTGTCCAGCGCCTTCCACTCGCACCCGCAGCAGCAGCACCGGTCGCTCCCCGTTGCCTTCGGAGGCAAAAGAGACAACCGCTCCTCTTGGTGGGGTGGCCGTGCTCGTGTGCTCTGGCCCTAAGCCTCGTGTCCCCCCTGCAGGGCCAAGCGTGGCTCACCTGCGCTGGGAGGACTTCCTGGGTCTCCCCCAAGGGAGGCGGGCGCGCAGCGGCCGGATGGCTCCGGCGAAGCTGCAACCCCGGGCCCTCCCCCCCACCCATTCGCTCGCGGGGGGGTGGAGGGAGAGAGTAAGAGCCACACCGAGGGGCCAAAGAGCCACTCGTGGCTCGCGAGCCGCGGTTTGCCGACCACTGCTATAGGGCATAATTCCACTTAGGGTTAGGGTTAGCTCTCTATGAATCCGCAGAGCAAAACGGACATCGCCATTGGACTCGGAGACCGTCGGTATGGTTAGGTGTGGACACGCCTTCCGAGTCGGCCTTGTGTACTTTTTCTGGAAAAATGCATGGGAAAATCCCATAGGGCAAAATGCCACTTAGGGTTAGGGTAAGCTCTCTATGAATCTGCAGAGCAAAACGGACATCGCCATTGGACTCGGAGACCGTCGGTATGGTTAGGAGTGGACATGCCTTCCAAGTCGGCCTTATGTACTTTTTCTTGAAAAATGCATGGGAAAATCCCATAGGGCAAAATTCCACTTAGGGTTAGGGTTAGGTCTCCATGAATCCGCAGAGCAAAACGGACATCGCCATTGGACTCGGAGCTCGTCGGTATGGTTAGGAGGGGACAAACCTTGCGAGTCGGACTTATATAAATTCCCTGGCAAAATGCATGGGAAAATCCCATAGGGCAAAATTCCACTTAGGGTTAGGGTTAGCTCTCCATGAATCCGCAAAGCAAAACGGACATCGCCATTGGACTCGGAGCCTGTCGGTATGGTTAGGAGGGGACACGCCTTGCGAGTCGGACTTATGTATATTACCTGGCAAAATGCATGGGAAAATCCCATAGGGCAAAATTCCACTTAGGGTTAGGGTTAGCTCTCCATGAATCCGCAGAGCAAAATGGACATCGCCATTGGACTCGGAGCCCGTCGGTATGGTTAGGAGGGGACACACCTTGCGAGTCGGACTTGTATAAATTCCCTGGCAAAATGCATGGGAAAATCCCATAGGACAAAATTCCACTTAGGGTTAGGGTTAGCTCTCCATGAATCCGCAGAGCAAAACGGACATCGCCATTGGACTCGGAGCCTGTCGGTATGGTTAGGAGGGGACACGCCTTGCGAGTCGGACTTATGTTCTTTTCCTGGGAAAATGAATGGGAAAATCCCATAGGGCAAAATTCCACATAGGGTTTGGGGTTAGCTCTCCATGAATCCCCAGAGCAAAACGGACATCGCCATTGGACTCGGGGCCCATTGGTATGGTGAGGAGGGGACAAACCTTGCGAGTCGGACTTATATAAATTTCCTGGCAAAATGCATGGGAAAATCCCATAGGGCAAAATTCCACTTAGGGTTAGGGTTAGCTCTCCATGAATCCGCAGAGGAAAACGGACATCGCCATTGGACTCGGAGCCCTTCGGTATGGTTAGGAGGGGACACGCCTTGCGAATCGGCCTTATGTACTTTTTCTGGAAAAATGCATGGGAAAATCCCATAGGGCAAAATTCCACTTAGGGTTAGGGTTAGCTCTCCATGAATCCGCAGAGGAAAACGGACATCGCCATTGGACTCGGGGCCCATCGGTATGGTTAGGAGGGGGCACGTCTTGTGAGTCGGACTTATGTACATTCACTGGCAAAATGCATGGGAAAATCCAATAGGGCAAAATTCCACTTAGGGTTAGGGTTAGCTCTCCATGAATCCGCAGAGCAAAACGGACATCGCCATTGGACTCGGAGCCTGTCGGTATGGTTAGGGGGGGACACGCCTTGCGAATCGGCCTTATGTACTTTTTCTGGAAAAATGCATGGGAAAATCCCATAGGGCAAAATTCCACTTAGGGTTAGGGTTAGCTCTCCATGAATCCGCAGAGGAAAACGGACATCGCCATTGGACTCGGGGCCCATCGGTATGGTTAGGAGGGGGCACGTCTTGTGAGTCGGACTTATGTACATTCACTGGCAAAATGCATGGGAAAATCCAATAGGGCAAAATTCCACTTAGGGTTAGGGTTAGCTCTCCATGAATCCGCAGAGCAAAACGGACATCGCCATTGGACTCGGAGCCTGTCGGTATGGTTAGGGGGGGACACGCCTTGCGAGTCGGCCTTATGTACTTTTCCTGGGAAAATGAATGTGATAATCCCATAGGGCAAAATTCCACTTAGGGTTAGGGTTAGCTCTCCATGAATCCGCAGATCAAAACGGACATCGCCATTGGACTCGGAGCCCGTCACTATTGTTAGGAGGGGACACGCTTTGCGAGTCGGACTTATGTACATTCCCTGGCAAAATGCATGGGAAAATCCCATAGGGCAAAATTCCACTTAGGGTTAGGGTTAGCTCTCCATGAATCTGCAGAGCAAAACGGACATCGCCATTGGACTCGGAGACCATCGGTATGGTTAGGTGTGGACACGCCTTCCGAGTCGGCCTTGTGTACTTTTTCTGGAAAAATGCATGGGAAAATCCCATAGGGCAAAATGCCACTTAGGGTTAGGGTAAGCTCTCTATGAATCCGCAGAGCAAAACGGACATCGCCATTGGAATCGGAGACCGTCGGTATGGTTAGGAGTGGACATGCCTTCCAAGTCGGCCTTATGTACTTTTTCTTGAAAAATGCATGGGAAAATCCCATAGGGCAAAATTCCACTTAGGGTTAGGGTTAGGTCTCCATGAATCCGCAGAGCAAAACGGACATCGCCATTGGACTCGGAGCTCGTCGGTATGGTTAGGAGGGGACAAACCTTGCGAGTCGGACTTATATAAATTCCCTGGCAAAATGCATTGGAAAATCCCATAGGGCAAAATTCCACTTAGGGTTAGGGTTAGCTCTCCATGAATCCGCAGAGCAAAACAGACATCGCCATTGGACTCGGAGACCATCGGTATGGTTAGGAGTGGACACACCTTCCCAGTCGGCCTTATGTACTCTTCTGGAAAAATGCATGGGAAAATCCCATAGGGCAAAATTCCACTTAGGGTTACGGTTAGCTCTCCATGAATCCGCAGAGCAAAACGGACATCGCCACTGGACTCGGGGCCCATTGGTATGGTGAGGAGGGGACACGCCTTGCGAGTCGGACTTATTTACATTCCCTGGCAAAATGCATGGGAAAATCCCATAGGGCAAAATTCCACTTAGGGTTAGGGTTAGCTCTCCATGAATCCGCAGAGCAAAACGGACATCGCCATTGGACTCGGAGACCGTCGGTATGGTTAGGAGGGGACACACTTTGCGAGTCGGACTTATATAAATTCCCTGGCAAAATGCATGGGAAAATCCCATAGGGCAAAATTCGACTTAGGGTTAGGGTTAGCTCTCCATGAATCCGCAGAGCAAAACGGACATCGCCATTGGACTGGAGCCCGTCACTATGGTTAGGAGGGGACAAGCTTTGCGAGTCGGACTTATGTACATTCCCTGGCAAAATGCATGGGAAAATCCCATAGGGCAAAATTCCACTTAGGGTTAGGGTTAGCTCTCCATGAATCCGCAGAGGAAAATGGACATCGCCATTGGACTCGGAGCCGTTCGGTATGGTTAGGAGTGGACACGCCTTGCGAATCGGCCTTATGTACTTTTTCTGGAAAAATGCATGGGAAAATCCCATAGGGCAAAATTCAACTTAGGGTTAGGGTTAGCTCTCCATGAATCCGCAGAGCAAAACGGACATCGCCATTGGACTCGGAGCCGTTCGGTATGGTTAGGAGTGGACACGCCTTGCGAATCGGCCTTATG
This sequence comes from Rhabdophis nuchalis, assembly GCA_039707465.1. Lineage (NCBI taxonomy): Eukaryota > Metazoa > Chordata > Lepidosauria > Squamata > Natricidae > Rhabdophis > Rhabdophis nuchalis. The sequence continues at coordinate 154,143,930 of CM077643.1, read as the reverse complement.
TACTTTTTCTGGAAAAATGCATGGGAAAATCCCATAGGGCAAAATTCAACTTAGGGTTAGGGTTAGCTCTCCATGAATCCGCAGAGCAAAACGGACATCGCCATTGGACTCGGAGACCGTCAGTATGGTTAGGAGTGGACACGCCTTCCGAGTCGGCCTTATGTACTTTTTCTGGAAAAATGCATGGGAAAATCCCATAGGGCAAAATTCCACTTAGGGTTAGGGTTAGCTCTCCATGAATCCGCAGAGCAAAACGGACTTCGCCATTGGACTCGGAGACCGTCAGTATGGTTAGGAGTGGACACGCCTTCCGAGTCGGCCTTATGTACTTTTTCTGGAAAAATGCATGGGAAAATCCCATAGGGCAAAATTCCACTTAGGGTTAGGGTTAGCTCTCCATGAATCCGCAGAGCAAAACGGACATCGCCATTGGACTCTGAGCCCATCGGTATGGTTAGGAGGGGACAAACCTTGCGAGTCGGACTTATATAAATTCCCTGGCAAAATGCATGGGAAAATCCCATAGGGCAAAATTCCACTTAGGGTTAGGGTTAGCTCTCCATGAATCCGCAGAGGAAAATGGACATCGCCATTGGACTCGGAGCCGTTCGGTGTGGTTAGGAGTGGACACGCCTTGCGAATCGGCCTTATGTACTTTTTCTGGAAAAATGCATGGGAAAATCCCATAGGGCAAAATTCAACTTAGGGTTAGGGTTAGCTCTCCATGAATCCGCAGAGCAAAACGGACATCGCCATTGGACTCGGAGCCCGTCAGTATGGTTAGGAGTGGACACGCCTTCCGAGTCGGCCTTATGTACATTCACTGGCAAAATGCATGGGAAAATCCAATAGGGCAAAATTCCACTTAGGGTTAGGGTTAGCTCTCCATGAATCCGCAGAGCAAAACGGACATCGCCATTTGACTCGGAGACCGTCGGTATGGTTAGGAGTGGACACGCCTTCCGAGTCGGCCTTATGTACTTTTTCTGGAAAAATGCATGGGAAAATCCCATAGGGCAAAATTCCACTTAGGGTTAGGGTTAGCTCTCCATGAATCCGCAGAGCAAAACGGACATCGCCATTGGACTCGGAGCCTGTCGGTATGGTTAGGAGGGGACACGCCTTGCGAGTCGGCCTTATGTACATTCCCTGGCAAAATGCATGGGAAAATCCTATAGGGCAAAATTCCACTTAGGGTTAGGGTTAGCTCTCTATGAATCCACAGAGCAAAACGGACATCGCCATTGGACTCGGAGACCGTCGGTATGGTTAGGAGTTGACACGCCTTCCGAGTCGGCCTTATGTACTTTTTCTGGAAAAATGCATGGGAAAATCGCATAGGGCAAAATTCCACTTAGGGTTAGGGTTAGCTCTCCATGAATCCGCAGAGCAAAACGGACATCGCCATTGGACTCGGGGCCCATTGGTATGGTTAGGAGGGGGCACGTCTTGTGAGTCGGACTTATGTACATTCACTGGCAAAATGCATGGGAAAATCCCATAGGGCAAAATTCCACTTAGGGTTAGGGTTAGCTCTCCATGAATCCGCAGAACAAAACGGACATCGCCATTGGACTCGGAGACCGTCGGTATGGTTAGGAGGGGACACGCCTTGCGAGTCGGCCCTATGTACATTCCCTGGTAAAATGCATGGGAAAATCCTATAGGGCAAAATTCCACTTAGGGTTAGGGTTAGCTCTCTATGAATCCGCAGAGCAAAACGGACATCGCCATTGGACTCGGAGACCGTCGGTATGGTTAGGTGTGGACACGCCTTCCGAGTCGGCCTTATGTACTTTTTCTGGAAAAATGCATGGGAAAATCCCATAGGGCAAAATGCCACTTAGGGTTAGGGTAAGCTCTCTATGAATCCGCAGAGCAAAACGGACATCGCCATTGGACTCGGAGACCGTCGGTATGGTTAGGAGTGGACACGCCTTCCAAGTCGGCCTTATGTACTTTTCTGGAAAAATGCATGGGAAAATCCCATAGGGCAAAATTCCACTTAGGGTTAGGGTTAGGTCTCCATGAATCCGCAGAGCAAAACGGACATCGCCATTGGACTCGGAGCTCATCGGTATGGTTAGGAGGGGACAAACCTTGCGAGTCGGACTTATATAAATTCCCTGGCAAAATGCATGGGAAAATCCCATAGGGCAAAATTCCACTTAGGGTTTGGGTTAGCTCTCCATGAATCCGCAGAGCAAAACGGACATCGCCATTGGACTCGGAGCCTGTCGGTATGGTTAGGAGGGGACATGCCTTGCGAGTCGGACTTATGTATATTACCTGGCAAAATGAATGGGAAAATCCCATAGGGTAAAATTCCACTTAGGGTTAGGGTTAGCTCTCCATGAATCCGCAGAGGAAAATGGACATCGCCATTGGACTCGGAGCCCTTTTGTATGGTTAGGAGTGGACACGCCTTGCGAATCGGCCTTAAGTACTTTTTCTGGAAAAATGCATGGGAAAATCCCATAGGGCAAAATTCCACTTAGGGTTAGGGTTAGCTCTCCATGAATCCGCAGAGCAAAACGGACATCGCCATTGGACTCTGAGCCCATCGCTATGGTTAGGAGGGGACAAACCTTGCGAGTCGGACTTATATAAATTCCCTGGCAAAATGCATGGGAAAATCCCATAGGGCAAAATTCCACTTAGGGTTAGGGTTAGCTCTCCATGAATCCGCAGAGGAAAATGGACATCGCCATTGGACTCGGAGCCCTTTTGTATGGTTAGGAGTGGACACGCCTTGCGAATCGGCCTTAAGTACTTTTTCTGGAAAAATGCATGGGAAAATCCCATAGGGCAAAATTCAACTTAGGGTTAGGGTTAGCTCTCCATGAATCCGCAGAGCAAAACGGACATCGCCATTGGACTCGGAGCCCGTCAGTATGGTTAGGAGTGGACAGGCCTTCCGAGTCGGCCTTATGTACTTTTTCTGGAAAAATGCAAGGGAAAATCCCATAGGGCAAAATTCCCCTTAGGGTTAGGGTTAGCTCTCCATGAATCCGCAGAGCAAAACGGACATCGCCATTGGACTCGGAGCCCGTCGGTATGGTTAGGAGGGGACACGCCTTGCGAGTCCGACTTATGTACATTCCCTGGCAAAATGCATGGGAAAATCCCATAGGGCAAAATTCCACTTAGGGTTAGGGTTAGCTCTCCATGAATCCGCAGAGCAAAACGGACATCGCCATTGGACTCGGAGCCTGTCGGTATGGTTAGGAGGGGACACGCCTTGCGAGTCGGCCTTATGTACATTCCCTGGCAAAATGCATGGGAAAATCCTATAGGGCAAAATTCCACTTAGGGTTAGGGTTAGCTCTCTATGAATCCACAGAGCAAAACGGACATCGCCATTGGACTCGGAGACCGTCGGTATGGTTAGGAGTTGACACGCCTTCCGAGTCGGCCTTATGTACTTTTTCTGGAAAAATGCATGGGAAAATCGCATAGGGCAAAATTCCACTTAGGGTTAGGGTTAGCTCTCCATGAATCCGCAGAGCAAAACGGACATCGCCATTGGACTCGGGGCCCATTGGTATGGTTAGGAGGGGGCACGTCTTGTGAGTCGGACTTATGTACATTCACTGGCAAAATGCATGGGAAAATCCCATAGGGCAAAATTCCACTTAGGGTTAGGGTTAGCTCTCCATGAATCCGCAGAACAAAACGGACATCGCCATTGGACTCGGAGACCGTCGGTATGGTTAGGAGGGGACACGCCTTGCGAGTCGGCCCTATGTACATTCCCTGGCAAAATGCATGGGAAAATCCTATAGGGCAAAATTCCACTTAGGGTTAGGGTTAGCTCTCTATGAATCCGCAGAGCAAAACGGACATCGCCATTGGACTCGGAGACCGTCGGTATGGTTAGGTGTGGACACGCCTTCCGAGTCGGCCTTATGTACTTTTTCTGGAAAAATGCATGGGAAAATCCCATAGGGCAAAATGCCACTTAGGGTTAGGGTAAGCTCTCTATGAATCCGCAGAGCAAAACGGACATCGCCATTGGACTCGGAGACCGTCGGTATGGTTAGGAGTGGACACGCCTTCCAAGTCGGCCTTATGTACTTTTCTGGAAAAATGCATGGGAAAATCCCATAGGGCAAAATTCCACTTAGGTTTAGGGTTAGGTCTCCATGAATCCGCAGAGCAAAACGGACATCGCCATTGGACTCGGAGTTCATCGGTATGGTTAGGAGGGGACAAACCTTGCGAGTCGGACTTATATAAATTCCCTGGCAAAATGCATGGGAAAATCCCATAGGGCAAAATTCCACTTAGGGTTTGGGTTAGCTCTCCATGAATCCGCAGAGCAAAACGGACATCGCCATTGGACTCGGAGCCTGTCGGTATGGTTAGGAGGGGACACGCCTTGCGAGTCGGACTTATGTATATTACCTGGCAAAATGAATGGGAAAATCCCATAGGGTAAAATTCCACTTAGGGTTAGGGTTAGCTCTCCATGAATCCGCAGAGGAAAATGGACATCGCCATTGGACTCGGAGCCCTTTTGTATGGTTAGGAGTGGACACGCCTTGCGAATCGGCCTTAAGTACTTTTTCTGGAAAAATGCATGGGAAAATCCCATAGGGCAAAATTCAACTTAGGGTTAGGGTTAGCTCTCCATGAATCCGCAGAGCAAAACGGACATCGCCATTGGACTCGGAGCCCGTCAGTATGGTTAGGAGTGGACAGGCCTTCCGAGTCGGCCTTATGTACTTTTTCTGGAAAAATGCAAGGGAAAATCCCATAGGGCAAAATTCCCCTTAGGGTTAGGGTTAGCTCTCCATGAATCCGCAGAGCAAAACGGACATCGCCATTGGACTCGGAGCCCGTCGGTATGGTTAGGAGGGGACACGCCTTGCGAGTCCGACTTATGTACATTCCCTGGCAAAATGCATGGGAAAATCCCATAGGGCAAAATTCCACTTAGGGTTTGGGTTAGCTCTCCATGAATCCGCAGAGCAAAACGGACATCGCCATTGGACTCGGAGCCTGTCGGTATGGTTAGGAGGGGACACGCCTTGCGAGTCGGACTTATGTATATTACCTGGCAAAATGAATGGGAAAATCCCATAGGGTAAAATTCCACTTAGGGTTAGGGTTAGCTCTCCATGAATCCGCAGAGGAAAATGGACATCGCCATTGGACTCGGAGCCCTTTTGTATGGTTAGGAGTGGACACGCCTTGCGAATCGGCCTTAAGTACTTTTTCTGGAAAAATGCATGGGAAAATCCCATAGGGCAAAATTCAACTTAGGGTTAGGGTTAGCTCTCCATGAATCCGCAGAGCAAAACGGACATCGCCATTGGACTCGGAGCCCGTCAGTATGGTTAGGAGTGGACAGGCCTTCCGAGTCGGCCTTATGTACTTTTTCTGGAAAAATGCAAAGGAAAATCCCATAGGGCAAAATTCCCCTTAGGGTTAGGGTTAGCTCTCCATGAATCCGCAGAGCAAAACGGACATCGCCATTGGACTCGGAGCCCGTCGGTATGGTTAGGAGTGGACACGCCTTCCGAGTCCGACTTATGTACATTCCCTCGCAAAATGCATGGGAAAATCCCATAGGGCAAAATTCCACTTAGGGTTAGGGTTAGCTCTCCATGAATCCGCAGAGCAAAACGGACATCGCCATTGGACTCGGAGCCTGTCGGTATGGTTAGGAGGGGATACGCCTTGCGAGTTGGCCTTATGTACATTCCCTGGCAAAATGCATGGGAAAATCCTATAGGGCAAAATTCCACTTAGGGTTAGGGTTAGCTCTCTATGAATCCACAGAGCAAAACGGACATCGCCATTGGACTCGGAGACCGTCGGTATGGTTAGGAGTTGACACGCCTTCCGAGTCGGCCTTATGTACTTTTTCTGGAAAAATGCATGGGAAAATCGCATAGGGCAAAATTCCACTTAGGGTTAGGGTTAGCTCTCCATGAATCCGCAGAGCAAAACGGACATCGCCATTGGACTCGGGGCCCATTGGTATGGTTAGGAGGGGGCACGTCTTGTGAGTCGGACTTATGTACATTCACTGGCAAAATGCATGGGAAAATCCCATAGGGCAAAATTCCACTTAGGGTTAGGGTTAGCTCTCCATGAATCCGCAGAACAAAACGGACATCGCCATTGGACTCGGAGACCGTCGGTATGGTTAGGAGGGGACAAACCTTGCGAGTCGGCCTTATGTACATTCCCTGGCAAAATGCATGGGAAAATCCTATAGGGCAAAATTCCACTTAGGGTTAGGGTTAGCTCTCTATGAATCCACAGAGCAAAACGGACATCGCCATTGGACTCGGAGACCATCGGTATGGTTAGGAGTTGACACGCCTTCCGAGTCGGCCTTATGTACTTTTTCTGGAAAAATGCATGGGAAAATCGCATAGGGCAAAATTCCACTTAGGGTTAGGGTTAGCTCTCCATGAATCCGCAGAGCAAAACGGACATCGCCATTGGACTCGGAGACCGTCGGTATGGTTAGGAGTGGACACGCCTTCCGAGTCGGCCTTATGTACTTTTTCTGGAAAAATGCATGGGAAAATCCCATAGGGCAAAATTCCACTTAGGGTTAGGGTTAGCTCTCCATGAATCCGCAGAGCAAAACGGACATCGCCATTGGACTCTGAGCCTGTCGGTATGGTTAGGAGTGGACACGCCTTCCGAGTCCGCCTTATGTACTTTTTCTGGAAAAATGCATGGGAAAATCCCATAGGGCAAAATTCCACTTAGGGTTAGGTCTCCATGAATCCGCAGAGCAAAACGGACATTGCCATTGGACTCGGAGCCCGTCGGTATGGTTAGGAGGGGACAAACCTTGCGAGTCGGCCTTATGTACATTCCCTGGCAAAATGCATGGGAAAATCCCATAGGGCAAAATTCCACTTAGGGTTAGGGTTAGCTCTCCATGAATCCGCAGAACAAAACGGACATCGCCATTGGACTCGGAGACCGTCGGTATGGTTAGGAGGGGACAAACCTTGCGAGTCGGCCTTATGTACATTCCCTGGCAAAATGCATGGGAAAATCCTATAGGGCAAAATTCCACTTAGGGTTAGGGTTAGCTCTCTATGAATCCACAGAGCAAAACGGACATCGCCATTGGACTCGGAGACCGTCGGTATGGTTAGGAGTTGACACGCCTTCCGAGTCGGCCTTATGTACTTTTTCTGGAAAAATGCATGGGAAAATCGCATAGGGCAAAATTCCACTTAGGGTTAGGGTTAGCTCTCCATGAATCCGCAGAGCAAAACGGACATCGCCATTGGACTCGGAGACCGTCGGTATGGTTAGGAGTGGACACGCCTTCCGAGTCGGCCTTATGTACTTTTTCTGGAAAAATGCATGGGAAAATCCCATAGGGCAAAATTCCACTTAGGGTTAGGGTTAGCTCTCCATGAATCCGCAGAGCAAAACGGACATCGCCATTGGACTCTGAGCCTGTCGGTATGGTTAGGAGTGGACACGCCTTCCGAGTCCGCCTTATGTACTTTTTCTGGAAAAATGCATGGGAAAATCCCATAGGGCAAAATTCCACTTAGGGTTAGGTCTCCATGAATCCGCAGAGCAAAACGGACATTGCCATTGGACTCGGAGCCCGTCGGTATGGTTAGGAGGGGACAAACCTTGCGAGTCGGACTTATATAAATTCCCTGGCAAAATGCATGGGAAAATCCCATAGGGCAAAATTCCACTTAGGGTTAGGGTTAGCTCTCCATGAATCCGCAGAGCAAAACAGACATCGCCATTGGACTCGGAGACCATCGGTATGGTTAGGAGTGGACACACCTTCCCAGTCGGCCTTATGTACTCTTCTGGAAAAATGCATGGGAAAATCCCATAGGGCAAAATTCCACTTAGGGTTAGGGTTAGCTCTCCATGAATCCGCAGAGCAAAACGGACATCGCCACTGGACTCGGGGCCCATTGGTATGGTGAGGAGGGGACACGCCTTTCGAGTCGGACTTATTTACATTCCCTGGCAAAATGCATGGGAAAATCCCATAGGGCAAAATTCCACTTAGAGTTAGGGTTAGCTCTCCATGAATCCGCAGAGCAAAACGGACATCGCCATTGGACTGGAGCCCGTCACTATGGTTAGGAGGGGACACGCTTTGCGAGTCGGACTTATGTACATTCCCTGGCAAAATACATGGGAAAATCCCATAGGGCAAAATTCCACTTAGGGTTAGGGTTAGCTCTCCATGAATCCGCAGAGGAAAACGGATATCGCCATTGGACTCGGAGCCGTTCGGTATGGTTAGGAGTGGACACGCCTTGCGAATCGGCCTTATGTACTTTTTCTGGAAAAATGCATGGGAAAATCCCATAGGGCAAAATTCCACTTAGGGTTAGGTCTCCATGAATCCGCAGAGCAAAACGGACATTGCCATTGGACTCGGAGCCCGTCGGTATGGTTAGGAGGGGACAAACCTTGCGAGTCGGACTTATATAAATTCCCTGGCAAAATGCATGGGAAAATCCCATAGGGCAAAATTCCACTTAGGGTTAGGGTTAGCTCTCTATGAATCCGCAGAGCAAAACAGACATCGCCATTGGATTCGGAGACCATCGGTATGGTTAGGAGTGGACAAACCTTCCCAGTCGGCCTTATGTCCTCTTCTGGAAAAATGCATGGGAAAATCCCATAGGGCAAAATTCCACTTAGGGTTAGGGTTAGCTCTCCATGAATCCGCAGAGCAAAACGGACATCGCCACTGGACTCGGGGCCCATTGGTATGGTGAGGAGGGGACACGCCTTGCGAGTCGGACTTATTTACATTCCCTGGCAAAATGCATGGGAAAATCCCATAGGGCAAAATTCCACTTAGGGTTAGGGTTAGCTCTCCATGAATCCGCAGAGGAAAACGGACATCGCCATTGGACTCGGAGCCCTTCGGTATGGTTAGGGGGGGACACGTCTTGTGAGTCGGACTTATGTACATTCACTGGCAAAATGCATGGGAAAATCCAATAGGGCAAAATTCCACTTAGGGTTAGGGTTAGCTCTCCATGAATCCGCAGAGCAAAACGGACATCGCCATTGGACTCGGAGCCTGTCGGTATGGTTAAGGAGGGACACGTCTTGCGAGTCGGCCTTATGTACTTTTCCTGGGAAAATGAATGGGATAATCCCATAGGGCAAAATTCCACTTAGGGTTAGGGTTAGCTCTCCATGAATCCGCAGATCAAAACGGACATCGCCATTGGACTCGGAGCCCGTCACTATTGTTAGGAGGGGACACGCTTTGCGAGTCGGACTTATGTACATTCCCTGGCAAAATGTATGGGAAAATCCTATAGGGCAAAATTCCACTTAGGGTTAGGGTTAGCTCTCCATGAATCCGCAGAGCAAAACGGACATCGCCATTGGACTCGGAGACCGTCGGTATGGTTAGGAGTGGACACGCCTTCCGAGTCGGCCTTATGTACTTTTTCTGGAAAAATGCATGGGAAAATCCCATAGGGCAAAATTCCACTTAGGGTTAGGGTTAGCTCTCCATGAATCCGCAGAGCAAAACGGACATCGCCATTGGACTCTGAGCCTGTCGGTATGGTTAGGAGTGGACACGCCTTCCGAGTCCGCCTTATGTACTTTTTCTGGAAAAATGCATGGGAAAATCCCATAGGGCAAAATTCCACTTAGGGTTAGGTCTCCATGAATCCGCAGAGCAAAACGGACATTGCCATTGGACTCGGAGCCCGTCGGTATGGTTAGGAGGGGACAAACCTTGCGAGTCGGACTTATATAAATTCCCTGGCAAAATGCATGGGAAAATCCCATAGGGCAAAATTCCACTTAGGGTTAGGGTTAGCTCTCCATGAATCCGCAGAGCAAAACAGACATCGCCATTGGACTCGGAGACCATCGGTATGGTTAGGAGTGGACACACCTTCCCAGTCGGCCTTATGTACTCTTCTGGAAAAATGCATGGGAAAATCCCATAGGGCAAAATTCCACTTAGGGTTAGGGTTAGCTCTCCATGAATCCGCAGAGCAAAACGGACATCGCCACTGGACTCGGGGCCCATTGGTATGGTGAGGAGGGGACACGCCTTTCGAGTCGGACTTATTTACATTCCCTGGCAAAATGCATGGGAAAATCCCATAGGGCAAAATTCCACTTAGAGTTAGGGTTAGCTCTCCATGAATCCGCAGAGCAAAACGGACATCGCCATTGGACTGGAGCCCGTCACTATGGTTAGGAGGGGACACGCTTTGCGAGTCGGACTTATGTACATTCCCTGGCAAAATACATGGGAAAATCCCATAGGGCAAAATTCCACTTAGGGTTAGGGTTAGCTCTCCATGAATCCGCAGAGGAAAACGGATATCGCCATTGGACTCGGAGCCGTTCGGTATGGTTAGGAGTGGACACGCCTTGCGAATCGGCCTTATGTACTTTTTCTGGAAAAATGCATGGGAAAATCCCATAGGGCAAAATTCCACTTAGGGTTAGGTCTCCATGAATCCGCAGAGCAAAACGGACATTGCCATTGGACTCGGAGCCCGTCGGTATGGTTAGGAGGGGACAAACCTTGCGAGTCGGACTTATATAAATTCCCTGGCAAAATGCATGGGAAAATCCCATAGGGCAAAATTCCACTTAGGGTTAGGGTTAGCTCTCTATGAATCCGCAGAGCAAAACAGACATCGCCATTGGATTCGGAGACCATCGGTATGGTTAGGAGTGGACAAACCTTCCCAGTCGGCCTTATGTCCTCTTCTGGAAAAATGCATGGGAAAATCCCATAGGGCAAAATTCCACTTAGGGTTAGGGTTAGCTCTCCATGAATCCGCAGAGCAAAACGGACATCGCCACTGGACTCGGGGCCCATTGGTATGGTGAGGAGGGGACACGCCTTGCGAGTCGGACTTATTTACATTCCCTGGCAAAATGCATGGGAAAATCCCATAGGGCAAAATTCCACTTAGGGTTAGGGTTAGCTCTCCATGAATCCGCAGAGGAAAACGGACATCGCCATTGGACTCGGAGCCCTTCGGTATGGTTAGGGGGGGACACGTCTTGTGAGTCGGACTTATGTACATTCACTGGCAAAATGCATGGGAAAATCCAATAGGGCAAAATTCCACTTAGGGTTAGGGTTAGTTCTCCATGAATCCGCAGAGCAAAACGGACATCGCCATTGGACTCGGAGCCTGTCGGTATGGTTAAGGAGGGACACGTCTTGCGAGTCGGCCTTATGTACTTTTCCTGGGAAAATGAATGGGATAATCCCATAGGGCAAAATTCCACTTAGGGTTAGGGTTAGCTCTCCATGAATCCGCAGATCAAAACGGACATCGCCATTGGACTCGGAGCCCGTCACTATTGTTAGGAGGGGACACGCTTTGCGAGTCGGACTTATGTACATTCCCTGGCAAAATGTATGGGAAAATCCTATAGGGCAAAATTCCACTTAGGGTTAGGGTTAGCTCTCCATGAATCCGCAGAGCAAAACGGACATCGCCATTGGACTCGGAGACCGTCGGTATGGTTAGGAGTGGACACGCCTTCCGAGTCGGCCTTATGTACTTTTTCTGGAAAAATGCATCGGAAAATCCCATAGGGCAAAATTCCACTTAGGGTTAGGGTTAGCTCTCCATGAATCCGCAGAGCAAAACGGACATCGCCATTGGACTCGGAGCCTGTCGGTATGGTTAGGAGTGGACACGCCTTCCGAGTCCGCCTTATGTACTTTTTCTGGAAAAATGCATGGGAAAATCCCATAGGGCAAAATTCCACTTAGGGTTAGGTCTCCATGAATCCGCAGAGCAAAACGGACATTGCCATTGGACTCGGAGCCCGTCGGTATGGTTAGGAGGGGACAAACCTTGCGAGTCGGCCTTATGTACATTCCCTGGCAAAATGCATGGGAAAATCCCATAGGGCAAAATTCCACTTAGGGTTAGGGTTAGCTCTCCATGAATCCGCAGAACAAAACGGACATCGCCATTGGACTCGGAGACCGTCGGTATGGTTAGGAGGGGACAAACCTTGCGAGTCGGCCTTATGTACATTCCCTGGCAAAATGCATGGGAAAATCCTATAGGGCAAAATTCCACTTAGGGTTAGGGTTAGCTCTCTATGAATCCACAGAGCAAAACGGACATCGCCATTGGACTCGGAGACCGTCGGTATGGTTAGGAGTTGACACGCCTTCCGAGTCGGCCTTATGTACTTTTCCTGGGAAAATGAATGGGATAATCCCATAGGGCAAAATTCCACTTAGGGTTAGGGTTAGCTCTCCATGAATCCGCAGATCAAAACGGACATCGCCATTGGACTCGGAGCCCGTCACTATTGTTAGGAGGGGACACGCTTTGCGAGTCGGACTTATGTACATTCCCTGGCAAAATGTATGGGAAAATCCTATAGGGCAAAATTCCACTTAGGGTTAGGGTTAGCTCTCCATGAATCCGCAGAGCAAAACGGACATCGCCATTGGACTCGGAGACCGTCGGTATGGTTAGGAGTGGACACGCCTTCCGAGTCGGCCTTATGTACTTTTTCTGGAAAAATGCATGGGAAAATCCCATAGGGCAAAATTCCACTTAGGGTTAGGGTTAGCTCTCCATGAATCCGCAGAGCAAAACGGACATCGCCATTGGACTCTGAGCCTGTCGGTATGGTTAGGAGTGGACACGCCTTCCGAGTCCGCCTTATGTACTTTTTCTGGAAAAATGCATGGGAAAATCCCATAGGGCAAAATTCCACTTAGGGTTAGGTCTCCATGAATCCGCAGAGCAAAACGGACATTGCCATTGGACTCGGAGCCCGTCGGTATGGTTAGGAGGGGACAAACCTTGCGAGTCGGCCTTATGTACATTCCCTGGCAAAATGCATGGGAAAATCCCATAGGGCAAAATTCCACTTAGGGTTAGGGTTAGCTCTCCATGAATCCGCAGAACAAAACGGACATCGCCATTGGACTCGGAGACCGTCGGTATGGTTAGGAGGGGACAAACCTTGCGAGTCGGCCTTATGTACATTCCCTGGCAAAATGCATGGGAAAATCCTATAGGGCAAAATTCCACTTAGGGTTAGGGTTAGCTCTCTATGAATCCACAGAGCAAAACGGACATCGCCATTGGACTCGGAGACCGTCGGTATGGTTAGGAGTTGACACGCCTTCCGAGTCGGCCTTATGTACTTTTTCTGGAAAAATGCATGGGAAAATCGCATAGGGCAAAATTCCACTTAGGGTTAGGGTTAGCTCTCCATGAATCCGCAGAGCAAAACGGACATCGCCATTGGACTCGGAGACCGTCGGTATGGTTAGGAGTGGACACGCCTTCCGAGTCGGCCTTATGTACTTTTTCTGGAAAAATGCATGGGAAAATCCCATAGGGCAAAATTCCACTTAGGGTTAGGGTTAGCTCTCCATGAATCCGCAGAGCAAAACGGACATCGCCATTGGACTCTGAGCCTGTCGGTATGGTTAGGAGTGGACACGCCTTCCGAGTCCGCCTTATGTACTTTTTCTGGAAAAATGCATGGGAAAATCCCATAGGGCAAAATTCCACTTAGGGTTAGGTCTCCATGAATCCGCAGAGCAAAACGGACATTGCCATTGGACTCGGAGCCCGTCGGTATGGTTAGGAGGGGACAAACCTTGCGAGTCGGACTTATATAAATTCCCTGGCAAAATGCATGGGAAAATCCCATAGGGCAAAATTCCACTTAGGGTTAGGGTTAGCTCTCCATGAATCCGCAGAGCAAAACAGACATCGCCATTGGACTCGGAGACCATCGGTATGGTTAGGAGTGGACACACCTTCCCAGTCGGCCTTATGTACTCTTCTGGAAAAATGCATGGGAAAATCCCATAGGGCAAAATTCCACTTAGGGTTAGGGTTAGCTCTCCATGAATCCGCAGAGCAAAACGGACATCGCCACTGGACTCGGGGCCCATTGGTATGGTGAGGAGGGGACACGCCTTTCGAGTCGGACTTATTTACATTCCCTGGCAAAATGCATGGGAAAATCCCATAGGGCAAAATTCCACTTAGGGTTAGGGTTAGCTCTCCATGAATCCGCAGAGCAAAACGGACATCGCCATTGGACTGGAGCCCGTCACTATGGTTAGGAGGGGACACGCTTTGCGAGTCGGACTTATGTACATTCCCTGGCAAAATACATGGGAAAATCCCATAGGGCAAAATTCCACTTAGGGTTAGGGTTAGCTCTCCATGAATCCGCAGAGGAAAACGGATATCGCCATTGGACTCGGAGCCGTTCGGTATGGTTAGGAGTGGACACGCCTTGCGAATCGGCCTTATGTACTTTTTCTGGAAAAATGCATGGGAAAATCCCATAGGGCAAAATTCCACTTAGGGTTAGGTCTCCATGAATCCGCAGAGCAAAACGGACATTGCCATTGGACTCGGAGACCGTCGGTATGGTTAGGAGGGGACAAACCTTGCGAGTCGGACTTATATAAATTCCCTGGCAAAATGCATGGGAAAATCCCATAGGGCAAAATTCCACTTAGGGTTAGGGTTAGCTCTCTATGAATCCGCAGAGCAAAACAGACATCGCCATTGGATTCGGAGACCATCGGTATGGTTAGGAGTGGACAAACCTTCCCAGTCGGCCTTATGTCCTCTTCTGGAAAAATGCATGGGAAAATCCCATAGGGCAAAATTCCACTTAGGGTTAGGGTTAGCTCTCCATGAATCCGCAGAGCAAAACGGACATCGCCACTGGACTCGGGGCCCATTGGTATGGTGAGGAGGGGACACGCCTTGCGAGTCGGACTTATTTACATTCCCTGGCAAAATGCATGGGAAAATCCCATAGGGCAAAATTCCACTTAGGGTTAGGGTTAGCTCTCCATGAATCCGCAGAGGAAAACGGACATCGCCATTGGACTCGGAGCCCTTCGGTATGGTTAGGGGGGGACACGTCTTGTGAGTCGGACTTATGTACATTCACTGGCAAAATGCATGGGAAAATCCCATAGGGCAAAATTCCACTTAGGGTTAGGGTTAGCTCTCCATGAATCCGCAGAGCAAAACGGACATCGCCATTGGACTCGGAGCCTGTCGGTATGGTTAAGGAGGGACACGCCTTGCGAGTCGGCCTTATGTACTTTTCCTGGGAAAATGAATGGGATAATCCCATAGGGCAAAATTCCACTTAGGGTTAGGGTTAGCTCTCCATGAATCCGCAGATCAAAACGGACATCGCCATTGGACTCGGAGCCCGTCACTATTGTTAGGAGGGGACACGCTTTGCGAGTCGGACTTATGTACATTCCCTGGCAAAATGTATGGGAAAATCCTATAGGGCAAAATTCCACTTAGGGTTAGGGTTAGCTCTCCATGAATCCGCAGAGCAAAACGGACATCGCCATTGGACTCGGAGACCGTCGGTATGGTTAGGAGTGGACACGCCTTCCGAGTCGGCCTTATGTACTTTTTCTGGAAAAATGCATCGGAAAATCCCATAGGGCAAAATTCCACTTAGGGTTAGGGTTAGCTCTCCATGAATCCGCAGAGCAAAACGGACATCGCCATTGGACTCGGAGCCTGTCGGTATGGTTAGGAGTGGACACGCCTTCCGAGTCCGCCTTATGTACTTTTTCTGGAAAAATGCATGGGAAAATCCCATAGGGCAAAATTCCACTTAGGGTTAGGTCTCCATGAATCCGCAGAGCAAAACGGACATTGCCATTGGACTCGGAGCCCGTCGGTATGGTTAGGAGGGGACAAACCTTGCGAATCGGACTTATATAAATTCCCTGGCAAAATGCATGGGAAAATCCCATAGGGCAAAATTCCACTTAGGGTTAGGGTTAGCTCTCTATGAATCCGCAGAGCAAAACAGACATCGCCATTGGACTCGGAGACCATCGGTATGGTTAGGAGTGGACACACCTTCCCAGTCGGCCTTATGTACTCTTCTGGAAAAATGCATGGGAAAATCCCATAGGGCAAAATTCCACTTAGGGTTAGGGTTAGCTCTCCATGAATCCGCAGAGCAAAACGGACATCGCCACTGGACTCGGGGCCCATTGGTATGGTGAGGAGGGGACACGCCTTGCGAGTCGGACTTATTTACATTCCCTGGCAAAATGCATGGGAAAATCCCATAGGGCAAAATTCCACTTAGGGTTAGGGTTAGCTCTCCATGAATCCGCAGAGCAAAACGGACATCGCCATTGGACTGGAGCCCGTCACTATGGTTAGGAGGGGACACGCTTTGCGAGTCGGACTTATGTACATTCCCTGGCAAAATGCATGGGAAAATCCCATAGGGCAAAATTCCACTTAGGGTTAGGGTTAGCTCTCCATGAATCCGCAGAGCAAAACGGACATCGCCATTGGACGCGGAGCCCGTCAGTATGGTTAGGAGTGGACACGCCTTCCGAGTCGGCCTTATGTACATTCACTGGCAAAATGCATGGGAAAATCCAATAGGGCAAAATTCCACTTAGGGTTAGGGTTAGCTCTCCATGAATCCGCAGAGCAAAACGGACATCGCCATTGGACTCGGAGCCTGTCGGTATGGTTAGGAGGGGACACGCCTTGCGAGTCGACCTTATGTACTTTTCCTGGGAAAATGAATGGGATAATCCCATAGGGCAAAATTCCACTTAGGGTTAGGGTTAGCTCTCCATGAATCCGCAGAGCAAAACGGACATCGCCATTGGACTCGGAGCCCGTCACTATTGTTAGGAGGGGACACTCTTTGTGAGTCGGACTTATGTACATTCCCTGGCAAAATGCATGGGAAAATCCTATAGGGCAAAATTCCACTTAGGGTTAGGGTTAGCTCTCCATGAATCCGCAGAGCAAAACGGACATCGCCATTGGACTCGGAGACCGTCGGTATGGTTAGGAGTGGACACGCCTTCCGAGTCGGCCTTATGTACTTTTTCTGGAAAAATGCATGGGAAAATCCCATAGGGCAAAATTCCACTTAGGGTTAGGGTTAGCTCTCCATGAATCCGCAGAGCAAAACGGACATCGCCATTGGACTCTGAGCCCATCGGTATGGTTAGGAGGGGACAAACCTTGCGAGTCGGACTTATATAAATTCCCTGGCAAAATGCATGGGAAAATCCCATAGGGCAAAATTCCACTTAGGGTTAGGGTTAGCTCTCCATGAATCCGCAGAGGAAAATGGACATCGCCATTGGACTCGGAGCCCTTCGGTATGGTTAGGAGTGGACACGCCTTGCGAATCGGCCTTAAGTACTTTTTCTGGAAAAATGCATGGGAAAATCCCATAGGGCAAAATTCAACTTAGGGTTAGGGTTAGCTCTCCATGAATCCGCAGAGCAAAACGGACATCGCCATTGGACTCGGAGCCCGTCAGTATGCTTAGGAGTGGACACGCCTTCCGAGTCGGCCTTATGTACTTTTTCTGGAAAAATGCATGGGAAAATCCCATAGGGCAAAATTCCACTTAGGGTTAGGGTTAGCTCTCCATGAATCCACAGAGCAAAACGGACATCGCCATTGGACTCGGAGCCCTTCGGTATGGTTAGGAGGGGACAAACCTTGCGAGTCGGACTTATATAAATTCCCTGGCAAAATGCATGGGAAAATCCCATAGGGCAAAATTCCACTTAGGGTTAGGGTTAGCTCTCCATGAATCCGCAGAGCAAAACGGACATCGCCATTGGACTCGGAGCCTGTCGGTATGGTTAGGAGGGGACACGCCTTGCGAATCGGCCTTATGTACTTTTTCTGGAAAAATGCATGGGAAAATCCCATAGGGCAAAATTCCACTTAGGGTTAGGGTTAGTTCTCCATGAATCCACAGAGGAAAACGGACATCGCCATTGGACTCGGGGCCCATCGGTATGGTTAGGAGGGGGCACGTCTTGTGAGTCGGACTTATGTATATTCACTGGCAAAATGCATGGGAAAATCCTATAGGGCAAAATTCCACTTAGGGTTAGGGATAGCTCTCCATGAATCCGCAGAGCAAAACGGACATCGCCATTGGACTCGGAGACCGTCGGTATGGTTAGGAGTAGACACGCCTTCCAAGTCGGCCTTATGTACTTTTTCTGGAAAAATGCATGGGAAAATCCCATAGGGCAAAATTCCACTTAGGGTTAGGGTAAGCTCTCCATGAATCCGCAGAGCAAAACGGACATCGCCATTGGACTCGGAGCCCATCGGTATGGTTAGGAGGGGACAAACCTTGCGAGTCGGACTTATATAAATTCCCTGGCAAAATGCATGGGAAAATCCCATAGGGCAAAATTCCACTTAGGGTTAGGGTTAGCTCTCCATGAATCCGCAGAGGAAAACGGACATCGCCATTGGACTCGGAGCCCTTCGGTATGGTTAGGAGGGGATACGCCTTGCGAATCGGCCTTATGTACTTTTTCTGGAAAAATGCATGGGAAAATCCCATAGGGCAAAATTCGACTTAGGGTTAGGGTTAGCTCTCCATGATTCCGCAGAGCAAAACGGACATCGCCATTGGACTCGGAGCCCGTCGGTATGGTTAGGAGGGGACACGCCTAGCCAGTTGGACTTATGTACATTCCCTGGCAAAATGCATGGGAAATTCCCATAGGGCAAAATTCCACTTAGGGTTAGGGTTAGCTCTCCATGAATCCGCAGAGCAAAACGGACATCGCCATTGGACTCGGAGCCTGTCGGTATGGTTAGGAGGGGACACGCCTTCCGAGTCGGCCTTATGTTCTTTTCCTGGGAAAATGAATGGGAAAATCCCATAGGGCAAAATTCCACATAGGGTTTGGGGTTAGCTCTCCATGAATCCCCAGAGCAAAACGGACATCGCCATTGGACTCGGAGACCATCAGTATGGTTAGGAGGGGACAAACCTTGCGAGTCGGACTTATATATATTCCCTGGCAAAATGCATGGGAAAATCCCATAGGGCAAAATTCCACTTAGGGTTAGGGTTAGCTCTCCATGAATCCGCAGAGGAAAACGGACATCGCCATTGGACTCGGAGCCCTTCGGTATGGTTAGGGGGGGACACGCCTTGCGAATCGGCCTTATGTACTTTTTCTGGAAAAATGCATGGGAAAATCCCATAGGGCAAAATTCCACTTAGGGTTAGGGTTAGCTCTCCATGAATCCGCAGAGGAAAACGGACATCGCCATTGGACTCGGGGCCCATCGGTATGGTTAGGAGGGGGCACGTCTTGTGAGTCGGACTTATGTACATTCACTGGCAAAATGCATGGGAAAATCCAATAGGGCAAAATTCCACTTAGGGTTAGGGTTAGCTCTCCATGAATCCGCAGAGCAAAACGGACATCGCCATTGGACTCGGAGCCCGTCGGTATGGTTAGGGAGGGACACGCCTTGCGAGTCGGCCTTATGTACTTTTCCTGGGAAAATGAATGGGATAATCCCATAGGGCAAAATTCCACTTAGGGTTAGGGTTAGCTCTCCATGAATCCGCAGATCAAAACGGACATCGCCATTGGACTCGGAGCCCGTCACTATTGTTAGGAGGGGACACGCTTTGCGAGTCGGACTTATGTACATTCCCTGGCAAAATGCATGGGAAAATCCTATAGGGCAAAATTCCACTTAGGGTTAGGGTTAGCTCTCCATGAATCCGCAGAGCAAAACGGACATCGCCATTGGACTCGGAGACCGTCGGTATGGTTAGGAGTGGACACGCCTTCGGAGTCGGCCTTATGTACTTTTTCTGGAAAAATGCATCGGAAAATCCCATAGGGCAAAATTCCACTTAGGGTTAGGGTTAGCTCTCCATGAATCCGCAGAGCAAAACGGACATCGCCATTGGACTCGGACCCTGTCGGTATGGTTAGGAGTGGACACGCCTTCCGAGTCCGCCTTATGTACTTTTTCTGGAAAAATGCATGGGAAAATCCCATAGGGCAAAATTCCACTTAGGGTTAGGTCTCCATGAATCAGCAGAGCAAAACGGACATTGCCATTGGACTCGGAGCCCGTCGGTATGGTTAGGAGGGGACAAACCTTCCGAATCGGACTTATATAAATTCCCTGGCAAAATGCATGGGAAAATCCCATAGGGCAAAATTCCACTTAGGGTTAGGGTTAGCTCTCCATGAATCCGCAGAGCAAAACAGACATCGCCATTGGACTCGGAGACCATCGGTATGGTTAGGAGTGGACACACCTTCCCAGTCGGCCTTATGTACTCTTCTGGAAAAATGCATGGGAAAATCCCATAGGGCAAAATTCCATTTAGGGTTAGGGTTAGCTCTCCATGAATCCGCAGAGCAAAACGGACATCGCCACTGGACTCGGGGCCCATTGGTATGGTGAGGAGGGGACACGCCTTGCGAGTCGGACTTATTTACATTCCCTGGCAAAATGCATGGGAAAATCCCATAGGGCAAAATTCCACTTAGGGTTAGGGTTAGCTCTCCATGAATCCGCAGAGCAAAACGGACATCGCCATTGGACTGGAGCCCGTCACTATGGTTAGGAGGGGACACGCTTTGCGAGTCGGACTTATGTACATTCCCTGGCAAAATGCATGGGAAAATCCCATAGGGCAAAATTCCACTTAGGGTTAGGGTTAGCTCTCCATGAATCCGCAGAGCAAAACGGACATCGCCATTGGACTCGGAGCCTGTCGGTATGGTTAGGAGGAGACACGCCTTGCGAGTCGGCCTTATGTACTTTTCCTGGGAAAATGAATGGGATAATCCCATAGGGCAAAATTCCACTTAGGGTTAGGGTTAGCTCTCCATGAATCCGCAGAGCAAAACGGACATCGCCATTGGACTCGGAGCCCGTCACTATTGTTAGGAGGGGACACGCTTTGTGAGTCGGACTTATGTACATTCCCTGGCAAAATGCATGGGAAAATCCTATAGGGCAAAATTCCACTTAGGGTTAGGGTTAGCTCTCCATGAATCCGCAGAGCAAAACGGACATCGCCATTTGACTCGGAGACCGTCGGTATGGTTAGGAGTGGACACGCCTTCCGAGTCGGCCTTATGTACTTTTTCTGGAAAAATGCATGGGAAAATCCCATAGGGCAAAATTCCACTTAGGGTTAGGGTTAGCTCTCCATGAATGCGCAGAGCAAAACGGACATCGCCATTGGACTCGGAGCCCATCGGTATGGTTAGGAGGGGACAAACCTTGCGAGTCGGACTTATATAAATTCCCTGGCAAAATGCATGGGAAAATCCCATAGGGCAAAATTCCACTTAGGGTTAGGGTTAGCTCTCCATGAATCCGCAGAGGAAAATGGACATCGCCATTGGACTCGGAGCCCTTCGGTATGGTTAGGAGTGGACACGCCTTGCGAATCGGCCTTAAGTACTTTTTCTGGAAAAATGCATGGGAAAATCCCATAGGGCAAAATTCAACTTAGGGTTAGGGTTAGCTCTCCATGAATCCGCAGAGCAAAACGGACATCGCCATTGGACTCGGAGCCCGTCAGTATGCTTAGGAGTGGACACGCCTTCCGAGTCGGCCTTATGTACTTTTTCTGGAAAAATGCATGGGAAAATCCCATAGGGCAAAATTCCACTTAGGGTTAGGGATAGCTCTCCATGAATCCGCAGAGCAAAACGGACATCGCCATTGGACTCGGAGACCGTCGGTATGGTTAGGAGTGGACACGCCTTCCAAGTCGGCCTTATGTACTTTTTCTGGAAAAATGCATGGGAAAATCCCATAGGGCAAAATTCCACTTAGGGTTAGGGTAAGCTCTCCATGAATCCGCAGAGCAAAACGGACATCGCCATTGAACTCGGAGCCTGTCGGTATGGTTAGGAGGAGACACGCCTTGCGAGTCGGCCTTATTTACTTTTCCTGGGAAAATGAATGGGATAATCCCATAGGGCAAAATTCCACTTAGGGTTAGGGTTAGCTCTCCATGAATCCGCAGAGCAAAACGGACATCGCCATTGGATTCGGAGCCCGTCACTATTGTTAGGAGGGGACACGCTTTGTGAGTCGGACTTATGTACATTCCCTGGCAAAATGCATGGGAAAATCCTATAGGGCAAAATTCCACTTAGGGTTAGGGTTAGCTCTCCATGAATCCGCAGAGCAAAACGGACATCGCCATTTGACTCGGAGACCGTCGGTATGGTTAGGAGTGGACACGCCTTCCGAGTCGGCCTTATGTACTTTTTCTGGAAAAATGCATGGGAAAATCCCATAGGGCAAAATTCCACTTAGGGTTAGGGTTAGCTCTCCATGAATGCGCAGAGCAAAACGGACATCGCCATTGGACTCTGAGCCCATCGGTATGGTTAGGAGGGGACAAACCTTGCGAGTCGGACTTATATAAATTCCCTGGCAAAATGCATGGGAAAATCCCATAGGGCAAAATTCCACTTAGGGTTAGGGTTAGCTCTCCATGAATCCGCAGAGGAAAATGGACATCGCCATTGGACTCGGAGCCCTTCGGTATGGTTAGGAGTGGACACGCCTTGCGAATCGGCCTTAAGTACTTTTTCTGGAAAAATGCATGGGAAAATCCCATAGGGCAAAATTCCACTTAGGGTTAGGGTTAGCTCTCCATGAATCCGCAGATCAAAACGGACATCGCCATTGGACTCGGAGCCCGTCACTATTGTTAGGAGGGGACACGCTTTGCGAGTCGGACTTATGTACATTCCCTGGCAAAATGCATGGGAAAATCCTATAGGGCAAAATTCCACTTAGGGTTAGGGTTAGCTCTCCATGAATCCGCAGAGCAAAACGGACATCGCCATTGGACTCGGAGACCGTCGGTATGGTTAGGAGTGGACACGCCTTCGGAGTCGGCCTTATGTACTTTTTCTGGAAAAATGCATCGGAAAATCCCATAGGGCAAAATTCCACTTAGGGTTAGGGTTAGCTCTCCATGAATCCGCAGAGCAAAACGGACATCGCCATTGGACTCGGACCCTGTCGGTATGGTTAGGAGTGGACACGCCTTCCGAGTCCGCCTTATGTACTTTTTCTGGAAAAATGCATGGGAAAATCCCATAGGGCAAAATTCCACTTAGGGTTAGGTCTCCATGAATCAGCAGAGCAAAACGGACATTGCCATTGGACTCGGAGCCCGTCGGTATGGTTAGGAGGGGACAAACCTTCCGAATCGGACTTATATAAATTCCCTGGCAAAATGCATGGGAAAATCCCATAGGGCAAAATTCCACTTAGGGTTAGGGTTAGCTCTCCATGAATCCGCAGAGCAAAACAGACATCGCCATTGGACTCGGAGACCATCGGTATGGTTAGGAGTGGACACACCTTCCCAGTCGGCCTTATGTACTCTTCTGGAAAAATGCATGGGAAAATCCCATAGGGCAAAATTCCATTTAGGGTTAGGGTTAGCTCTCCATGAATCCGCAGAGCAAAACGGACATCGCCACTGGACTCGGGGCCCATTGGTATGGTGAGGAGGGGACACGCCTTGCGAGTCGGACTTATTTACATTCCCTGGCAAAATGCATGGGAAAATCCCATAGGGCAAAATTCCACTTAGGGTTAGGGTTAGCTCTCCATGAATCCGCAGAGCAAAACGGACATCGCCATTGGACTGGAGCCCGTCACTATGGTTAGGAGGGGACACGCTTTGCGAGTCGGACTTATGTACATTCCCTGGCAAAATGCATGGGAAAATCCCATAGGGCAAAATTCCACTTAGGGTTAGGGTTAGCTCTCCATGAATCCGCAGAGCAAAACGGACATCGCCATTGGACTCGGAGCCTGTCGGTATGGTTAGGAGGAGACACGCCTTGCGAGTCGGCCTTATGTACTTTTCCTGGGAAAATGAATGGGATAATCCCATAGGGCAAAATTCCACTTAGGGTTAGGGTTAGCTCTCCATGAATCCGCAGAGCAAAACGGACATCGCCATTGGACTCGGAGCCCGTCACTATTGTTAGGAGGGGACACGCTTTGTGAGTCGGACTTATGTACATTCCCTGGCAAAATGCATGGGAAAATCCTATAGGGCAAAATTCCACTTAGGGTTAGGGTTAGCTCTCCATGAATCCGCAGAGCAAAACGGACATCGCCATTTGACTCGGAGACCGTCGGTATGGTTAGGAGTGGACACGCCTTCCGAGTCGGCCTTATGTACTTTTTCTGGAAAAATGCATGGGAAAATCCCATAGGGCAAAATTCCACTTAGGGTTAGGGTTAGCTCTCCATGAATGCGCAGAGCAAAACGGACATCGCCATTGGACTCGGAGCCCATCGGTATGGTTAGGAGGGGACAAACCTTGCGAGTCGGACTTATATAAATTCCCTGGCAAAATGCATGGGAAAATCCCATAGGGCAAAATTCCACTTAGGGTTAGGGTTAGCTCTCCATGAATCCGCAGAGGAAAATGGACATCGCCATTGGACTCGGAGCCCTTCGGTATGGTTAGGAGTGGACACGCCTTGCGAATCGGCCTTAAGTACTTTTTCTGGAAAAATGCATGGGAAAATCCCATAGGGCAAAATTCAACTTAGGGTTAGGGTTAGCTCTCCATGAATCCGCAGAGCAAAACGGACATCGCCATTGGACTCGGAGCCCGTCAGTATGCTTAGGAGTGGACACGCCTTCCGAGTCGGCCTTATGTACTTTTTCTGGAAAAATGCATGGGAAAATCCCATAGGGCAAAATTCCACTTAGGGTTAGGGATAGCTCTCCATGAATCCGCAGAGCAAAACGGACATCGCCATTGGACTCGGAGACCGTCGGTATGGTTAGGAGTGGACACGCCTTCCAAGTCGGCCTTATGTACTTTTTCTGGAAAAATGCATGGGAAAATCCCATAGGGCAAAATTCCACTTAGGGTTAGGGTAAGCTCTCCATGAATCCGCAGAGCAAAACGGACATCGCCATTGAACTCGGAGCCTGTCGGTATGGTTAGGAGGAGACACGCCTTGCGAGTCGGCCTTATTTACTTTTCCTGGGAAAATGAATGGGATAATCCCATAGGGCAAAATTCCACTTAGGGTTAGGGTTAGCTCTCCATGAATCCGCAGAGCAAAACGGACATCGCCATTGGATTCGGAGCCCGTCACTATTGTTAGGAGGGGACACGCTTTGTGAGTCGGACTTATGTACATTCCCTGGCAAAATGCATGGGAAAATCCTATAGGGCAAAATTCCACTTAGGGTTAGGGTTAGCTCTCCATGAATCCGCAGAGCAAAACGGACATCGCCATTTGACTCGGAGACCGTCGGTATGGTTAGGAGTGGACACGCCTTCCGAGTCGGCCTTATGTACTTTTTCTGGAAAAATGCATGGGAAAATCCCATAGGGCAAAATTCCACTTAGGGTTAGGGTTAGCTCTCCATGAATGCGCAGAGCAAAACGGACATCGCCATTGGACTCTGAGCCCATCGGTATGGTTAGGAGGGGACAAACCTTGCGAGTCGGACTTATATAAATTCCCTGGCAAAATGCATGGGAAAATCCCATAGGGCAAAATTCCACTTAGGGTTAGGGTTAGCTCTCCATGAATCCGCAGAGGAAAATGGACATCGCCATTGGACTCGGAGCCCTTCGGTATGGTTAGGAGTGGACACGCCTTGCGAATCGGCCTTAAGTACTTTTTCTGGAAAAATGCATGGGAAAATCCCATAGGGCAAAATTCAACTTAGGGTTAGGGTTAGCTCTCCATGAATCCGCAGAGCAAAACGGACATCGCCATTGGACTCGGAGCCCGTCAGTATGCTTAGGAGTGGACACGCCTTCCGAGTCGGCCTTATGTACTTTTTCTGGAAAAATGCATGGGAAAATCCCATAGGGCAAAATTCCACTTAGGGTTAGGGTTAGCTCTCCATGAATCCGCAGAGCAAAACGGACATCGCCATTGGACTCGGAGCCCGTCACTATGGTTAGGAGGGGACACGCTTTGCGAGTCGGACTTATGTACATTCCCTGGCAAAATGCATGGGAAAATCCTATAGGGCAAAATTCCACTTAGGGTTAGGGTTAGCTCTCCATGAATCCGCAGAGCAAAACGGACATCGCCATTGGACTCGGAGCCCGTCGGTATGGTTAGGAGGGGACACGCTTTGCGAGTCGGACTTATGTACTTTTTCTGGAAAAATGCATGGGAAAATCCCATAGGGCAAAATTCCACTTAGGGTTAGGGTTAGCTCTCCATGAATCCGCAGAGCAAAACGGACATCGCCATTGGACTTGGAGACCGTCGGTATGGTTAGGAGTGGACACGCCTTCCGAGTCGGACTTATGTACATTCCCTGGCAAAATACATGGGAAAATCCCATAGTGCAAAATTCCACTTAGGGTTAGGGTTAGCTCTCCATGAATCCGCAGAGCAAAACGGACATCGCCATTGGACTCGGAGCCCGTCAGTATGGTTAGGAGGGGACACGCTTTGCGAGTCGGACTTATGTGCATTCCCTGGCAAAATGCATGGGAAAATCCTATAGGGCAAAATTCACACTTAGGGTTAGGGTTAGCTCTCCATGAATCCGCAGAGCAAAACGGACATCGCCATTGGACTCGGAGACCGTCGGTATGGTTAGGAGTGGACACGCCTTCCGAGTCGGCCTTATGTACTTTTTCTGGAAAAATGCATGGGAAAATCCTATAGGGCAGAATTCCACTTAGGGTTAGGGGTAGCTCTCCATGAATCCGCAGAGCAAAACGGACATCGCCATTGGACTTGGAGACCGTCGGTATGGTTAGGAGTGGACACGCCTTCCGAGTCGGCCTTATGTAATTTTTCTGGAAAAATGCATGGGAAAATCCCATAGGGCAAAATTCCATTTAGGATTAGGGTTAGCTCTCCATGAATCCGCAGAGCAAAACGGACATCGCCATTGGACTTGGAGACAGTCGGTATGGTTAGGAGTGGACACGCCTTCCGAGTCGGACTTATGTACATTCCCTGGCAAAATACATGGGAAAATCCCATAGTGCAAAATTCCACTTAGGGTTAGGGTTAGCTCTCCATGAATCCGCAGAGCAAAACGGACATCGCCATTGGACTCGGAGCCCTTCGGTATGGTTAGGAGGGGTTACGCCTTGCGAGTCGGCCTTATGTACTTTTCCTGGGAAAATAAATGGGAAAATCCCATAGGGCAAAATTCCACATAGGGTTAGGGTTAGCTCTCCATGAATCCCCAGAGCAAAACGGACATCGCCATTGGACTCGGAGCCCTTCGGTATGGTTAGGAGGGGACAAACCTTGCGAGTCGGACTTATATAAATTCCCTGGCAAAATGCATGGGAAAATCCCATAGGGCAAAATTCCACTTAGGGTTAGGGTTAGCTCTCCATGAATCCGCAGAGCAAAACGGACATCGCCATTGGACTCGGAGCCTGTCGGTATGGTTAGGAGGGGACACGTCTTCCGAGTCGGCCTTATGTATTTTTTCTGGAAAAATGCATGGGAAAATCCCATAGGGCAAGATTCCACTTAGGGTTAGGGTTAGCTCTCCATGAATCCGCAGAGCAAAACGGACATCGCCATTGGACTCAGGGCCCATCGGTATGGTTAGGAGGGGGCACGTCTTGCGAGTCGGACTTATGTACATTCCCTGGCAAAATACATGGGAAAATCCCATAGTGCAAAATTCCACTTAGGGTTAGGGTTAGCTCTCCATGAATCCGCAGAGCAAAACGGACATCGCCATTGGACTCGGAGCCCGTTGGTATGGTTAGGATGGGACACACCTTGCGAGTCGGACTTATATAAATTCCCTGGCAAAATGCATGGGAAAATCCCATAGGGCAAAATTCCACTTAGGGTTAGGGTTAGTTCTCCATGAATCCGCAGAGCAAAACGGACATCGCCATTGGACTCGGAGCCCGTCGGTATGGTTAGGAGTGGACACGCCTTCCGAGTCGGCCTTATGTACTTTTTCTGGAAAAATGCATGGGAAAATCCCATAGAGCAAAATTCCACATAGGGTTAGGGTTAGCTCTCCATGAATCCGCAGAGCAAAACGGACATCGCCATTGGACTTGGAGACCGTCGGTATGGTTAGGAGTGGACACGCCTTCCGAGTCGGCCTTATGTAATTTTTCTGGAAAAATGCATGGGAAAATCCCATAGGGCAAAATTCCACTTAGGGTTAGGGTTAGCTCTCCATGAATCCGCAGAGCAAAACGGACATCGCCATTGGACTCGGAGCCTGTCGGTATGGTTAGGAGGGGACACGCCTTGCGAGTCGGCCTTATGTACTTTTCCTGGGAAAATAAATGGGAAAATCCCATAGTGCAAAATTCCACTTAGGGTTAGGGTTAGCTCTCCATGAATCCGCAGAGCAAAACGGACATCGCCATTGGACTTGGAGACCGTCGGTATGGTTAGGAGTGGACACGCCTTCCGAGTCGGACTTATGTACATTCCCTGGCAAAATACATGGGAAAATCCCATAGTGCAAAATTCCACTTAGGGTTAGGGTTAGCTCTCCATGAATCCGCAGAGCAAAACGGACATCGCCATTGGACTCGGAGCCCTTCGGTATGGTTAGGAGGGGTTACGCCTTGCGAGTCGGCCTTATGTACTTTTCCTGGGAAAATAAATTGGAAAATCCCATAGGGCAAAATTCCACTTAGGGTTAGGGTTAGCTCTCCATGAATCCGCAGAGCAAAACGGACATCGCCATTGGACTCGGAGCCTGTCGGTATGGTTAGGAGGGGACACGCCTTGCGAATCGGCCTTATGTACTTTTTCTGGAAAAATGCATGGGAAAATCCCATAGGGCAAAATTCCACTTAGGGTTAGGGTTAGTTCTCCATGAATCCGCAGAGGAAAACGGACATCGCCATTGGACTCGGGGCCCATCTGTATGGTTAGGAGGGGGCACGTCTTGTGAGTCGGACTTATGTACATTCACTGGCAAAATGCATGGGAAAATCCTATAGGGCAAAATTCCACTTAGGGTTAGGGATAGCTCTCCATGAATCCGCAGAGCAAAACGGACATCGCCATTGGACTCGGAGACCGTCGGTATGGTTAGGAGTGGACACGCCTTCCAAGTCGGCCTTATGTACTTTTTCTGGAAAAATGCATGGGAAAATCCCATAGGGCAAAATTCCACTTAGGGTTAGGGTAAGCTCTCCATGAATCCGCAGAGCAAAACGGACATCGCCATTGGACTCGGAGCCCGTTGGTATGGTTAGGATGGGACACACCTTGCGAGTCGGACTTATATAAATTCCCTGGCAAAATGCATGGGAAAATCCCATAGGGCAAAATTCCACTTAGGGTTAGGGT
Organism: Rhabdophis nuchalis; assembly: GCA_039707465.1. NCBI lineage: Eukaryota > Metazoa > Chordata > Lepidosauria > Squamata > Natricidae > Rhabdophis > Rhabdophis nuchalis. Next base: position 154,114,777 of record CM077643.1, on the reverse strand, counting down.
TAGCTCTCCATGAATCCGCAGAGGAAAACGGATATCGCCATTGGACTCGGAGCCCGTCGGTATGGTTAGGAGTGGACACGCCTTCCGAGTCGGCCTTATGTACTTTTTCTGGAAAAATGCATGGGAAAATCCCATAGAGCAAAATTCCACATAGGGTTAGGGTTAGCTCTCCATGAATCCGCAGAGCAAAACGGACATCGCCATTGGACTTGGAGACCGTCGGTATGGTTAGGAGTGGACACGCCTTCCGAGTCGGCCTTATGTAATTTTTCTGGAAAAATGCATGGGAAAATCCCATAGGGCAAAATTCCACTTAGGGTTAGGGTTAGCTCTCCATGAATCCGCAGAGCAAAACGGACATCGCCATTGGACTCGGAGCCTGTCGGTATGGTTAGGAGGGGACACGCCTTGCGAGTCGGCCTTATGTACTTTTCCTGGGAAAATAAATGGGAAAATCCCATAGTGCAAAATTCCACTTAGGGTTAGGGTTAGCTCTCCATGAATCCGCAGAGCAAAACGGACATCGCCATTGGACTTGGAGACCGTCGGTATGGTTAGGAGTGGACACGCCTTCCGAGTCGGACTTATGTACATTCCCTGGCAAAATACATGGGAAAATCCCATAGTGCAAAATTCCACTTAGGGTTAGGGTTAGCTCTCCATGAATCCGCAGAGCAAAACGGACATCGCCATTGGACTCGGAGCCCTTCGGTATGGTTAGGAGGGGTTACGCCTTGCGAGTCGGCCTTATGTACTTTTCCTGGGAAAATAAATTGGAAAATCCCATAGGGCAAAATTCCACTTAGGGTTAGGGTTAGCTCTCCATGAATCCGCAGAGCAAAACGGACATCGCCATTGGACTCGGAGCCTGTCGGTATGGTTAGGAGGGGACACGCCTTGCGAATCGGCCTTATGTACTTTTTCTGGAAAAATGCATGGGAAAATCCCATAGGGCAAAATTCCACTTAGGGTTAGGGTTAGTTCTCCATGAATCCGCAGAGGAAAACGGACATCGCCATTGGACTCGGGGCCCATCTGTATGGTTAGGAGGGGGCACGTCTTGTGAGTCGGACTTATGTACATTCACTGGCAAAATGCATGGGAAAATCCTATAGGGCAAAATTCCACTTAGGGTTAGGGATAGCTCTCCATGAATCCGCAGAGCAAAACGGACATCGCCATTGGACTCGGAGACCGTCGGTATGGTTAGGAGTGGACACGCCTTCCAAGTCGGCCTTATGTACTTTTTCTGGAAAAATGCATGGGAAAATCCCATAGGGCAAAATTCCACTTAGGGTTAGGGTAAGCTCTCCATGAATCCGCAGAGCAAAACGGACATCGCCATTGGACTCGGAGCCCATCGGTATGGTTAGGAGGGGACAAACCTTGCGAGTCGGACTTATATAAATTCCCTGGCAAAATGCATGGGAAAATCCCATAGGGCAAAATTCCACTTAGGGTTAGGGTTAGCTCTCCATGAATCCGCAGAGGAAAACGGACATAGCCATTGGACTCGGAGCCCTTCGGTATGGTTAGGAGGGGATACGCCTTGCGAATCGGCCTTATGTACTTTTTCTGGAAAAATGCATGGGAAAATCCCATAGGGCAAAATTCGACTTAGGGTTAGGGTTAGCTCTCCATGATTCCGCAGAGCAAAACGGACATCGCCATTGGACTCGGAGCCCGTCCTTATGGTTAGGAGGGGACACGCCTAGCCAGTTGGACTTATGTACATTCCCTGGCAAAATGAATGGGAAATTCCCATAGGGCAAAATTCCACTTAGGGTTAGGGTTAGCTCTCCATGAATCCGCAGAGCAAAACGGACATCGCCATTGGACTCGGAGCCTGTCGGTATGGTTAGGAGGGGACACGCCTTGCGAGTCGGCCTTATGTACTTTTCCTGGGAAAATGAATGGGATAATCCCATAGGGCAAAATTCCACTTAGGGTTAGGGTTAGCTCTCCATGAATCCGCAGAGCAAAATGGACATCGCCATTGGACTCGGAGCCTGTCGGTATGGTTAGGAGGGGACACGCCTTGCGAGTAGGACTTATGTATATTACCTGGCAAAATGCATGGGAAAATCCCATAGGGTAAAATTCCACTTAGGGTTAGGGTTAGCTCTCCATGAATCCGCAGAGCAAAACGGACATCGCCATTGGACTCGGAGCCCGTCGGTATGGTTAGGAGGGGACACACCTTGCGAGTCGGACTTATATAAATTCCTTGGCAAAATGCATGGGAAAATCCCATAGGGCAAAATTCCACTTAGGGTTAGGGTTAGCTCTCCATGAATCCGCAGAGCAAAACGGACATCGCCATTGGACTCGGAGCCTGTCGGTATGGTTAGGAGGGGACACGCCTTGCGAGTCAGCCTTATGTTCTTTTCCTGGGAAAATGAATGGGAAAATCCCATAGGGCAAAATTCCACAAAGGGTTTGGGGTTAGCTCTCCATGAATCCCCAGAGCAAAACGGACATCGCCATTGGACTCGGAGACCATCAGTATGGTTAGGAGGGGACAAACCTTGCGAGTCGGACTTATATAAATTCCCTGGCAAAATGCATGGGAAAATCCCATAGGGCAAAATTCCACTTAGGGTTAGGGTTAGCTCTCCATGAATCCGCAGAGGAAAACGGACATCGCCATTGGACTCGGGGCCCATCGGTATGGTTAGGAGGGGGCACGTCTTGTGAGTCGGACTTATGTACATTCACTGGCAAAATGCATGGGAAAATCCAATAGGGCAAAATTCCACTTAGGGTTAGGGTTAGCTCTCCATGAATCCGCAGAGCAAAACGGACATCGCCATTGGACTCGGAGCCTGTCGGTATGGTTAGGGAGGGACACGCCTTGCGAGTCGGCCTTATGTACTTTTCCTGGGAAAATGAATGGGATAATCCCATAGGGCAAAATTCCACTTAGGGTTAGGGTTAGCTCTCCATGAATCCGCAGATCAAAACGGACATCGCCATTGGACTCGGAGCCCGTCACTATTGTTAGGAGGGGACAAACCTTGCGAATCGGACTTATATAAATTCCCTGGCAAAATGCATCGGAAAATCCCATAGGGCAAAATTCCACTTAGGGTTAGGGTTAGCTCTCCATGAATCCGCAGAGCAAAACAGACATCGCCATTGGACTCGGAGACCATCGGTATGGTTAGGAGTGCACACACCTTCCCAGTCGGCCTTATGTACTCTTCTGGAAAAATGCATGGGAAAATCCCATAGGGCAAAATTCCACTTAGGGTTAGGGTTAGCTCTCCATGAATCCGCAGAGCAAAACGGACATCGCCACTGGACTCGGGGCCCATTGGTATGGTGAGGAGGGGACACGCCTTGCGAGTCGGACTTATTTACATTCCCTGGCAAAATGCATGGGAAAATCCCATAGGGCAAAATTCCACTTAGGGTTAGGGTTAGCTCTCCATGAATCCGCAGAGCAAAACGGACATCGCCATTGGACTGGAGCCCGTCACTATGGTTAGGAGGGGACACGCTTTGCGAGTCGGACTTATGTACATTCCCTGGCAAAATGCATGGGAAAATCCCATAGGGCAAAATTCCACTTAGGGTTAGGGCAGCGTTTCTCAAATAGTGGGGCGCGCCCCCCCAGGGGGGCGCGAGGCTCCGTAAAGGGGGGCGCGTTTGATAGTCAGGAGCCGCACACCCAGAAAGGCCGATACTGCCGCCGCCGCCGTCTTGGCATCCCAGGCCCACTCCGCGGCGGCGGCGGCGGCGGCGGCAGCGGCTGTAGGTAAAGCCCGAAGGCGACTGAGAAAGGCGTCAGAACTGGACGAGGCAGAAAGCGGACGCGGGGATAAGGAAGGGGATGCGCTTCGGGCCAATCAGCGTGGAAAGGTGAGGTCGAAGGAGGAGGGGCCAGCCCCCTTGCAGAGCACGTAGCCAGGCGGCCGGGGCAGGCTAAGGCTAGTGATCGCGGCGGGCGGGGATGGGGGGCGGGGACGGGGACGCCAGGTTCCTTCGTCCGGGGGGGTGGGTGAACGAGCGAACAAGCAAGCGCGGGCGGCCAAGGAAGCTTGCTGCAACAGCGCCCAACAACCTGCCTGCCCACCGCCTGCGGTTACTCGCTCGCTCACCTACCCACCGGACGAAGGAAGCTGGCGTCCGGTGGGTGAGCGAGCGAGTAAGTGTGGCCGACTGGCCGGCGGGCGGGTAAGGAAAGTTGCGGAAGCGCCCAACAATCCGCTGGCCCGCTGGCCGCGGTTGCTCGCTCGCTTGCTCACCCATCGGACGCCAGGTTCCTTCGTCCGGTGGATGGGTGAGAGAGCGAGCGAGTAAATACAGCCAGCGGGCTGGCGGGCCGGTCAGGCTACTTCCAGGAGCTGAGAAGGTTTGTGGGGGGGGGGGGGAGACAGACAGACAGAGAGAGGCACAGACACACAGAGAGATAGGGAGGGAGGGGGGAACCAGAGAGTGACAGACACACACAGAGAGACAGAGAGTGGGAGGGAGGGAGAGAAAGATAGACAGAGACACAGAATGAGTGATTTAAGTGCCTGAATGCGAGACAGACACACACACACACACACACACACACACACACACACACAAACAGAGTAACAGATGGGAAAACAAAGGAGAGAGAGACAGAGAGAGAAAGAAAAAAAAGAAGGTGGGAGAGAAAGAAAGAAAGAGAAAGAAAGACAGACAGAGAGAAAGAGAGAAAAAAGAAAGAGAGACAGAAAGGAAAGAAAGAGAAAAAAGAGAGAAAGAAAAGAGACAGAAAGAAAGAGAAAGAGAGAGAGAGAGAAAGAAAGAAAGAGAAGGAGAGAGAAAGAGGGAAAGAAAGAGAGAGAGAGAGAGAAAGAGAAATAGGGAAAGAGAGGGGGGGAAAGAGGGAAAGAAAGAGAAAGAAAAAGAAAGAGAAAGAAAGAGAGAGAGAGAAAGAGAAAGAAAGAAAAAGAAAGTGGGAGAGAGAGAGAGAAAGACAGAGAAAAAGAGAAAGAAAGAGACAAAGGAAAGAAAGAGAGAGAGGGAAAGAAAGAGACAGAAAGAGAGAGGGGGGAGAGAGAAAGAGGGAAAGAAAGAAAGAGAAAGAAATAAAGAGAGAGAGAAAGAGGGAAAGAAAGAAAAAATGAGAGAAAGAAAGAGAGAGAAAGAGAAAGAAAGAGAGAAAGAAAGAGAAAGAGAAAGAAATAAAGAGAGAGAGAGAAAGAAAGAGGGAAGGAAAGAAAGAAAAAGAAAGAGAGAACTTATGACCACAATTAAGCCCAAAAGTTTGGTTGCTAACCAAGACCATTGTTAAGTGAGTTTCACATTTTCCAAATTGGCCACTCCCACCCGGTCACATGGTTTGACATGTCCAATCAAAAAATGTTTATAGTTTAATTAAGAATTTAATGCACTTTAAATATTTTCTGCTACAGTTAATAAAGCTATTCTTTGTTGTAAATTGATCCACATTTCTTTCTTTTTTTTATTCTCTTATACGTTAATAAGGATACAGTGTTATGCAGAGGTGTACTAACAATTTTATAGACAAATGATACTATTTACAGTCGCGCGGGGGGCGCGAAATGTTTTCTCCTTCCTAGGGGGGGCCTGACAGAAAATAATTGAGAACCACTGGGTTAGGGTTAGCTCTCCATGAATCCGCAGAGCAAAACGGACATCGCCATTGGACTCGGAGCCTGTCGGTATGGTTAGGAGGAGACACGCCTTGCGAGTCGGCCTTATGTACTTTTCCTGGGAAAATGAATGGGATAATCCCATAGGGCAAAATTCCACTTAGGGTTAGGGTTAGCTCTCCATGAATCCGCAGAGCAAAACGGACATCGCCATTGGACTCGGAGCCCGTCACTATTGTTAGGAGGGGACACGCTTTGTGAGTCGGACCTATGTACATTCCCTGGCAAAATGCATGGGAAAATCCTATAGGGCAAAATTCCACTTAGGGTTAGGGTTAGCTCTCCATGAATCCGCAGAGCAAAACGGACATCGCCATTTGACTCGGAGACCGTAGGTATGGTTAGGAGTGGACACGCCTTCCGAGTCGGCCTTATGTACTTTTTCTGGAAAAATGCATGGGAAAATCCCATAGGGCAAAATTCCACTTAGGGTTAGGGTTAGCTCTCCATGAATCCGCAGAGCAAAACGGACATCGCCATTGGACTCTGAGCCCATCGGTATGGTTAGGAGGGGATAAACCTTGCGAGTCGGACTTATATAAATTCCCTGGCAAAATGCATGGGAAAATCCCATAGGGCAAAATTCCACTTAGGGTTAGGGTTAGCTCTCCATGAATCCCCAGAGGAAAATGGACATCGCCATTGGACTCGGCGCCCTTCGGTATGGTTAGGAGTGGACACGCCTTGCGAATCGGCCTTAAGTACTTTTTCTGGAAAAATGCATGGGAAAATCCCATAGGGCAAAATTCAACTTAGGGTTAGGGTTAGCTCTCCATGAATCCGCAGAGCAAAACGGACATCGCCATTGGACTCGGAGCCCGTCAGTATGCTTAGGAGTGGACACACCTTCCGAGTCGGCCTTATGTACTTTTTCTGGAAAAATGCATGGGAAAATCCCATAGGGCAAAATTCCACTTAGGGTTAGGGTTAGCTCTCCATGAATCCACAGAGCAAAACGGACATCGCCATTGGACTCGGAGCCCTTCGGTATGGTTAGGAGGGGACAAACCTTGCGAGTCGGACTTATATAAATTCCCTGGCAAAATGCATGGGAAAATCCCATAGGGCAAAATTCCACTTAGGGTTAGGGTTAGCTCTCCATGAATCCGCAGAGCAAAACGGACATCGCCATTGGACTCGGAGCCTGTCGGTATGGTTAGGAGGGGACACGCCTTGCGAATCGGCCTTATGTACTTTTTCTGGAAAAATGCATGGGGAAATCCCATAGGGCAAAATTCCACTTAGGGTTAGGGTTAGTTCTCCATGAATCCGCAGAGGAAAACGGACATCGCCATTGGACTCGGGGCCCATCGGTATGGTTAGGAGGGGGCACGTCTTGTGAGTCGGACTTATGTACATTCACTGGCAAAATGCATGGGAAAATCCTATAGGGCAAAATTCCACTTAGGGTTAGGGATAGCTCTCCATGAATCCGCAGAGCAAAACGGACATCGCCATTGGACTCGGAGACCGTCGGTATGGTTAGGAGTGGACACGCCTTCCAAGTCGGCCTTATGTACTTTTTCTGGAAAACTGCATGGGAAAATCCCATAGGGCAAAATTCCACTTAGGGTTAGGGTAAGCTCTCCATGAATCCGCAGAGCAAAACGGACATCGCCATTGGACTCGGAGCCCATCGGTATAGTTAGGAGGGGACAAACCTTGCGAGTCGGACTTATATAAATTCCCTGGCAAAATGCATGGGAAAATCCCATAGGGCAAAATTCCACTTAGGGTTAGGGTTAGCTCTCCATGAATCCGCAGAGGAAAACGGACATCGCCATTGGACTCGGAGCCCTTCGGTATGGTTAGGAGGGGATACGCCTTGCGAATCGGCCTTATGTACTTTTTCTGGAAAAATGCATGGGAAAATCCTATAGGGCAAAATTCGACTTAGGGTTAGGGTTAGCACTCCATGATTCCGCAGAGCAAAACGGACATCGCCATTGGACTCGGAGCCCGTCGGTATGGTTAGGAGGGGACACGCCTAGCCAGTTGGACTTATGTACATTCCCTGGCAAAATGCATGGGAAATTCCCATAGGGCAAAATTCCACTTAGGGTTAGGGTTAGCTCTACATGAATCTGCAGAGTAAAACGGACATCGCCATTGGACTCGGAGACCGTCGGTATGATTAGGAGTGGACACGCCTTCCGAGTCGGCCTTATGTATTTTTTCTGGAAAAATGCATGGGAAAATCCCATAGGGCAAGATTCCACTTAGGGTTAGGGTTAGCTCTCCATGAATCCGCAGAGCAAAACGGACATCGCCATTGGACTCAGGGCCCATCGGTATGGTTAGGAGGGGGCACGTCTTGCGAGTCGGACTTATGTACATTCCCTGGCAAAATACATGGGAAAATCCCATAGTGCAAAATTCCACTTAGGGTTAGGGTTAGCTCTCCATGAATCCGCAGAGCAAAACGGACATCGCCATTGGACTCGGAGCCCGTTGGTATGGTTAGGATGGGACACACCTTGCGAGTCGGACTTATATAAATTCCCTGGCAAAATGCATGGGAAAATCCCATAGGGCAAAATTCCACTTAGGGTTAGGGTTAGCTCTCCATGAATCCGCAGAGCAAAACGGACATCGCCATTGGACTCGGAGCCTGTCGGTATGGTTAGGAGGGGACACGCCTTGCGAGTCGGCCTTATGTACTTTTCCTGGGAAAATAAATGGGAAAATCCCATAGGGCAAAATTCCACATAGGGTTAGGGTTAGCTCTCCATGAATCCCCAGAGCAAAACGGACATCGCCATTGGACTCGGGGCCCATCGGTATGGTTAGGAGGGGGCACGTCTTGTGAGTCGGACTTATGTACATTCACTGGCAAAATGCATGGGAAAATCCTATAGGGCAAAATTCCACTTAGGGTTAGGGATAGCTCTCCATGAATCCGCAGAGCAAAACGGACATCGCCATTGGACTCGGAGACCGTCGGTATGGTTAGGAGTGGACACGCCTTCCAAGTCGGCCTTATGTACTTTTTCTGGAAAAATGCATGGGAAAATCCCATAGGGCAAAATTCCACTTAGGGTTAGGGTAAGCTCTCCATGAATCCGCAGAGCAAAACGGACATCGCCATTGGACTCGGAGCCCATCGGTATGGTTAGGAGGGGACAAACCTTGCGAGTCAGACTTATATAAATTCCCTGGCAAAATGCATGGGAAAATCCCATAGGGCAAAATTCCACTTAGGGTTAGGGTTAGCTCTCCATGAATCCGCAGAGGAAAACGGACATCGCCATTGGACTCGGAGCCCTTCGGTATGGTTAGGAGGGGATACGCCTTGCGAATCGGCCTTATGTACTTTTTCTGGAAAAATGCATGGGAAAATCCCATAGGGCAAAATTCGACTTAGGGTTAGGGTTAGCTCTCCATGATTCCGCAGAGCAAAACGGACATCGCCATTGGACACGGAGCCCGTCGGTATGGTTAGGAGGGAACACGCCTAGCCAGTTGGACTTATGTACATTCCCTGGCAAAATGCATGGGAAATTCCCATAGGGCAAAATTCCACTTAGGGTTAGGGTTAGCTCTCCATGAATCTGCAGAGTAAAACGGACATCGACATTGGACTCGGAGACCGTCGGTATGATTAGGAGTGGACACGCCTTCCGAGTCGGCCTTATGTATTTTTTCTGGAAAAATGCATGGGAAAATCCCATAGGGCAAGATTCCACTTAGGGTTAGGGTTAGCTCTCCATGAATCCGCAGAGCAAAACAGACATCGCCATTGGACTCAGGGCCCATCGGTATGGTTAGGAGGGGGCACGTCTTGCGAGTCGGACTTATGTACATTCCCTGGCAAAATACATGGGAAAACCCCATAGTGCAAAATTCCACTTAGGGTTAGGGTTAGCTCTCCATGAATCCGCAGAGCAAAACGGACATCGCCATTGGACTCGGAGCCTGTCGGTATGGTTAGGAGGGGACACGCCTTGCGAGTCGGCCTTATGTACTTTTCCTGGGAAAATAAATGGGAAAATCCCATAGGGCAAAATTCCACATAGGGTTAGGGTTAGCTCTCCATGAATCCCCAGAGCAAAACGGACATCGCCATTGGACTCGGAGACCGTCGGTATGGTTAGGAGGGGACACGCTTTGCGAGTCGGACTTATGTGCATTCCCTGGCAAAATGCATGGGAAAATCCGATAGGGCAAAATTCACACTTAGGGTTAGGGTTAGCTCTCCATGAATCTGCAGAGGAAAACGGACATCGCCATTGGACTCGGAGACCGTCGGTATGGTTAGGAGTGGACACGCCTTCCGAGTCGGCCTTATGTACTTTTTCTGGAAAAATGCATGGGAAAATCCCATAGGGCAAAATTCCACTTAGGGTTAGGGGTAGCTCTCCATGAATCCGCAGAGCAAAACGGACATCGCCATTGGACTCGGAGACCGTCGGTATGGTTAGGAGTGGACACGCCTTCTGAGTCGGCTTTATGTACTTTTTCTGGAAAAATGCATGGGAAAATCCCATAGGGCAAAATTCCACTTAGGGTTAGGGTTAGCTCTCCATGAATCCGCAGAGCAAAACGGACATCGCCATTGGACTTGGAGACCGTCGGTATGGTTAGGAGTGGACACGCCTTCCGAGTCGGCCTTATGTAATTTTTCTGGAAAAATGCATGGGAAAATCCCATAGGGCAAAATTCCATTTAGGATTAGGGTTAGCTCTCCATGAATCCGCAGAGCAAAACGGACATCACCATTGGACTCTGAGCCCATCGGTATGGTTAGGAGGGGACATGCTTTGCGAGTCGGACTTATGTACATTCCCTGGCAAAATGCATGGGAAAATCCTATAGGGCAAAATTCCATTTAGGATTAGGGTTAGCTCTACATGAATCCGCAGAACAAAACGGACATCGCCATTGGACTCTGAGCTCATCAGTATGGTTAGGAGGGGACACGCTTTGCGAGTTGGACTTATGTACATTCCCTGGCAAAATGCATGGGAAAATCCTATAGGGCAAAATTCCAGTTAGGGTTAGGGTTAGCTCTCCATGAATCCGCAGAGCAAAACGGACATCGCCATTGGACTCGGAGACCGTCGGTATGGTTAGGAGGGGACACGCCTTGCGAGTCGGCCTTATGTACTTTTCCTGGGAAAATGAATGGGAAAATCCCATAGGGCAAAATTCCACATAGGGTTAGGGTTAGCTCTCCATGAATCCCCAGAGCAAAACGGACATCGCCATTGGACTCGGAGACCGTCGGTATGGTTAGGAGGGGACACGCCTAGCGAGTTGGACTTATGTACATTCCCTGGCAAAATGCATGGGAAATTCCCATAGGGCAAAATTCCACTTAGGGTTAGGGTTAGCTCTCCATGAATCCGCAGAGCAAAACGGACATCGCCATTGGACTCGGAGCCCGTCGGTATGGTTAGGAGTGGACACGCCTTCCGAGTCGGCCTTATGTACTTTTTCTGGAAAAATGCATGGGAAAATCCCATAGGGCAAAATTCCACTTAGGGTTAGGGTTAGCTCTCCATGAATCCGCAGAGCAAAACGGACATCGCCATTGGACTCGGAGCCCGTCGGTATGGTTAGGAGGGGACACGCTTTGCGAGTCGGACTTATGTACATTCCCTGGCAAAATGCATGGGAAAATCCTATAGGGCAGAATTCCACTTAGGGTTAGGGGTAGCTCTCCATGAATCCGCAGAGCAAAACGGACGTCGCCATTGGACTCGGAGACCGTCGGTATGGTTAGGAGTGGACACGCCTTCCGAGTCGGCTTTATGTACTTTTTCTGGAAAAATGCATGGGAAAATCCCATAGGGCAAAATTCCACTTAGGGTTAGGGTTAGCTCTCCATGAATCCGCAGAGCAAAACGGACATCGCCATTGGACTCGGAGACCGTCGGTATGGTTAGGAGTGGACACGCCTTCCGAGTCGGCCTTATGTATTTTTTCTGGAAAAATGCATGGGAAAATCCCATAGGGCAAGATTCCACTTAGGGTTAGGGTTAGCTCTCCATGAATCCGCAGAGCAAAACGGACATCGCCATTGGACTCAGGGCCCATCGGTATGGTTAGGAGGGGGCACGTCTTGCGAGTCGGACTTATGTACATTCCCTGGCAAAATACATGGGAAAATCCCATAGGGCAAAATTCCACTTAGGGTTAGCTCTCCATGAATCCGCAGAGCAAAACGGACATCGCCATTGGACTCGGAGCCCGTTGGTATGGTTAGGAGGGGACACACCTTGCGAGTCGGACTTATATAAATTCCCTGGCAAAATGCATGGGAAAATCCCATAGGGCAAAATTCCACTTAGGGTTAGGGTTAGCTCTCCATGAATCCGCAGAGCAAAACGGACATCGCCATTGGACTCGGAGCCTGTCGGTATGGTTAGGAGGGGACAAGCCTTGCGAGTCGGCCTTATGTACTTTTCCTGGGAAAATAAATGGGAAAATCCCATAGGGCAAAATTCCACATAGGGTTAGGGTTAGCTCTCCATGAATCCGCAGAGCAAAACGGACATCGCCATTGGACTCGGAGACCGTCGGTATGGTTAGGAGTGGACACGCCTTCCGAGTCGGCCTTATGTACTTTTTCTGGAAAAATGCATGGGAAAATCCCATAGGGCAAAATTCCACTTAGGGTTAGGGTTTGCTCTCCATGAATCCGCAGAGCAAAACAGACATCGCCATTGGACTCGGAGCCCGTCGGTATGGTTAGGAGGGGACAAGCTTTGCGAGTCGGACTTATGTACATTCCCTGGCAAAATGCATGGGAAAATCCTATAGGGCAAAATTCCACTTAGGGTTAGGGGTAGCTCTCCATGAATCCGCAGAGCAAAACGGACATCGCCATTGGACTCGGAGACCGTCGGTATGGTTAGGAGTGGACACGCCTTCCGAGTCGGCCTTATGTATTTTTTCTGGAAAAATGCATGGGAAAATCCCATAGGGCAAGATTCCACTTAGGGTTAGGGTTAGCTCTCCATGAATCCGCAGAGCAAAACGGACATCGCCATTGGACTCAGGGCCCATCGGTATGGTTAGGAGGGGGCACGTCTTGCGAGTCGGACTTATGTACATTCCCTGGCAAAATACATGGGAAAATCCCATAGGGCAAAATTCCACTTAGGGTTAGGGTTAGCTCTCCATGAATCCGCAGAGCAAAACGGACATTGCCATTGGACTCGGAGCCCGTTGGTATGGTTAGGAGGGGACACACCTTGCGAGTCGGACTTATATAAATTCCCTGGCAAAATGCATGGGAAAATCCCATAGGGCAAAATTCCACTTAGGGTTAGGGTTAGCTCTCCATGAATCCGCAGAGCAAAACGGACATCGCCATTGGACTCGGAGCCTGTCGGTATGGTTAGGAGGGGACACGCCTTGCGAGTCGGCCTTATGTACTTTTCCTGGGAAAATAAATGGGAAAATCCCATAGGGCAAAATTCCACATAGGGTTAGGGTTAGCTCTCCATGAATCCCCAGAGCAAAACGGACATCGCCATTGGACTCGGAGCCCGTCAGTATGGTTAGGAGGGGACACGCTTTGCGAGTCGGACTTATGTACATTCCCTGGCAAAATGCATGGGAAAATCCTATAGGGCAAAATTCACACTTAGGGTTAGGGTTAGCTCTCCATGAATCCGCAGAGCAAAACGGACATCGCCATTGGACTCGGAGACCGTCGGTATGGTTAGGAGGGGACATGCTTTGCGAGTCGGACTTATGTACATTCCCTGGCAAAATGCATGGGAAAATCCTATAGGGCAAAATTCCACTTAGGGTTAGGGTTAGCTCTCCATGAATCCGCAGAGCAAAACGGACATCGCCATTGGACTCGGAGCCCGTCGGTATGGTTAGGAGGGGACACGCCTAGCCAGTTGGACTTATGTACATTCCCTGGCAAAATGCATGGAAAATTCCCATAGGGCAAAATTCCACTTAGGGTTAGGGTTAGCTCTCCATGAATCTGCAGAGTAAAACGGACATCGCCATTGGACTCGGAGACCGTCGGTATGATTAGGAGTAGACACGCCTTCCGAGTCGGCCTTATGTAGTTTTTTCTGGAAAAATGCATGGGAAAATCCCATAGGGCAAGATTCCACTTAGGGTTAGGGTTAGCTCTCCATGAATCCGCAGAGCAAAACGGACATCGCCATTGGACTCAGGGCCCATCGGTATGGTTAGGAGGGGGTAGGTCTTGCGAGTCGGACTTATGTACATTCCCTGGCAAAATACATGGGAAAATCCCATAGGGCAAAATTCCACATAGGGTTAGGGTTAGCTCTCCATGAATCCCCAGAGCAAAACGGACATCGCCATTGGACTCGGGGCCCATCGGTATGGTTAGGAGGGGGCACGTCTTGTGAGTCGGACTTATGTACATTCACTGGCAAAATGCATGGGAAAATCCTATAGGGCAAAATTCCACTTAGGGTTAGGGATAGCTCTCCATGAATCCGCAGAGCAAAACGGACATCGCCATTGGACTCGGAGACCGTCGGTATGGTTAGGAGTGGACACGCCTTCCAAGTCGGCCTTATGTACTTTTTCTGGAAAAATGCATGGGAAAATCCCATAGGGCAAAATTCCACTTAGGGTTAGGGTAAGCTCTCCATGAATCCGCAGAGCAAAACGGACATCGCCAATGGACTCGGAGCCCATCGGTATGGTTAGGAGGGGACAAACCTTGCGAGTCGGACTTATATAAATTCCCTGGCAAAATGCATGGGAAAATCCCATAGGGCAAAATTCAACTTAGGGTTAGGGTTAGCTCTCCATGAATCCGCAGAGGAAAACGGACATCGCCATTGGACTCGGAGCCCTTCGGTATGGTTAGGAGGGGATACGCCTTGCGAATCGGCCTTATGTACTTTTTCTGGAAAAATGCATGGGAAAATCCCATAGGGCAAAATTCGACTTAGGGTTAGGGTTAGCTCTCCATGATTCCGCAGAGCAAAACGGACATCGCCATTGGACACGGAGCCCGTCGGTATGGTTAGGAGGGGACACGCCTAGCCAGTTGGACTTATGTACATTCCCTGGCAAAATGCATGGGAAATTCCCATAGGGCAAAATTCCACTTAGGGTTAGGGTTAGCTCTCCATGAATCTGCAGAGTAAAACGGACATCGACATTGGACTCGGAGACCGTCGGTATGATTAGGAGTGGACACGCCTTCCGAGTCGGCCTTATGTATTTTTTCTGGAAAAATGCATGGGAAAATCCCATAGGGCAAGATTCCACTTAGGGTTAGGGTTAGCTCTCCATGAATCCGCAGAGCAAAACGGACATCGCCATTGGACTCAGGGCCCATCGGAATGGTTAGGAGGGGGCACGTCTTGCGAGTCGGACTTATGTACATTCCCTGGCAAAATACATGGGAAAATCCCATAGTGCAAAATTCCACTTAGGGTTAGGGTTAGCTCTCCATGAATCCGCAGAGCAAAACGGACATCGCCATTGGACTCGGAGCCTGTCGGTATGGTTAGGAGGGGACACGCCTTGCGAGTCGGCCTTATGTACTTTTCCTGGGAAAATAAATGGGAAAATCCCATAGGGCAAAATTCCACATAGGGTTAGGGTTAGCTCTCCATGAATCCCCAGAGCAAAACGGACATCGCCATTGGACTCGGAGACCGTCGGTATGGTTAGGAGGGGACACGCTTTGCGAGTCGGACTTATGTGCATTCCCTGGCAAAATGCATGGGAAAATCCGATAGGGCAAAATTCACACTTAGGGTTAGGGTTAGCTCTCCATGAATCTGCAGAGCAAAACGGACATCGCCATTGGACTCGGAGACCGTCGGTATGGTTAGGAGTGGACACGCCTTCCGAGTCGGCCTTATGTACTTTTTCTGGAAAAATGCATGGGAAAATCCCATAGGGCAAAATTCCACTTAGGGTTAGGGGTAGCTCTCCATGAATCCGCAGAGCAAAACGGACATCGCCATTGGACTCGGAGACCGTCGGTATGGTTAGGAGTGGACACGCCTTCTGAGTCGGCTTTATGTACTTTTTCTGGAAAAATGCATGGGAAAATCCCATAGGGCAAAATTCCACTTAGGGTTAGGGTTAGCTCTCCATGAATCCGCAGAGCAAAACGGACATCGCCATTGGACTTGGAGACCGTCGGTATGGTTAGGAGTGGACACGCCTTCCGAGTCGGCCTTATGTAATTTTTCTGGAAAAATGCATGGGAAAATCCCATAGGGCAAAATTCCATTTAGGATTAGGGTTAGCTCTCCATGAATCCGCAGAGCAAAACGGACATCACCATTGGACTCTGAGCCCATCGGTATGGTTAGGAGGGGACATGCTTTGCGAGTCGGACTTATGTACATTCCCTGGCAAAATGCATGGGAAAATCCTATAGGGCAAAATTCCATTTAGGATTAGGGTTAGCTCTACATGAATCCGCAGAACAAAACGGACATCGCCATTGGACTCTGAGCTCATCAGTATGGTTAGGAGGGGACACGCTTTGCGAGTTGGACTTATGTACATTCCCTGGCAAAATGCATGGGAAAATCCTATAGGGCAAAATTCCAGTTAGGGTTAGGGTTAGCTCTCCATGAATCCGCAGAGCAAAACGGACATCGCCATTGGACTCGGAGACCGTCGGTATGGTTAGGAGGGGACACGCCTTGCGAGTCGGCCTTATGTACTTTTCCTGGGAAAATGAATGGGAAAATCCCATAGGGCAAAATTCCACATAGGGTTAGGGTTAGCTCTCCATGAATCCCCAGAGCAAAACGGACATCGCCATTGGACTCGGAGACCGTCGGTATGGTTAGGAGGGGACACGCCTAGCGAGTTGGACTTATGTACATTCCCTGGCAAAATGCATGGGAAATTCCCATAGGGCAAAATTCCACTTAGGGTTAGGGTTAGCTCTCCATGAATCCGCAGAGCAAAACGGACATCGCCATTGGACTCGGAGCCCGTCGGTATGGTTAGGAGTGGACACGCCTTCCGAGTCGGCCTTATGTACTTTTTCTGGAAAAATGCATGGGAAAATCCCAAAGGGCAAAATTCCACTTAGGGTTAGGGTTAGCTCTCCATGAATCCGCAGAGCAAAACGGACATCGCCATTGGACTCGGAGCCCGTCGGTATGGTTAGGAGGGGACACGCTTTGCGAGTCGGACTTATGTACATTCCCTGGCAAAATGCATGGGAAAATCCTATAGGGCAGAATTCCACTTAGGGTTAGGGGTAGCTCTCCATGAATCCGCAGAGCAAAACGGACGTCGCCATTGGACTCGGAGACCGTCGGTATGGTTAGGAGTGGACACGCCTTCCGAGTCGGCCTTATGTACTTTTTCTGGAAAAATGCATGGGAAAATCCCATAGGGCAAAATTCCACTTAGGGTTAGGGTTAGCTCTCCATGAATCCGCAGAGCAAAACGGACATCGCCATTGGACTCGGAGCCCGTCGGTATGGTTAGGAGGGGACAAGCTTTGCGAGTCGGACTTATGTACATTCCCTGGCAAAATGCATGGGAAAATCCTATAGGGCAAAATTCCACTTAGGGTTAGGGGTAGCTCTCCATGAATCCGCAGAGCAAAACGGACATCGCCATTGGACTCGGAGACCGTCGGTATGGTTAGGAGTGGACACGCCTTCCGAGTCGGCCTTATGTATTTTTTCTGGAAAAATGCATGGGAAAATCCCATAGGGCAAGATTCCACTTAGGGTTAGGTTTAGCTCTCCATGAATCCGCAGAGCAAAACGGACATCGCCATTGGACTCAGGGCCCATCGGTATGGTTAGGAGGGGGCACGTCTTGCGAGTCGGACTTATGTACATTCCCTGGCAAAATACATGGGAAAATCCCATAGGGCAAAATTCCACTTAGGGTTAGGGTTAGCTCTCCATGAATCCGCAGAGCAAAACGGACATCGCCATTGGACTCGGAGCCCGTTGGTATGGTTAGGAGGGGACACACCTTGCGAGTCGGACTTATATAAATTCCCTGGCAAAATGCATGGGAAAATCCCATAGGGCAAAATTCCACTTAGGGTTAGGGTTAGCTCTCCATGAATCCGCAGAGCAAAACGGACATCGCCATTGGACTCGGAGCCTGTCGGTATGGTTAGGAGGGGACACGCCTTGCGAGTCGGCCTTATGTACTTTTCCTGGGAAAATAAATGGGAAAATCCCATAGGGCAAAATTCCACATAGGGTTAGGGTTAGCTCTCCATGAATCCCCAGAGCAAAACGGACATCGCCATTGGACTCGGAGCCCGTCAGTATGGTTAGGAGGGGACACGCTTTGCGAGTCGGACTTATGTACATTCCCTGGCAAAATGCATGGGAAAATCCTATAGGGCAAAATTCACACTTAGGGTTAGGGTTAGCTCTCCATGAATCCGCAGAGCAAAACGGACATCGCCATTGGACTCGGAGACCGTCGGTATGGTTAGGAGTGGACACGCCTTCCGAGTCGGCCTTATGTACTTTTTCTGGAAAAATGCATGGGAAAATCCCATAGGGCAAAATTCCACTTAGGGTTAGTTCTCCATGAATCCGCAGAGCAAAACGGACATCGCCATTGGACTCGGAGCCCATCGGTATGGTTAGGAGGGGACATGCTTTGCGAGTCGGACTTATGTACATTCCCTGGCAAAATGCATGGGAAAATCCTATAGGGCAAAATTCCACTTAGGGTTAGGGTTAGCTCTCCATGAATCCGCAGAGCAAAACGGACATCGCCATTGGACTCGGAGCCCGTCGGTATGGTTAGGAGGGGACACGCCTAGCCAGTTGGACTTATGTACATTCCCTGGCAAAATGCATGGAAAATTCCCATAGGGCAAAATTCCACTTAGGGTTAGGGTTAGCTCTCCATGAATCTGCAGAGTAAAACGGACATCGCCATTGGACTCGGAGACCGTCGGTATGATTAGGAGTAGACACGCCTTCCGAGTCGGCCTTATGTATTTTTTCTGGAAAAATGCATGGGAAAATCCCATAGGGCAAGATTCCACTTAGGGTTAGGGTTAGCTCTCCATGAATCCGCAGAGCAAAACGGACATCGCCATTGGACTCAGGGCCCATCGGTATGGTTAGGAGGGGGCAGGTCTTGCGAGTCGGACTTATGTACATTCCCTGGCAAAATACATGGGAAAATCCCATAGGGCAAAATTCCACTTAGGGTTAGGGTTAGCTCTCCATGAATCCGCAGAGCAAAACGGACATCGCCATTGGACTCGGAGCCCGTTGGTATGGTTAGGAGGGGACACACCTTGCGAGTCGGACTTATATAAATTCCCTGGCAAAATGCATGGGAAAATCCCATAGGGCAAAATTTCACTTAGGGTTAGGGTTAGCTCTCCATGAATCCGCAGAGCAAAACGGACATCGCCATTGGACTCGGAGACCGTCGGTATGGTTAGGAGGGGACACGCCTTGCGAGTCGGCCTTATGTACTTTTCCTGGGAAAATAAATGGGAAAATCCCATAGGGCAAAATTCCACATAGGGTTAGGGTTAGCTTTCCATGAATCCCCAGAGCAAAACGGACATCGCCATTGGACTCGGAGCCCATTGGTATGGTTAGGAGGGGACACACCTTGCGAGTCGGACTTATATAAATTCCCTGGCAAAATGCATGGGAAAATCCTATAGGGCAAAATTTCACTTAGGGTTAGGGTTAGCTCTCCATGAATCCGCAGAGCAAAACGGATATCGCCATTGGACTCGGAGCCTGTCGGTATGGTTAGGAGGGGACACGCCTTGCGAGTCGGCCTTATGTACTTTTCCTGGGAAAATAAATGGGAAAATCCCATAGGGTAAAATTCCACATAGGGTTAGGGTTAGCTCTCCATGAATCCCCAGAGCAAAACGGACATCGCCATTGGACTCGGAGCCCGTCGGTATGGTTAGGAGTGGACACGCCTTCCGAGTCGGCCTTATGTACTTTTTCTGGAAAAATGCATGGGAAAATCCCATAGGGCAAAATTCCACTTAGGGTTAGGGTTAGCTCTCCATGAATCCGCAGAGCAAAACGGACATCGCCATTGGACTCGGAGCCCTTCGGTATGGTTAGGAGTGGACACGCCTTCCGAGTAGGCCTTATGTACTTTTTCTGGAAAAATGCATGGGAAAATCCCATAGGGCAAAATTCCATTTAGGATTAGGGTTAGCTCTACATGAATCCGCAGAACAAAACGGACATCGCCATTGGACTCTGAGCCCATCGGTATGGTTAGGAGGGGACACGCTTTGCAAGTCGGACTTATGTACATTCCCTGGCAAAATGCATGGGAAAATCCTATAGGGCAAAATTCCACTTAAGGTTAGGGTTAGCTCTCCATGAATCCGCAGAGCAAAACGGACATCGCCATTGGACTCGGAGACCGTCGGTATGGTTAGGAGGGGACACGCCTTGCGAGTCGGCCTTATGTACTTTTCCTGGGAAAATGAATGGGAAAATCCCATAGGGCAAAATTCCACTTAGGGTTAGGGTTAGCTCTCCATGAATCCCCAGAGCAAAACGGACATCGCTATTGGACTCGGAGACCGTCGGTATGGTTAGGAGGGGACACGCCTAGCGAGTTGGACTTATGTACATTCCCTGGCAAAATGCATGGGAAATTCCCATAGGGCAAAATTCCACTTAGGGTTAGGGTTAGCTCTCCATGAATCGGCAGAGCAAAACGGACATCGCCATTGGACTCGGAGACCGTCGGTATGGTTAGGAGTGGACACGCCTTCCGAGTCGGCCTTATGTACTTTTTCTGGAAAAATGCATGGGAAAATCCCATAGGGCAAGATTCCACTAATGGTTAGGGTTAGCTCTCCATGAATCCGCAGAGCAAAACGGACATCGCCATTGGACTCGGAGACCGTCGGTATGGTTAGGAGTGGACACGCCTTCCGAGTCGGCCTTATGTACTTTTTCTGGAAAAATGCATGGGAAAATCCCATAGGGCAAGATTCCACTTAGGGTTAGGGTTAGCTCTCCATGAATCCGCAGAGCAAAACGGACATCGCCATTGGACTCGGGGCCCATCGGTATGGTTAGGAGGGGACACGCCTTGCGAGTCGGCCTTATGTACTTTTCCTGGGAAAATGAATGGGAAAATCCCATAGGGCAAAATTCCACATAGGGTTAGGGTTAGCTCTCCATGAATCCCCAGAGCAAAACGGACATCGCCATTGGACTCGGAGACCGTCGGTATGGTTAGGAGGGGACACGCCTAGCGAGTTGGACTTATGTACATTCCCTGGCAAAATGCATGGGAAATTCCCATAGGGCAAAATTCCACTTAGGGTTAGGGTTAGCTCTCCATGAATCCGCAGAGCAAAACGGACATCGCCATTGGACTCGGAGCCCGTCGGTATGGTTAGGAGTGGACACGCCTTCCGAGTCGGCCTTATGTACTTTTTCTGGAAAAATGCATGGGAAAATCCCATAGGGCAAAATTCCACTTAGGGTTAGGGTTAGCTCTCCATGAATCCGCAGAGCAAAACGGACATCGCCATTGGACTCGGAGCCCGTCGGTATGGTTAGGAGGGGACACGCTTTGCGAGTCGGACTTATGTACATTCCCTGGCAAAATGCATGGGAAAATCCTATAGGGCAGAATTCCACTTAGGGTTAAGGGTAGCTCTCCATGAATCCGCAGAGCAAAACGGACGTCGCCATTGGACTCGGAGACCGTCGGTATGGTTAGGAGTGGACACGCCTTCCGAGTCGGCTTTATGTACTTTTTCTGGAAAAATGCATGGGAAAATCCCATAGGGCAAAATTCCACTTAGGGTTAGGGTTAGCTCTCCATGAATCCGCAGAGCAAAACGGACATCGCCATTGGACTCGGAGACCGTCGGTATGGTTAGGAGTGGACACGCCTTCCGAGTCGGCCTTATGTATTTTTTCTGGAAAAATGCATGGGAAAATCCCATAGGGCAAGATTCCACTTAGGGTTAGGGTTAGCTCTCCATGAATCCGCAGAGCAAAACGGACATCGCCATTGGACTCAGGGCCCATCGGTATGGTTAGGAGGGGGCACGTCTTGCGAGTCGGACTTATGTACATTCCCTGGCAAAATACATGGGAAAATCCCATAGGGCAAAATTCCACTTAGGGTTAGGGTTAGCTCTCCATGAATCCGCAGAGCAAAACGGACATCGCCATTGGACTCGGAGCCCGTTGGTATGGTTAGGAGGGGACACACCTTGCGAGTCGGACTTATATAAATTCCCTGGCAAAATGCATGGGAAAATCCCATAGGGCAAAATTCCACTTAGGGTTAGGGTTAGCTCTCCATGAATCCGCAGAGCAAAACGGACATCGCCTTTGGACTCGGAGCCTGTCGGTATGGTTAGGAGGGGACACGCCTTGCGAGTCGGCCTTATGTACTTTTCCTGGGAAAATAAATGGGAAAATCCCATAGGGCAAAATTCCACATAGGGTTAGGGTTAGCTCTCCATGAATCCCCAGAGCAAAACGGACATCGCCATTGGACTCTGAGCCCATCGGTATGGTTAGGAGGGGACACGCTTTGCAAGTCGGACTTATGTACATTCCCTGGCAAAATGCATGGGAAAATCCTATAGGGCAAAATTCCACTTAAGGTTAGGGTTAGCTCTCCATGAATCCGCAGAGCAAAACGGACATCGCCATTGGACTCGGAGACCGTCGGTATGGTTAGGAGGGGACACGCCTTGCGAGTCGGCCTTATGTACTTTTCCTGGGAAAATGAATGGGAAAATCCCATAGGGCAAAATTCCACATAGGGTTAGGGTTAGCTCTCCATGAATCCCCAGAGCAAAACGGACATCGCTATTGGACTCGGAGACCGTCGGTATGGTTAGGAGGGGACACGCCTAGCGAGTTGGTCTTATGTACATTCCCTGGCAAAATGCATGGGAAATTCCCATAGGGCAAAATTCCACTTAGGGTTAGGGTTAGCTCTCCATGAATCCGCAGAGCAAAACGGACATCGCCATTGGACTCGGAGACCGTCGGTATGGTTAGGAGTGGACACGCCTTCCGAGTCGGCCTTATGTACTTTTTCTGGAAAAATGCATGGGAAAATCCCATAGGGCAAGATTCCACTTAGGGTTAGGGTTAGCTCTCCATGAATCCGCAGAGCAAAACGGACATCGCCATTGGACTCGGGGCCCATCGGTATGGTTAGGAGGGGACACGCCTTGCGAGTCGGCCTTATGTACTTTTCCTGGGAAAATGAATGGGAAAATCCCATAGGGCAAAATTCCACATAGGGTTAGGGTTAGCTCTCCATGAATCCCCAGAGCAAAACGGACATCGCCATTGGACTCGGAGACCGTCGGTATGGTTAGGAGGGGACACGCCTAGCGAGTTGGACTTATGTACATTCCCTGGCAAAATGCATGGGAAATTCCCATAGGGCAAAATTCCACTTAGGGTTAGGGTTAGCTCTCCATGAATCCGCAGAGCAAAACGGACATCGCCATTGGACTCGGAGCCCGTCGGTATGGTTAGGAGTGGACACGCCTTCCGAGTCGGCCTTATGTACTTTTTCTGGAAAAATGCATGGGAAAATCCCATAGGGCAAAATTCCACTTAGGGTTAGGGTTAGCTCTCCATGAATCCGCAGAGCAAAACGGACATCGCCATTGGACTCGGAGCCCGTCGGTATGGTTAGGAGGGGACACGCTTTGCGAGTCGGACTTATGTACATTCCCTGGCAAAATGCATGGGAAAATCCTATAGGGCAGAATTCCACTTAGGGTTAAGGGTAGCTCTCCATGAATCCGCAGAGCAAAACGGACGTCGCCATTGGACTCGGAGACCGTCGGTATGGTTAGGAGTGGACACGCCTTCCGAGTCGGCTTTATGTACTTTTTCTGGAAAAATGCATGGGAAAATCCCATAGGGCAAAATTCCACTTAGGGTTAGGGTTAGCTCTCCATGAATCCGCAGAGCAAAACGGACATCGCCATTGGACTCGGAGCCCGTCGGTATGGTTAGGAGGGGACACACCTTGCGAGTCGGACTTATGTATTTTTTCTGGAAAAATGCATGGGAAAATCCCATAGGGCAAGATTCCACTTAGGGTTAGGGTTAGCTCTCCATGAATCCGCAGAGCAAAACGGACATCGCCATTGGACTCAGGGCCCATCGGTATGGTTAGGAGGGGGCACGTCTTGCGAGTCGGACTTATGTACATTCCCTGGCAAAATACATGGGAAAATCCCATAGGGCAAAATTCCACTTAGGGTTAGGGTTAGCTCTCCATGAATCCGCAGAGCAAAACGGACATCGCCATTGGACTCGGAGCCCGTTGGTATGGTTAGGAGGGGACACACCTTGCGAGTCGGACTTATATAAATTCCCTGGCAAAATGCATGGGAAAATCCCATAGGGCAAAATTCCACTTAGGGTTAGGGTTAGCTCTCCATGAATCCGCAGAGCAAAACGGACATCGCCATTGGACTCGGAGCCTGTCGGTATGGTTAGGAGGGGACACGCCTTGCGAGTCGGCCTTATGTACTTTTCCTGGGAAAATAAATGGGAAAATCCCATAGGGCAAAATTCCACATAGGGTTATGGTTAGCTCTCCATGAATCCCCAGAGCAAAACGGACATCGCCATTGGACTCTGAGCCCATCGGTATGGTTAGGAGGGGACACGCTTTGCAAGTCGGACTTATGTACATTCCCTGGCAAAATGCATGGGAAAATCCTATAGGGCAAAATTCCACTTAAGGTTAGGGTTAGCTCTCCATGAATCCGCAGAGCAAAACGGACATCGCCATTGGACTCGGAGACCGTCGGTATGGTTAGGAGGGGACACGCCTTGCGAGTCGGCCTTATGTACTTTTCCTGGGAAAATGAATGGGAAAATCCCATAGGGCAAAATTCCACATAGGGTTAGGGTTAGCTCTCCATGAATCCCCAGAGCAAAACGGACATCGCTATTGGACTCGGAGACCGTCGGTATGGTTAGGAGGGGACACGCCTAGCGAGTTGGTCTTATGTACATTCCCTGGCAAAATGCATGGGAAATTCCCATAGGGCAAAATTCCACTTAGGGTTAGGGTTAGCTCTCCATGAATCCGCAGAACAAAACGGACATCGCCATTGGACTCGGAGACCGTCGGTATGGTTAGGAGTGGACACGCCTTCCGAGTCGGCCTTATGTACTTTTTCTGGAAAAATGCATGGGAAAATCCCATAGGGCAAGATTCCACTTAGGGTTAGGGTTAGCTCTCCATGAATCCGCAGAGCAAAACGGACATCGCCATTGGACTCGGGGCCCATCGGTATGGTTAGGAGGGGACACGCCTTCCGAGTCGGCCTTATGTACTTTTCCTGGGAAAATGAATGGGAAAATCCCATAGGGCAAAATTGCACTTAGGGTTAGGGTTAGCTCTCCATGAATCCGCAGAGCAAAACGAACATCGCCATTGGACTCGTAGCCCGTCACTATGGTTAGGAGGGGACACGCTTTGCGAGTCGGACTTATGTACATTCCCTGGCAAAATGCATGGGAAAATCCTATAGGGCAAAATTCCACTTAGGGTTAGGGTTAGCTCTCCATGAATCCGCAGAGCAAAACGGACATCGCCATTGGACTCGGAGCCCGTCGGTATGGTTAGGAGGGGACACACCTTGCGAGTCGGACTTATATAAATTCCCTGGCAAAATGCATGGGAAAATCCCATAGGGCAAAATTCCACTTAGGGTTAGGGTTAGCTCTCCATGAATCCGCAGAGCAAAACGGACATCGCCATTGGACTCGGAGCCTGTCGGTATGGTTAGGAGGGGACACGCCTTGCGAGTCGGCCTTATGTACTTTTCCTGGGAAAATAAATGGGAAAATCCCATAGGGCAAAATTCCACATAGGGTTAGGGTTAGCTCTCCATGAATCCCCAGAGCAAAACGGACATCGCCATTGGACTCTGAGCCCATCGGTATGGTTAGGAGGGGACACGCTTTGCAAGTCGGACTTATGTACATTCCCTGGCAAAATGCATGGGAAAATCCTATAGGGCAAAATTCCACTTAAGGTTAGGGTTAGCTCTCCATGAATCCGCAGAGCAAAACGGACATCGCCATTGGACTCGGAGACCGTCGGTATGGTTAGGAGGGGACACGCCTTGCGAGTCGGCCTTATGTACTTTTCCTGGGAAAATGAATGGGAAAATCCCATAGGGCAAAATTCCACATAGGGTTAGGGTTAGCTCTCCATGAATCCCCAGAGCAAAACGGACATCGCTATTGGACTCGGAGACCGTCGGTATGGTTAGGAGGGGACACGCCTAGCGAGTTGGACTTATGTACATTCCCTGGCAAAATGCATGGGAAATTCCCATAGGGCAAAATTCCACTTAGGGTTAGGGTTAGCTCTCCATGAATCCGCAGAGCAAAACGGACATCGCCATTGGACTCGGAGACCGTCGGTATGGTTAGGAGTGGACACGCCTTCCGAGTCGGCCTTATGTACTTTTTCTGGAAAAATGCATGGGAAAATCCCATAGGGCAAGATTCCACTTAGGGTTAGGGTTAGCTCTCCATGAATCCGCAGAGCAAAACGGACATCGCCATTGGACTCGGGGCCCATCGGTATGGTTAGGAGGGGACACGCCTTCCGAGTCGGCCTTATGTACTTTTCCTGGGAAAATGAATGGGAAAATCCCATAGGGCAAAATTGCACTTAGGGTTAGGGTTAGCTCTCCATGAATCCGCAGAGCAAAACGAACATCGCCATTGGACTCGGAGCCCGTCACTATGGTTAGGAGGGGACACGCTTTGCGAGTCGGACTTATGTACATTCCCTAGCAAAATGCATGGGAAAATCCTATAGGGCAAAATTCCACTTAGGGTTAGGGTTAGCTCTCCATGAATCCGCAGAGCAAAACGGACATCGCCATTGGACTCGGAGCCCGTCGGTATGGTTAGGAGTGGACACGCCTTCCGAGTCGGCCTTATGTACTTTTTCTGGAAAAATGCATGGGAAAATCCCATAGGGCAAAATTCCACTTAGGGTTAGGGTTAGCTCTCCATGAATCCGCAGAGCAAAACAGACATCGCCATTGGACTCGGAGCCCTTCGGTATGGTTAGGAGTGGACACGCCTTCCGAGTAGGCCTTATGTACTTTTTCTGGAAAAATGCATGGGAAAATCCCATAGGGCAAAATTCCATTTAGGATTAGGGTTAGCTCTACATGAATCCGCAGAACAAAACGGACATTGCCATTGGACTCTGAGCCCATCGGTATGGTTAGGAGGGGACACGCTTTGCGAGTCGGACTTATGTACATTCCCTGGCAAAATGCATGGGAAAATCCTATAGGGCAAAATTCCACTTAAGGTTAGGGTTAGCTCTCCATGAATCCGCAGAGCAAAACGGACATCGCCATTGGACTCGGAGACCGTCGGTATGGTTAGGAGCGGACACGCCTTGCGAGTCGGCCTTATGTAATTTTCCTGGGAAAATGAATGGGAAAATCCCATAGAGCAAAATTCCACATAGGGTTAGGGTTAGCTCTCCATGAATCCGCAGAGCAAAACGGACATCGCCATTGGACTCGGAGACCGTCGGTATGGTTAGGAGGGGACACGCCTAGCGAGTTGGACTTATGTACATTCCCTGGCAAAATGCATGGGAAATTCCCATAGGGCAAAATTCCACTTAGGGTTAGGGTTAGCTCTCCATGAATCCGCAGAGCAAAACGGACATCGCCATTGGACTCGGGGCAAATCGGTATGGTTAGGAGGGGACACGCCTTGCGAGTCGGCCTTATGTACTTTTCCTGGGAAAATGAATGGGAAAATCCCATAGGGCAAAATTGCACTTAGGGTTAGGGTAACTCTCCATGAATCCGCAGAGCAAAACGGACATCGCCATTGGACTCGGAGCCCGTCACTATGGTTAGGAGGGGACACGCTTTGCGAGTCGGACTTATGTACATTCCCTGGCAAAATGCATGGGAAAATCCTATAGGGCAGAATTCCACTTAGGGTTAAGGGTAGCTCTCCATGAATCCGCAGAGCAAAACGGACGTCGCCATTGGACTCGGAGACCGTCGGTATGGTTAGGAGTGGACACGCCTTCCGAGTCGGCTTTATGTACTTTTTCTGGAAAAATGCATGGGAAAATCCCATAGGGCAAAATTCCACTTAGGGTTAGGGTTAGCTCTCCATGAATCCGCAGAGCAAAACGGACATCGCCATTGGACTCGGAGACCGTCGGTATGGTTAGGAGTGGACACGCCTTCCGAGTCGGCCTTATGTATTTTTTCTGGAAAAATGCATGGGAAAATCCCATAGGGCAAGATTCCACTTAGGGTTAGGGTTAGCTCTCCATGAATCCGCAGAGCAAAACGGACATCGCCATTGGACTCAGGGCCCATCGGTATGGTTAGGAGGGGCACGTCTTGCGAGTCGGACTTATGTACATTCCCTGGCAAAATACATGGGAAAATCCCATAGGGCAAAATTGCACTTAGGGTTAGGGTTAGCTCTCCATGAATCCGCAGAGCAAAACGGACATCGCCATTGGACTCGGAGCCCGTTGGTATGGTTAGGAGGGGACACACCTTGCGAGTCGGACTTATATAAATTCCCTGGCAAAATGCATGGGAAAATCCCATAGGGCAAAATTCCACTTAGGGTTAGGGTTAGCTCTCCATGAATCCGCAGAGCAAAACGGACATCGCCATTGGACTCGGAGCCTGTCGGTATGGTTAGGAGGGGACACGCCTTGCGAGTCGGCCTTATGTACTTTTCCTGGGAAAATAAATGGGAAAATCCCATAGGGCAAAATTCCACATAGGGTTAGGGTTAGCTCTCCATGAATCCCCAGAGCAAAACGGACATCGCCATTGGACTCTGAGCCCATCGGTATGGTTAGGAGGGGACACGCTTTGCAAGTCGGACTTATGTACATTCCCTGGCAAAATGCATGGGAAAATCCTATAGGGCAAAATTCCACTTAAGGTTAGGGTTAGCTCTCCATGAATCCGCAGAGCAAAACGGACATCGCCATTGGACTCGGAGACCGTCGGTATGGTTAGGAGGGGACACGCCTTGCGAGTCGGCCTTATGTACTTTTCCTGGGAAAATGAATGGGAAAATCCCATAGGGCAAAATTCCACATAGGGTTAGGGTTAGCTCTCCATGAATCCCCAGAGCAAAACGGACATCGCTATTGGACTCGGAGACCGTCGGTATGGTTAGGAGGGGACACGCCTAGCGAGTTGGTCTTATGTACATTCCCTGGCAAAATGCATGGGAAATTCCCATAGGGCAAAATTCCACTTAGGGTTAGGGTTAGCTCTCCATGAATCCGCAGAGCAAAACAGACATTGCCATTGGACTCGGAGACCGTCGGTATGGTTAGGAGTGGACACGCCTTCCGAGTCGGCCTTATGTACTTTTTCTGGAAAAATGCATGGGAAAATCCCATAGGGCAAGATTCCACTTAGGGTTAGGGTTAGCTCTCCATGAATCCGCAGAGCAAAACGGACATCGCCATTGGACTCGGGGCCCGTCGGTATGGTTAGGAGGGGACACGCCTTCCGAGTCGGCCTTATGTACTTTTCCTGGGAAAATGAATGGGAAAATCCCATAGGGCAAAATTGCACTTAGGGTTAGGGTTAGCTCTCCATGAATCCGCAGAGCAAAACGAACATCGCCATTGGACTCGTAGCCCGTCACTATGGTTAGGAGGGGACACGCTTTGCGAGTCGGACTTATGTACATTCCCTGGCAAAATGCATGGGAAAATCCTATAGGGCAAAATTCCACTTAGGGTTAGGGTTAGCTCTCCATGAATCCGCAGAGCAAAACGGACATCGCCATTGGACTCGGAGCCCGTCGGTATGGTTAGGAGGGGACACACCTTGCGAGTCGGACTTATATAAATTCCCTGGCAAAATGCATGGGAAAATCCCATAGGGCAAAATTCCACTTAAGGTTAGGGTTAGCTCTCCATGAATCCGCAGAGCAAAACGGACATCGCCATTGGACTCGGAGACCGTCGGTATGGTTAGGAGGGGACACGCCTTGCGAGTCGGCCTTATGTACTTTTCCTGGGAAAATGAATGGGAAAATCCCATAGGGCAAAATTCCACATAGGGTTAGGGTTAGCTCTCCATGAATCCCCAGAGCAAAACGGACATCGCTATTGGACTCGGAGACCGTCGGTATGGTTAGGAGGGGACACGCCTAGCGAGTTGGACTTATGTACATTCCCTGGCAAAATGCATGGGAAATTCCCATAGGGCAAAATTCCACTTAGGGTTAGGGTTAGCTCTCCATGAATCCGCAGAGCAAAACGGACATCGCCATTGGACTCGGAGACCGTCGGTATGGTTAGGAGTGGACACGCCTTCCGAGTCGGCCTTATGTACTTTTTCTGGAAAAATGCATGGGAAAATCCCATAGGGCAAGATTCCACTTAGGGTTAGGGTTAGCTCTCCATGAATCCGCAGAGCAAAACGGACATCGCCATTGGACTCGGGGCCCATCGGTATGGTTAGGAGGGGACACGCCTTCCGAGTCGGCCTTATGTACTTTTCCTGGGAAAATGAATGGGAAAATCCCATAGGGCAAAATTGCACTTAGGGTTAGGGTTAGCTCTCCATGAATCCGCAGAGCAAAACGAACATCGCCATTGGACTCGGAGCCCGTCACTATGGTTAGGAGGGGACACGCTTTGCGAGTCGGACTTATGTACATTCCCTAGCAAAATGCATGGGAAAATCCTATAGGGCAAAATTCCACTTAGGGTTAGGGTTAGCTCTCCATGAATCCGCAGAGCAAAACGGACATCGCCATTGGACTCGGAGCCCGTCGGTATGGTTAGGAGTGGACACGCCTTCCGAGTCGGCCTTATGTACTTTTTCTGGAAAAATGCATGGGAAAATCCCATAGGGCAAAATTCCACTTAGGGTTAGGGTTAGCTCTCCATGAATCCGCAGAGCAAAACAGACATCGCCATTGGACTCGGAGCCCTTCGGTATGGTTAGGAGTGGACACGCCTTCCGAGTAGGCCTTATGTACTTTTTCTGGAAAAATGCATGGGAAAATCCCATAGGGCAAAATTCCACATAGGGTTAGGGTTAGCTCTCCATGAATCCCCAGAGCAAAACGGACATCGCTATTGGACTCGGAGACCGTCGGTATGGTTAGGAGGGGACACGCCTAGCGAGTTGGTCTTATGTACATTCCCTGGCAAAATGCATGGGAAATTCCCATAGGGCAAAATTCCACTTAGGGTTAGGGTTAGCTCTCCATGAATCCGCAGAGCAAAACAGACATCGCCATTGGACTCGGAGACCGTCGGTATGGTTAGGAGTGGACACGCCTTCCGAGTCGGCCTTATGTACTTTTTCTGGAAAAATGCATGGGAAAATCCCATAGGGCAAGATTCCACTTAGGGTTAGGGTTAGCTCTCCATGAATCCGCAGAGCAAAACGGACATCGCCATTGGACTCGGGGCCCGTCGGTATGGTTAGGAGGGGACACGCCTTCCGAGTCGGCCTTATGTACTTTTCCTGGGAAAATGAATGGGAAAATCCCATAGGGCAAAATTGCACTTAGGGTTAGGGTTAGCTCTCCATGAATCCGCAGAGCAAAACGAACATCGCCATTGGACTCGTAGCCCGTCACTATGGTTAGGAGGGGACACGCTTTGCGAGTCGGACTTATGTACATTCCCTGGCAAAATGCATGGGAAAATCCTATAGGGCAAAATTCCACTTAGGGTTAGGGTTAGCTCTCCATGAATCCGCAGAGCAAAACGGACATCGCCATTGGACTCGGAGCCCGTCGGTATGGTTAGGA
The DNA here is from genome assembly GCA_039707465.1 of Rhabdophis nuchalis. Classification (NCBI taxonomy): domain Eukaryota; kingdom Metazoa; phylum Chordata; class Lepidosauria; order Squamata; family Natricidae; genus Rhabdophis; species Rhabdophis nuchalis. The sequence goes on along the minus strand of CM077643.1, from coordinate 154,083,357 downwards.
GGGGACACACCTTGCGAGTCGGACTTATATAAATTCCCTGGCAAAATGCATGGGAAAATCCCATAGGGCAAAATTCCACTTAAGGTTAGGGTTAGCTCTCCATGAATCCGCAGAGCAAAACGGACATCGCCATTGGACTCGGAGACCGTCGGTATGGTTAGGAGGGGACACGCCTTGCGAGTCGGCCTTATGTACTTTTCCTGGGAAAATGAATGGGAAAATCCCATAGGGCAAAATTCCACATAGGGTTAGGGTTAGCTCTCCATGAATCCCCAGAGCAAAACGGACATCGCTATTGGACTCGGAGACCGTCGGTATGGTTAGGAGGGGACACGCCTAGCGAGTTGGACTTATGTACATTCCCTGGCAAAATGCATGGGAAATTCCCATAGGGCAAAATTCCACTTAGGGTTAGGGTTAGCTCTCCATGAATCCGCAGAGCAAAACGGACATCGCCATTGGACTCGGAGACCGTCGGTATGGTTAGGAGTGGACACGCCTTCCGAGTCGGCCTTATGTACTTTTTCTGGAAAAATGCATGGGAAAATCCCATAGGGCAAGATTCCACTTAGGGTTAGGGTTAGCTCTCCATGAATCCGCAGAGCAAAACGGACATCGCCATTGGACTCGGGGCCCATCGGTATGGTTAGGAGGGGACACGCCTTCCGAGTCGGCCTTATGTACTTTTCCTGGGAAAATGAATGGGAAAATCCCATAGGGCAAAATTGCACTTAGGGTTAGGGTTAGCTCTCCATGAATCCGCAGAGCAAAACGAACATCGCCATTGGACTCGGAGCCCGTCACTATGGTTAGGAGGGGACACGCTTTGCGAGTCGGACTTATGTACATTCCCTAGCAAAATGCATGGGAAAATCCTATAGGGCAAAATTCCACTTAGGGTTAGGGTTAGCTCTCCATGAATCCGCAGAGCAAAACGGACATCGCCATTGGACTCGGAGCCCGTCGGTATGGTTAGGAGTGGACACGCCTTCCGAGTCGGCCTTATGTACTTTTTCTGGAAAAATGCATGGGAAAATCCCATAGGGCAAAATTCCACTTAGGGTTAGGGTTAGCTCTCCATGAATCCGCAGAGCAAAACAGACATCGCCATTGGACTCGGAGCCCTTCGGTATGGTTAGGAGTGGACACGCCTTCCGAGTAGGCCTTATGTACTTTTTCTGGAAAAATGCATGGGAAAATCCCATAGGGCAAAATTCCATTTAGGATTAGGGTTAGCTCTACATGAATCCGCAGAACAAAACGGACATTGCCATTGGACTCTGAGCCCATCGGTATGGTTAGGAGGGGACACGCTTTGCGAGTCGGACTTATGTACATTCCCTGGCAAAATGCATGGGAAAATCCTATAGGGCAAAATTCCACTTAAGGTTAGGGTTAGCTCTCCATGAATCCGCAGAGCAAAACGGACATCGCCATTGGACTCGGAGACCGTCGGTATGGTTAGGAGCGGACACGCCTTGCGAGTCGGCCTTATGTAATTTTCCTGGGAAAATGAATGGGAAAATCCCATAGAGCAAAATTCCACATAGGGTTAGGGTTAGCTCTCCATGAATCCGCAGAGCAAAACGGACATCGCCATTGGACTCGGAGACCGTCGGTATGGTTAGGAGGGGACACGCCTAGCGAGTTGGACTTATGTACATTCCCTGGCAAAATGCATGGGAAATTCCCATAGGGCAAAATTCCACTTAGGGTTAGGGTTAGCTCTCCATGAATCCGCAGAGCAAAACGGACATCGCCATTGGACTCGGGGCAAATCGGTATGGTTAGGAGGGGACACGCCTTGCGAGTCGGCCTTATGTACTTTTCCTGGGAAAATGAATGGGAAAATCCCATAGGGCAAAATTGCACTTAGGGTTAGGGTTAGCTCTCCATGAATCCGCAGAGCAAAACGGACATCGCCATTGGACTCGGAGCCCGTCACTATGGTTAGGAGGGGACACGCTTTGCGAGTCGGACTTATGTACATTCCCTGGCAAAATGCATGGGAAAATCCTATAGGGCAAAATTCCACTTAGGGTTAGGGTTAGCTCTCCATGAATCCGCAGAGCAAAACGGACATCGCCATTGGACTCGGAGCCTGTCGGTATGGTTAGGAGGGGACACGCCTTGCGAGTCGGCCTTATGTACTTTTCCTGGGAAAATAAATGGGAAAATCCCATAGGGCAAAATTCCACTTAGGGTTAGGGTTAGCTCTCCATGAATCCCCAGAGCAAAACGGACATCGCCATTGGACTCGGAGACCGTCGGTATGGTTAGGAGTGGACACGCCTTCCGAGTCGGCCTTATGTACTTTTTCTGGAAAAATGCATGGGAAAATCCCATAGGGCAAAATTCCACTTAGGGTTAGGGTTAGTTCTCCATGAATGCGCAGAGCAAAACGGACATCGCCATTGGACTCGGAGACCGTCGGTACGGTTAGGTGTGGACACGCCTTCCGAGTCGGCTTTATGTACTTTTTCTGGAAAAATGCATGGGAAAATCCCATAGGGCAAAATTCCACTTAGGGTTAGGGTTAGTTCTCCATGAATGCGCACAGCAAAACGGACATCGCCATTGGACTCGGAGACCGTCGGTACGGTTAGGAGTGGACACGCCTTCCGAGTCGGCTTTATGTACTTTTTCTGGAAAAATGCATGGGAAAATCCCATAGGGCAAAATTCCACTTAGGGTTAGGGTTAGCTCTCCATGAATCCGCAGAGCAAAACGGACATCGCCATTGGACTCGGAGACCGTCGGTATGGTTAGGAGTGGACACGCTTTGCGAGTCGGACTTATGTACATTCCCTGGAAAAATGCATGGGAAAATCCCATAGGGCAAAATTCCACTTAGGGTTAGGGTTAGCTCTCCATGAATCCGCAGAGCAAAACGGACATCGCCATTGGACTCGGAGACCGTCGGTATGGTTAGGAGTGGACACGCCTTCCGAGTCGGCCTTATGTACTTTTTCTGGAAAAATGCATGGGAAAATCCCATAGGGCAAAATTCCATTTAGGATTAGGGTTAGCTCTCCATGAATCCGCAGAGCAAAACGGACATCGCCATTGGACTCTGAGCCCAACGGTATGGTTAGGAGGGGACATGCTTTGCGAGTCGGACTTATGTACATTCCCTGGCAAAATGCATGGGAAAATCCCATAGGGCAAAATTCCATTTAGGGTTAGCTCTCCATGAATCCGCAGAGCAAAACGGACATCGCCATTGGACTCGGAGCCCGTCACTATGGTTAGGAGGGGACACGCTTTGCGAGTCGGACTTATGTACATTCCCTGGCAAAATGCATGGGAAAATCCTATAGGGCAAAATTCCAGTTAGGGTTAGGGTAAGCTCTCCATGAATCCGCAGAGCAAAACAGACATCGCCATAGGACTCGGAGCCCTTCGGTATGGTTAGGAGTGGACACGCCTTCCGAGTAGGCCTTATGTACATTTTCTGGAAAAATGCATGGGAAAATCCCATAGGGCAAAATTCCACTTAGGGTTAGGGTTAGCTCTCCATGAATCCGCAGAGCAAAACGGACATCGCCAATGGACTCGGAGCCTGTCGGTATGGTTAGGAGGGGACACGCCTTGCGAGTCGGCCTTATGTACTTTTCCTGGGAAAATAAATGGGAAAATCCCATAGGGCAAAATTCCACATAGGGTTAGGGTTAGCTCTCCATGAATCCCCAGAGCAAAACGGACATCGCCATTGGACTCTGAGCCCATCGGTATGGTTAGGAGGGGACACGCTTTGCAAGTCGGACTTATGTACATTCCCTGGCAAAATGCATGGGAAAATCCTATAGGGCAAAATTCCACTTAAGGTTAGGGTTAGCTCTCCATGAATCCGCAGAGCAAAACGGACATCGCCATTGGACTCGGAGACCGTCGGTATGGTTAGGAGGGGACACGCCTTGCGAGTCGGCCTTATGTACTTTTCCTGGGAAAATGAATGGGAAAATCCCATAGGGCAAAATTCCAGATAGGGTTAGGGTTAGCTCTCCATGAATCCCCAGAGCAAAACGGACATCGCCATTGGACTCGGAGACCGTCGGTATGGTTAGGAGGGGACACGCCTAGCGAGTTGGACTTATGTACATTCCCTGGCAAAATGCATGGGAAATTCCCATAGGGCAAAATTCCACTTAGGGTTAGGGTTAGCTCTCCATGAATCCGCAGAGCAAAACGGACATCGCCATTGGACTCGGAGCCCGTCGGTATGGTTAGGAGTGGACACGCCTTCCGAGTCGGCCTTATGTACTTTTTCTGGAAAAATGCATGGGAAAATCCCATAGGGCAAAATTCCACTTAGGGTTAGGGTTAGCTCTCCATGAATCCGCAGAGCAAAACGGACATCGCCATTGGACTCGGAGCCCGTCGGTATGGTTAGGAGGGGACACGCTTTGCGAGTCGGACTTATGTACATTCCCTGGCAAAATGCATGGGAAAATCCTATAGGGCAGAATTCCACTTAGGGTTAAGGGTAGCTCTCCATGAATCCGCAGAGCATAACGGACGTCGCCATTGGACTCGGAGACCGTCGGTATGGTTAGGAGTGGACACGCCTTCCGAGTCGGCTTTATGTACTTTTTCTGGAAAAATGCATGGGAAAATCCCATAGGGCAAAATTCCACTTAGGGTTAGGGTTAGCTCTCCATGAATCCGCAGAGCAAAACGGACATCGCCATTGGACTCGGAGACCGTCGGTATGGTTAGGAGTGGACACGCCTTCCGAGTCGGCCTTATGTATTTTTTCTGGAAAAATGCATGAGAAAATCCCATAGGGCAAGATTCCACTCAGGGTTAGGGTTAGCTCTCCATGAATCCGCAGAGCAAAACGGACATCGCCATTGGACTCAGGGCCCATCGGTATGGTTAGGAGGGGGCACGTCTTGCGAGTCGGACTTATGTACATTCCCTGGCAAAATACATGGGAAAATCCCATAGGGCAAAATTCCACTTAGGGTTAGGGTTAGCTCTCCATGAATCCGCAGAGCAAAACGGACATCGCCATTGGACTCGGAGCCCGTTGGTATGGTTAGGAGGGGACACACCTTGCGAGTCGGACTTATATAAATTCCCTGGCAAAATGCATGGGAAAATCCCATAGGGCAAAATTCCACTTAGGGTTAGGGTTAGCTCTCCATGAATCCGCAGAGCAAAACGGACATCGCCATTGGACTCGGAGCCTGTCGGTATGGTTAGGAGGGGACACGCCTTGCGAGTCGGCCTTATGTACTTTTCCTGGGAAAATAAATGGGAAAATCCCATAGGGCAAAATTCCACATAGGGTTAGGGTTAGCTCTCCATGAATCCCCAGAGCAAAACGGACATCGCCATTGGACTCTGAGCCCATCGGTATGGTTAGGAGGGGACACGCTTTGCAAGTCGGACTTATGTACATTCCCTGGCAAAATGCATGGGAAAATCCTATAGGGCAAAATTCCACTTAAGGTTAGGGTTAGCTCTCCATGAATCCGCAGAGCAAAACGGACATCGCCATTGGACTCGGAGACCGTCGGTATGGTTAGGAGGGGACACGCCTTGCGAGTCGGCCTTATGTACTTTTCCTGGGAAAATGAATGGGAAAATCCCATAGGGCAAAATTCCACATAGGGTTAGGGTTAGCTCTCCATGAATCCCCAGAGCAAAACGGACATCGCTATTGGACTCGGAGACCGTCGGTATGGTTAGGAGGGGACACGCCTAGCGAGTTGGTCTTATGTACATTCCCTGGCAAAATGCATGGGAAATTCCCATAGGGCAAAATTCCACTTAGGGTTAGGGTTAGCTCTCCATGAATCCGCAGAGCAAAACGGACATCGCTATTGGACTCGGAGACCGTCGGTATGGTTAGGAGTGGACACGCCTTCCGAGTCGGCCTTATGTACTTTTTCTGGAAAAATGCATGGGAAAATCCCATAGGGCAAGATTCCACTTAGGGTTAGGGTTAGCTCTCCATGAATCCGCAGAGCAAAACGGACATCGCCATTGGACTCGGGGCCCATCGGTATGGTTAGGAGGGGACACGCCTTCCGAGTCGGCCTTATGTACTTTTCCTGGGAAAATGAATGGGAAAATCCCATAGGGCAAAATTGCACTTAGGGTTAGGGTTAGCTCTCCATGAATCCGCAGAGCAAAACGAACATCGCCATTGGACTCGTAGCCCGTCACTATGGTTAGGAGGGGACACGCTTTGCGAGTCGGACTTATGTACATTCCCTGGCAAAATGCATGGGAAAATCCTATAGGGCAAAATTCCACTTAGGGTTAGGGTTAGCTCTCCATGAATCCGCAGAGCAAAACGGACATCGCCATTGGACTCGGAGCCCGTCGGTATGGTTAGGAGGGGACACACCTTGCGAGTCGGACTTATATAAATTCCCTGGCAAAATGCATGGGAAAATCCCATAGGGCAAAATTCCACTTAGGGTTAGGGTTAGCTCTCCATGAATCCGCAGAGCAAAACGGACATCGCCATTGGACTCGGAGCCTGTCGGTATGGTTAGGAGGGGACACGCCTTGCGAGTCGGCCTTATGTACTTTTCCTGGGAAAATAAATGGGAAAATCCCATAGGGCAAAATTAACATAGGGTTAGGGTTAGCTCTCCATGAATCCCCAGAGCAAAACGGACATCGCCATTGGACTCTGAGCCCATCGGTATGGTTAGGAGGGGACACGCTTTGCAAGTCGGACTTATGTACATTCCCTGGCAAAATGCATGGGAAAATCCTATAGGGCAAAATTCCACTTAAGGTTAGGGTTAGCTCTCCATGAATCCGCAGAGCAAAACGGACATCGCCATTGGACTCGGAGACCGTCGGTATGGTTAGGAGGGGACACGCCTTGCGAGTCGGCCTTATGTACTTTTCCTGGGAAAATGAATGGGAAAATCCCATAGGGCAAAATTCCACATAGGGTTAGGGTTAGCTCTCCATGAATCCCCAGAGCAAAACGGACATCGCTATTGGACTCGGAGACCGTCGGTATGGTTAGGAGGGGACACGCCTAGCGAGTTGGACTTATGTACATTCCCTGGCAAAATGCATGGGAAATTCCCATAGGGCAAAATTCCACTTAGGGTTAGGGTTAGCTCTCCATGAATCCGCAGAGCAAAACGGACATCGCCATTGGACTCGGAGACCGTCGGTATGGTTAGGAGTGGACACGCCTTCCGAGTCGGCCTTATGTACTTTTTCTGGAAAAATGCATGGGAAAATCCCATAGGGCAAGATTCCACTTAGGGTTAGGGTTAGCTCTCCATGAATCCGCAGAGCAAAACGGACATCGCCATTGGACTCGGGGCCCATCGGTATGGTTAGGAGGGGACACGCCTTCCGAGTCGGCCTTATGTACTTTTCCTGGGAAAATGAATGGGAAAATCCCATAGGGCAAAATTGCACTTAGGGTTAGGGTTAGCTCTCCATGAATCCGCAGAGCAAAACGAACATCGCCATTGGACTCGGAGCCCGTCACTATGGTTAGGAAGGGACACGCTTTGCGAGTCGGACTTATGTACATTCCCTAGCAAAATGCATGGGAAAATCCTATAGGGCAAAATTCCACTTAGGGTTAGGGTTAGCTCTCCATGAATCCGCAGAGCAAAACGGACATCGCCATTGGACTCGGAGCCCGTCGGTATGGTTAGGAGTGGACACGCCTTCCGAGTCGGCCTTATGTACTTTTTCTGGAAAAATGCATGGGAAAATCCCATAGGGCAAAATTCCACTTAGGGTTAGGGTTAGCTCTCCATGAATCCGCAGAGCAAAACAGACATCGCCATTGGACTCGGAGCCCTTCGGTATGGTTAGGAGTGGACACGCCTTCCGAGTAGGCCTTATGTACTTTTTCTGGAAAAATGCATGGGAAAATCCCATAGGGCAAAATTCCATTTAGGATTAGGGTTAGCTCTACATGAATCCGCAGAACAAAACGGACATTGCCATTGGACTCTGAGCCCATCGGTATGGTTAGGAGGGGACACGCTTTGCGAGTCGGACTTATGTACATTCCCTGGCAAAATGCATGGGAAAATCCTATAGGGCAAAATTCCACTTAGGGTTAGGGTTAGCTCTCCATGAATCCGCAGAGCAAAACGGACATCGCCATTGGACTCGGGGCAAATCGGTATGGTTAGGAGGGGACACGCCTTGCGAGTCGGCCTTATGTACTTTTCCTGGGAAAATGAATGGGAAAATCCCATAGGGCAAAATTGCACTTAGGGTTAGGGTTAGCTCTCCATGAATCCGCAGAGCAAAACGGACATCGCCATTGGACTCGGAGCCCGTCACTATGGTTAGGAGGGGACACGCTTTGCGAGTCGGACTTATGTACATTCCCTGGCAAAATGCATGGGAAAATCCTATAGGGCAAAATTCCACTTAGGGTTAGGGTTAGCTCTCCATGAATCCGCAGAGCAAAACGGACATCGCCATTGGACTCGGAGCCTGTCGGTATGGTTAGGAGGGGACACGCCTTGCGAGTCGGCCTTATGTACTTTTCCTGGGAAAATAAATGGGAAAATCCCATAGGGCAAAATTCCACTTAGGGTTAGGGTTAGCTCTCCATGAATCCCCAGAGCAAAACGGACATCGCCATTGGACTCGGAGACCGTCGGTATGGTTAGGAGTGGACACGCCTTCCGAGTCGGCCTTATGTACTTTTTCTGGAAAAATGCATGGGAAAATCCCATAGGGCAAAATTCCACTTAGGGTTAGGGTTAGTTCTCCATGAATGCGCAGAGCAAAACGGACATCGCCATTGGACTCGGAGACCGTCGGTACGGTTAGGAGTGGACACGCCTTCCGAGTCGGCTTTATGTACTTTTTCTGGAAAAATGCATGGGAAAATCCCATAGGGCAAGATTCCACTTAGGGTTAGGGTTAGCTCTCCATGAATCCGCAGAGCAAAACGGACATCGCCATTGGACTCTGAGCCCATCGGTATGGTTAGGAGGGGACACGCTTTGCAAGTCGGACTTATGTACATTCCCTGGCAAAATGCATGGGAAAATCCTATAGGGCAAAATTCCACTTAAGGTTAGGGTTAGCTCTCCATGAATCCGCAGAGCAAAACGGACATCGCCATTGGACTCGGAGACCGTCGGTATGGTTAGGAGGGGACACGCCTTGCGAGTCGGCCTTATGTACTTTTCCTGGGAAAATGAATGGGAAAATCCCATAGGGCAAAATTCCACATAGGGTTAGGGTTAGCTCTCCATGAATCCCCAGAGCAAAACGGACATCGCTATTGGACTCGGAGACCGTCGGTATGGTTAGGAGGGGACACGCCTAGCGAGTTGGACTTATGTACATTCCCTGGCAAAATGCATGGGAAATTCCCATAGGGCAAAATTCCACTTAGGGTTAGGGTTAGCTCTCCATGAATCCGCAGAGCAAAACGGACATCGCCATTGGACTCGGAGACCGTCGGTATGGTTAGGAGTGGACACGCCTTCCGAGTCGGCCTTATGTACTTTTTCTGGAAAAATGCATGGGAAAATCCCATAGGGCAAGATTCCACTTAGGGTTAGGGTTAGCTCTCCATGAATCCGCAGAGCAAAACGGACATCGCCATTGGACTCGGGGCCCATCGGTATGGTTAGGAGGGGACACGCCTTCCGAGTCGGCCTTATGTACTTTTCCTGGGAAAATGAATGGGAAAATCCCATAGGGCAAAATTGCACTTAGGGTTAGGGTTAGCTCTCCATGAATCCGCAGAGCAAAACGAACATCGCCATTGGACTCGGAGCCCGTCACTATGGTTAGGAAGGGACACGCTTTGCGAGTCGGACTTATGTACATTCCCTAGCAAAATGCATGGGAAAATCCTATAGGGCAAAATTCCACTTAGGGTTAGGGTTAGCTCTCCATGAATCCGCAGAGCAAAACGGACATCGCCATTGGACTCGGAGCCCGTCGGTATGGTTAGGAGTGGACACGCCTTCCGAGTCGGCCTTATGTACTTTTTCTGGAAAAATGCATGGGAAAATCCCATAGGGCAAAATTCCACTTAGGGTTAGGGTTAGCTCTCCATGAATCCGCAGAGCAAAACAGACATCGCCATTGGACTCGGAGCCCTTCGGTATGGTTAGGAGTGGACACGCCTTCCGAGTAGGCCTTATGTACTTTTTCTGGAAAAATGCATGGGAAAATCCCATAGGGCAAAATTCCATTTAGGATTAGGGTTAGCTCTACATGAATCCGCAGAACAAAACGGACATTGCCATTGGACTCTGAGCCCATCGGTATGGTTAGGAGGGGACACGCTTTGCGAGTCGGACTTATGTACATTCCCTGGCAAAATGCATGGGAAAATCCTATAGGGCAAAATTCCACTTAGGGTTAGGGTTAGCTCTCCATGAATCCGCAGAGCAAAACGGACATCGCCATTGGACTCGGGGCAAATCGGTATGGTTAGGAGGGGACACGCCTTGCGAGTCGGCCTTATGTACTTTTCCTGGGAAAATGAATGGGAAAATCCCATAGGGCAAAATTGCACTTAGGGTTAGGGTTAGCTCTCCATGAATCCGCAGAGCAAAACGGACATCGCCATTGGACTCGGAGCCCGTCACTATGGTTAGGAGGGGACACGCTTTGCGAGTCGGACTTATGTACATTCCCTGGCAAAATGCATGGGAAAATCCTATAGGGCAAAATTCCACTTAGGGTTAGGGTTAGCTCTCCATGAATCCGCAGAGCAAAACGGACATCGCCATTGGACTCGGAGCCTGTCGGTATGGTTAGGAGGGGACACGCCTTGCGAGTCGGCCTTATGTACTTTTCCTGGGAAAATAAATGGGAAAATCCCATAGGGCAAAATTCCACTTAGGGTTAGGGTTAGCTCTCCATGAATCCCCAGAGCAAAACGGACATCGCCATTGGACTCGGAGACCGTCGGTATGGTTAGGAGTGGACACGCCTTCCGAGTCGGCCTTATGTACTTTTTCTGGAAAAATGCATGGGAAAATCCCATAGGGCAAAATTCCACTTAGGGTTAGGGTTAGTTCTCCATGAATGCGCAGAGCAAAACGGACATCGCCATTGGACTCGGAGACCGTCGGTACGGTTAGGAGTGGACACGCCTTCCGAGTCGGCTTTATGTACTTTTTCTGGAAAAATGCATGGGAAAATCCCATAGGGCAAAATTCCACTTAGGGTTAGGGTTAGTTCTCCATGAATGCGCAGAGCAAAACGGACATCGCCATTGGACTCGGAGACCGTCGGTACGGTTAGGAGTGGACACGCCTTCCGAGTCGGCTTTATGTACTTTTTCTGGAAAAATGCATGGGAAAATCCCATAGGGCAAAATTCCACTTAGGGTTAGGGTTAGCTCTCCATGAATCCGCAGAGCAAAACGGACATCGCCATTGGACTCGGAGACCGTCGGTATGGTTAGGAGTGGACACGCTTTGCGAGTCGGACTTATGTACATTCCCTGGAAAAATGCATGGGAAAATCCCATAGGGCAAAATTCCACTTAGGGTTAGGGTTAGCTCTCCATGAATCCGCAGAGCAAAACGGACATCGCCATTGGACTCTGAGCCCATCGGTATGGTTAGGAGGGGACATGCTTTGCGAGTCGGACTTATGTACATTCCCTGGCAAAATGCATGGGAAAATCCCATAGGGCAAAATTCCATTTAGGGTTAGCTCTCCATGAATCCGCAGAGCAAAACGGACATCGCCATTGGACTCGGAGCCCGTCACTATGGTTAGGAGGGGACACGCTTTGCGAGTCGGACTTATGTACATTCCCTGGCAAAATGCATGGGAAAATCCTATAGGGCAAAATTCCACTTAGGGTTAGGGATAGCTCTCCATGAATCCGCAGAGCAAAACGGACATCGCCATTGGACTCGGAGACCGTCGGTATGGTTAGGAGTGGACACGCCTTCCAAGTCGGCCTTATGTACTTTTTCTGGAAAAATGCATGGGAAAATCCCATAGGGCAAAATTCCAGTTAGGGTTAGGGTAAGCTCTCCATGAATCCGCAGAGCAAAACAGACATCGCCATTGGACTCGGAGCCCTTCGGTATGGTTAGGAGTGGACACGCCTTCCGAGTAGGCCTTATGTACATTTTCTGGAAAAATGCATGGGAAAATCCCATAGGGCAAAATTCCACTTAGGGTTAGGGTTAGCTCTCCATGAATCCGCAGAGCAAAACGGACATCGCCATTGGACTCGGAGCCTGTCGGTATGGTTAGGAGGGGACACGCCTTGCGAGTCGGCCTTATGTACTTTTCCTGGGAAAATAAATGGGAAAATCCCATAGGGCAAAATTCCACATAGGGTTAGGGTTAGCTCTCCATGAATCCCCAGAGCAAAACGGACATCGCCATTGGACTCTGAGCCCATCGGTATGGTTAGGAGGGGACACGCTTTGCAAGTCGGACTTATGTACATTCCCTGGCAAAATGCATGGGAAAATCCTATAGGGCAAAATTCCACTTAAGGTTAGGGTTAGCCCTCCATGAATCCGCAGAGCAAAACGGACATCGCCATTGGACTCGGAGACCGTCGGTATGGTTAGGAGGGGACACGCCTTGCGAGTCGGCCTTATGTACTTTTCCTGGGAAAATGAATGGGAAAATCCCATAGGGCAAAATTCCAGATAGGGTTAGGGTTAGCTCTCCATGAATCCCCAGAGCAAAACGGACATCGCCATTGGACTCGGAGACCGTCGGTATGGTTAGGAGGGGACACGCCTAGCGAGTTGGACTTATGTACATTCCCTGGCAAAATGCATGGGAAAATCCTATAGGGCAGAATTCCACTTAGGGTTAGGGGTAGCTCTCCATGAATCCGCAGAGCAAAACGGACATAGCCATTGGACTCGGAGACCGTCGGTATGGTTAGGAGTGGACACGCCTTCCGAGTCGGCTTTATGTACTTTTTCTGGAAAAATGCATGGGAAAATCCCATAGGGCAAAATTCCACTTAGGGTTAGGGTTAGCTCTCCATGAATCCGCAGAGCAAAACGGACATCGCCATTGGACTCGGAGACCGTCGGTATGGTTAGGAGTGGACACGCCTTCCGAGTCGGCCTTATGTACTTTTTCTGGAAAAATGCATGGGAAAATCCCATAGGGCAAAATTCCATTTAGGATTAGGGTTAGCTCTCCATGAATCCGCAGAGCAAAACGGACATCGCCATTGGACTCTGAGCCCATCGGTATGGTTAGGAGGGGACACGCTTTGCGAGTCGGACTTATGTACATTCCCTGGCAAAATGCATGGGAAAATCCCATAGGGCAAAATTCCACTTAGGGTTAGGGTTAGCTCTCCATGAATCTGCAGAGCAAAACGGACATCGCCATTGGACTCGGAGACCGTCCGTATGGTTAGGAGGGGACACGCCTTGCGAGTCGGCCTTATGTACTATTCCTGGGAAAATGAATGGGAAAATCCCATAGGGCAAAATTCCACATAGGGTTAGGGTTAGCTCTCCATGAATCCCCAGAGCAAAACGGACATCGCCATTGGACTCGGAGCCCGTCGGTATGGTTAGGAGTGGACACGCCTTCCGAGTCGGCCTTATGTACTTTTCCTGGCAAAATGCATGGGAAAATCCCATAGGGCAAAATTCCACTTAGGGTTAGCTCTCCATGAATCCGCAGAGCAAAACGGACATCGCCATTGGACTCGGAGCCCGTCGGTATGGTTAGGAGGGGACACGCCTAGCCAGTTGGACTTATGTACATTCCCAGGCAAAATGCATGGAAAATTCCCATAGGGCAAAATTCCACTTAGGGTTAGGGTTAGCTCTCCATGAATCCCCAGAGCAAAACGGACATCGCCATTGGACTCGGAGACCGTCGGTATGGTTAGGAGGGGACACGCCTAGCGAGTTGGACTTATGTACATTCCCTGGCAAAATGCATGGGAAAATCCTATAGGGCAGAATTCCACTTAGGGTTAGGGGTAGCTCTCCATGAATCCGCAGAGCAAAACGGACATAGCCATTGGACTCGGAGACCGTCGGTATGGTTAGGAGTGGACACGCCTTCCGAGTCAGCTTTATGCACTTTTTCTGGAAAAATGCATGGGAAAATCCCATAGGGCAAAATTCCACTTAGGGTTAGGGTTAGCTCTCCATGAATCCGCAGAGCAAAACGGACATCGCCATTGGACTCGGAGACCGTCGGTATGGTTAGGAGTGGACACGCCTTCCGAGTCGGCCTTATGTACTTTTTCTGGAAAAATGCATGGGAAAATCCCATAGGGCAAAATTCCATTTAGGATTAGGGTTAGCTCTCCATGAATCCGCAGAGCAAAACGGACATCGCCATTGGACTCTGAGCCCATCGGTATGGTTAGGAGGGGACACGCTTTGCGAGTCGGACTTATGTACATTCCCTGGCAAAATGCATGGGAAAATCCTATAGGGCAAAATTCCACTTAGGGTTAGGGTTAGCTCTCCATGAATCTGCAGAGCAAAACGGACATCGCCATTGGACTCGGAGACCGTCCGTATGGTTAGGAGGGGACACGCCTTGCGAGTCGGCCTTATGTACTTTTCCTGGGAAAATGAATGGGAAAATCCCATAGGGCAAAATTCCACATAGGGTTAGGGTTAGCTCTCCATGAATCCCCAGAGCAAAACGGACATCGCCATTGGACTCGGAGCCCGTCGGTATGGTTAGGAGTGGACACGCCTTCCGAGTCGGCCTTATGTACTTTTCCTGGCAAAATGCATGGGAAAATCCCATAGGGCAAAATTCCACTTAGGGTTAGCTCTCCATGAATCCGCAGAGCAAAACGGACATCGCCATTGGACTCGGAGCCCGTCGGTATGGTTAGGAGGGGACACGCCTAGCCAGTTGGACTTATGTACATTCCCTGGCAAAATGCATGGAAAATTCCCATAGGGCAAAATTCCACTTAGGGTTAGGGTTAGCTCTCCATGAATCTGCAGAGCAAAACGGACATCGCCATTGGACTCGGAGACCGTCGGTATGGTTAGGAGTGGACACGCCTTCCCAGTCGGCCTTATGTACTTTTTCTGGAAAAATGCATGGGAAAATCCCATAGGGCAAGATTCCACTTAGGGTTAGGATTAGCTCTCCATGAATCCGCAGAGCAAAACGGACATCGCCATTGGACACGGGGCCCATCGGTATGGTTAGGAGGGGACACGCCTTGCGAGTCGGCTTTATGTAGTTTTCCTGGGAAAATGCATGGGAAAATCCTATAGGGCAAAATTCCACTTAGGGTTAGGGATAGCTCTCCATGAATCCGCAGAGCAAAATGGACATCGCCATTGGACTCGGAGACCGTCGGTATGGTTAGGAGTGGACACGCCTTCCAAGTCGGCCTTATGTACTTTTTCTGGAAAAATGCATGGGAAAATCCCATAGGGCAAAATTCGACTTAGGGTTAGGGTTAGCTCTCCATGATTCCGCAGAGCAAAACAGACATCGCCATTGGACTCGGAGCCCGTCGGTATGGTTAGGAGGGGACACGCCTAGCGAGTTGGACTTAGGTACATTCCCTGGCAAAATGCATGGAAAATTCCCATAGGGCAAAATTCCACTTAGGGTTAGGGTTAGCTCTCCATGAATCTGCAGAGTAAAACGGACATCGCCATTGGACTTGGAGACCGTCGGTATGATTAGGAGTGGACAGGCCTTCCGAGTCGGCCTTATGTATTTTTTCTGGAAAAATGCATGGGAAAATCCCATAGGGCAAGATTCCACTTAGGGTTAGGGTTCTCTCTCCATGAATCCGCAGAGCAAAACGGACATTGCCATTGGACTCGGGGCCCATCGGTATGGTTAGGGGGGAGCACGTCTTGCGAGTCGGCCTTATGTACTTTTCCTGGGAAAATGAATGGGAAAATCCCATAGGGCAAAATTCCACATAGGGTTAGGGTTAGCTCTCCATGACTCCGCAGAGCAAAACGGACATCGCCATTGGACTCGGAGCCCGTCAGTATGGTTAGGAGGGGACACGCTTTGCGAGTCGGACTTATGTACATTCCCTGGCAAAATGCATGGGAAAATCCCATAGGGCAAAATTCCACTTAGGGTTAGGGTTAGCTCTCCATGAATCCGCAGAGCAAAACGGACATCGCCATTGTACTCGGAGCCTGTCGGTATGGTTAGGAGGGGACACGCCTTGCGAGTCGGCCTTATGTACTTTTCCTGGGAAAATGAATGGGAAAATCCCATAGGGCAAAATTCCACATAGGGTTAGAGTTAGCTCTCCATGAATCCCCAGAACAAAACGGACATCGCCATTGGACTCGGAGTCCGTCAGTATGGTTAGGAGGGGACACGCTTTGCCAGTCGGACTTATGTGCATTCTCTGGCAAAATGCATGGGAAAATCCTATAGGGCAAAATTCACACTTAGGGTTAGGGTTAGCTCTCCATGAATCCGCAGAGCAAAACGGACATCGCCATTGGACTCGGAGACCGTCGGTATGGTTAGGAGTGGACACGCCTTCCGAGTCGGCCTTATGTACTTTTTCTGGAAAAATGCATGGGAAAATCCCATAGGGCAAAATTCCACTTAGGGTTAGGGTTAGCTCTCCATGAATCCACAGAGCAAAACGGACATCGCCATTGGACTCGGAGACCGTCGGTATGGTTAGGAGTGGACACGCCTTCCGAGTCGGCCTTATGTACTTTTTCTGGAAAAATGCATGGGAAAATCCCATAGGGCAAAATTCCACTTAGGGTTAGGGTTAGCTCTCCATGAATCCGCAGAGCAAAACGGACATCGCCATTGGACTCGGAGACCGTCGGTATGGTTAGGAGTGGACACGCCTTCCGAGTCGGCCTTATGTACTTTTTCTGGAAAAATGCATGGGAAAATCCCATAGGGCAAAATTCCACTTAGGGTTAGGGTTAGCTCTCCATGAATCCGCAGAGCAAAACGGACATCGCCATTGGACTCGGAGACCGTCGGTATGGTAGGGAGTGGACACGCCTTCCGAGTCGGCCTTATGTACTTTTTCTGGAAAAATGCATGGGAAAATCCCATAGGGCAAAATTCCATTTAGGATTAGGGTTCGCTCTCCATGAATCCGCAGAGCAAAACGGACATCGCCATTGGACTCGGAGACCGTCGGTATGGTTAGGAGTGGACACGCCTTCCGAGTCGGCCTTATGTACTTTTTCTGGAAAAATGCATGGGAAAATCCCATAGGGCAAAATTCCACTTAGGGTTAGGGTTAGCTCTCCATGAATCTGCAGAGCAAAACGGACATCGCCATTGGACTCGGAGCCCGTCAGTATGGTTAGGAGGGGACACGCTTTGCGAGTCGGACTTATGTACATTCCCTGGCAAAATGCATGGGAAAATCCTATAGGGCAAAATTCCACTTAGGGTTAGGGGTAGCTCTCCATGAATCCGCAGAGCAAAACGGACATCGCCATTGGACTCGGAGCCCGTCGGTATGGTTAGGAGTGGACACGCCTTCCGAGTCGGCTTTATGTACTTTTTCTGGAAAAATGCATGGGAAAATCCCATAGGGCAAAATTCCACTTAGGGTTAGGGTTAGCTCTCCATGAATCCGCAGAGCAAAACGGACATCGCCATTGGACTCGGAGCCCGTCGGTATGGTTAGGAGTGGACACGCCTTCCGAGTCGGCCTTATGTACTTTTTCTGGAAAAATGCATGGGAAAATCCCATAGGGCAAAATTCCACTTAGGGTTAGGGTTAGCTCTCCATGAATCCGCAGAGCAAAACGGACATCGCCATTGGACTCGGAGACCGTCGGTATGGTTAGGAGTGGACACGCCTTCCGAGTCGGCCTTATGTACTTTTTCTGGAAAAATGCATGGGAAAATCCCATAGGGCAAAATTCCACTTAGGGTTAGGGTTAGCTCTCCATGAATCCGCAGAGCAAAACGGACATCGCCATTGGACTCGGAGACCGTCGGTATGGTTAGGAGTGGACACGCCTTCCGAGTCGGCCTTATGTACTTTTTCTGGAAAAATGCATGGGAAAATCCCATAGGGCAAAATTCCACTTAGGGTTAGGGTTAGCTCTCCATGAATCCGCAGAGCAAAACGGACATCGCCATTGGACTCGGAGACCGTCGGTATGGTTAGGAGTGGACACGCCTTCCGAGTCGGCCTTATGTACTTTTTCTGGAAAAATGCATGGGAAAATCCCATAGGGCAAAATTCCATTTAGGATTAGGGTTCGCTCTCCATGAATCCGCAGAGCAAAACGGACATCGCCATTGGACTCGGAGACCGTCGGTATGGTTAGGAGTGGACACGCCTTCCGAGTCGGCCTTATGTACTTTTTCTGGAAAAATGCATGGGAAAATCCCATAGGGCAAAATTCCACTTAGGGTTAGGGTTAGCTCTCCATGAATCCGCAGAGCAAAACGGACATCGCCATTGGACTCGGAGACCGTCGGTATGGTAGGGAGTGGACACGCCTTCCGAGTCGGCCTTATGTACTTTTTCTGGAAAAATGCATGGGAAAATCCCATAGGGCAAAATTCCATTTAGGATTAGGGTTCGCTCTCCATGAATCCGCAGAGCAAAACGGACATCGCCATTGGACTCGGAGACCGTCGGTATGGTTAGGAGTGGACACGCCTTCCGAGTCGGCCTTATGTACTTTTTCTGGAAAAATGCATGGGAAAATCCCATAGGGCAAAATTCCACTTAGGGTTAGGGTTAGCTCTCCATGAATCTGCAGAGCAAAACGGACATCGCCATTGGACTCGGAGCCCGTCAGTATGGTTAGGAGGGGACACGCTTTGCGAGTCGGACTTATGTACATTCCCTGGCAAAATGCATGGGAAAATCCTATAGGGCAAAATTCCACTTAGGGTTAGGGGTAGCTCTCCATGAATCCGCAGAGCAAAACGGACATCGCCATTGGACTCGGAGCCCGTCGGTATGGTTAGGAGTGGACACGCCTTCCGAGTCGGCTTTATGTACTTTTTCTGGAAAAATGCATGGGAAAATCCCATAGGGCAAAATTCCACTTAGGGTTAGGGTTAGCTCTCCATGAATCCGCAGAGCAAAACGGACATCGCCATTGGACTCGGAGCCCGTCGGTATGGTTAGGAGTGGACACGCCTTCCGAGTCGGCCTTATGTACTTTTTCTGGAAAAATGCATGGGAAAATCCCATAGGGCAAAATTCCACTTAGGGTTAGGGTTAGCTCTCCATGAATCCGCAGAGCAAAACGGACATCGCCATTGGACTCGGAGACCGTCGGTATGGTTAGGAGTGGACACGCCTTCCGAGTCGGCCTTATGTACTTTTTCTGGAAAAATGCATGGGAAAATCCCATAGGGCAAAATTCCACTTAGGGTTAGGGTTAGCTCTCCATGAATCCGCAGAGCAAAACGGACATCGCCATTGGACTCGGAGACCGTCGGTATGGTTAGGAGTGGACACGCCTTCCGAGTCGGCCTTATGTACTTTTTCTGGAAAAATGCATGGGAAAATCCCATAGGGCAAAATTCCACTTAGGGTTAGGGTTAGCTCTCCATGAATCCGCAGAGCAAAACGGACATCGCCATTGGACTCGGAGACCGTCGGTATGGTTAGGAGTGGACACGCCTTCCGAGTCGGCCTTATGTACTTTTTCTGGAAAAATGCATGGGAAAATCCCATAGGGCAAAATTCCATTTAGGATTAGGGTTCGCTCTCCATGAATCCGCAGAGCAAAACGGACATCGCCATTGGACTCGGAGACCGTCGGTATGGTTAGGAGTGGACACGCCTTCCGAGTCGGCCTTATGTACTTTTTCTGGAAAAATGCATGGGAAAATCCCATAGGGCAAAATTCCACTTAGGGTTAGGGTTAGCTCTCCATGAATCCGCAGAGCAAAACGGACATCGCCATTGGACTCGGAGCCCGTCAGTATGGTTAGGAGGGGACACGCTTTGCGAGTCGGACTTATGTACATTCCCTGGCAAAATGCATGGGAAAATCCTATAGGGCAAAATTCCACTTAGGGTTAGGGGTAGCTCTCCATGAATCCGCAGAGCAAAACGGACATCGCCATTGGACTCGGAGCCCGTCGGTATGGTTAGGAGTGGACACGCCTTCCGAGTCGGCTTTATGTACTTTTTCTGGAAAAATGCATGGGAAAATCCCATAGGGCAAAATTCCACTTAGGGTTAGGGTTAGCTCTCCATGAATCCGCAGAGCAAAACGGACATCGCCATTGGACTCGGAGACCGTCGGTATGGTTAGGAGTGGACACGCCTTCCGAGTCGGCCTTATGTACTTTTTCTGGAAAAATGCATGGGAAAATCCCATAGGGCAAAATTCCATTTAGGATTAGGGTTCGCTCTCCATGAATCCGCAGAGCAAAACGGACATCGCCATTGGACTCTGAGCCCATCGGTATGGTTAGGAGGGGACACGCTTTGCGAGTCGGACTTATGTACATTCCCTGGCAAAATGCATGGGAAAATCCTATAGGGCAAAATTCCACTTAGGGTTAGGGTTAGCTCTCCATGAATCTGCAGAGCAAAACGGACATCGCCATTGGACTCGGAGACCGTCGGTATGGTTAGGAGTGGACACGCCTTCCGAGTCGGCTTTATGTACTTTTTCTGGAAAAATGCATGGGAAAATCCCATAGGGCAAAATTCCACTTAGGGTTAGGGTTAGCTCTCCATGAATCCGCAGAGCAAAACGGACATCGCCATTGGACTCGGAGCCCGTCGGTATGGTTAGGAGTGGACACGCCTTCCGAGTCGGCTTTATGTACTTTTTCTGGAAAAATGCATGGGAAAATCCCATAGGGCAAAATTCCACTTAGGGTTAGGGTTAGCTCTCCATGAATCCGGAGAGCAAAACGGACATCGCCATTGGACTCGGAGACCGTCGGTATGGTTAGGAGTGGACACGCCTTCCGAGTCGGCCTTATGTACTTTTTCTGGAAAAATGCATGGGAAAATCCCATAGGGCAAAATTCCATTTAGGATTAGGGTTCGCTCTCCATGAATCCGCAGAGCAAAACGGACATCGCCATTGGACTCTGAGCCCATCGGTATGGTTAGGAGCGGACACGCTTTGCGAGTCGGACTTATGTACATTCCCTGGCAAAATGCATGGGAAAATCCTATAGGGCAAAATTCCACTTAGGGTTAGGGTTAGCTCTCCATGAATCCCCAGAGCAAAACGGACATCGCCATTGGACTCGGAGCCCGTCGGTATGGTTAGGAGTGGACACGCCTTCCGAGTCGGCCTTATGTACTTTTCCTGGCAAAATGCATGGGAAAATCCCATAGGGCAAAATTCCACTTAGGGTTAGCTCTCCATGAATCCGCAGAGCAAAACGGACATCGCCATTGGACTCGGAGACCGTCGGTATGGTTAAGAGTGGACACGCCTTCCGAGTCGGCCTTATGTACTTTTTCTGGAAAAATGCATGGGAAAATCCCATAGGGCAAAATTCCACTTAGGGTTAGGGTTAGCTCTCCATGAATCCGCAGAGCAAAGCGGACATCGCCATTGGACTCGGAGCCCGTCGGTATGGTTAGGAGTGGACACGCCTTCCGAGTCGGCCTTATGTACTTTTTCTGGAAAAATGCATGGGAAAATCCCATAGGTCAAAATTCCACTTAGGGTTAGGGTTAGCTCTCCATGAATCTGCAGAGCAAAACGGACATCGCCATTGGACTCGGAGACCGTCGGTATGGTTAGGAGGGGACACGCCTTGCGAGTCGGCCTTATGTACTTTTCCTGGGAAAATGAATGGGAAAATCCCATAGGGCAAAAGTCCACATAGGGTTAAGGTTAGCTCTCCATGAATCCCCAGAGCAAAACGGACATCGCCATTGGACTCGGAGCCCGTCGGTATGGTTAGGAGTGGACACGCCTTCCGAGTCGGCCTTATTTACTTTTTCTGGAAAAATGCATGGGAAAATCCCATAGGGCAAAATTCCACTTAGGGTTAGGGTTAGCTCTCCATGAATCCGCAGAGCAAAGCGGACATCGCCATTGGACTCGGAGCCCGTCGGTATGGTTAGGAGTGGACACGCCTTCCGAGTCGGCCTTATGTACTTTTTCTGGAAAAATGCATGGGAAAATCCCATAGGTCAAAATTCCACTTAGGGTTAGGGTTAGCTCTCCATGAATCCGCAGAGCAAAACGGACATCGCCATTGGACTCGGAGCCCGTCGGTATGGTTAGGAGGGGACACACCTTGCGAGTCGGACTTATATAAATTCCCTGGCAAAATGCATGGGAAAATCCCATAGCGCAAAATTTGACTTAGGGTTAGGGTTAGCTCTCCATGAATCCCCAGAGCAAAACGGACATGGCCATTGGACTCGGAGCCCATCACTATGGTTAGGAGGGGACACGCTTTGCGAGTCGGACTTATGTACATTCCCTGGCAAAATGCATGGGAAAATCCTATAGGGCAAAATTCCACTTAGGGTTAGGGTTAGCTCTCCATGAATCCGCAGAGCAAAACGGACATCGCCATTGGACTCGGAGACCGTCGGTATGGTTCAGAGTGGACACGCTTTGCGAGTCGGCCTTATGTACTTTTTCTGGAAAAATGCATGGGAAAATCCCATAGGGCAAAATTCCACTTAGGGTTAGGGTTAGCTCTCCATGAATCCGCAGAGCAAAACGGACATCGCCATTGGACTCGGAGCCCGTCGGTATGGTTAGGAGTGGACACGCCTTCCGAGTCGGCCTTATGTACTTTTTCTGGAAAAATGCATGGGAAAATCCCATAGGGCAAAATTCCACTTAGGATTAAGGTTAGCTCTCCATGAATCCGCAGAGCAAAACGGACATCGCCATTGGACTCTGAGCCCATCGGTATGGTTAGGAGGGGACACGCCTTGCGAATCGGCCTTATGTACTTTTCCTGGCAAAATGCATGGGAAAATCCCATAGGGCAAAATTCCACTTAGGGTTAGGGTTAGCTCTCCATGAATCCGCAGAGCAAAACGGACATCGCCATTGGACTCGGAGACCGTCGGTATGGTTAGGAGTGGACACGCCTTCCGAGTCGGCCTTATGTACTTTTTCTGGAAAAATGCATGGGAAAATCCCATAGGGCAAAATTCCACTTAGGGTTAGGGTTAGCTCTCCATGAATCCGCAGAGCAAAGCGGACATCGCCATTGGACTCGGAGCCCGTCGGTATGGTTAGGAGTGGACACGCCTTCCGAGTCGGCCTTATGTACTTTTTCTGGAAAAATGCATGGGAAAATCCCATAGGTCAAAATTCCACTTAGGGTTAGGGTTAGCTCTCCATGAATCCGCAGAGCAAAACGGACATCGCCATTGGACTCGGAGCCCATCGGTATGGTTAGGAGTGGACACGCCTTCCGAGTCGGCCTTATGTACTTTTTCTGGAAACATGCATGGGAAAATCCCATAGGGCAAAATTCCACTTAGGATTAAGGTTAGCTCTCCATGAATCCGCAGAGCAAAACGGACATCGCCATTGGACTCTGAGCCCATCGGTATGGTTAGGAGGGGACACGCCTTGCGAATCGGCCTTATGTACTTTTTCTGGAAAAATGCATGGGAAAATCCCATAGGGCAAAAGTCCACTTAGGGTTAGTGTTAGCTCTCCATGAATCCGCAGAGCAAAACGGACATCGCCATTGGACTCGGAGCCTGTCGGTATGGTTAGGAGGGGACACGCCTTCCGAGTCGGCCTTATGTACTTTTTCTGGAAAAATGCATGGGAAAATCCCATAGGGCAAAATTCCACTTAGGGTTAGGGTTAGCTCTCCATGAATACGCAGAGCAAAACGGACATCGCCATTGGACTCGGAGCCCGTCGGTATGGTTAGGAGTGGACACGCCTTCCGAGTCGGCCTTATGTACTTTTTCTGGAAAAATGCATGGGAAAATCCCATAGGGCAAAATTCCACTTAGGGTTAGGGTTAGCTCTCCATGAATCCGCAGAGCAAAACGGACATCGCCATTGGACTCGGAGCCCGTCGGTATGGTTAGGAGTGGACACGCCTTCCGAGTCGGCCTTATGTACTTTTTCTGGAAAAATGCATGGGAAAATCCCATAGGGCAAAATTCCACTTAGGGTTAGGGTTAGCTCTCCATGAATCCGCAGAGCAAAACGGACATCGCCATTGGACTCAGAGACCGTCGGTATGGTTAGGAGTGGACACGCCTTCCGAGTCGGCCTTATGTACTTTTTCTGGAAAAATGCGTGGGAAAATCCCATAGGGCAAAATTCCACTTAGGGTTAGGGTTAGCTCTCCATGAATCCGCAGAGCAAAACGGACATCGCCATTGGACTCGGAGACCGTCGGTATGGTTAGGAGTGGACATGCCTTCCGAGTCGGCCTTATGTACTTTTTCTGGAAAAATGCATGGGAAAATCCCATAGGGCAAAATTCCATTTAGGATTAGGGTTCGCTCTCCATGAATCCGCAGAGCAAAACGGACATCGCCATTGGACTCGGAGACCGTCGGTATGGTTAGGAGTGGACACGCCTTCCGAGTCGGCCTTATGTACTTTTTCTGGAAAAATGCATGGGAAAATCCCATAGGGCAAAATTCCACTTAGGGTTAGGGTTAGCTCTCCATGAATCCGCAGAGCAAAACGGACATCGCCATTGGACTCGGAGCCCGTCAGTATGGTTAGGAGGGGACACGCTTTGCGAGTCGGACTTATGTACATTCCCTGGCAAAATGCATGGGAAAATCCTATAGGGCAAAACTCCACTTAGGGTTAGGGGTAGCTCACCATGAATCCGCAGAGCAAAACGGACATCGCCATTGGACTCGGAGCCCGTCGGTATGGTTAGGAGTGGACACGCCTTCCGAGTCGGCTTTATGTACTTTTTCTGGAAAAATGCATGGGAAAATCCCATAGGGAAAAATTTCATTTAGGATTAGGGTTCGCTCTCCATGAATCCGCAGAGCAAAACGGACATCGCCATTGGACTCTGAGCCCATCGGTATGGTTAGGAGGGGACACGCTTTGCGAGTCGGACTTATGTACATTCCCTGGCAAAATGCATGGGAAAATCCTATAGGGCAAAATTCCACTTAGGGTTAGGGTTAGCTCTCCATGAATCTGCAGAGCAAAACGGACATCGCCATTGGACTCGGAGCCCGTCGGTATGGTTAGGAGGGGACACGCCTTGCGAGTCGGCCTTATGTACTTTTCCTGGGAAAATGAATGGGAAAATCCCATAGGGCAAAATTCCACATAGGGTTAAGGTTAGCTCTCCATGAATCCCCAGAGCAAAACGGACATCGCCATTGGACTCGGAGCCCGTCGGTATGGTTAGGAGTGGACACGCCTTCCGAGTCGGCCTTATGTACTTTTCCTGGCAAAATGCATGGGAAAATCCCATAGGGCAAAATTCCACTTAGGGTTAGCTCTCCATGAATCCGCAGAGCAAAACGGACATCGCCATTGGACTCGGAGACCGTCGGTATGGTTAGGAGTGGACACGCCTTCCGAGTCGGCCTTATGTACTTTTTCTGGAAAAATGCATGGGAAAATCCCATAGGGCAAAATTCCACTTAGGGTTAGGGTTAGCTCTCAATGAATCCGCAGAGCAAAGCGGACATCGCCATTGGACTCGGAGCCCGTCGGTATGGTTAGGAGTGGACACGCCTTCCGAGTCGGCCTTATGTACTTTTTCTGGAAAAATGCATGGGAAAATCCCATAGGTCAAAATTCCACTTAGGGTTAGGGTTAGCTCTCCATGAATCTGCAGAGCAAAACGGACATCGCCATTGGACTCGGAGACCGTCGGTATGGTTAGGAGGGGACACGCCTTGCGAGTCGGCCTTATGTACTTTTCCTGGGAAAATGAATGGGAAAATCCCATAGGGCAAAAGTCCACATAGGGTTAAGGTTAGCTCTCCATGAATCCCCAGAGCAAAACGGACATCGCCATTGGACTCGGAGCCCGTCGGTATGGTTAGGAGTGGACACGCCTTCCGAGTCGGCCTTATGTACTTTTCCTGGCAAAATGCATGGGAAAATCCCATAGGGCAAAATTCCACTTAGGGTTAGCTCTCCATGAATCCGCAGAGCAAAACGGACATCGCCATTGGACTCGGAGACCGTCGGTATGGTTAGGAGTGGACACGCCTTCCGAGTCGGCCTTATTTACTTTTTCTGGAAAAATGCATGGGAAAATCCCATAGGGCAAAATTCCACTTAGGGTTAGGGTTAGCTCTCCATGAATCCGCAGAGCAAAGCGGACATCGCCATTGGACTCGGAGCCCGTCGGTATGGTTAGGAGTGGACACGCCTTCCGAGTCGGCCTTATGTACTTTTTCTGGAAAAATGCATGGGAAAATCCCATAGGTCAAAATTCCACTTAGGGTTAGGGTTAGCTCTCCATGAATCCGCAGAGCAAAACGGACATCGCCATTGGACTCGGAGCCCGTCGGTATGGTTAGGAGTGGACACGCCTTCCGAGTCGGCCTTATGTACTTTTTCTGGACAAATGCATGGGAAAATCCCATAGGGCAAAATTCCACTTAGGATTAAGGTTAGCTCTCCATGAATCCGCAGAGCAAAACGGACATCGCCATTGGACTCGGAGACCGTCGGTATGGTTAGGAGTGGACACGCCTTCCGAGTCGGCCTTATGTACTTTTTCTGGAAAAATGCATGGGAAAATCCCATAGGGCAAAATTCCACTTAGGGTTAGGGTTAGCTCTCCATGAATCCGCAGAGCAAAACGGACATCGCCATTGGACTCGGAGACCGTCGGTATGGTTAGGAGTGGACACGCCTTCCGAGTCGGCCTTATGTACTTTTTCTGGAAAAATGCATGGGAAAATCCCATAGGGCAAAATTCCACTTAGGGTTAGGGTTAGCTCTCCATGAATCCGCAGAGCAAAACGGACATCGCCATTGGACTCGGAGACCGTCGGTATGGTTAGGAGTGGACACGCCTTCCGAGTCGGCCTTATGTACTTTTTCTGGAAAAATGCATGGGAAAATCCCATAGGGCAAAATTCCATTTAGGATTAGGGTTCGCTCTCCATGAATCCGCAGAGCAAAACGGACATCGCCATTGGACTCGGAGACCGTCGGTATGGTTAGGAGTGGACACGCCTTCCGAGTCGGCCTTATGTACTTTTTCTGGAAAAATGCATGGGAAAATCCCATAGGGCAAAATTCCACTTAGGGTTAGGGTTAGCTCTCCATGAATCCGCAGAGCAAAACGGACATCGCCATTGGACTCGGAGCCCGTCAGTATGGTTAGGAGGGGACACGCTTTGCGAGTCGGACTTATGTACATTCCCTGGCAAAATGCATGGGAAAATCCTATAGGGCAAAATTCCACTTAGGGTTAGGGGTAGCTCACCATGAATCCGCAGAGCAAAACGGACATCGCCATTGGACTCGGAGCCCGTCGGTATGGTTAGGAGTGGACACGCCTTCCGAGTCGGCTTTATGTACTTTTTCTGGAAAAATGCATGGGAAAATCCCATAGGGCAAAATTCCACTTAGGGTTAGGGTTAGCTCTCCATGAATCCGCAGAGCAAAACGGACATCGCCATTGGACTCGGAGACCGTCGGTATGGTTAGGAGTGGACACGCCTTCCGAGTCGGCCTTATGTACTTTTTCTGGAAAAATGCATGGGAAAATCCCATAGGGAAAAATTTCATTTAGGATTAGGGTTCGCTCTCCATGAATCCGCAGAGCAAAACGGACATCGCCATTGGACTCTGAGCCCATCGGTATGGTTAGGAGGGGACACGCTTTGCGAGTCGGACTTATGTACATTCCCTGGCAAAATGCATGGGAAAATCCTATAGGGCAAAATTCCACTTAGGGTTAGGGTTAGCTCTCCATGAATCTGCAGAGCAAAACGGACATCGCCATTGGACTCGGAGACCGTCGGTATGGTTAGGAGGGGACACGCCTTGCGAGTCGGCCTTATGTACTTTTCCTGGGAAAATGAATGGGAAAATCCCATAGGGCAAAATTCCACATAGGGTTAAGGTTAGCTCTCCATGAATCCCCAGAGCAAAACGGACATCGCCATTGGACTCGGAGCCCGTCGGTATGGTTAGGAGTGGACACGCCTTCCGAGTCGGCCTTATGTACTTTTCCTGGCAAAATGCATGGGAAAATCCCATAGGGCAAAATTCCACTTAGGGTTAGCTCTCCATGAATCCGCAGAGCAAAACGGACATCGCCATTGGACTCGGAGACCGTCGGTATGGTTAGGAGTGGACACGCCTTCCGAGTCGGCCTTATGTACTTTTTCTGGAAAAATGCATGGGAAAATCCCATAGGGCAAAATTCCACTTAGGGTTAGGGTTAGCTCTCCATGAATCCGCAGAGCAAAGCGGACATCGCCATTGGACTCGGAGCCCGTCGGTATGGTTAGGAGTGGACACGCCTTCCGAGTCGGCCTTATGTACTTTTTCTGGAAAAATGCATGGGAAAATCCCATAGGTCAAAATTCCACTTAGGGTTAGGGTTAGCTCTCCATGAATCTGCAGAGCAAAACGGACATCGCCATTGGACTCGGAGACCGTCGGTATGGTTAGGAGGGGACACGCCTTGCGAGTCGGCCTTATGTACTTTTCCTGGGAAAATGAATGGGAAAATCCCATAGGGCAAAAGTCCACATAGGGTTAAGGTTAGCTCTCCATGAATCCCCAGAGCAAAACGGACATCGCCATTGGACTCGGAGCCCGTCGGTATGGTTAGGAGTGGACACGCCTTCCGAGTCGGCCTTATGTACTTTTTCTGGAAAAATGCATGGGAAAATCCCATAGGGAAAAATTTCATTTAGGATTAGGGTTCGCTCTCCATGAATCCGCAGAGCAAAACGGACATCGCCATTGGACTCTGAGCCCATCGGTATGGTTAGGAGGGGACACGCTTTGCGAGTCGGACTTATGTACATTCCCTGGCAAAATGCATGGGAAAATCCTATAGGGCAAAATTCCACTTAGGGTTAGGGTTAGCTCTCCATGAATCTGCAGAGCAAAACGGACATCGCCATTGGACTCGGAGACCGTCGGTATGGTTAGGAGGGGACACGCCTTGCGAGTCGGCCTTATGTACTTTTCCTGGGAAAATGAATGGGAAAATCCCATAGGGCAAAATTCCACATAGGGTTAAGGTTAGCTCTCCATGAATCCCCAGAGCAAAACGGACATCGCCATTGGACTCGGAGCCCGTCGGTATGGTTAGGAGTGGACACGCCTTCCGAGTCGGCCTTATGTACTTTTCCTGGCAAAATGCATGGGAAAATCCCATAGGGCAAAATTCCACTTAGGGTTAGCTCTCCATGAATCCGCAGAGCAAAACGGACATCGCCATTGGACTCGGAGACCGTCGGTATGGTTAGGAGTGGACACGCCTTCCGAGTCGGCCTTATGTACTTTTTCTGGAAAAATGCATGGGAAAATCCCATAGGGCAAAATTCCACTTAGGGTTAGGGTTAGCTCTCCATGAATCCGCAGAGCAAAGCGGACATCGCCATTGGACTCGGAGCCCGTCGGTATGGTTAGGAGTGGACACGCCTTCCGAGTCGGCCTTATGTACTTTTTCTGGAAAAATGCATGGGAAAATCCCATAGGTCAAAATTCCACTTAGGGTTAGGGTTAGCTCTCCATGAATCTGCAGAGCAAAACGGACATCGCCATTGGACTCGGAGACCGTCGGTATGGTTAGGAGGGGACACGCCTTGCGAGTCGGCCTTATGTACTTTTCCTGGGAAAATGAATGGGAAAATCCCATAGGGCAAAAGTCCACATAGGGTTAAGGTTAGCTCTCCATGAATCCCCAGAGCAAAACGGACATCGCCATTGGACTCGGAGCCCGTCGGTATGGTTAGGAGTGGACACGCCTTCCGAGTCGGCCTTATGTACTTTTCCTGGCAAAATGCATGGGAAAATCCCATAGGGCAAAATTCCACTTAGGGTTAGCTCTCCATGAATCCGCAGAGCAAAACGGACATCGCCATTGGACTCGGAGACCGTCGGTATGGTTAGGAGTGGACACGCCTTCCGAGTCGGCCTTATTTACTTTTTCTGGAAAAATGCATGGGAAAATCCCATAGGGCAAAATTCCACTTAGGGTTAGGGTTAGCTCTCCATGAATCCGCAGAGCAAAGCGGACATCGCCATTGGACTCGGAGCCCGTCGGTATGGTTAGGAGTGGACACGCCTTCCGAGTCGGCCTTATGTACTTTTTCTGGAAAAATGCATGGGAAAATCCCATAGGTCAAAATTCCACTTAGGGTTAGGGTTAGCTCTCCATGAATCCGCAGAGCAAAACGGACATCGCCATTGGACTCGGAGCCCGTCGGTATGGTTAGGAGTGGACACGCCTTCCGAGTCGGCCTTATGTACTTTTTCTGGAAAAATGCATGGGAAAATCCTATAGGGCAAAATTCCACTTAGGATTAAGGTTAGCTCTCCATGAATCCGCAGAGCAAAACGGACATCGCCATTGGACTCTGAGCCCATCGGTATGGTTAGGAGGGGACACGCTTTGCGAGTCGGACTTATGTACATTCCCTGGCAAAATGCATGGGAAAATCCTATAGGGCAAAATTCCACTTAGGGTTAGGGTTAGCTCTCCATGAATCTGCAGAGCAAAACGGACATCGCCATTGGACTCGGAGACCGTCGGTATGGTTAGGAGGGGACACGCCTTGCGAGTCGGCCTTATGTATATTCCCTGGCAAAATGCATGGGAAAATCCCATAGGGCAAAATTCCACTTAGGGTTAGGGTTAGCTCTCCATGAATCCGCAGAGGAAAACGGACATCGCCATTGGACTCGGAGCCCTTCGGTATGGTTAGAAGGAGACAAGCTTTGCGAATCGGCCTTATGTACTTTTTCTGGAAAAATGCATGGCAAAATCCCATAGGGCAAAATTCCACTTAGGGTTAGGGTTAGCTCTCCATGAATCCGCAGAGCAAAACGGACATCGCCATTGGACTCGGAGCCCGTCGGTATGGTTAGGAGGGGACACGCCTTGCGAGTCGGACTTATGTACATTCCCTAGAAAAATGCATGGGAAATTCCCATAGGGCAAAATTCCACTTAGGGTTAGGGTTAGCTCTCCATGAATCCGCAGAGCAAAACGGACATCGCCATTGGACTCGGAGCCCGTCGGTATGGTTAGGAGTGGACACGCCTTCCGAGTCGGCCTTATGTACTCTTCTGGAAAAATGCATGGGAAAATCCCATAGGGCAAAATTCCACTTAGGGTTACGGTTAGCTCTCCATGAATCCGCAGAGCAAAACGGATATCGCCATTGGACTCGGGGCCCATCGGTATGGTGAGGAGGGGACACGCCTTGCGAGTCGGACTTATGTACATTCCCTGGCAAAATGCATGGGAAAATCCCATAGGGCAAAATTCCACTTAGGGTTAGGGTTAGCTCTCCATGAATCCGCAGAGCAAAACGGACATCGCCATTGGACTCGGAGCCCGTCGGTATGGTTAGGAGTGGACACGCCTTCCGAGTCGGCCTTATGTACTTTTTCTGGAAAAATGCATGGGAAAATCCCATAGGGCAAAATTCCACTTAGGGTTAGGGTTAGCTCTCCATGAATCCGCAGAGCAAAACGGACATCGCCATTGGACTCGGAGACCGTCGGTATGGTTAGGAGTGGACACGCCTTCCGAGTCGGCCTTATGTACTTTTTCTGGAAAAATGCATGGGAAAATCCCATAGGGCAAAATTCCACTTAGGGTTAGTGTTAGCTCTCCATGAATCCGCAGAGCAAAACGGACATCGCCATTGGACTCGGAGACCGTCGGTATGGTTAGGAGTGGACACGCCTTCCGAGTCGGCCTTATGTACTTTTTCTGGAAAAATGCATGGGAAAATCCCATAGGGCAAAATTCCACTTAGGGTTAGGGTTAGCTCTCCATGAATCCGCAGAGCAAAGCGGACATCGCCATTGGACTCGGAGCCCGTCGGTATGGTTAGGAGTGGACACGCCTTCCGAGTCGGCCTTATGTACTTTTTCTGGAAAAATGCATGGGAAAATCCCATAGGTCAAAATTCCACTTAGGGTTAGGGTTAGCTCTCCATGAATCTGCAGAGCAAAACGGACATCGCCATTGGACTCGGAGACCGTCGGTATGGTTAGGAGGGGACACGCCTTGCGAGTCGGCCTTATGTACTTTTCCTGGGAAAATGAATGGGAAAATCCCATAGGGCAAAAGTCCACATAGGGTTAAGGTTAGCTCTCCATGAATCCCCAGAGCAAAACGGACATCGCCATTGGACTCGGAGCCCGTCGGTATGGTTAGGAGTGGACACGCCTTCCGAGTCGGCCTTATGTACTTTTCCTGGCAAAATGCATGGGAAAATCCCATAGGGCAAAATTCCACTTAGGGTTAGCTCTCCATGAATCCGCAGAGCAAAACGGACATCGCCATTGGACTCGGAGACCGTCGGTATGGTTAGGAGTGGACACGCCTTCCGAGTCGGCCTTATTTACTTTTTCTGGAAAAATGCATGGGAAAATCCCATAGGGCAAAATTCCACTTAGGGTTAGGGTTAGCTCTCCATGAATCCGCAGAGCAAAGCGGACATCGCCATTGGACTCGGAGCCCGTCGGTATGGTTAGGAGTGGACACGCCTTCCGAGTCGGCCTTATGTACTTTTTCTGGAAAAATGCATGGGAAAATCCCATAGGGCAAAATTCCACTTAGGATTAAGGTTAGCTCTCCATGAATCCGCAGAGCAAAACGGACATCGCCATTGGACTCTGAGCCCATCGGTATGGTTAGGAGGGGACACGCCTTGCGAATCGGCCTTATGTACTTTTTCTGGAAAAAGGCATGGGAAAATCCCATAGGGCAAAAGTCCACTTAGGGTTAGGGTTAGCTCTCCATGAATCCACAGAGCAAAACGGACATCGCCATTGGACTCGGAGCCTGTCGGTATGGTTAGGAGGGGACACGCCTTCCGAGTCGGCCTTATGTACTTTTTCTGGAAAAATGCATGGGAAAATCCCATAGGGCAAAATTCCACTTAGGGTTAGGGTTAGCTCTCCATGAATACGCAGAGCAAAACGGACATCGCCATTGGACTCGGAGCCCGTCGGTATGGTTAGGAGTGGACACGCCTTCCGAGTCGGCCTTATGTACTTTTTCTGGAAAAATGCATGGGAAAATCCCATAGGGCAAAATTCCACTTAGGGTTAGGGTTAGCTCTCCATGAATCCGCAGAGCAAAACGGACATCGCCATTGGACTCGGAGACCGTCGGTATGGTTAGGAGTGGACACGCCTTCCGAGTCGGCCTTATGTACTTTTTCTGGAAAAATGCATGGGAAAATCCCATAGGGCAAAATTCCACTTAGGGTTAGGGTTAGCTCTCCATGAATCCGCAGAGCAAAACGGACATCGCCATTGGACTCGGAGACCGTCGGTATGGTTAGGAGTGGACACGCCTTCCGAGTCGGCCTTATGTACTTTTTCTGGAAAAATGCATGGGAAAATCCCATAGGGCAAAATTCCACTTAGGGTTAGGGTTAGCTCTCCATGAATCCGCAGAGCAAAACGGACATCACCATTGGACTCGGAGCCCGTCAGTATGGTTAGGAGGGGACACGCTTTGCGAGTCGGACTTATGTACATTCCCTGGCAAAATGCATGGGAAAATCCTATAGGGCAAAATTCCACTTAGGGTTAGGGGTAGCTCACCATGAATCCGCAGAGCAAAACGGACATCGCCATTGGACTCGGAGCCCGTCGGTATGGTTAGGAGTGGACACGCCTTCCGAGTCGGCTTTATGTACTTTTTCTGGAAAAATGCATGGGAAAATCCCATAGGGCAAAATTCCACTTAGGGTTAGGGTTAGCTCTCCATGAATCCGCAGAGCAAAACGGACATCGCCATTGGACTCGGAGACCGTCGGTATGGTTAGGAGTGGACACGCCTTCCGAGTCGGCCTTATGTACTTTTTCTGGAAAAATGCATGGGAAAATCCCATAGGGCAAAATTCCATTTAGGATTAGGGTTCGCTCTCCATGAATCCGCAGAGCAAAACGGACATCGCCATTGGACTCTGAGCCCATCGGTATGGTTAGGAGGGGACACGCTTTGCGAGTCGGACTTATGTACATTCCCTGGCAAAATGCATGGGAAAATCCTATAGGGCAAAATTCCACTTAGGGTTAGGGTTAGCTCTCCATGAATCTGCAGAGCAAAACGGACATCGCCATTGGACTCGGAGACCGTCGGTATGGTTAGGAGGGGACACGCCTTGCGAGTCGGCCTTATGTACTTTTCCTGGGAAAATGAATGGGAAAATCCCATAGGGCAAAATTCCACATAGGGTTAAGGTTAGCTCTCCATGAATCCCCAGAGCAAAACGGACATCGCCATTGGACTCGGAGCCCGTCGGTATGGTTAGGAGTGGACACGCCTTCCGAGTCGGCCTTATGTACTTTTCCTGGCAAAATGCATGGGAAAATCCCATAGGGCAAAATTCCACTTAGGGTTAGCTCTCCATGAATCCGCAGAGCAAAACGGACATCGCCATTGGACTCGGAGACCGTCGGTATGGTTAGGAGTGGACACGCCTTCCGAGTCGGCCTTATGTACTTTTTCTGGAAAAATGCATGGGAAAATCCCATAGGGCAAAATTCCACTTAGGGTTAGGGTTAGCTCTCCATGAATCCGCAGAGCAAAACGGACATCGCCATTGGACTCGGAGACCGTCGGTATGGTTAGGAGTGGACACGCCTTCCGAGTCGGCCTTATGTACTTTTTCTGGAAAAATGCATGGGAAAATCCCATAGGGCAAAATTCCACTTAGGGTTAGGGTTAGCTCTCCATGAATCCGCAGAGCAAAACGGACATCGCCATTGGACTCGGAGCCCGTCAGTATGGTTAGGAGGGGACACGCTTTGCGAGTCGGACTTATGTACATTCCCTGGCAAAATGCATGGGAAAATCCTATAGGGCAAAATTCCACTTAGGGTTAGGGGTAGCTCACCATGAATCCGCAGAGCAAAACGGACATCGCCATTGGACTCGGAGCCCGTCGGTATGGTTAGGAGTGGACACGCCTTCCGAGTCGGCTTTATGTACTTTTTCTGGAAAAATGCATGGGAAAATCCCATAGGGCAAAATTCCACTTAGGGTTAGGGTTAGCTCTCCATGAATCCGCAGAGCAAAACGGACATCGCCATTGGACTCGGAGACCGTCGGTATGGTTAGGAGTGGACACGCCTTCCGAGTCGGCCTTATGTACTTTTTCTGGAAAAATGCATGGGAAAATCCCATAGGGCAAAATTCCATTTAGGATTAGGGTTCGCTCTCCATGAATCCGCAGAGCAAAACGGACATCGCCATTGGACTCTGAGCCCATCGGTATGGTTAGGAGGGGACACGCTTTGCGAGTCGGACTTATGTACATTCCCTGGCAAAATGCATGGGAAAATCCTATAGGGCAAAATTCCACTTAGGGTTAGGGTTAGCTCTCCATGAATCTGCAGAGCAAAACGGACATCGCCATTGGACTCGGAGACCGTCGGTATGGTTAGGAGGGGACACGCCTTGCGAGTCGGCCTTATGTACTTTTCCTGGGAAAATGAATGGGAAAATCCCATAGGGCAAAATTCCACATAGGGTTAAGGTTAGCTCTCCATGAATCCCCAGAGCAAAACGGACATCGCCATTGGACTCGGAGCCCGTCGGTATGGTTAGGAGTGGACACGCCTTCCGAGTCGGCCTTATGTACTTTTCCTGGCAAAATGCATGGGAAAATCCCATAGGGCAAAATTCCACTTAGGGTTAGCTCTCCATGAATCCGCAGAGCAAAACGGACATCGCCATTGGACTCGGAGACCGTCGGTATGGTTAGGAGTGGACACGCCTTCCGAGTCGGCCTTATGTACTTTTTCTGGAAAAATGCATGGGAAAATCCCATAGGTCAAAATTCCACTTAGGGTTAGGGTTAGCTCTCCATGAATCTGCAGAGCAAAACGGACATCGCCATTGGACTCGGAGACCGTCGGTATGGTTAGGAGGGGACACGCCTTGCGAGTCGGCCTTATGTACTTTTCCTGGGAAAATGAATGGGAAAATCCCATAGGGCAAAAGTCCACATAGGGTTAAGGTTAGCTCTCCATGAATCCCCAGAGCAAAACGGACATCGCCATTGGACTCGGAGCCCGTCGGTATGGTTAGGAGTGGACACGCCTTCCGAGTCGGCCTTATGTACTTTTCCTGGCAAAATGCATGGGAAAATCCCATAGGGCAAAATTCCACTTAGGGTTAGCTCTCCATGAATCCGCAGAGCAAAACGGACATCGCCATTGGACTCGGAGACCGTCGGTATGGTTAGGAGTGGACACGCCTTCCGAGTCGGCCTTATTTACTTTTTCTGGAAAAATGCATGGGAAAATCCCATAGGGCAAAATTCCACTTAGGGTTAGGGTTAGCTCTCCATGAATCCGCAGAGCAAAGCGGACATCGCCATTGGACTCGGAGCCCGTCGGTATGGTTAGGAGTGGACACGCCTTCCGAGTCGGCCTTATGTACTTTTTCTGGAAAAATGCATGGGAAAATCCCATAGGTCAAAATTCCACTTAGGGTTAGGGTTAGCTCTCCATGAATCCGCAGAGCAAAACGGACATCGCCATTGGACTCGGAGCCCGTCGGTATGGTTAGGAGGGGACACACCTTGCGAGTCGGACTTATATAAATTCCCTGGCAAAATGCATGGGAAAATCCCATAGGGCAAAATTCGACTTAGGGTTAGGGTTAGCTCTCCATGAATCCCCAGAGCAAAACGGACATGGCCATTGGACTCGGAGCCCATCACTATGGTTAGGAGGGCACACGCTTTGCGAGTCGGACTTATGTACATTCCCTGGCAAAATGCATGGGAAAATCCTATAGGGCAAAATTCCACTTAGGGTTAGGGTTAGCTCTCCATGAATCCGCAGAGCAAAACGGACATCGCCATTGGACTCGGAGACCGTCGGTATGGTTAGGAGGGGACACGCCTTGCGAGTCGGCCTTATGTACTTTTCCTGGGAAAATGAATGGGAAAATCCCATAGGGCAAAAGTCCACATAGGGTTAAGGTTAGCTCTCCATGAATCCCCAGAGCAAAACGGACATCGCCATTGGACTCGGAGCCCGTCGGTATGGTTAGGAGTGGACACGCCTTCCGAGTCGGCCTTATGTACTTTTCCTGGCAAAATGCATGGGAAAATCCCATAGGGCAAAATTCCACTTAGGGTTAGCTCTCCATGAATCCGCAGAGCAAAACGGACATCGCCATTGGACTCGGAGACCGTCGGTATGGTTAGGAGTGGACACGCCTTCCGAGTCGGCCTTATTTACTTTTTCTGGAAAAATGCATGGGAAAATCCCATAGGGCAAAATTCCACTTAGGGTTAGGGTTAGCTCTCCATGAATCCGCAGAGCAAAGCGGACATCGCCATTGGACTCGGAGCCCGTCGGTATGGTTAGGAGTGGACACGCCTTCCGAGTCGGCCTTATGTACTTTTTCTGGAAAAATGCATGGGAAAATCCCATAGGTCAAAATTCCACTTAGGGTTAGGGTTAGCTCTCCATGAATCCGCAGAGCAAAACGGACATCGCCATTGGACTCGGAGCCCGTCGGTATGGTTAGGAGGGGACACACCTTGCGAGTCGGACTTATATAAATTCCCTGGCAAAATGCATGGGAAAATCCCATAGGGCAAAATTCGACTTAGGGTTAGGGTTAGCTCTCCATGAATCCCCAGAGCAAAACGGACATGGCCATTGGACTCGGAGCCCATCACTATGGTTAGGAGGGGACACGCTTTGCGAGTCGGACTTATGTACATTCCCTGGCAAAATGCATGGGAAAATCCTATAGGGCAAAATTCCACTTAGGGTTAGGGTTAGCTCTCCATGAATCCGCAGAGCAAAACGGACATCGCCATTGGAGTCGGAGACCGTCGGTATGGTTCAGAGTGGACACGCTTTGCGAGTCGGCCTTATGTACTTTTTCTGGAAAAATGCATGGGAAAATCCCATAGGGCAAAATTCCACTTAGGGTTAGGGTTAGCTCTCCATGAATCCGCAGAGCAAAACGGACATCGCCATTGGACTCGGAGCCCGTCGGTATGGTTAGGAGTGGACACGCCTTCCGAGTCGGCCTTATGTACTTTTTCTGGAAAAATGCATGGGAAAATCCCATAGGGCAAAATTCCACTTAGGATTAAGGTTAGCTCTCCATGAATCCGCAGAGCAAAACGGACATCGCCATTGGACTCTGAGCCCATCGGTATGGTTAGGAGGGGACACGCCTTGCGAATCGGCCTTATGTACTTTTCCTGGCAAAATGCATGGGAAAATCCCATAGGGCAAAATTCCACTTAGGGTTAGGGTTAGCTCTCCATGAATCCGCAGAGCAAAACGGACATCGCCATTGGACTCGGAGACCGTCGGTATGGTTAGGAGTGGACACGCCTTCCGAGTCGGCCTTATGTATTTTTTCTGGAAAAATGCATGGGAAAATCCCATAGGGCAAAATTCCACTTAGGGTTAGGGTTAGCTCTCCATGAATCCGCAGAGCAAAGCGGACATCGCCATTGGACTCGGAGCCCGTCGGTATGGTTAGGAGTGGACACGCCTTCCGAGTCGGCCTTATGTACTTTTTCTGGAAAAATGCATGGGAAAATCCCATAGGTCAAAATTCCACTTAGGGTTAGGGTTAGCTCTCCATGAATCCGCAGAGCAAAACGGACATCGCCATTGGACTCGGAGCCCATCGGTATGGTTAGGAGTGGACACGCCTTCCGAGTCGGCCTTATATACTTTTTCTGGAAAAATGCATGGGAAAATCCCATAGGGCAAAATTCCACTTAGGATTAAGGTTAGCTCTCCATGAATCCGCAGAGCAAAACGGACATCGCCATTGGACTCTGAGCCCATCGGTATGGTTAGGAGGGGACACGCCTTGCGAATCGGCCTTATGTACTTTTTCTGGAAAAATGCATGGGAAAATCCCATAGGGCAAAAGTCCACTTAGGGTTAGGGTTAGCTCTCCATGAATCCGCAGAGCAAAACGGACATCGCCATTGGACTCGGAGCCTGTCGGTATGGTTAGGAGGGGACACGCCTTGCGAGTCGGCCTTATGTACTTTTCCTGGGAAAATGAATGGGAAAATCCCATAGGGCAAAATTCCACTTAGGGTTAGGGTTAGCTCTCCATGACTCCGCAGAGCAAAACGGACATCGCCATTGGACTCGGAGCCCGTCAGTATGGTTAGGAGGGGACACGCTTTGCGAGTCGGACTTATGTACATTCCCTGGCAAAATACATGGGAAAATCCTATAGGGCAAAATTCCACTTAGGGTTAGGGTTAGCTCTCCATGAATCCGCAGAGCAAAACGGACATCGCCATTGGACTCGGAGACCGTTGGTATGGTTAGGAGTGGACACGCCTTCCGAGTCGGCCTTATGTACTTTTTCTGGAAAAATGCATGGGAAAATCCCATAGGGCAAAATTCCACTTAGGGTTAGGGTTAGCTCTCCATGAATCCGCAGAGCAAAACGGACATCGCCATTGGACTCGAGGACCGTCGGTATGGTTAGGAGTGGAAACGCCTTCCGAGTCGGCCTTATGTACTTTTTCTGGAAAAATGCATGGGAAAATCCCATAGGGCAAAATTCCACTTAGGGTTAGGGTTAGGTCTCCATGAATCCGCAGAGCAAAACGGACATCGCCATTGGACTCGGAGCCCGTCGGTATGGTTAGGAGGGGACAAACCTTGCGAGTCGGACTTATATAAATTCCCTGGCAAAATGCATAGGAAAATCCCATAGGGCAAAATTCCACTTACGGTTAGGGTTAATAATAATAATAATAATAATTTAATTTTATATCCCGCTCTCTCTCCCCAAAGGGACTCGAGGCGGGGCACAGGCACTTAAAAATACAATTAAAACCACAGACAAAATACAAAATTAAAAATGAATTAAATTAATCCTGCGCTAAAAAACCCATAAACTAAAATTCCCCCTTTAAAACCCCTAACCTTAAAAGAGACTACCCAAGGCCGGCCAGGCGAAAAAGATGTGTCTTTAATTTTAAACGGAAGGAGCAGAGGTCCGTAGTTGTCCTAATGTCGGGGGGAAGGTCGTTCCAGAGGGCTGGGCCCGCCACAGAGAAGGCCCTTCCCCTGGGCGTCGCCCGCTGACAGAGTCTAGTGGACGGCACCCGGAGAAGTCCCTCTCTGTGGGAGCAAATCGGCCGTGAGGATGTATGGGGCAGGATCCGATCCCGCAGATAGCTAGGTCCCGAGCCATGGAGCGCTTTGAAGATGATGACTAACACCTTGAAGCGCACCCGAAAGACGACAGGTAGCCAGTGCAGCTCGCGCAAGAGCGGTGTTACGTGGGTAAACCTAGAGGTTCCCATTATTGCTCGTGCTCGTGCGTTCTGGACCAACTGAAGCCTCCGGGTGCACCTCAAGGGGAGCCCCATGTAGAGAGAGTTACAATAGTCCAGTCGGGATGTCACGAGAGCATGAGTGACTGTGCAAAGGGCGTCCCGATCCAATAGGGGGCGCAACTGGCGTACCAGGCGAACCTGGTAAAACGCCCTCCTGGCCACGGCTGTCACTTGATCTTCCATGGACAGCCGGGTATCCAGGAGGACACCCAAGTTGCGCGCCCCATCCACAGGGGCAAGATGTTCGCCCCCTATGGCCAGAGATGGCATCAACTGGTTGAATCGGGCAGCCGGAAACCACAGCCACTCGGTCTTGGTCGGGTTGAGCCTGAGTCCATTACTTCCCATCCAGATCCGCACGGCTTCCAGGCACTGGCACATCACCGCTACGGCATCGTTGGGGTGGTTTGGGGTAGATATATACAGCTGAGTATCATCAGCGTAGAGATGATACTCTACCCCAAAGCCACGAATGATCTCGCCCAGCGGCTTCATATATGTGTTGAATAGGAGAGGCGAGAGGACCGACCCCTGAGGCACCCCACATGTGAGGGGTCTCGAGGTCGACCTCTGCTCTCCCGTCAACACAAATTGCGATCGGCCAGAGAGGTAGGAGGAGAACCACCGTAAAACGGTGCCTCCCACTCCCAACCTCCCCAGCCGATGCAATAAGATACCATGGTCGATGGTATCGAAAGCCGCCGAGAGGTCTAATAGAACCAGGATGGAGGAACAACCCCCATCTCTGGCCCTCCAGAGATCATCCACCAACGCGACCAATGCCGTCTCGGTGCTATGCCCGGGCCGAAAGCCGGACTGGCGCGGGTCTAGATAATCAACTTCCTCCAGGTGACGGGGAAACTGTTGTGCCACCACACTCTCAACAACCTTCGCCAAAAAGGGAAGGTTGGAGACAGGACGATAGTTAGATAATAGAGCTGGATCCAAAGAGGGCTTCTTGAGGAGGGGTCTCACCATGGCCTCTTTTAGGGAGGCAGGCAAGGAACCCTCACTCAAGGATGCGTTGACAACCTCTTGGAGCCAGCCTCGTGTCACCTCCCAGGATGCCAGTACAAGCCAGGAGGGACACGGGTCCAGTAAACATGTGGTGGCTCGCAGTCGCCCACGAAGCCTGTCCATATCATCGGAAGTAACGGAGTCAAACTCCTCCCAAACAAGATCCGCCTCGTGGCATTCCACTGGGCCATTAATGGGGGTTAGCTCGTTCTGTATCTGAGCGATTTTCTCCTGCAGATAAGACACAAATTCCTCTGCTCTGCCCTGTAAGCTCTCCATGAATCCGCAGAGCAAAACGGACATCGCCATTGGACTCGGAGCCTGTCGGTATGGTTAGGAGGGGACACGCCTTGCGAGTCGGACTTATGTATATTCCCTGGCAAAATGCATGGGAAAATCCCATAGGGCAAAATTCCACTTAGGGTTAGGGTTAGCTCTCCATGAATCCGCAGAGGAAAACGGACATCGCCATTGGACTCGGAGCCCTTCGGTATGGTTAGAAGGAGACAAGCTTTGCGAATCGGCCTTATGTACTTTTTCTGGAAAAATGCATGGCAAAATCCCATAGGGCAAAATTCCACTTAGGGTTAGGGTTAGCTCTCCATGAATCCGCAGAGCAAAACGGACATCGCCATTGGACTCGGAGCCCGTCGGTATGGTTAGGAGGGGACACGCCTTGCGAGTCGGACTTATGTACATTCCCTAGCAAAATGCATGGGAAATTCCCATAGGGCAAAATTCCACTTAGGGTTAGGGTTAGCTCTCCATGAATCCGCAGAGCAAAACGGACATCGCCATTGGACTCGGAGACCATCGGTATGGTTAGGAGTGGACACACCTTCCCAGTCGGCCTTATGTACTCTTCTGGAAAAATGCATGGGAAAATCCCATAGGGCAAAATTCCACTTAGGGTTACGGATAGCTCTCCATGAATCCGCAGAGCAAAACGGATATCGCCATTGGACTCGGGGCCCATCGGTATGGTGAGGAGGGGACACGCCTTGCGAGTCGGACTTATGTACATTCCCTGGCAAAATGCATGGGAAAATCCCATAGGGCAAAATTCCACTTAGGGTTAGGGTTAGCTCTCCATGAATCCGCAGAGCAAAACGGACATCGCCATTGGACTCGGAGACCGTCGGTATGGTTAAGAGTGGACACGCCTTCCGAGTCGGCCTTATGTACTTTTTCTGGAAAAATGCATGGGAAAATCCCATAGGGCAAAATTCCACTTAGGGTTAGGGTTAGCTCTCCATGAATCTGCAGAGCAAAACGGACATCGCCATTGGACTCGGAGACCGTCGGTATGGTTAGGAGTGGACACGCCTTCCGAGTCGGCCTTATGTACTTTTTCTGGAAAAATGCATGGGAAAATCCCATAGGGCAAAATTCCATTTAGGATTAGGGTTAGCTCTCCATGAATCCGCAGAGCAAAACGGACATCGCCATTGGACTCGGAGCCCATTGGTATGGTTAGGAGGGGACAAGCTTTGCGAGTCGGACTTATGTACATTCCCTGGAAAAATGCATGGGAAAATCCTATAGGGCAAAATTCCACTTAGGGTTAGGGTTAGCTCTCCATGAATCCGCAGAGCAAAACGGACATCGCCATTGGACTCGGAGATCGTCGGTTTGGTTAGGAGTGGACACGCCTTCCGAGTAGGCCTTATGTACTTTTTCTGGAAAAATGCATGGGAAAATCCCATAGGGCAAAATTCCATTTAGGATTAGGGTTAGCTCTACATGAATCCGCAGAACAAAACGGACATCGCCATTGGACTCTGAGCCCATCGGTATGGTTAGGAGGGGACACGCTTTGCGAGTCGGACTTATGTACATTCCCTGGCAAAATGCATGGGAAAATCCTATAGGGCAAAATTCCACTTAGGGTTAGGGTTAGCTCTCCATGAATCCGCAGAGCAAAACGGACATCGCCATTGGACTCAGAGACCGTCGGTATGGTTAGGAGGGGACACGCCTTGCGAGTCGGCCTTATGTACTTTTCCTGGGAAAATGAATGGGAAAATCCCATAGGGCAAAATTCCACATAGGGTTAGGGTTAGCTCTCCATGAATCCCCAGAGCAAAACGGACATCGCCATTGGACTCGGAGCCCGTCGGTATGGTTAGGAGTGGACACGCCTTCCGAGTCGGCCATATGTACTTTTCCTGGCAAAATGCATGGGAAAATCCCATAGGGCAAAATTCCACTTAGGGTTAGGGTTAGCTCTCCATGAATCGGCAGAGCAAAACGGACATCGCCATTGGACTCGGAGACCGTCGGTATGGTTAGGAGTGGACAAGCCTTCCGAGTCTGCCTTATGTACTTTTTCTGGAAAAATGCATGGGAAAATCCCATAGGGCAAAATTCCACTTAGGGTTAGGGTTAGCTCTCCATGAATCCGCAGAGCAAAACGGACATCGCCATTGGACTCGGAGACCGTCGGTATGGTTAGGAGTGGACACGCCTTCCGAGTCAGCCTTATGTACTTTTTCTGGAAAAATGCATGGGAAAATCCCATAGGGCAAAATTCCACTTAGGGTTAGGGTTAGCTCTCCATGAATCCCCAGAGCAAAACGGACATCGCCATTGGACTCAGAGCCCGTCACTATGGTTAGGAGGGGACACGCTTTGCGAGTCGGACTTATGTACATTCCCTGGCAAAATGCATGGGAAAATCCTATAGGGCAAAATTCCACTTAGGGTTAGGGTTAGCTCTCCATGAATCCGCAGAGCAAAACGGCCATCGCCATTGGACTCGGAGACCGTCGGTATGGTTCGGACTGGACACGCCTTCCGAGTTGGCCTTATGTACTTTTTCTGGAAAAATGCATGGGAAAATCCTATAGGGCAAAATTCCACTTAGGGTTAGGGTTAGCTCTCCATGAATCCGCAGAGCAAAACGGACATCGCCATTGGACTCGGAGCCCGTCGGTATGGTTAGGAGGGGACACACCTTGCGAGTCGGACTTATATAAATTCCCTGGCAAAATGCATGGGAAAATCCCATAGGGCAAAATTCGACTTAGGGTTAGGGTTAGCTCTCCATGAATCCCCAGAGCAAAACGGACATCGCCATTGGACTCAGAGCCCGTCACTATGGTTAGGAGGGGACACGCTTTGCGAGTCGGACTTATGTACATTCCCTGGCAAAATGCATGGGAAAATCCTATAGGGCAAAATTCCACTTAGGGTTAGGGTTAGCTCTCCATGAATCCGCAGAGCAAAACGGCCATCGCCATTGGACTCGGAGACCGTCGGTATGGTTCGGACTGGACACGCCTTCCGAGTCGGCCTTATGTACTTTTTCTGGAAAAATGCATGGGAAAATCCCATAGGGCAAAATTCCACTTAGGGTTAGGGTTAGCTCTCCATGAATCCGCAGAGCAAAACGGACATCGCCATTGGACTCGGAGACCGTCAGTATGGTTAGGAGTGGACAC
Source organism: Rhabdophis nuchalis (assembly GCA_039707465.1). NCBI lineage: Eukaryota > Metazoa > Chordata > Lepidosauria > Squamata > Natricidae > Rhabdophis > Rhabdophis nuchalis. The sequence continues at coordinate 154,038,522 of CM077643.1, read as the reverse complement.
GCCTTCCGAGTCGGCCTTATGTACTTTTTCTGGAAAAATGCATGGGAAAATCCCATAGGGCAAAATTCCACTTAGGGTTAGGGTTAGCTCTCCATGATTCCGCAGAGCAAAACGGACATCGCCATTGGACTCGGAGACCGTCGGTATGGTTAGGAGGGGACACGCCTTGCGAGTCGGACTTATGTACATTCCCTGGCAAAATGCTTGGGAAATTCCCATAGGGCAAAATTCCACTTAGGATTAGGGTTAGCTCTCCATGAATCCGCAGAGAAAAACGGACATCGCCATTGGACTCTGAGCCCATCGGTATGGTTAGGACGGGACACGCCTTGCGAATCGGCCTTTTGTACTTTTTCTGGAAAAATGCATGGGAAAATCCCATAGGGCAAAATTCCACTTAGGGTTAGGGTTAGCTCTCCATGAATCCGCAGAGCAAAACGGACATCGCCATTGGACTCGGGGCCCATCGGTATGGTTAGCAGGGGGCACGTCTTGTGAGTTGGACTTATGTACATTCACTGGCAAAATGAATGGGAAAATCCCATAGGGCAAAATTCCACTTAGGGTTAGGGTTAGCTCTACATGAATCCGCAGAGCAAAACGGACATCGCCATTGGACTCGGAGACCGTCGGTATGGTTAGGAGTGGACACGCCTTCCGAGTCGGCCTTATATACTTTTTCTGGAAAAATGCATGGGAAAATCCCATAGGGCAAAATTCCACTTAGGATTAGGGTTAGCTCTCCATGAATCCGCAGAGAAAAACGGACATCGCCATTGGACTCTGAGCCCATCGGTATGGTTAGGAGGGGACATGCCTTGCGAATCGGCCTTTTGTACTTTTTCTGGAAAAATGCATGGGAAAATCCCATAGGGCAAAATTCCACTTAGGGTTAGGGTTAGCTCTCCATGAATCCGCAGAGCAAAACGGACATCGCCATTGGACTCGGGGCCCATCGGTATGGTTAGGAGGGGGCACGTCTTGCGAGTCGGCCTTATGTACTTTTCCTGGGAAAATGAATGGGAAAATCCCATAGGGCAAAATTCCACTTAGGGTTAGGATTAGCTCTCCATGACACCGCAGAGCAAAACGGACATCGCCATTGGACTCGGAGCCCGTCACTATGGTTAGGAGGGGACACGCTTTGCGAGTCGGACTTATGTACATTCCCTGGCAAAATGCATGGGAAAATCCTATAGGGCAAAATTCCACTTAGGGTTAGGGTTAGCTCTCCATGAATCCGCAGAGCAAAACGGACATCGTCATTGGACTCGGAGACCGTTAGTATGGTTAGGAGTGGACACGCCTTCCGAGTCGGCCTTATGTACTTTTTCTGGAAAAATGCATGGGAAAATCCCATAGGGCAAAATTCCACTTAGGGTTAGGGTTAGCTCTCCATGAATCCGCAGAGCAAAACGGACATCGCCATTGGACTCGGAGCCCGTCGGTATGGTTAGGAGGGGACAAACCTTGCGAGTCGGACTTATATAAATTCACTGGCAAAATGCATAGGAAAATCCCATAGGGCAAAATTCCACTTAGGGTTAGGGTTAGCACTCCATGAATCCGCAGAGCAAAACGGACATCGCCATTGGACTCGGAGACCATCGGTATGGTTAGGAGTGGACACGCCTTCCGAGTCGGCCTTATGTACTTTTTCTGGAAAAATGCATGGCAAAATCCCATAGGGCAAAATTCCACTTAGGGTTAGGGTTAGCTCTCCATGAATCTGCAGAGCAAAACGGACATCGCCATCGGACTCGGAGACCGTCGGTATGGTTAGGAGTGGACACGCCTTCCGAGTCGGCCTTATGTACTTTTTCTGGAAAAATGCATGGCAAAATCCCATAGGGCAAAATTCCACTTAGGGTTAGGGTTAGCTCTCCATGAATACGGAGAGCAAAATGGATATCGCCATTGGACTCGGAGCCCATCGGTATGGTTAGGAGGGGGCAACCCGTTCTGAGTCGGCCTTATGTACATTCCCTGGCAAAATGCATGGGAAAATCCCATAGGGCAAAATTCCACTTAGGGTTAGGGTTAGCTCTACATGAATCCGCAGAACAAAACGGACATCGCCATTAGACTCGGAGACCGTCGGTATGGTTAGGAGTGGACACACCTTCCGAGTCGGCCTTATGTACTTTTTCTGGAAAAATGCATGGGAAAATCCCATAGGGCAAAATTCCACTTAGGGTTAGGGTTAGCTCTCCATGAATCCGCAGAGCAAAACGGACATCGCCATTGGACTCGGAGACCGTCGGTATGGTTAGGAGTGGACACGCCTTCCGAGTAGGCCTTATGTACTTTTTCTGGAAAAATGCATGGGAAAATCCCATAGGGCAAAATTCCATTTAGGATTAGGGTTAGCTCTACATGAATCCGCAGAACAAAACGGACATCGCCATTGGACTCTGAGCCCATCGGTATGGTTAGGAGGGGACACGCTTTGCGAGTCGGACTTATGTACATTCCCTGGCAAAATGCATGGGAAAATCCTATAGGGCAAAATTCCACTTAGGGTTAGGGTTAGCTCTCCATGAATCCGCAGAGCAAAACGGACATCGCCATTGGACTCAGAGACCGTCGGTATGGTTTTTATTTATTTATTTATTTATTTAAATTTATATCCCGCCCTTCTCCACGAAGGACCCAGGGCGGCGCACAGGAAAATTTAAAAACATACAAAATACAATAAATATAATTTAAAAAACTATTAAATAACCTATCCTGCGCTAAAACCAAATTTTAAAAACCCAATTTAAAACTACCTAAAAGTCCCCATGGGAGGTTAGGCTCTCCATGAATCCCCAGAGCAAAACGGACATCGCCATTGGACTCGGAGCCCGTCGGTATGGTTAGGAGTGGACACGCCTTCCGAGTCGGCCATATGTACTTTCCCTGGCAAAATGCATGGGAAAATCCCATAGGGCAAAATTCCACTTAGGGTTAGGGTTAGCTCTCCATGAATCCGCATAGCAAAACGGACATCGCCATTGGACTCGGAGACCGTCGGTATGGTTAGGAGTGGACACGCCTTCCGAGTCTGCCTTATGTACTTTTTCTGGAAAAATGCATGGGAAAATCCCATAGAGCAAAATTCCACTTAGGGTTAGGGTTAGCTCTCCATGAATCCGCAGAGCAAAACGGACATCGCCATTGGACTCGGAGACCGTCGGTATGGTTAGGAGTGGACACGCCTTCCGAGTCAGCCTCATGTACTTTTTCTGGAAAAATGCATGGGAAAATCCCATAGGGCAAAATTCCACTTAGGGTTAGGGTTAGCTCTCCATGAATCCGCAGAGCAAAACGGACATCGCCATTGGACTCGGAGCCCATCGGTATGGTTAGGAGGGGACACACCTTGCGAGTCGGACTTATATAAATTCCCTGGCAAAATGCATAGGAAAATCCCATAGGGCAAAATTCCACTTAGGGTTAGGGTTAGCTCTCAATGAATCCGCAGAGGAAAACGGACATCGCCATTGGACTCGGAGCCCTTCGGTATGGTTAGGAGGGGACACGCTTTGCGAATCGGCCTTATGTACTTTTTCTGGAAAAATGCATGGGAAAATCCCATAGGGCAAAATTCCACTTAGGGTTAGGGTTAGCTCTGCATGAATCCGCAGAGCAAAACGGACATCGCCATTGGACTCGGAGACCGTCGGTATGGTTAGGAGGGGACACGCCTTGCGAGTCGGACTTATGTACATTCCCTAGCAAAATGCATGGGAAATTCCCATAGGGCAAAATTCCACTTAGGGTTAGGGTTAGCTCTCCATGAATCCGCAGAGCAAAACGGACATCGCCATTGGACTCGGAGACCATCGGTATGGTTAGGAGTGGACACACCTTCCCAGTCGGCCTTATGTACTCTTCTGGAAAAATGCATGGGAAAATCTCATAGGGCAAAATTCCACTTAGGGTTAGGGTTAGCTCATCATGAATCCGCAGAGCAAAACGGATATCGCCATTGGACTCGGAGGCCGTCGGTATGGTTAGGAGGGGACACGCCTTGCGAGTCGGACTTATGTACATTCACTGGCAAAATGCATGGGAAAATCCCATAGGGCAAAATTCCACTTAGGGTTAGGGTTAGCTCTCCATGAATCCGCAGAGCAAAACGGACATCGCCATTGGACTCGGAGACCGTCGGTATGGTTAGGAGTGGACACGCCTTCCGAGTCGGCCTTATGTACTTTTTCTGGAAAAATGCATGGGAAAATCCCATAGGGCAAAATTCCACTTAGGGTTAGGGTTAGCTCTCCATGAATACGGAGAGCAAAATGGATATCGCCATTGGACTCGGAGCCCATCGGTATGGTTAGGAGGGGGCAACCCTTCTGAGTCGGCCTTATGTACATTCCCTGGCAAAATGCATGGGAAAATCCCATAGGGCAAAATTCCACTTAGGGTTAGGGTTAGCTCTCCATCAATCTGCAGAGCAAAACGGCCATCGCCATTGGACTCGGAGACCGTCGGTATGGTTAGGAGGGGACACGCCTTGCGAGTCGGCCTTATGTACTTTTCCTGGGAAAATGAATGGGAAAATCCCATAGGGCAAAATTCCACTTAGGGTTAGGATTAGCTCTCCATGACTCCGCAGAGCAAAACGGACATCGCCATTGGACTCGGAGCCCGTCACTATGGTTAGGAGGGGACACGCTTTGCGAGTCGGACTTATGTACATTCCCTGGCAAAATGCATGGGAAAATCCTATAGGGCAAAATTCCACTTAGGGTTAGGGTTAGCTCTCCATGAATCCGCAGAGCAAAACGGACATCATCATTGGACTCGGAGACCGTTGGTATGGTTAGGAGTGGACACGCCTTCCGAGTCGGCCTTATGTACTTTTTCTGGAAAAATGCATGGGAAAATCCCATAGGGCAAAATTCCACTTAGGGTTAGGGTTAGCTCTCCATGAATCCGCAGAGCAAAACGGACATCGCCATTGGACTCGGAGACCGTCGGTATGGTTAGGAGTGGACACGCCTTCCTAGTCGGCCTTATGTACTTTTTCTGGAAAAATGCATGGGAAAATCCCATAGGGCAAAATTCCACTTACGGTTAGGGTTAGCTCTCCATGAATCCGCAGAGCAAAAGGGACATCGCCATTGGACTCGGAGACCGTCGGTATGGTTAGGAGGGGACACGCCTTGCGAGTCGGACTTATGTACATTCCCTAGCAAAATGCATGGGAAATTCCCATAGGGCAAAATTCCACTTAGGGTTAGGGTTAGCTCTCCATGAATCCGCAGAGCAAAACGGACATCGCCATTGGACTCGGAGACCATCGGTATGGTTAGGAGTGGACACACCTTCCCAGTCGGCCTTATGTACTCTTCTGGAAAAATGCATGGGAAAATCCCATAGGGCAAAATTCCACTTAGGGTTAGGGTTAGCTCTCCATGAATCCGCAGAGCAAAAGGGACATCGCCATTGGACTCGGAGACCGTCGGTATGGTTAGGAGGGGACACGCCTTGCGAGTCGGACTTATGTACATTCCCTAGCAAAATGCATGGGAAATTCCCATAGGGCAAAATTCCACTTAGGGTTAGGGTTAGCTCTCCATGAATCCGCAGAGCAAAACGGACATCGCCATTGGACTCGGAGACCATCGGTATGGTTAGGAGTGGACACACCTTCCCAGTCGGCCTTATGTACTCTTCTGGAAAAATGCATGGGAAAATCCCATAGGGCAAAATTCCACTTAGGGTTAGGGTTAGCTCTCCATGAATCCGCAGAGCAAAACGGACATCGCCATTGGACTCGGGGCCCATCGGTATGGTGAGGAGGGGACACGCCTTGCGAGTCGGACTTATGTACATTACCTGGCAAAATGCATGGGAAAATCCCATAGGGCAAAATTCCACTTAGGGTTAGGATTAGCTCTCCATGACTCCGCAGAGCAATACGGACATCGCCATTGGACTCGGAGCCCGTCACTATGGTTAGGAGGGGACACGCTTTGCGAGTCGGACTTATGTACTTTTTCTGGAAAAATGCATGGGAAAATCCCATAGGGCAAAATTCCACTTAGGGTTAGGGTTAGCTCTCCATGAATCCGCAGAGCAAAACGGACATCGCCATTGGACTCGGAGACCGTTGGTATGGTTAGGAGTGGACACGCCTTCCTAGTCGGCCTTATGTACTTTTTCTGGAAAAATGCATGGGAAAATCCCATAGGGCAAAATTCCACTTAGGGTTAGGGTTAGGTCTCCATGAATCCGCAGAGCAAAACGGACATCGCCATTGGACTCGGAGCCCGTCGGTATGGTTAGGAGGGGACAAACCTTGCGAGTCGGACTTATATAAATTCCCTTGCAAAATGCATAGGAAAATCCCATAGGGCAAAATTCCACTTAGGGTTAGGGTTAGCACTCCATGAATCCGCAGAGCAAAACGGACATCGCCATTGGACTCGGAGACCGTCGGTATGGTTAGGAGTGGACACGCCTTCCGAGTCGGCCTTATGTACTTTTTCTGGAAAAATGCATGGCAAAATCCCATAGGGCAAAATTCCACTTAGGGTTAGGGTTAGCTCTCCATGAATCTGCAGAGCAAAACGGACATCGCCATCGGACTCGGAGACCGTCGGTATGGTTAGGAGTGGACACGCCTTCCGAGTCGGCCTTATGTACTTTTTCTGGAAAAATGCATGGCAAAATCCCATAGGGCAAAATTCCACTTAGGGTTAGGGTTAGCTCTCCATGAATACGGAGAGCAAAATGGATATCGCCATTGGACTCGGAGCCCATCGGTATGGTTAGGAGGGGGCAACCCGTTCTGAGTCGGCCTTATGTACATTCCCTGGCAAAATGCATGGGAAAATCCCATAGGGCAAAATTCCACTTAGGGTTAGGGTTAGCTCTCCATGAATCCGCAGAGCAAAACGGACATCGCCATTGGACTCGGAGCCCGTCACTATGGTTAGGAGGGGACACGCTTTGCGAGTCGGACTTATGTACTTTTTCTGGAAAAATGCATGGGAAAATCCCATAGGGCAAAATTCCACTTAGGGTTAGGGTTAGCTCTCCATGAATCCGCAGAGCAAAACGGACATCGCCATTGGACTCGGAGACCATCGGTATGGTTAGGAGTGGACACACCTTCCCAGTCGGCCTTATGTACTCTTCTGGAAAAATGCATGGGAAAATCCCATAGGGCAAAATTCCACTTAGGGTTAGGGTTAGGTCTCCATGAATCCGCAGAGCAAAACGGACATCGCCATTGGACTCGGGGCCCATCGGTATGGTGAGGAGGGGACACGCCTTGCGAGTCGGACTTATGTACATTACCTGGCAAAATGCATGGGAAAATCCCATAGGGCAAAATTCCACTTAGGGTTAGGATTAGCTCTCCATGACTCCGCAGAGCAATACGGACATCGCCATTGGACTCTGAGCCCGTCACTATGGTTAGGAGGGGACACGCTTTGCGAGTCGGACTTATGTACTTTTTCTGGAAAAATGCATGGGAAAATCCCATAGGGCAAAATTCCACTTAGGGTTAGGGTTAGCTCTCCATGACTCCGCAGAGCAATACGGACATCGCCATTGGACTCGGAGCCCGTCACTATGGTTAGGAGGGGACACGCTTTGCGAGTCGGCCTTATGTACTTTTTCTGGAAAAATGCATGGGAAAATCCCATAGGGCAAAATTCCACTTAGGGTTAGGGTTAGCTCTACATGAATCCGTAGAACAAAACGGACATCGCCATTAGACTCGGAGACCGTCGGTATGGTTAGGAGTGGACACACCTTCCGAGTCGGCCTTATGTACTTTTTCTGGAAAAATGCATGGGAAAATCCCATAGGGCAAAATTCCACTTAGGGTTAGGGTTAGCTCTCCATGAATCCGCAGAGCAAAACGGACATCGCCATTGGACTCGGAGACCGTCGGTATGGTTAGGAGTGGACACGCCTTCCGAGTAGGCCTTATGTACTTTTTCTGGAAAAATGCATGGGAAAATCCCATAGGGCAAAATTCCATTTAGGATTAGGGTTAGCTCTACATGAATCCGCAGAACAAAACGGACATCGCCATTGGACTCTGAGCCCATCGGTATGGTTAGGAGGGGACACGCTTTGCGAGTCGGACTTATGTACATTCCCTGGCAAAATGCATGGGAAAATCCTATAGGGCAAAATTCCACTTAGGGTTAGGGTTAGCTCTCCATGAATCCGCAGAGCAAAACGGACATCGCCATTGGACTCAGAGACCGTCGGTATGGTTTTTATTTATTTATTTATTTATTTAAATTTATATCCCGCCCTTCTCCACGAAGGACCCAGGGCGGCGCACAGGAAAATTTAAAAACATACAAAATACAATAAATATAATTTAAAAAACTATTAAATAACCTATCCTGCGCTAAAACCAAATTTTAAAAACCAAATTTAAAACTACCTAAAAGTCCCCATGGGAGGTTAGGCTCTCCATGAATCCCCAGAGCAAAACGGACATCGCCATTGGACTCGGAGCCCGTCGGTATGGTTAGGAGTGGACACGCCTTCCGAGTCGGCCATATGTACTTTTCCTGGCAAAATGCATGGGAAAATCCCATAGGGCAAAATTCCACTTAGGGTTAGGGTTAGCTCTCCATGAATCCGCATAGCAAAACGGACATCGCCATTGGACTCGGAGACCGTCGGTATGGTTAGGAGTGGACACGCCTTCCGAGTCTGCCTTATGTACTTTTTCTGGAAAAATGCATGGGAAAATCCCATAGGGCAAAATTCCACTTAGGGTTAGGGTTAGCTCTCCGTGAATCCGCAGAGCAAAACGGACATCGCCATTGGACTCGGAGACCGTCGGTATGGTTAGGAGTGGACACGCCTTCCGAGTCAGCCTTATGTACTTTTTCTGGAAAAATGCATGGGAAAATCCCATAGGGCAAAATTCCACTTAGGGTTAGGGTTAGCTCTCCATGAATCCGCAGAGCAAAACGGACATCGCCATTGGACTCGGAGCCCATCGGTATGGTTAGGAGGGGACACACCTTGCGAGTCGGACTTATATAAATTCCCTGGCAAAATGCATAGGAAAATCCCATAGGGCAAAATTCCACTTAGGGTTAGGGTTAGCTCTCAATGAATCCGCAGAGGAAAACGGACATCGCCATTGGACTCGGAGCCCTTCGGTATGGTTAGGAGGGGACACGCTTTGCGAATCGGCCTTATGTACTTTTTCTGGAAAAATGCATGGGAAAATCCCATAGGGCAAAATTCCACTTAGGGTTAGGGTTAGCTCTGCATGAATCCGCAGAGCAAAACGGACATCGCCATTGGACTCGGAGACCGTCGGTATGGTTAGGAGGGGACACGCCTTGCGAGTCGGACTTATGTACATTCCCTAGCAAAATGCATGGGAAATTCCCATAGGGCAAAATTCCACTTAGGGTTAGGGTTAGCTCTCCATGAATCCGCAGAGCAAAACGGACATCGCCATTGGACTCGGAGACCATCGGTATGGTTAGGAGTGGACACACCTTCCCAGTCGGCCTTATGTACTCTTCTGGAAAAATGCATGGGAAAATCCCATAGGGCAAAATTCCACTTAGGGTTAGGGTTAGCTCTGCATGAATCCGCAGAGCAAAACGGACATCGCCATTGGACTCGGGGCCCATCGGTATGGTGAGGAGGGGACACGCCTTGCGAGTCGGACTTATGTACATTACCTGGCAAAATGCATGGGAAAATCCCATAGGGCAAAATTCCACTTAGGGTTAGGGTTAGCTCTCCATGAATCCGCAGAGCAAAACGGATATCGCCATTGGACTTGGAGGCCGTCGGTATGGTTAGGAGGGGACACGCCTTGCGAGTCGGACTTATGTACATTCACTGGCAAAATGAATGGGAAAATCCCATAGGGCAAAATTCCACTTAGGGTTAGGGTTAGCTCTCCATGAATCCGCAGAGCAAAACGGACATCGCCATTGGACTCGGAGACCGTCGGTATGGTTAGGAGTGGACACGCCTTCCGAGTCGGCCTTATGTACTTTTTCTGGAAAAATGCATGGGAAAATCCCATAGGGCAAAATTCCACTTAGGGTTAGGGTTAGCTCTCCATGAATACGGAGAGCAAAATGGATATCGCCATTGGACTCGGAGCCCATCGGTATGGTTAGGAGGGGGCAACCCTTCTGAGTCGGCCTTATGTACATTCCCTGGCAAAATGCATGGGAAAATCCCATAGGGCAAAATTCCACTTAGGGTTAGGGTTAGCTCTCCATGAATCTGCAGAGCAAAACGGCCATCGCCATTGGACTCGGAGACCGTCGGTATGGTTAGGAGGGGACACGCCTTGCGAGTCGGCCTTATGTACTTTTCCTGGGAAAATGAATGGGAAAATCCCATAGGGCAAAATTCCACTTAGGGTTAGGGTTAGCTCTCCATGAATCCGCATAGCAAAACGGACATCGCCATTGGACTCGGAGACCGTCGGTATGGTTAGGAGTGGACACGCCTTCCGAGTCTGCCTTATGTACTTTTTCTGGAAAAATGCATGGGAAAATCCCATAGGGCAAAATTCCACTTAGGGTTAGGGTTAGCTCTCCATGAATCCGCAGAGCAAAACGGACATCGCCATTGGACTCAGAGACCGTCGGTATGGTTAGGAGTGGACACGCCTTCCGAGTCAGCCTTATGTACTTTTTCTGGAAAAATGCATGGGAAAATCCCATAGGGCAAAATTCCACTTAGGGTTAGGGTTAGCTCTCCATGAATCCGCAGAGCAAAACGGACATCGCCATTGGACTCGGAGCCCATCGGTATGGTTAGGAGGGGACACACCTTGCGAGTCGGACTTATATAAATTCCCTGGCAAAATGCATAGGAAAATCCCATAGGGCAAAATTCCACTTAGGGTTAGGGTTAGCTCTCAATGAATCCGCAGAGGAAAACGGACATCGCCATTGGACTCGGAGCCCTTCGGTATGGTTAGGAGGGGACACGCTTTGCGAATCGGCCTTATGTACTTTTTCTGGAAAAATGCATGGGAAAATCCCATAGGGCAAAATTCCACTTAGGGTTAGGGTTAGCTCTGCATGAATCCGCAGAGCAAAACGGACATCGCCATTGGACTCGGGGCCCATCGGTATGGTGAGGAGGGGACACGCCTTGCGAGTCGGACTTATGTACATTACCTGGCAAAATGCATGGGAAAATCCCATAGGGCAAAATTCCACTTAGGGTTAGGGTTAGCTCTCCATGAATCCGCAGAGCAAAACGGATATCGCCATTGGACTCGGAGGCCGTCGGTATGGTTAGGAGGGGACACGCCTTGCGAGTCGGACTTATGTACATTCACTGGCAAAATGAATGGGAAAATCCCATAGGGCAAAATTCCACTTAGGGTTAGGGTTAGCTCTCCATGAATCCGCAGAGCAAAACTGACATCGCCATTGGACTCGGAGACCGTCGGTATGGTTAGGAGTGGACACGCCTTCCGAGTCGGCCTTATGTACTTTTTCTGGAAAAATGCATGGGAAAATCCCATAGGGCAAAATTCCACTTAGGGTTAGGGTTAGCTCTCCATGAATACGGAGAGCAAAATGGATATCGCCATTGGACTCGGAGCCCATCGGTATGGTTAGGAGGGGGCAACCCTTCTGAGTCGGCCTTATGTACATTCCCTGGCAAAATGCATGGGAAAATCCCGTAGGGCAAAATTCCACTTAGGGTTAGGGTTAGCTCTCCATGAATCTGCAGAGCAAAACGGCCATCGCCATTGGACTCGGAGACCGTCGGTATGGTTAGGAGGGGACACGCCTTGCGAGTCGGCCTTATGTACTTTTCCTGGGAAAATGAATGGGAAAATCCCATAGGGCAAAATTCCACTTAAGGTTAGGATTAGCTCTCCATGACTCCGCAGAGCAAAACGGACATCGCCATTGGACTCGGAGCACGTCACTATGGTTAGGAGGGGACACGCTTTGCGAGTCGGACTTATGTACACTCCCTGGCAAAATGCATGGGAAAATCCTATAGGGCAAAATTCCACTTAGGGTTAGGGTTAGCTCTCCATGAATCCGCAGAGCAAAACGGACATCGTCATTGGACTCGGAGACCGTTGGTATGGTTAGGAGTGGACACGCCTTCCGAGTCGGCCTTATGTACTTTTTCTGGAAAAATGCATGGGAAAATCCCATAGGGCAAAATTCCACTTAGGGTTAGGGTTAGCTCTCCATGAATCCGCAGAGCAAAACGAACATCGCCATTGGACTCGGAGACCGTCGGTATGGTTAGGAGTGGACACGCCTTCCTAGTCGGCCTTATGTACTTTTTCTGGAAAAATGCATGGGAAAATCCCATAGGGCAAAATTCCACTTACGGTTAGGGTTAGCTCTCCATGAATCCGCAGAGCAAAACGGACATCGCCATTGGACTCGGAGACCGTTGGTATGGTTAGGAGTGGACACGCCTTCCTAGTCGGCCTTATGTACTTTTTCTGGAAAAATGCATGGGAAAATCCCATAGGGCAAAATTCCACTTAGGGTTAGGGTTAGGTCTCCATGAATCCGCAGAGCAAAACGGACATCGCCATTGGACTCGGAGCCCGTCGGTATGGTTAGGAGGGGACAAACCTTGCGAGTCGGACTTATATAAATTCCCTGGCAAAATGCATAGGAAAATCCCATAGGGCAAAATTCCACTTAGGGTTAGGGTTAGCACTCCATGAATCCGCAGAGCAAAACGGACATCGCCATTGGACTCGGAGACCGTCGGTATGGTTAGGAGTGGACACGCCTTCCGAGTCGGCCTTATGTACTTTTTCTGGAAAAATGCATGGCAAAATCCCATAGGGCAAAATTCCACTTAGGGTTAGGGTTAGCTCTCCATGAATCTGCAGAGCAAAACGGACATCGCCATCGGACTCGGAGACCGTCGGTATGGTTAGGAGTGGACACGCCTTCCGAGTCGGCCTTATGTACTTTTTCTGGAAAAATGCATGGCAAAATCCCATAGGGCAAAATTCCACTTAGGGTTAGGGTTAGCTCTCCATGAATACAGAGAGCAAAATGGATATCGCCATTGGACTCGGAGCCCATCGGTATGGTTAGGAGGGGGCAACCCGTTCTGAGTCGGCCTTATGTACATTCCCTGGCAAAATGCATGGGAAAATCCCATAGGGCAAAATTCCACTTAGGGTTAGGGTTAGCTCTACATGAATCCGCAGAACAAAACGGACATCGCCATTAGACTCGGAGACCGTCGGTATGGTTAGGAGTGGACACACCTTCCGAGTCGGCCTTATGTACTTTTTCTGGAAAAATGCATGGGAAAATCCCATAGGGCAAAATTCCACTTAGGGTTAGGGTTAGCTCTCCATGAATCCGCAGAGCAAAACGGACATCGCCATTGGACTCGGAGACCGTCGGTATGGTTAGGAGTGGACACGCCTTCCGAGTAGGCCTTATGTACTTTTTCTGGAAAAATGCATGGGAAAATCCCATAGGGCAAAATTCCATTTAGGATTAGGGTTAGCTCTACATGAATCCGCAGAACAAAACGGACATCGCCATTGGACTCTGAGCCCATCGGTATGGTTAGGAGGGGACACGCTTTGCGAGTCGGACTTATGTACATTCCCTGGCAAAATGCATGGGAAAATCCTATAGGGCAAAATTCCACTTAGGGTTAGGGTTAGCTCTCCATGAATCCGCAGAGCAAAACGGACATCGCCATTGGACTCAGAGACCGTCGGTATGGTTTTTATTTATTTATTTATTTATTTAAATTTATATCCCGCCCTTCTCCACGAAGGACCCAGGGCGGCGCACAGGAAAATTTAAAAACATACAAAATACAATAAATATAATTTAAAAAACTATTAAATAACCTATCCTGCGCTAAAACCAAATTTTAAAAACCCAATTTAAAACTACCTAAAAGTCCCCATGGGAGGTTAGGCTCTCCATGAATCCCCAGAGCAAAACGGACATCGCCATTGGACTCGGAGCCCGTCGGTATGGTTAGGAGTGGACACGCCTTCCGAGTCGGCCATATGTACTTTTTCTGGCAAAATGCATGGGAAAATCCCATAGGGCAAAATTCCACTTAGGGTTAGGGTTAGCTCTCCATGAATCCGCATAGCAAAACGGACATCGCCATTGGACTCGGAGACCGTCGGTATGGTTAGGAGTGGACACGCCTTCCGAGTCTGCCTTATGTACTTTTTCTGGAAAAATGCATGGGAAAATCCCATAGGGCAAAATTCCACTTAGGGTTAGGGTTAGCTCTCCATGAATCCGCAGAGCAAAACGGACATCGCCATTGGACTCGGAGACCGTCGGTATGGTTAGGAGTGGACACGCCTTCCGAGTCAGCCTTATGTACTTTTTCTGGAAAAATGCATGGGAAAATCCCATAGGGCAAAATTCCACTTAGGGTTAGGGTTAGCTCTCCATGAATCCGCAGAGCAAAACGGACATCGCCATTGGACTCGGAGCCCATCGGTATGGTTAGGAGGGGACACACCTTGCGAGTCGGACTTATATAAATTCCCTGGCAAAATGCATAGGAAAATCCCATAGGGCAAAATTCCACTTAGGGTTAGGGTTAGCTCTCAATGAATCCGCAGAGGAAAACGGACATCGCCATTGGACTCGGAGCCCTTCGTTATGGTTAGGAGTGGACACACCTTCCCAGTCGGCCTTATGTACTCTTCTGGAAAAATGCATGGGAAAATCCCATAGGGCAAAATTCCACTTAGGGTTAGGGTTAGCTCTGCATGAATCCGCAGAGCAAAACGGACATCGCCATTGGACTCGGAGACCGTCGGTATGGTTAGGAGGGGACACGCCTTGCGAGTCGGACTTATGTACATTCCCTAGCAAAATGCATGGGAAATTCCCATAGGGCAAAATTCCACTTAGGGTTAGGGTTAGCTCTCCATGAATCCGCAGAGCAAAACGGACATCGTCATTGGACTCTGAGACCATCGGTATGGTTAGGAGTGGACACACCTTCCCAGTCGGCCTTATGTACTCTTCTGGAAAAATGCATGGGAAAATCCCATAGGGCAAAATTCCACTTAGGGTTAGGGTTAGCTCTGCATGAATCCGCAGAGCAAAACGGACATCGCCATTGGACTCGGGGCCCATCGGTATGGTGAGGAGGGGACACGCCTTGCGAGTCGGACTTATGTACTTTTCCTGGCAAAATGCATGGGAAAATCCCATAGGGCAAAATTCCACTTAGGGTTAGGGTTAGCCCTCCATGAATCCGCATAGCAAAACGGACATCGCCATTGGACTCGGAGACCGTCGGTATGGTTAGGAGTGGACACGCCTTCCGAGTCTGCCTTATGTACTTTTTCTGGAAAAATGCATGGGAAAATCCCATAGGGCAAAATTCCACTTAGGGTTAGGGTTAGCTCTCCATGAATCCGCAGAGCAAAACGGACATCGCCATTGGACTCGGAGACCGTCGGTATGGTTAGGAGTGGACACGCCTTCCGAGTCAGCCTTATGTACTTTTTCTGGAAAAATGCATGGGAAAATCCCATAGGGCAAAATTCCACTTAGGGTTAGGGTTAGCTCTCCATGAATCCGCAGAGCAAAACGGACATCGCCATTGGACTCGGAGCCCATCGGTATGGTTAGGAGGGGACACACCTTGCGAGTCGGACTTATATAAATTCCCTGGCAAAATGCATAGGAAAATCCCATAGGGCAAAATTCCACTTAGGGTTAGGGTTAGCTCTCAATGAATCCACAGAGGAAAACGGACATCGCCATTGGACTCGGAGCCCTTCGTTATGGTTAGGAGTGGACACACCTTCCCAGTCGGCCTTATGTACTCTTCTGGAAAAATGCATGGGAAAATCCCATAGGGCAAAATTCCACTTAGGGTTAGGGTTAGCTCTGCATGAATCCGCAGAGCAAAACGGACATCGCCATTGGACTCGGAGACCGTCGGTATGGTTAGGAGGGGACACGCCTTGCGAGTCGGACTTATGTACATTCCCTAGCAAAATGCATGGGAAATTCCCATAGGGCAAAATTCCACTTAGGGTTAGGTTTAGCTCTCCATGAATCCGCAGAGCAAAACGGACATCGCCATTGGACTCGGAGACCATCGGTATGGTTAGGAGTGGACACACCTTCCCAGTCGGCCTTATGTACTCTTCTGGAAAAATGCATGGGAAAATCCCATAGGGCAAAATTCCACTTAGGGTTAGGGTTAGCTCTGCATGAATCCGCAGAGCAAAACGGACATCGCCATTGGACTCGGGGCCCATCGGTATGGTGAGGAGGGGACACGCCTTGCGAGTCGGACTTATGTACATTACCTGGCAAAATGCATGGGAAAATCCCATAGGGCAAAATTCCACTTAGGGTTAGGGTTAGCTCTCCATGAATCCGCAGAGCAAAACGGATATCGCCATTGGACTCGGAGGCCGTCGGTATGGTTAGGAGGGGACACGCCTTGCGAGTCGGACTTATGTACATTCACTGGCAAAATGCATGGGAAAATCCCATAGGGCAAAATTCCACTTAGGGTTAGGGTTAGCTCTCCATGAATCCGCAGAGCAAAACGGACATCGCCATTGGACTCGGAGACCGTCGGTATGGTTAGGAGTGGACACGCCTTCCGAGTCGGCCTTATGTACTTTTTCTGGAAAAATGCATGGGAAAATCCCATAGGGCAAAATTCCACTTAGGGTTAGGGTTAGCTCTCCATGAATACGGAGAGCAAAATGGATATCGCCATTGGACTCGGAGCCCATCGGTATGGTTAGGAGGGGGCAACCCTTCTGAGTCGGCCTTATGTACATTCCCTGGCAAAATGCATGGGAAAATCCCATAGGGCAAAATTCCACTTAGGGTTAGGGTTAGCTCTCCATGAATCTGCAGAGCAAAACGGCCATCGCCATTGGACTCGGAGACCGTCGGTATGGTTAGGAGGGGACACGCCTTGCGAGTCGGCCTTATGTACTTTTCCTGGGAAAATGAATGGGAAAATCCCATAGGGCAAAATTCCACTTAGGGTTAGGGTTAGCTGTCCATGAATCCGCAGAGCAAAACGGACATCGCCATTAGACTCGGAGACCGTCGGTATGGTTAGGAGTGGACACACCTTCCGAGTCGGCCTTATGTACTTTTTCTGGAAAAATGCATGGGAAAATCCCATAGGGCAAAATTCCACTTAGGGTTAGGGTTAGCTCTCCATGAATCCACAGAGCAAAACGGACATCGCCATTGGACTAGGAGACCGTCGGTATGGTTAGGAGTG
This sequence comes from Rhabdophis nuchalis, assembly GCA_039707465.1. NCBI lineage: Eukaryota > Metazoa > Chordata > Lepidosauria > Squamata > Natricidae > Rhabdophis > Rhabdophis nuchalis. The sequence continues at coordinate 154,021,281 of CM077643.1, read as the reverse complement.
GACACACCTTCCGAGTCGGCCTTATGTACTTTTTCTGGAAAAATGCATGGGAAAATCCCATAGGGCAAAATTCCACTTAGGGTTAGGGTTAGCTCTCCATGAATCCGCAGAGCGAAACGGACATCGCCATTGGACTCGGAGACCGTCGGTATGGTTAGGAGTGGACACGCCTTCCGAGTAGGCCTTATGTACTTTTTCTGGAAAAATGCATGGGAAAATCATATAGGGCAAAATTCCATTTAGGATTAGGGTTAGCTCTACATGAATCCGCAGAACAAAACGGACATCGCCATTGGACTCTGAGCCCATCGGTATGGTTAGGAGGGGACACGCTTTGCGAGTCGGACTTATGTACATTCCCTGGCAAAATGCATGGGAAAATCCTATAGGGCAAAATTCCACTTAGGGTTAGGGTTAGCTCTCCATGAATCCGCGGAGCAAAACGGACATCGCCATTGGACTCGGAGACCGTCGGTATGGTTAGGAGTGGACACGCCTTCCGAGTCTGCCTTATGTACTTTTTCTGGAAAAATGCATGGGAAAATCCCATAGGGCAAAATTCCACTTAGGGTTAGGGTTAGCTCTCCATGAATCCGCAGAGCAAAACGGACATCGCCATTGGACTCGGAGACCGTCGGTATGGTTAGGAGTGGACACGCCTTCCGAGTCAGCCTTATGTACTTTTTCTGGAAAAATGCATGGGAAAATCCCATAGGGCAAAATTCCACTTAGGGTTAGGGTTAGCTCTCCATGAATCCGCAGAGCAAAACGGACATCGCCATTGGACTCGGAGCCCGTCGGTATGGTTAGGAGGGGACACACCTTGCGAGTCGGACTTATATAAATTCCCTGGCAAAATGCATGGGAAAATCCCATAAGGCAAAATTCGACTTAGGGTTAGGGTTAGCTCTCCATGAATCCCCAGAGCAAAACGGACATCGCCATTGGACTCAGAGCCCGTCACTATGGTTAGGAGGGGACACGCTTTGCGAGTCGGACTTATGTACATTCCCTGGCAAAATGCATGGGAAAATCCTATAGGGCAAAATTCCACTTAGGGTTAGGGTTAGCTCTCCATGAATCCGCAGAGCAAAACGGCCATCGCCATTGGACTCGGAGACCGTCGGTATGGTTCGGACTGGAGACGCCTTCCGAGTCGGCCTTATGTACTTTTTCTGGAAAAATGCATGGGAAAATCCCATAGGGCAAAATTCCACTTAGGGTTAGGGTTAGCTCTGCATGAATCCGCAGAGCAAAACGGACATCGCCATTGGACTAGGAGACCGTCGGTATGGTTAGGAGTGGACACACCTTCCGAGTCGGCCTTATGTACTTTTTCTGGAAAAATGCATGGGAAAATCCCATAGGGCAAAATTCCACTTAGGGTTAGGGTTAGCTCTCCATGAATCCGCAGAGCGAAACGGACATCGCCATTGGACTCGGAGACCGTCGGTATGGTTAGGAGTGGACACGCCTTCCGAGTAGGCCTTATGTACTTTTTCTGGAAAAATGCATGGGAAAATCATATAGGGCAAAATTCCATTTAGGATTAGGGTTAGCTCTACATGAATCCGCAGAACAAAACGGACATCGCCATTGGACTCTGAGCCCATCGGTATGGTTAGGAGGGGACACGCTTTGCGAGTCGGACTTATGTACATTCCCTGGCAAAATGCATGGGAAAATCCTATAGGGCAAAATTCCACTTAGGGTTAGGGTTAGCTCTCCATGAATCCGCAGAGCAAAACGGACATCGCCATTGGACTCAGAGACCGTCGGTATGGTTAGGAGGGGACACGCCTTGCGAGTCGGCCTTATGTACTTTTCCTGGGAAAATGAATGGTAAAATCCCATAGGGCAAAATTCCACATAGGGTTAGGGTTAGCTCTCCATGAACCCCAGAGCAAAACGGACATCGCCATTGGACTCGGAGCCCGTCGGTATGGTTAGGAGTGGACACGCCTTTCGAGTCGGCCATATGTACTTTTCCTGGCAAAATGCATGGGAAAATCCCATAGGGCAAAATTCCACTTAGGGTTAGGGTTAGCTCTCCATGAATCCGCATAGCAAAACGGACATCGCCATTGGACTCGGAGACCGTCGGTATGGTTAGGAGTGGACACGCCTTCCGAGTCTGCCTTATGTACTTTTTCTGGAAAAATGCATGGGAAAATCCCATAGGGCAAAATTCCACTTAGGGTTAGGGTTAGCTCTCCATGAATCCGCAGAGCAAAACGGACATCGCCATTGGACTCGGAGACCGTCGGTATGGTTAGGAGTGGACACGCCTTCCGAGTCAGCCTTATGTACTTTTTCTGGAAAAATGCATGGGAAAATCCCATAGGGCAAAATTCCACTTAGGGTTAGGGTTAGCTCTCCATGAATCCGCAGAGCAAAACGGACATCGCCATTGGACTCGGAGCCCGTCGGTATGGTTAGGAGGGGACACACCTTGCGAGTCGGACTTATATAAATTCCCTGGCAAAATGCATGGGAAAATCCCATAAGGCAAAATTCGACTTAGGGTTAGGGTTAGCTCTCCATGAATCCCCAGAGCAAAACGGACATCGCCATTGGACTCAGAGCCCGTCACTATGGTTAGGAGGGGACACGCTTTGCGAGTCGGACTTATGTACATTCCCTGGCAAAATGCATGGGAAAATCCTATAGGGCAAAATTCCACTTAGGGTTAGGGTTAGCTCTCCATGAATCCGCAGAGCAAAACGGCCATCGCCATTGGACTCGGAGACCGTCGGTATGGTTCGGACTGGAGACGCCTTCCGAGTCGGCCTTATGTACTTTTTCTGGAAAAATGCATGGGAAAATCCCATAGGGCAAAATTCCACTTAGGGTTAGGGTTAGCTCTGCATGAATCCGCAGAGCAAAACGGACATCGCCATTCGACTCGGGGCCCATCGGTATGGTGAGGAGGGGACACGCCTTGCGAGTCGGACTTATGTACATTACCTGGCAAAATGCATGGGAAAATCCCATAGGGCAAAATTCCACTTAGGGTTAGGGTTAGCTCTCCATGAATCTGCAGAGCAAAACGGACATCGCCATCGGACTCGGAGACCGTCGGTATGGTTAGGAGTGGACACGCCTTCCGAGTCGGCCTTATGTACTTTTTCTGGAAAAATGCATGGCAAAATCCCATAGGGCAAAGTTCCACTTAGGGTTAGGGTTAGCTCTCCATGAATACGGAGAGCAAAATGGATATCGCCATTGGACTCGGAGCCCATCGGTATGGTTAGGAGGGGGCAACCCGTTCTGAGTCGGCCTTATGTACATTCCCTGGCAAAATGCATGGGAAAATCCCATATGGCAAAATTCCACTTAGGGTTAGGGTTAGCTCTACATAAATCCGCAGAACAAAACGGACATCGCCATTAGACTCGGAGACCGTCGGTATGGTTAGGAGTGGACACACCTTCCGAGTCGGCCTTATGTACTTTTTCTGGAAAAATGCATGGGAAAATCCCATAGGGCAAAATTCCACTTAGGGTTAGGGTTAGCTCTCCATGAATCCGCAGAGCAAAACGGACATCGCCATTGGACTCGGAGACCGTCGGTATGGTTAGGAGTGGACACGCCTTCCGAGTAGGCCTTATGTACTTTTTCTGGAAAAATGCATGGGAAAATCCCATAGGGCAAAATTCCATTTAGGATTAGGGTTAGCTCTACATGAATCCGCAGAACAAAACGGACATCGCCATTGGACTCTGAGCCCATCGGTATGGTTAGGAGGGGACACGCTTTGCGAGTCGGACTTATGTACATTCCCTGGCAAAATGCATGGGAAAATCCTATAGGGCAAAATTCCACTTAGGGTTAGGGTTAGCTCTCCATGAATCCGCAGAGCAAAACGGACATCGCCATTGGACTCAGAGACCGTCGGTATGGTTTTTATTTATTTATTTATTTATTTAAATTTATATCCCGCCCTTCTCCACGAAGGACCCAGGGCGGCGCACAGGAAAATTTAAAAACATACAAAATACAATAAATATAATTTAAAAAACTATTAAATAACCTATCCTGCGCTAAAACCAAATTTTAAAAACCCAATTTAAAACTACCTAAAAGTCCCCATGGGAGGTTAGTCTCTCCATGAATCCCCAGAGCAAAACGGACATCGCCATTGGACTCGGAGCCCGTCGGTATGGTTAGGAGTGGACACGCCTTCCGAGTCGGCCATATGTACTTTTCCTGGCAAAATGCATGGGAAAATCCTATAGGGCAAAATTCCACTTAGGGTTAGGGTTAGCTCTCCATGAATCCGCATAGCAAAACGGACATCGCCATTGGACTCGGAGACCGTCGGTATGGTTAGGAGTGGACACGCCTTCCGAGTCTGCCTTATGTACTTTTTCTGGAAAAATGCATGGGAAAATCCCATAGGGCAAAATTCCACTTAGGGTTAGGGTTAGCTCTCCATGAATCCGCAGAGCAAAACGGACATCGCCATTGGACTCGGAGACCGTCGGTATGGTTAGGAGTGGACACGCCTTCCGAGTCAGCCTTATGTACTTTTTCTGGAAAAATGCATGGGAAAATCCCATAGGGCAAAATTCCACTTAGGGTTAGGGTTAGCTCTCCATGAATCCGCAGAGCAAAACGGACATCGCCATTGGACTCGGAGCCCATCGGTATGGTTAGGAGGGGACACACCTTGCGAGTCGGACTTATATAAATTCCCTGGCAAAATGCATAGGAAAATCCCATAGGGCAAAATTCCACTTAGGGTTAGGGTTAGCTCTCAATGAATCCGCAGAGGAAAACGGACATCGCCATTGGACTCGGAGCCCTTCATTATGGTTAGGAGTGGACACACCTTCCCAGTCGGCCTTATGTACTCTTCTGGAAAAATGCATGGGAAAATCCCATAGGGCAAAATTCCACTTAGGGTTAGGGTTAGCTCTGCATGAATCCGCAGAGCAAAACGGACATCGCCATTGGACTCGGAGACCGTCGGTATGGTTAGGAGGGGACACGCCTTGCGAGTCGGACTTATGTACATTCCCTAGCAAAATGCATGGGAAATTCCCATAGGGCAAAATTCCACTTAGGGTTAGGGTTAGCTCTCCATGAATCCGCAGAGCAAAACGGACATCGCCATTGGACTCGGAGACCATCGGTATGGTTAGGAGTGGACACACCTTCCCAGTCGGCCTTATGTACTCTTCTGGAAAAATGCATGGGAAAATCCCATAGGGCAAAATTCCACTTAGGGTTAGGGTTAGCTCTGCATGAATCCGCAGAGCAAAACGGACATCGCCATTGGACTCGGGGCCCATCGGTATGGTGAGGAGGGGACACGCCTTGCGAGTCGGACTTATGTACATTACCTGGCAAAATGCATGGGAAAATCCCATAGGGCAAAATTCCACTTAGGGTTAGGGTTAGCTCTCCATGAATCCGCAGAGCAAAACGGATATCGCCATTGGACTCGGAGGCCGTCGGTATGGTTAGGAGGGGACACGCCTTGCGAGTCGGACTTATGTACATTCACTGGCAAAATGCATGGGAAAATCCCATAGGGCAAAATTCCACTTAGGGTTAGGGTTAGCTCTCCATGAATCCGCAGAGCAAAACGGACATCGCCATTGGACTCGGAGACCGTCGGTATGGTTAGGAGTGGACACGCCTTCCGAGTCGGCCTTATGTACTTTTTCTGGAAAAATGCATGGGAAAATCCCATAGGGCAAAATTCCACTTAGGGTTAGGGTTAGCTCTCCATGAATACGGAGAGCAAAATGGATATCGCCATTGGACTCGGAGCCCATCGGTATGGTTAGGAGGGGGCAACCCTTCTGAGTCGGCCTTATGTACATTCCCTGGCAAAATGCATGGGAAAATCCCATAGGGCAAAATTCCACTTAGGGTTAGGGTTAGCTCTCCATGAATCTGCAGAGCAAAACGGCCATCGCCATTGGACTCGGAGACCGTCGGTATGGTTAGGAGGGGACACGCCTTGCGAGTCGGCCTTATGTACTTTTCCTGGGAAAATGAATGGGAAAATCCCATAGGGCAAAATTCCACTTAGGGTTAGGGTTAGCTGTCCATGAATCCGCAGAGCAAAACGGACATCGCCATTAGACTCGGAGACCGTCGGTATGGTTAGGAGTGGACACACCTTCCGAGTCGGCCTTATGTACTTTTTCTGGAAAAATGCATGGGAAAATCCCATAGGGCAAAATTCCACTTAGGGTTAGGGTTAGCTCTCCATGAATCCACAGAGCAAAACGGACATCGCCATTGGACTAGGAGACCGTCGGTATGGTTAGGAGTGGACACACCTTCCGAGTCGGCCTTATGTACTTTTTCTGGAAAAATGCATGGGAAAATCCCATAGGGCAAAATTCCACTTAGGGTTAGGGTTAGCTCTCCATGAATCTGCAGAGCGAAACGGACATCGCCATTGGACTCGGAGACCGTCGGTATGGTTAGGAGTGGACACGCCTTCCGAGTAGGCCTTATGTACTTTTTCTGGAAAAATGCATGGGAAAATCATATAGGGCAAAATTCCATTTAGGATTAGGGTTAGCTCTACATGAATCCGCAGAACAAAACGGACATCGCCATTGGACTCTGAGCCCATCGGTATGGTTAGGAGGGGACACGCTTTGCGAGTCGGACTTATGTACATTCCCTGGCAAAATGCATGGGAAAATCCTATAGGGCAAAATTCCACTTAGGGTTAGGGTTAGCTCTCCATGAATCCGCAGAGCAAAACGGACATCGCCATTGGACTCAGAGACCGTCGGTATGGTTAGGAGGGGACACGCCTTGCGAGTCGGACTTATGTACTTTTCCTGGGAAAATGAATGGGAAAATCCCATAGGGCAAAATTCCACATAGGGTTAGGGTTAGCTCTCCATGAACCCCAGAGCAAAACGGACGTCGCCATTGGACTCGGAGCCCGTCGGTATGGTTAGGAGTGGACACGCCTTTCGAGTCGGCCATATGTACTTTTCCTGGCAAAATGCATGGGAAAATCCCATAGGGCAAAATTCCACTTAGGGTTAGGGTTAGCTCTCCATGAATCCGCATAGCAAAACGGACATCGCCATTGGACTCGGAGACCGTCGGTATGGTTAGGAGTGGACACGCCTTCCGAGTCTGCCTTATGTACTTTTTCTGGAAAAATGCATGGGAAAATCCCATAGGGCAAAATTCCACTTAGGGTTAGGGTTAGCTCTCCATGAATCCGCAGAGCAAAACGGACATCGCCATTGGACTCGGAGACCGTCGGTATGGTTAGGAGTGGACACGCCTTCCGAGTCAGCCTTATGTACTTTTTCTGGAAAAATGCATGGGAAAATCCCATAGGGCAAAATTCCACTTAGGGTTAGGGTTAGCTCTCCATGAATCCGCAGAGCAAAACGGACATCGCCATTGGACTCGGAGCCCGTCGGTATGGTTAGGAGGGGACACACCTTGCGAGTCGGACTTATATAAATTCCCTGGCAAAATGCATGGGAAAATCCCATAGGGCAAAATTCGACTTAGGGTTAGGGTTAGCTCTCCATGAATCCCCAGAGCAAAACGGACATCGCCATTGGACTCAGAGCCCGTCACTATGGTTAGGAGGGGACACGCTTTGCGAGTCGGACTTATGTACATTCCCTGGCAAAATGCATGGGAAAATCCTATAGGGCAAAATTCCACTTAGGGTTAGGGTTAGCTCTCCATGAATCCGCAGAGCAAAACGGCCATCGCCATTGGACTCGGAGACCGTCGGTATGGTTCGGACTGGAGACGCCTTCCGAGTCGGCCTTATGTACTTTTTCTGGAAAAATGCATGGGAAAATCCCATAGGGCAAAATTCCACTTAGGGTTAGGGTTAGCTCTCCATGAATACGGAGAGCAAAATGGATATCGCCATTGGACTCGGAGCCCATCGGTATGGTTAGGAGGGGGCAACCCTTCTGAGTCGGCCTTATGTACATTCCCTGGCAAAATGCATGGGAAAATCCCATAGGGCAAAATTCCACTTAGGGTTAGGGTTAGCTCTCCATGAATCTGCAGAGCAAAACGGCCATCGCCATTGGACTCGGAGACCGTCGGTATGGTTAGGAGGGGACACGCCTTGCGAGTCGGCCTTATGTACTTTTCCTGGGAAAATGAATGGGAAAATCCCATAGGGCAAAATTCCACTTAGGGTTAGGGTTAGCTCTCCATGAATCCGCAGAGCAAAACGGACATCGCCATTGGACTCGGAGACCGTCGGTATGGTTAGGAGTGGACACGCCTTCCGAGTCGGCCTTATGTACTTTTTCTGGAAAAATGCATGGGAAAATCCCATAGGGCAAAATTCCACTTAGGATTAGGGTTAGCTCTCCATGAATCCGCAGAGCAAAACGGACATCGCCATTGGACTCGGGGCCCATCGGTATGGTTAGGAGGGGGCACGTCTTGTGAGTCGGACTTATGTACATTCACTGGCAAAATGCATGGGAAAATCCCATAGGGTAAAATTCCACATAGCGTTAGGGTTAGCTCTCCATGAATCCGCAGAGCAAAACGGACATCGCCATTGGACTCGGAGCCTGTCGGTATGGTTAGGAGGGGACACGCCTTGCGAGTCGGCCTTATGTACTTTTCCTGGGAAAATGAATGGGAAAATCCCATAGGGCAAAATTCCACTTAGGGTTAGGGTTAGCTCTCCATGAATCCGCAGAGCAAAACGGACATCGTCATTGGACTCGGAGACCGTCGGTATGGTTAGGAGTGGACACGCCTTCCGAGTCGGCCTTATGTAATTTTTCTGGAAAAATGCATGGGAAAATTCCATAGGGCAAAATTCCACTTAGGGTTAGGGTTAGCTCTCCATGAATACGGAGAGCAAAATGGATATCGCCATTGGACTCGGAGCCCATCGGTATGGTTAGGAGGGGGCAACCCTTCTGAGTCGGCCTTATGTACATTCCCTGGCAAAATGCATGGGAAAATCCCATAGGGCAAAATTCCACTTAGGGTTAGGGTTAGCTCTCCATGAATCTGCAGAGCAAAACGGACATCGCCATTGGACTCGGAGACCGTCGGTATGGTTAGGAGGGGACACGCCTTGCGAGTCGGCCTTATGTACTTTTCCTGGGAAAATGAATGGGAAAATCCCATAGGGCAAAATTCCACTTAGGGTTAGGGTTAGCTCTCCATGAATCCGCAGAGGAAAACGGACATCGCCATTGGACTCGGAGCCCTTCGGTATGGTTAGGAGGGGACACGCTTTGCGAATCGGCCTTATGTACTTTTTCTGGAAAAATGCATGGGAAAATCCCATAGGGCAAAATTCCACTTAGGGTTAGGGTTAGCTCTGCATGAATCCGCAGAGCAAAACGGACATCGCCATTGGACTCGGAGACCGTCGGTATGGTTAGGAGGGGACACGCCTTGCGAGTCGGACTTATGTACATTCCCTAGCAAAATGCATGGGAAATTCCCATAGGGCAAAATTCCACTTAGGGTTAGGGTTAGCTCTCCCTGAATCCGCAGAGCAGAACGGACATCGCCATTGGACTCGGAGACCATCGGTATGGTTAGGAGTGGACACACCTTCCCAGTCGGCCTTATGTACTCTTCTGGAAAAATGCATGGGAAAATCCCATAGGGCAAAATTCCACTTAGGGTTAGGGTTAGCTCTCCATGAATCCGCAGAGCAAAACGGACATCGCCATTGGACTCGGGGCCCATCGGTATGGTGAGGAGGGGACACGCCTTGCGAGTCGGACTTATGTACATTACCTGGCAAAATGCATGGGAAAATCCCATAGGGCAAAATTCCACTTAGGGTTAGGGTTAGCTCTCCATGAATCCGCAGAGCAAAACGGATATCGCCATTGGACTCGGAGGCCGTCGGTATGGTTAGGAGGGGACACGCCTTGCGAGTCGGACTTATGTACATTCACTGGCAAAATGCATGGGAAAATCCCATAGGGCAAAATTCCACTTAGGGTTAGGGTTAGCACTCCATGAATCCGCAGAGCAAAACGGACATCGCCATTGGACTCGGAGACCGTCGGTATGGTTAGGAGTGGACACGCCTTCCGAATCGGCCTTATGTACTTTTTCTGGAAAAATGCATGGCAAAATCCCATAGGGCAAAATTCCACTTAGGGTTAGGGTTAGCTCTCCATGAATCTGCAGAGCAAAACGGACATCGCCATCGGACTCGGAGACCATCGGTATGGTTAGGAGTGGACACGCCTTCCGAGTCGGCCTTATGTACTTTTTCTGGAAAAATGCATGGGGAAATCCCATAGGGCAAAATTCCACTTAGGGTTAGGGTTAGCTCTCCATGAATACGGAGAGCAAAATGGATATCGCCATTGGACTCGGAGCCCATCGGTATGGTTAGGAGGGGGCAACCCGTTCTGAGTCGGCCTTATGTACATTCCCTGGCAAAATGCATGGGAAAATCCCATAGGGCAAAATTCCACTTAGGGTTAGGGTTAGCTCTCCATGAATACGCAGAGCAAAATGGATATCGCCATTGGACTCTGAGCCCATCGGTATGGTTAGGAGGGCACACGCCTTGCGAATCGGACTTATATAAATTCCCTGGCAAAATGCATGGGAAAATCCCATAGGGCAAAATTGCACTTAGGGTTAGGGTTAGCACTCCATGAATCTGCAGAGCACAACGGACATCGCCATTGGACTCGGAGACCGTCGGTATGGTTAGGAGTGGACACGCCTTCCGAGTCGGCCTTATGTACTTTTTCTGGAAAAATGCATGGCAAAATCCCATAGGGCAAAATTCCACTTAGGGTTAGGGTTAGCTCTCCATGAATCTGCAGAGCAAAACGGACATCGCCATCGGACTCGGAGACCGTCGGTATGGTTAGGAGTGGACACGCCTTCCGAGTCGGCCTTATGTACTTTTTCTGGAAAAATGCATGGGAAAATCCCATAGGGCAAAATTCCACTTAGGGTTAGGGTTAGCTCTCCATGAATACGGAGAGCAAAATGGATATAGCCATTGGACTCGGAGCCCATCGGTATGGTTAGGAGGGGGCAACCCGTTCTGAGTCGGCCTTATGTACATTCCCTGGCAAAATGCATGGGAAAATCCGATAGGGCAAAATTCCACTTATGGTTAGGGTTAGCTCTCCATGAAACTGCAGAGGAAAACGGACATTGCCATTGGACTCGGAGACCGTCGGTATGGTTAGGAGTGGTCACGCCTTCCGAGTCGGCCTTATGTACTTTTTCTGGAAAAATGCATGGGAAAATCCCATAGGGCAAAATTCCACTTAGGGTTAGGGTTAGCTCTCCATGAATACGCAGAGCAAAATGGATATCGCCATTGGACTCTGAGCCCATCGGTATGGTTAGGAGGGCACACGCCTTGCGAATCGGACTTATATAAATTCCCTGGCAAAATGCATGGGAAAATCCCATAGGGCAAAATTGCACTTAGGGTTAGGGTTAGCTCTCCATGAATCCGCAGAGGAAAACGGACATCGCCATTGGACTCGGAAACCCTTCGGTATAGTTAGGAGGGCACACGCCTTGCGAATCGGCCTTATGTACTTTTTCTGGAAAAATGCATGGGAAAATCCCATAGGGCAAAATTCGACTTAGGGTTAGGGTTAGCTCTCCATGAATCCGCAGAGCAAAACGGACATCGCCATTGGACTCGGAGCCCGTCGGTATGGATAGGAGGGGACACGCCTTGCGAGGCCGACTTATGTACATTCCCTGGCAAATTGCATGGGAAATTCCCATAGGGCAAAATTCCACTTAGGGTTTGGCTTAGCTCTCCATGAATCCGCAGAGCAAAACGGACATCGCCTTTGGACTCGGATCCCATCGGTATGGTTAGGAGGGGTCACGTCTTGCGAGTCGGACTTATGTACATTCCCTGGAAAAATGCATGGGAAAATCCCATAGGGCGAAATTCCACTTAGGGTTAGGGTTAGCTCTCTATGAATCCGCAGAGCAAAATGGACATCGCCATTGGACTCGGAGTCCGTCGGTATGGTTAGGAGTTGACACGCCTTGCGAGTCGGCCTTATGTACATTCCCTGGCAAAATGAATGGGAAAATCCCATAGGGCAAAATTCCACTTAGGGTTAGGGTTAGCTCTCCATGAATCCGCAGAGCAAAACGGACATCGCCATTGGACTCGGAGCCCGTCGGTATGGATAGGAGGGGACACGCCTTGCGAGGCCGACTTATGTACATTCCCTGGCAAATTGCATGGGAAATTCCCATAGGGCAAAATTCCACTTAGGGTTTGGCTTAGCTCTCCATGAATCCGCAGAGCAAAACGGACATCGCCTTTGGACTCGGATCCCGTCGGTATGGTTAGGAGGGGTCACGTCTTGCGAGTCGGACTTATGTACATTCACTGGCAAAATGCATGGGAAAATCCCATAGGGCAAAATTCCACTTAGGGTTAGGGTTAGCACTCCATGAATCCGCAGAGCAAAACGGACATCGCCATTGGACTCGGAGACCGTCGGTATGGTTAGGAGTGGACACGCCTTCCGAATCGGCCTTATGTACTTTTTCTGGAAAAATGCATGGCAAAATCCCATAGGGCAAAATTCCACTTAGGGTTAGGGTTAGCTCTCCATGAATCTGCAGAGCAAAACGGACATCGCCATCGGACTCGGAGACCATCGGTATGGTTAGGAGTGGACACGCCTTCCGAGTCGGCCTTATGTACTTTTTCTGGAAAAATGCATGGGAAAATCCCATAGGGCAAAATTCCACTTAGGGTTAGCGTTAGCTCTCCATGAATACGGAGAGCAAAATGGATATCGCCATTGGACTCGGAGCCCATCGGTATGGTTAGGAGGGGGCAACCCGTTCTGAGTCGGCCTTATGTACATTCCCTGGCAAAATGCATGGGAAAATCCCATAGGGCAAAATTCCACTTAGGGTTAGGGTTAGCTCTCCATGAATACGCAGAGCAAAATGGATATCGCCATTGGACTCTGAGCCCATCGGTATGGTTAGGAGGGCACACGCCTTGCGAATCGGACTTATATAAATTCCCTGGCAAAATGCATGGGAAAATCCCATAGGGCAAAATTGCACTTAGAGTTAGGGTTAGCACTCCATGAATCCGCAGAGCACAACGGACATCGCCATTGGACTCGGAGACCGTCGGTATGGTTAGGAGTGGACACGCCTTCCGAGTCGGCCTTATGTACTTTTTCTGGAAAAATGCATGGCAAAATCCCATAGGGCAAAATTCCACTTAGGGTTAGGGTTAGCTCTCCATGAATCTGCAGAGCAAAACGGACATCGCCATCGGACTCGGAGACCGTCGGTATGGTTAGGAGTGGACACGCCTTCCGAGTCGGCCTTATGTACTTTTTCTGGAAAAATGCATGGGAAAATCCCATAGGGCAAAATTCCACTTAGGGTTAGGGTTAGCTCTCCATGAATACGGAGAGCAAAATGGATATAGCCATTGGACTTGGAGCCCATCGGTATGGTTAGGAGGGGGCAACCCGTTCTGAGTCGGCCTTATGTACATTCCCTGGCAAAATGCATGGGAAAATCCCATAGGGCAAAATTCCACTTAGGGTTAGGGTTAGCTCTCCATGAATCTGCAGAGGAAAACGGACATTGCCATTGGACTCGGAGACCGTCGGTATGGTTAGGAGTGGTCACGCCTTCCGAGTCGGCCTTATGTACTTTTTCTGGAAAAATGCATGGGAAAATCCCATAGGGCAAAATTCCACTTAGGGTTAGGGTTAGCTCTCCATGAATACGCAGAGCAAAATGGATATCGCCATTGGACTCTGAGCCCATCGGTATGGTTAGGAGGGGACACGCCTTGCGAATCGGACTTATATAAATTCCCTGGCAAAATGCATGGGAAAATCCCATAGGGCAAAATTGCACTTAGGGTTAGGGTTAGCTCTCCATGAATCCGCAGAGGAAAACGGACATCGCCATTGGACTCGGAAACCCTTCGGTATAGTTAGGAGGGCACACGCCTTGCGAATCGGCCTTATGTACTTTTTCTGGAAAAATGCATGGGAAAATCCCATAGGGCAAAATTCGACTTAGGGTTAGGGTTAGCTCTCCATGAATCCGCAGAGCAAAACGGACATCGCCATTGGACTCGGAGCCCGTCGGTATGGATAGGAGGGGACACGCCTTGCGAGGCCGACTTATGTACATTCCCTGGCAAATTGCATGGGAAATTCCCATAGGGCAAAATTCCACTTAGGGTTTGGCTTAGCTCTCCATGAATCCGCAGAGCAAAACGGACATCGCCTTTGGACTCGGATCCCGTCGGTATGGTTAGGAGGGGTCACGTCTTGCGAGTCGGACTTATGTACATTCCCTGGAAAAATGCATGGGAAAATCCCATAGGGCGAAATTCCACTTAGGGTTAGGGTTAGCTCTCTATGAATCCGCAGAGCAAAATGGACATCGCCATTGGACTCGGAGTCCGTCGGTATGGTTAGGAGTTGACACGCCTTGCGAGTCGGCCTTATGTACATTCCCTGGCAAAATGAATGGGAAAATCCCATAGGGCAAAATTCCACTTAGGGTTAGGGTTAGCTCTCTATGAATCCGCAGAGCAAAACGGACGTCGTCATTGGACTCGGAGACCGTCGGTGTGGTTAGGAGTTGACACGCCTTCCGAATCGGCCTTATGTACTTTTTCTGGAAAAATGCATGGGAAAATCCCATAGGGCAAAATTCCACTTAGGGTTAGGGTTAGCTCTCCATGAATCCGCAGAGCAAAACGGACATCGCCATTGGACTCGGAGCCTGTCGGTATGGTTAGGAGGGGACACGCCTTGCGAGTCGGCCTTATCTACTTTTCCTGGGAAAATGAATGGGAAAATCCCATAGGGCAAAATTCCACTTAGGGTTAGGGTTAGCTCTCCATGAATCCGCAGAGCAAAACGGACATCGCCATTGGACTTGGAAGCCGTCGGTATGGTTAGGAGGGGACACGCCTTGCGAGTCGGACTTATGTACATTCACTGGCAAAATGTATGGGAAAATCCCAAAGGGCAAAATTCCACTTAGGGTTAAGGTTAGCTCTCCATGAATCCGCAGAGCAAAACGGACATCGCCATTGGACTCGGAGCCCGTCGGTATGGTTAGGAGGGGGCACCCCTTCTGAGTCGGCCTTGTGTACATTCCCTGGCAAAATGCATGAGAAAATCCCATGGGGCAAAATTCCACAGGGTTAGGGTTAGCTCTCCATGAATCCGCAGAGCAAAACGGACATCGCCATTGGACTTGGAGCCCGTCGGTATGGTTAGGAGTGGACACACCTTCTGAGTCGGCCTTATGTACTTTTCCTGGTTAAATGAATGGGAAAATCCCATAGGGCAAAATTCCACTTAGGGTTAGGGTTAGGTCTCCATGAATCCCCAGAGCAAAACGGACATTGCCATTGGACTCGGAGCCCGTCAGAATGGTTAGGAGGGGACACGCTTTGCGAGTCCGACTAATGTACATTCCCTGGCAAAATACATGGGAAAATCCTATAGGGCAAAATTCTACTTAGGGTTAAGGTTAGCTCTCCATGAATCCGCAGAGCAAAACGGAGATCGCCATTGGACTCGGAGCCTGTCGGTATGGATATGGGGGACATGCCTTCCATGTCGTCCTTATCTACATTCCCTGGCAAAATGCATGGGAAAATCCCATAGGGAAAAATTCCACTTAGGGTTAGGGTTAGCTCTCCATGAATCCGCGAAGCAAAACGGACATCACCATTGGACTTGGAGACCGTCAGTATGGATATGGGGGATACACCTTCCAAGTCAGCCTTACGTAAATTTCCTGGCAAAATGCATGGGAAAATCCCAGAGGGAAAAAAATCCATTAGGGTTTTGGTTAGATCTCCATGAATCCGCTGAGCAAAATGGACATCACCATTGGAATCGGAGACCGTCGGTATGATTAGCAGTTGACACGCCTTCCGAGTCGGCCTTATGTACTTTTTCTGGAAAAATGCATGGGAAAATCCCATAGGGCAAAATTCCACTTAGGGTTAGGGTTAGCTCTCCATGAATCCGCAGAGCAAAACGGACATCGCCATTGGACTCGGAGCCCGTCACTATGGTTAAGAGGGGACACGCTTTGCGAGTCGGACTTATGTACATTCCCTGGCAAAATGCATGGGAAAATCCTATAGGGCAAAATTCCACTTAGGGTTAGGGTTAGCTCTCCATGAATCCGCAGAGCAAAACGGACATCGCCATTGGACTCGGAGACCGTCGGTATGGTTAGGAGTGGACACGCCTTCCGAGTCGGCCTTATGTACTTTTTCTGGAAATATGCATGGGAAAATCCCATAGGGCAAAATTCCACTTAGGGTTAGGGTTAGCTCTCCATGAATCCACAGAGGAAAACGGACATCGCCATTGGACTCGGATCCCTTCGGTATGGTTAGGAGGGAACACGCCTTGCGAATCGGCCTTATGTATATTCCCTGGCAAAATGCATGGGAAAATCCCATAGGGCAAAATTCCACTTAGGGTTAGGGTTAGCTCTCCATGAATACGCAGAGCAAATGGATATCACCATTGGACTCGGAGCCCATCGGTATGGTTAGGAGGGGGCAACCCTTCTGAGTCGGCCTTATGTACATTCCCTGGCAAAATGCATGGGAAAATCCCATAGGGCAAAATTCCACTTAGGGTTAGGGTTAGCTCTCCATGAATCCGCAGAGGAAAACGGACATCGCCATTGGACTCGGATCCCTTCGGTATGTACCGAGCTTAGGTACATTTCCTGGCAAATTGCATGGAAAAATCCCATTGGCCAAAATAGCACTTAGGGTTAGGGTTAGCTCTCCATGAATCCCCAGAGCAAAACGTACCTCGCCATTGGATTAGGAGCCTATCGGTATGCTTAGGAGTGGACACGCCTTCCGAGCCGGCCTTTTTTAAATTTCCTGGCAAAATGCATGGGAAAATCCCATAGGGCAAAATTCCACTTAGGGTTAGGGTTAGCTCTCCAAAAATCTGCAGAGGAAAACGGACATCGCCATTGGATTCAGAGCCCCTTTGTATGGTTAGGAGGGGGCATGCCTTCCGAGTCGGCCTTATGTACTTTTTCTGGAAAAATGCATGGGAAAATCCCATTGGGCAAAATTCCACTTAGGGTTAGGGTTAGCTTTCCATGAATCCTTAGAGCAAAATGGACATTGCCATTGGATTCGGAGCTCGTCTGTATGGTTAGGAGGGTGCACGCCTCTATAGCCGCCGTTATATATATTACCTGGCAAAATGCATCGGAAAATCCCATTTGGTAAAATTCCACTTAGGGTTAGGGTTAGTTGTTCATAAATCCTTAGAGCAAAATGGACATTGCATTCGGAGGCCGTCAGTATGGTTAGCAGAAGGCCCGCCTTCCAAGCCGGCCTTATGTACATTTCCTGGCAAAATGAATGGGAAAATCCCATTGGGCAAAATTCCACTTAGGGTTAGGGTTATCTGTCCATGAATTCCCAGAGCAAAATGGACATCCCCATTGCATTCGGAGTCCGTCAGTATGGTTAGGAGGGGGGAACGCCTTCTGAGCTTGCCTGATTTACATTTCTTTGCAAAATGAATGGGAAAATCCCATTGGGCAAAATTCCACTTAGGGTTGGGGTTAGCTCTCCATGAATCGGCAGAGGAAATCGGATATCGCCATTGGATTCGGAACCACTCTATGTGGTTTGGAGGACACACGCCTTCTGAGCCGGCCTTATGTACATTCCCCGACAAAATGCAAGGGAAAATCCCATTGGGAAAAATTCTACTTAGCATTAGGGTTAGCTCTCCATGAATCCCCAGAGTAAAACAGACATCACCATTTGATTCAGAGCTCGTCGGTATGATTCGGAGGGGGCACACCTTCCGAGTCGGCCTTATGTACATTTCCCGACAAAATGCATGGGAAAATCCCAGTGGGCAAAATTCCACTTAGGGTTAGGGTTAGCTCTCCATGAATCCGCAGAGCAAAACGGACGTCGCCATTTGATTCGGAGCCACTTGGTATTGTTAGTGGGACACACGCCTTCCGAGCCGGCCTTATGTACATTTCCTGGCAAAATGAATGGGCAAATCCCATTTGGCAATATTCCACTTAGGGTTAGGGGTTAGCTGTCCATTAATCCCCAGAGCAAAACGGACATCGGTATGCTTAGGAGGGGGCACGCCTTCCGAGCCAGCCTTTTTTAAATTTCCTGGGAAAATGCATTGGAAAATCCCATTGGGCAAACTTCTACTTAGGGTTAGGGTTAGCTCTCCAAAAATCTGCAGAGCAAAATGGACATTGCCATTGGATTAGGAGCCCCTTAGTATGGTTAGGAGGGGGCATGCCTTCCGAGTTGGCCTCATGTACATTTCCTGTCAAAATGAATGGGAAAATCCCATTGGGCAAAATTCCAGTTAGGGTTAGGGTTAGCTCTCTGCAGAGCAAAACGGACATCACCATTGGATTCAGAGCCCCTCATATGGTTAGGAAGGGGCATGCCTTCAGAATCGGCCTTATGTACATTTCCTGGAAATTGCATGGAAAAATCCCTTTGGCCAAAATTGCATTTAGGGTTAGGGTTAGCTCTCCATGAATCTGCAGAGCAAAACGGACATCGCCATTGGATTCTGAGTCTGTCGGTATGGTTAGGAGAGGGCACGCCTTCCGAGCTGGCCTTATGTACATTTCCTTGGAAAATGCATGGGAAAATTCCATTGGGCAAAATTCCACTTAGGGTTAGGGTTAGCTCTCCATGAATCCACAGAGCAAAACGGACATCGCACTTGGATTCGGAGCCCATCAGTATGTTTAGGAGGGGGCTGACTTTTCTAACCCTTGGTTACTCAGACAGGAAAATGGACACTACCAATGCGGTGATCTCTTACTGAAGTAAGGCAGTTTCTCCCACAAAACTGTTTATGGGAAGATTGCCACCGCAACCTTTTTCCAGAGCCCAAGTAAGGATTCAAATGGACTTGGGTTTGAGAGAATATAATGTTTGCCTCAGTGGTGGAGTCAATTTTTTTTTACTACCACTTCTGTGGGTGTGGTTTGGTTGGCTGGCATGGCTTGATGGCTGTGGTTGTTGGGTCTGGCAGGAAAGTAAAATCCCCATTCCCTCCTGATCAGCTGGGACTCGGGAGGCAGAGAATAGATGTGTGTGGGGCCAGTCAGACATGGTATTTTTTTTTAATTGAAAAAGTTTTATTCAAACAAGTTTTCCCCCTTTTTACCCCCCCCCCCCACATATAATATAAATCACATACAAATAGTATACCCCTCCCCTCCCCCCATCTTAGAATAAAATTCTCATTCAAATATTAGATATTATACCCCCTCGTCTCCCGACAAACATGATATAAATTTCTCTTAATATAATATATATCAATCTCCCATTAACACCATCTTCTAATTTAATTAAACATGTATAGATCATAGTATAACCATGTCCCATTATTCCCATCTCTATGTTACTTATCCACATATATTTCCCCACCCTCCATCTTAACCCACCCTCCACCCTAACCCAACCTCTTGGATAACTGGCATCAATCTGTTGGCGAGTACTTTAGCATATATTTTATAATCTGTATTTAGAAGAGATATTGGTATGTAATCCTCTGGTTTCTTAGGGCCGTCTTTGTCTTTGGGTATCAGTGATATAAAAGCCGCTTTCCATGAGGGAGGTATTTTACCTCCTTGTTGTATATTACAAAAAAGTTCTGTAAAATATTCGATCATTTCCAATTGTAAAGTTTTATAATAAATTGCAGTCAAACCATCAGCCCCTGGAGCCTTGGCTAATTTAAGTTGGTTTATAGCTAGAGTA
Organism: Rhabdophis nuchalis; assembly: GCA_039707465.1. Taxonomy (NCBI): domain Eukaryota; kingdom Metazoa; phylum Chordata; class Lepidosauria; order Squamata; family Natricidae; genus Rhabdophis; species Rhabdophis nuchalis. Next base: position 154,001,486 of record CM077643.1, on the reverse strand, counting down.
ATCTCGTCTGCAGTTATCAAGCATTCCAAATTTGCCTTTTGAAGCACAGATATTTTGGTAACCCTTTTTCCTTCCAGAAAGTCATCTATTGAGTTATTCTGTATGTTATCCTGTAAATATAATTTGGTGTAATAATCCCACAAATGATTTTTTAATCAAATCCTGTTGATATACCGTTTTCCCTCCATATTCAATTCTATCAATAATTCTATTATTCGTATTCTTTCTTAAGGTGTAGGCCAGCCACCTACCAGGTTTATTAGCATTAGCAAAGGTGTTATGTTTGGCAAATTGTAAGTTAGTTGCTGTTTGTTCTGATATAAGCATTTGAAATTGATCTTTCAACAGCTTTATCGCCATCTGGAGTGTCACACCTTTTGGAGTTACTATAAGTAACTGCTCCCTTTTTTAAATTTCATTTTCCAATTCCATCCTCTTTTTCTGTCTGCTTTGTTTATGTTTAAAATTCATATGTATCAGGACCCCACGCATATAAGCTTTACTTGCATCCCATACTGTTTCAATAGGAATACCTTTATTCATATTAAAACTAAAAAATTCCTTCTTGTGTTTTTTAAGTTCATCAACATTTTTTTCATATCTAAATAAATTTTCATTTACTCTCCATGACCTTCTTGACCTCTTCCCTAATTCAATCTCTAACCACACCGGGCTATGATCAGTTAATGTCCTGGGGAATATCTTAGTTTTCTTAGCTTTAGGAAGTAAATCCGGTGTTAACAAAAAAAAATCAATCCTTGAAAAAGATTTATGCCTATCTGAATAAAAAGAAAAGTCCATCTCGCCTGGATGTTGTATCCTCCAAACATCTTTTAGTTCCAAGTCATCTTTTAGATAAAAAAAAACCTGTGGTAATTTGGTGGTAACTTTAGTCATTGTTCTCTTATCTATCCTTGGAGAAATCACTCCATTCCAATCTCCCATAATTAAAATACTCTTAAAATTCCAATCCAAAATTTTTAAGTGAAGGATCCTATAAAAGCTTTCTTGTTGTTGATTAGGTGCATATATTCCTACCACCAAAATAGAACCAAAATCTGTATCAAGTTCAATTGCTATATATCTACCACTGTCATCCGTCTCTATAATTTTAGCTGAAAATCTTTTATTTATATATATCACCACTCCATTTTTCTTTACCAAACTAGAGGCTGCGTAAAATGTTCCCAAACTTGGATTCATTAAATACTTCTGATCTTGCAGCCTAATATGAGTTTCTTGAAGGCAGACCACATCATTATTAAATTGCTTCAAATAGTAAAATATTTTTTTCTTTTTTGTGGAGAGTTCAATCCATTCACATTCCAGGATAATAGTTTAAACATCTTTTGGCCTAGTCTGAAACATTGAGAGCATTTGCTGAAGATCTCTCTCCACCAGACTAGTCTTCGGCTCTGCTCCTCCCACAGCTTCAATTTCCTTCTTGCCTTTACCTTTGTTCCTCTTGGTACCTTGTTGTTGGGGTTGCCCCTGCTTCTGAGACTCCTGCATTTGTCTAGTCGTAGATCTAGTAACATGTTGTTCCACTGGCTCAAGTAATGGCATTTCACTAAGTGTCTTAGATGGTTCCTCCGCGGAGGAGCTTAGAAGAAATCGAGAAGAATCCACTTGAGATCCGCTTGCAGCACCCTGGGCTTCCCTCTCTTTTTGCGTCTGCTTTATCTGTTCTTCTATCTCTTTCTCAAACAGCCTCTGCTCTAAAGCATCCAGATCTGCTGGTGTTGGTGTAGATGTACGTGGGGGCGTTGCACTTGCCTTCAGTATTCCATCATAAAAATCTCTTGCCTTGTCTATAGTATTCAGACGATACTTCACCCCCTCATATCTGAATATAACACCCATTGGGGCATCCCACCTAAACGGTATCTCTCTTTTCTTCAGCTCAGCTACCAAAAATCCAAAATCCTTTCTAAGCTTTAACACCGCCGGTGGTAACTCCTTAAAAACACTGATCAGATGTCCATCTACATGAATAGAGGAGTAATAAGACTTCTGCACAATATCGTTTCTAAAATTTCTCTCGGTAAAATATATCACAACATCTCTCGGGAATTGCCTTTGTAATGCTATATGTGAATTTACTCTGTAAGTTTTATCAATTTTAACAGAAATTTCACCAGGATCCACTTTTAATAATATAGCCAAAGCATCGGCACAAGCTTTTCTTAAATCTTCTCTAGGGTTTTCTCTAAGGCCTCTCAGCCTGATGGCGTGCTCCATTGACCTAAGTTGTAACATAATAACCTCATTGTCTATCTTGCGCATGTTTCCCTCCATTTCCACAAATTTCAAATCCGTTTCCTTTGCTTTGACTTCCACCTCTAAGGCCAATTGCTGAATTTTTGTATCAACCTTAATTATAACTTCAGACAGGCTCTTGGCCATTGCTTGCATATTTTTATTCAACTGATCATGTTTATCCTGGACCATTCTTTTGACTTCTTTACTTTCATTAGCTATGAAATTCATCAATTCTTTAAAATCCTGGGTAGTTACTGCACCAGCCTGTACCGTTGCCATGTTTTAAACTTCCCAGGGAAAATACTCTTCAGGGTGTCAAAATAAATCAATAAATCAAATAGTGCGCTTAGCTTTATGGCTTGCTCCCCCTTTCCGCCTCCAGCTGTCCGCTGTCAGCCAAGGATTAAACAGAGACTAAGATCCACAAATCAGTATATAGATCAAGTTATATAGTAGCTAACTTGAAAATTGTTTCAGCCGTTTCAGCCTTTCCACCTTAATTGTCAATCAGAGTTGGACACAAGCCAGAATACACAAAGCAGCTAACTTTCGTTTCATTTCATCTGGTAATTAACGCCATCTTGAATCCTTTGTTCTAAGAGCTGTGTCTAAAATCTGTTCACAGACTTTAATTACTTGCGTTTATTTTCCTTTGAAGTACGAACGCTTGGAATGTAGTCCTTCTTGATGGGTTGTCTGGAGCGTATTTTAAGAAGTTGTTTACGGCATCTTGCTCCGCTAAATCCTTAGTGAAGGGGTCCGGCAGCCTGGAGCTTAAAGCCGCTGAGAGGGGGGGCTCTCCTTGCCTGCACCCCAGAGGCTATAAAAACCTTCTGGGGAGCTACGCAAGTGGCTCAACCCGACAGCGTGAGCTCTCTCATAAATTCCTGAGGAATTTAGAGTGTCCGAGACATTTACGATCTTATAAAAATGCCTCTACAGGCTGCTGGATCGGCAAGCTCATAAAAGCCTGCCCGCGACAACTGCAGCTCAACCCGGAAGCCAGTCAGACATGGTATTAACCAGTTCACCAAACTACTCAAAATTTCCACTACCAGTTCTCCAGAACTGTTCAGAACCTGCTGCATACCACCTCTGGTTTGCCTGCTTGTTTCTTTTGTATTTGACAGGTCACTTGAGATACAGGGAAACAACAAATACATTAAAGAGCCAGTCTGGTGTAGTGATGAAAGCACCAGGTAAGAAACCAGGAGACAGTGATTCTGATCCCACTTGAGATAAAAAGCCAGCTGGTTGACCTTGGGCCAATCATCGTCTCTCAGCCATAGGAAGCAGGCAAGGGCAAGGCACCTCTGAAAAACTGAACCTGAAAAACTTTGCCAAGAAAAGTAAGAGATTTGCCCGGGCAATTGTCAGGGGACAAGACTGACTTGAAGTTACAAAGGCAAACAAAAACATAAATAAAAAGATCCCACTCCCCAGAATAAAACCAAAAATTCTTTTTGCTTGAAGGCTTATTCTTCTAGCTAGATCTACTTATGGGCATCTGTAAATGTTTTATGGTTTTATCTCAGTTATGGTCATGTAACATTCTTGTAAAGTAGAGTTATCTCTCAATTAGAGAGGTTTGATGGGTATTAAGCAAAGTATCTGCTACTGCAATGTTCTAAAGGTGCTTTTTCAAGAAGCAACTGGGCTTTCTTGTTTTTCTTTGAAGATGTGGTGCTTCTCAGCCAAGAAGATTGGATGGTTGGGAATGGCAGGATTTATTCTCCTTGCAGACAGCTGGTCATTTCAGAGAATTGTTGAGGCCACTTGGAGGTTTATCTTTGGCCTCAGGATCACCTGATTAGTGCAAATGGATGTGCAGCCTTTTTGGAACTGCTGAAAAGACTGTGTTGTAAACTGTAGCCTGGAGATAGATGAATTGTCCCCTTCTGTTGAGAGAGGACTGTTCAAATGACCAGCTGTCCACAAGGAGTATAAAAGTACCTTTGGAAGAACCATAACCTGGATGATATTCAGTGTGAGGTTTCATTTCATAATCTGGAACAGAAAAGTCTGGAGGAAGAGGTGGGACTTCGTAGCGAGCAGTGGGAAGAAGGGGAGTTTCTCCAAAAACCCACTGAAGTTCTCCGTTTTTCACGGCTGAAGACGGCTGTTGTAGACCACGATAAGGTCTGCAAAAGAGAGGGGGTGCCGCAGATTTGGTCACAGATTTGAAGCAGCAACTTCATCGGTGACACGGTTTTTGGTGTTTTTCCCCCCACGGTGCGAACGGAGACTCAGGCAGCCTTTTCTTGATGGCCGCCCCAAAGCTGCGGTCTGTGCTGCAGTAAGGATGTACAGTGATCCCTCGTTTTTCGCGGTTAATGGGGACAGGAACCTTCCGCGAAAACTGAAAAAGCGCGAAGTAGGATTCGCACCGGAAACTTGAGTTGGTGGACATCGTTTAAAGCAAGCACTAGAGGGCGCTTGCCTCCTACCGATGCATTTTTTTCTATTCTGTATTTTTGAAAAACCCGCGAAGCACTGAAGCCGCGAAACATGAAGCCGCGAAAAACGAGGGATCACTGTAAAAGGAGTGTGGTGACTCGAGGAGGCGAGGAGAGAGGGAAGATACTGCAGCCCCATTGACTTAGCATGAACTGTTCCTTTCAGCGAGTGTTGTGAGAGGGGTCCAAACGCTGAATCTACGGAAGCGGTGGCGACTCTTTATTTGAAAGGGCACGGAGCCGGGACTTAAGGAGACGTTGATCTGGCAGCCTCTCTGGCGGATGGGAGAGCTTGGAAAGCAGAGAGGAAGAACATATCTGCTTTTGGAAAAATGAGGAGCCAGTCTAGTGATGTAAAGATTTATTGGGCATGTGACAAGTGGAAAGAAGCCAAAGGACTTGGTGAGAACAATGGTGAATTTTGGCTGAGTCATTGAAGGGAGGAGTGGAATCCATCGGGGAGGAGCTTAGATGAAGGCTGATATTAATTTCATGACTGCTGGCTTGTTTGGATTGAGTTTATAGAAGTGGCTTACTAGCAAGCGGACATAAGCAGGTTTGTTGAAAATATTCTCCTCCTGGACTTGGTGGCTCGCTGGACTCTCTGTTATTTGTTCTTAATATAATTTGTTGTGATGGGTATGACCTATGGGGGGATGTTAAGTCGATGAACTAATAGTTTGAATGTGTCCCCCTCCCGGCCTTTCTTGCCCCCCCTTTTCCTACCATTTTTTCGCTTCATCTCCTCTTTTTTAGGTATAGTGGAAAGTAAGATAGGATAGGAAGCTCAAGATCTGAACTATTATATGCCTCTGTGGTGACAGTTTATTGACCAAGTGAAGATGGCAGCAAATTCAACAATCAGGGCTGGTAAAAAAGCCCCTCCTGTAACTACGACTGGCACTTCCTCTCCGGCCCCATCGAAGGCAATAGATTCAATTGCAGGAGAAAAGCCAGTAACAATGCAAAGTATTCAAAATGCGCTACAGGCAATTCAGGATACTTTGATGAAAACTCAAGATACTCTGTGTAGTAACCATGACAAAATGAAAGAAGAAATAAATGATTTGCGAGGAAATCTCAACGAGGTAAGGGATAGAATAACGGACATTCAGGCAAAACTAGATAATAGTGAACAAAAATTGCTGAAGATTGAAGGGAAATCAGAAGTGACGGAGTGGAAGCTGGAAACGATGTAGAGGGATCAACAATTTCAAGCGCGATGCAACAGATCAATGGAAGAGGAAGTGGTGTCGTTAGGCATGGAGAGGGCCTCTTTTTATCTCTGCTTTCAAAATATAGTAGAGGAACAGGATGAAAATGTGGTGGAAGTTATGGTCAAGCTGCTGGCAGAAGCTACGCAGAGGAAGATTGAGGACGTATGGGCTGATCTAGATGAAGCCTATAGAATCCAGACCAATTATGCAAGGAGACATAACCTCCCTCGAGAGGTACATATTTGTTTTGCTAAGAAAGCATATCGAGACGAGGTTTATAAAAAAGCGAGAGATGTGCCCCTGGTGTATAAAGGCAAAAAAGTGATTACTTTACAGCAGATTCCTAGAAGAGTGCGTAAGCAAAGAAGGAAATATGCATTTCTGACTACACAGTTGATGAAAAATAATGTATTATATAGATGGCTAATCCCCGAAGGACTTCTGATTACATGGCAGACTCAAAAGATAAGAATTGAAAATGTGTTAGATGCGCAGGATTTTTATGACCAAAATTTTGGGTCTAGGGGGGAACAGGGGACAGGAGAGGAATTAGAGAGCAGGAGTCAAGAGGAGGTTTCGGGAGAGAGGGAGGAGGAGATGGGGAGGAGTAGGGGAGGGGGGGAGGGGGAGGGAGGGAGGGAGACCCAGATAGAAACAAGGCAAACAACCAAAGCCAGGGGGAAGTAAGCGAATGGAAGAATTGCGGTTGATTTCTGTAAATGTCAATGGCCTTAATGCACTCTAAAAGAGGAAACGAATTTTAAATAAATTAAGACAAGAAAATGCGGATATAAATTGCATTCAAGAAACGCATATTAAAAACCAATATAGCAGTGTTTTGGCATGTCCCAGGTTGGGAGACCTCTTTGTAGCTTCAGCAACCCAGAAGAAGAGAGGGGTAGCGATGTATATCAAACCCCACTTTAGGCCCAAGGAGGTATTTGCGGACGTAAATGGAAGGGTATTGATGGTGGAATGTTGGGTGATTAACAAAAAGGTATTAGTAGTAGGAATTTACGCTCCGAATAATAACCAGCAGGAATTTTACAAAGGGCTTTGTCGAGAATTACTTAAAGTGGAATATGAGCATATTTGTCTTATAGGCAATTTTAACGTGGTAGCAGATCCGAAGTATGACTACACCAATAGTAAAGGTAAGGAGAATAATAATAGGAGAGGGCTCCCAGCTTCCTTTTGCAAATTAGTGCAGGAGTTTGAGCTTCAGGACATCTGGAGGGAGAGGAATCCCCAAGTGAAACAGTACACTTACTATTCAGCCAGGCATAGTTCCTGGTCGAGACTCGATATGGTTTGGACCACACCAGAACTTAAGCAAGGCCTCCAAAAGGAAATAAACTCTTGGGCAGATCATAATCCTGTTGTGGTTAGTTGGATAAAGGGGAAGAAAAAAGCCCAAAGGTGGAATATGCAACCCCAGATACTTAGCGATGTAATATTGGTGGAGAAGTTAGGCAAAGAAATGAGACTTTTTTTCCAGGAAAATGACAACAAGGATACTACCTGCCATAATCTGTGGGATATGGCCAAGGCGTATTTAAGGGGTTTAATTATAAAATATGTAGGAAGGAAAAACAAAGAAGAGAAGAGAAGGAGGAGAGACTAAAGATACAGAAGAAGATATTAAGAAGGGAAGAAAAGCTACAGATAGACCCGGGAAATAAGGAAGTGGAGATAGAGAAGGATATATGGCGGCATAAATTGACTTGGATCAGGAGGAGATGGCGAGGAAAATAAAGGAGGTGAGGCAGCGGTTTTTTGAACAAGCGAACAAACCGGGATGCTGGCTAGCTCTTAGGCTAAGACAGATGAGGTTGAGTAGGAGAATAGATTGTTTGTTAGGGGAATCTGGTGAGATGAGATATGATGAAGAAGGAAAGAGAAAAATTGTGCAGAATTTCTATAGCAAATTGTATCGTGGAGAGGAAACCCCCCCCCCCCAAGGATAAGATTAGGAAATTCCTGGCTAAAATGGATCTCCCCAAGATATCAGAGGAGGATAAAAAATTGCTAAATGCACCTATGACCCTAGGAGAGGTGGAAACGGCTCTTCGGAAGCAAAAGTTAAATAACACACCAGGGACGGATGGTCTACCCAGTGAGTTTTACAAAAGTTTGTGGGAGATAATGGGAAAGTATATGGTAAAAGTGTATAATAGGGGAAATGCCAAAATAGAGGAATGCCAAAATCATGGGAAGAAGCTTACATTACCCTGATCCCAAAGGAAAACCAGGCGAAAGATCAAATAAAAAATTACAGACCTATATCACTATTAAACGCAGACAATTATTATTATTATTATTATTATTATTATTATTATTATTATTATTATTATTATTATTATTATTATTATTATTATTATTATTATTATTATTATTATTATTATTATTCACATTTGTAACCCGAACCCATCTCACCACAAAGGGACTCGGGGCAGCGAACAGAGATTTAAAATACATATACATAAATACAAAATATTACTAAATAATAATTAAATTAAATCAATACCCTGCTTAAAATAAATTTAAAAACCCATAAATTAAACTTTGATTTGATTATAAGACAGTAGGGTGCGGAGTAGATCATGCTAGACCGGCCAGATGAAAATAGTAAGTTTTTAAGTGCCGGCGGAACAAGCGGAGGTCTGAGATGGTACGGAGATCAGGAGGTAGGCCATTCCAGAGGGTTGGGCCCACCACAGAGAAGGCCCTTCCCCTGGGAGCTGCCAACCGGCATTGCCCGGTCGACGGCACCCGGAAAGACCCTCTTCCTGGGAGTGAGTCGGTCGTAGGGATGTATGGGGCAGTAGACGGTCTCGTAGGTAGCTAGGCCCCGTGCCATGGAGCACCTCGAAGATGGTCATCAAAACCTTGTAACGCACCCGGTAGGTCACAGGTAGCCAGTGCAGCTCGCGCAGGAGTGGTGTTATGTGGGAATGTCTTGAGGTTCCCATGATCACCCGCGCAGCTGCATTCTGAACCAACTGCAACCTCCGAGTGCATCTCAAGGGGAACCCCATGTAGAGAGCGTTACAGTAGTCCAGACGAGAAGTCACGAGTGCTTGAGTGACTGTGCGAAGGGCCTCCCGGTCCAGTAAGGGGCGCAATTGGCGGACCAGGCAAACCTGGTAAAACGCCCCCCTGGCCACGGCCGCCACCTGGTCCTCCAGGGACAACCGGGAATCCAGGAGGACTCCTAAACTGCCCACTCTATCCACGGGGGCCAAACTTTCACCCCCCCATGGCCAGTGATGGTGTCATCTGGCTAAGCCGGGAAGCCGGGAACCACAGCCACTCGGTCTTGGACGGGTTGAGTTTGTTACTGCCCATCCAGATCCGTATGACCTCTAAACACCAGGACATCACCTCAACGGCATCGTTGGGGTGATATGGGGTAGAGATGTACAGCTGGGTATCATCAGCGTACAGATGGTACTCTACCCCAAAACCACGGATGATCTCACCCAGCGGCTTCATATACGTGTTGAATAGGAGCGGCGAGAGGACCGACCTCTGCGGCACCCCATATGAGAGGGGCCTAGAAGTCGACCTCTGCCCCCCCCATCAACACGTATTGTGACCGACCGGAGAGGAAGGAGGAGAACCACCACAAAACAGTGCCTCCCACCCCCAACCCCTCCAGTCGGTGTAAAAGGATACCATGGTCGATGGTATCAAAAGCCGCTGAGAAATCTAATAAGACCAGGATAGAGGAACAACCCCTATCCTGGGCCCTCCAGAGATCATCTACCAATGCGACCAATGCCGTCTCGGTGCTATGACCGGGCCGAAAGCCGGACTGGCGCGGATCTAGATAATCAGTTTCCTCCAGGTAACGGGGAAACTGCTGTGCAACCACACTCTCTACAACCTTTGCTAGAAAGTGAAGATTGGAGACCGGACGGTAATTAGCTAATAATGCTGGGTCCAGGGAAGGCTTCGTGAGGAGGGGTCTCACCACCGTCTCTTTCAAGACGGTAGGTAAGAACCCCTCACCCAAAGAAGCGTTCACAATGGCCTGGAGCCAGCCTCGTGTCTCCTCCCAGGATGCCAGTACAAGCCAGGAGGGACAAGGGTCTAATAAACATGTGGTGGCCTTTAGTCTCCTCACCAACCTGTCCATGTCCTTGGCGATAACAAGGTCAAAGTCTTCCCATAAAATTGTCTCAAGGCCTGCATCGGATACTTCCTCCGGACCACTATATGTGGAGGGCAACTCGCTCCGATTCTGAGTGATTTTATCCTGCAGATATTCTCCAAATTCCTCAGCTTGGCCCTGCAAGGAGGACTCCCATGGCCTCTGTTGAAGGAGGGAGCGGGTCACCCCAAACAGGGCCGCCGGGCGGTTCTCTGTGGATGCGATGAGGGTGGCACAATATTTGCATTTGGCCACCCTCATTGCCACTAAATAAGTCCTCAAATGGGCTCTTACCAGTGTTCGATCAGATTCGGATCGAGAGGATCTCCACCTACTCTCTAGGCGTCTCTTGCGGCGTTTCATCTCCTTCAGCTCCTCGGAAAACCAAGGAGCCTGAGTGAGATGACGCTGCGTGAGAGGCCACAAAGGCGCGACGCCCCTGCGGCCGCATTATACCATGCTGCCACTAGGTCCTCAGCCGCGGCACGAGTCAAGGATACAGGTATTGGCCCAAGCTCCTTCTGGAACCTTTCAGGATCCATCAGGCACCTGGGGCGGAACCATCTGGGTGTCTCTGGCTCCGCCTCCCCGCGGTGAGGTGAGGCGATTGGAAAGTCCAGCCGAAGGAGAGAGTGATCTGTCCATGACAAGGGTGAGATGACTAAGTCCCCGGTTCCAAGATCACTTCTCCACTGGCCAGAGACGAAAATAAGATCCAGCATGTGTCCTCCATTGTGAGTGGAGGCCTGAACTAATTGGGTCAGGGCCATGGAAGCCATGAACTCCCGAGCTGCCTTGCATGCCTCGCCTGCCGATGGCAAGTTAAAGCCCCCCATGACTAAAAGTCTGGGGGTCTCCACTACCATCCCGGCGACCAACTCGAGGAGCTTGGGCAGGGCTGTTGTTACATAGCGGGGAGCCAGGGATATAATCAGCAAGCCCAACTCCCTTCCTAGGCCCCATTTCACGTAGAGGGACTCACAGCAGGTAGTCTGAGGTACAGTGATCCCCCTCGGCTCCAGACTCTCCTTAATAATAATCGCCACTCCTCCACCCCTGCCTAGGGCCCGAGGCTGATGAAATGCATGGTATCCTGGTGGGCACATTTGCACGAGGGGTAAACCCCCCTCGGAGCCCAACCAGGTTTCCGTAATTCCCACCAGGTCCGGGTCCCTCTCTGACACTAGGTCATTTATGAGGGGGGCTTTATTTACCACGGACCTGGCATTGCAGAGCATCAGCCTGGGGCCCTGGCTCTGTAAACCTTGACCGCCTAGTCCCCGAAGGGAGCACAGGGGTGAGTGACCGCTTGTAACCAGTGGCCATGATCCCCCAATTTAAGATGGACACCCTGTCTCCCACCGCCCCTACCCCTCCCCAGGACCATGTGGATGGGAAATCCCTCCGTAGGAACGATCCCCCCTCCCTCCTCGTTAGACCGATCCTTAATCCTAATCCTAATTTTGCTGGTGGGCCCTGTGCCCAGACCCCCAACTGACTGATTAGACCCTGCTCCTACCCTGGGACCCATTAAAAACTGAATTAAAAATTTGGACAACCCCCCCCCCCAAGTTTGCGCTTCGCCCATCTCTCAAGAATTATAAGTCCTTCTTCGAGATGGGCCCTAGTTAGATTAGAGGGCCATGCCTGCGAGAGGGGAGATTCTCGCAAGTGAAGGAGATCTTGCCTCGAATAAATGATAGGGTAAGATAAAGTTGTGCGAGGGTTCATTTTTGGCCAGGGAGGGAAATTTCATAAGCACGTCTTTGATTAAGTAGAGAGGGTAGAGTGAGGTGTAAATCTAATGTAGTAGAAAATCCATTGGGTAGGGAAGAATTAAGATCTGTCCGAGAGACTGATGAGGGGGGAATAGAAGATGACATAATGATCAAAAACAGCCTTCAGTCTGCGTGGGTGCAGTGTGGTCAATTGATGTGCCGCACTGTTCGGTGGTTAATGTCTGGGCCCACGCTGTCTCGGTTTGTGCCTTCCCTGCCGTAATGGACACACTGCACAGATCTTCCTGGGCTCTCCTTGGTTCCTTGGATCCTAGAATTCTCGACCTCACGGCCCGGTTGTCCAGCCCATTTCTCCAACCTTTCAGTTCCTTCTTCTTTCTCCATATTCTCTTCTGTATTCTCCATCTTCTGAATTCTCCATTCTTTTTCATCTTTTCTCTCCTTTCTCTCTTCCTTCCTCCAATTCCTTCCATCTTTCTTTGGAACTTTCTTTCTCCATCCCCCCCTTCTCTCTTTTTCCTCTTCTTCCTCTCATTTCCCTTCTCCCTTCCACCTCCTTTATGCTCCACCATGTTCATCTCCGTTCCAACTTCTCCATGCTCAACCACGTTCATCTTCATTCGAACTCCTCTATGCTCCTCCACATTCTTCTAACATACTGGTTTTCCTCCATTTCCAAACTGTTCCCGCCATTTCCTGCCGCTTTTTTCATTTTTTATCTCCTTTCTCTCTTCTTTCTTCCATTCCTTTCATCTTTCTTCGGAAACATTCTTTCTCCATCCCTCCCTCTCTTTCTCTTATTCCTCTTACTTTCCTTCTCCATTTCAGCTCCTCTCTGCTCCTCCTTTCAACTTTCTTTCTTCGGAAAGGTTCTTTCTCCATCCCCTCTCTCTCTCTCTTTCTCTTATTTCTCTTACTATCATTCTCTATTTCAGCTCCTCTCTGCTCCTCCTTTCATCTTTCTCCAGAAAACATTCTTTCTCCATCCCCCCATCTCTCTCTTTCTCTTAATTCCTCTTACTTTCCATCTCCATTTCAGCTCCTCTCTGCTCCTCCTTTCATCTTTCTCCGGAAAACGTTCTTTCTCCATCCACCCCCCCTCTCTTTCTCTTAATTCCTCTTACTTTCCATCTCCATTTCAGCTCCTCTCTGCTCCTCCTTTCATCTTTTTTCGGAAACGTTCTTTCTCCATCCCCCCCCTCTCTCTTTCTCTTATTCCTCTTACTTTCCTTCTCCAATTCAGCTTCTCCCTGCTCCTCCATGTTCTTCAGACATACCAGGTTTCTTCTGTTTTAAACTGCTCCTGTCATTTCTAGCCGCTTGAGTCGAGTGGGGGCCGCGCTGTCCAACTGTGTATTGTAACGGACCCCCAATGGCCTGGAATCGCCGGCCTAACTTCTCCTCTGATGCGTCCAGGCCACGCCAAGCCGACCTGGGCCCCTCCCTTCTCCCGGTTGTTTTTCGCCTCGCCGCCACACCTCCAGCACCAAAAATAGTCCCCGTGTGACGGCTGGCATATTGACTTGCTGGGCCAGCCCTCCCAGGTGTTTAATAAGGGCTGGCGACGTCCTCCCGGGCCAAAACGGCCCTCAACCCCTTCGCGGCGCTCAAAGAACGATCTCCATACTTGCGCATGCGCAAACGGACTATAAGATATTCACATGTATATTGGCAGAAAGAATTAAGGTGTGCTTACAGAAATTTATCCATACGGACCAGAGGGGGTTTTTACCTCAGAGGCAAATGAGAAGCAACTCTAGTATAATTCTTTATACTAGATATATTAGAATATTATGAATCACACCCAGATAAGCAGGTAGCCTTAATATTTCTCGACGCCCAGAAGGCGTTTGATAACGTCTCTTGGGAATTTTTAATAGCACAAGTGGAATGTATGGAGTTTGGAGAAGAGTTTTTAGGAGTAATAAGGAGAATGTACTCCAGGCAGACAGCAAAGGTCTTGGTGAATGGAGAGCTTACAGGTGTAATAAACATTGGGAAAGGCACAAGACAAGGATGCCCGCTCTTCCCTCTATTATTTATTTTATCTTTAGAAGTGTTGTTAAGGCAAATTAGGACAGCCCCTAACATTTTGGGACTTAAAGTTAGGAAGGAAACATTTAAAGTCTTAGCGTTTGCAGATGATATGGTCTGTGTAATGGAAGAGCCGCTCACCTTGGGTTTAGGACTGATAAAAGAGATAGAAGAGTACGATTTGGTTGCTGGATTAAGGATAAACAAAGAAAAAACCAAGGTGTTAACTAAAAATATGAAAGAAGATCAAAAGAAAGAACTGAGAGAGGTGCTGGGGGTCCAAATAACAAAACAAGTCAAGTATCTGGGCATTCTGCTGACCAATAGATCTTCAATTTTGGAGGATAACTTTGGGAAATTGGTGAAACAGATAAAGCAGGTGTTGGAAAGATGGAATTCCTTGCAACTTTCATTGGTGGGTAGAATGGCGGCGATAAAGATGAATATATTACCCAAGATTATGTTCTTATTTCAAATGGTACCCCTAAAATTACAGAGTAAGCATTTTCGAGAGTTAGATAAAATCTGTGGAAGGTTTGTGTGGCAAGGAAGGAAAGTGTGGATTAGGTTGAAAATCCTGCAAGATCCAAGAGAAAGAGGCGGGTTCGGCTTTCCAAATTGGAAACTCTATTACCAAGCTGAGATGCTAGCGTAGTTAATAGATTGGATGAGCTTAGAAGACATAAGGATACTTACTTTAGAAGGTCATGATTTGCAGAAAGGATGGCACGCCTACATGCCAGAGGCATTTCAGAGGCATTATGTGAGGAAAAATTTACTAGCGGTCTGGAAGATGGCAACATTGAAATATTACGAAAAAATTCCTCTTTGGGTGTCACCAATGGAGACGACAATATACCCAAATGTTCTTGCCGAGGGCTACAGATGGATATACATGAGGACCTTACATTCCTGGGGGGAACTGAAGTCAGAAGAGGAGCTGAAAAGACAGCAGCTAAAAATAAATTGGTGGCTGTATTTACAGATGCAATCAAGATATAAGAAAGACAAAGCTACTGGAGGGATAGCTAACAAGATGCAAGAATTAGACAAAGCCCTTTTAACTAATGTCCAAAAAACTATAATGAAGTGTTATAAGCTGATGCTACTCTGGAAGGTAGAGGAAGAAGACGTGATGAAGGAACCTCTGACTGCCTGGGTCAAAAACTTTGGGTATGAAATTGATACAATTAAGTGGAGAGGAATTTGGAATAAAAATATCAAAGCCACATTGGCTTCGTCCTATAAAGAGAACCAATAGAAAATGTTATATCGGTGGCATTTGCTGTCAGCCAGACTTGCTAGGGTGTTTTCCAATTTATCATCGGCCTACTGGAAGTGTGGCGCCAAGCAGTGGACCTACTACCATATGTGGTGGACTTTCCCAAAGGTTAAGGTATACTGGGATAGAGTAAGGAGATGGGTGCAGGAGATAACAGAGATTAAAGTAGATAGGAGGCCAGAGCTCTTCCTCCTGGGAATCCTGCCAGACCCAATGAGTAAAAGAATCAAGTACCTGATCACGTATGTGCTAACTGCGGCAAGGATGCTCCTTGTGCAAAGGCGGAAAGACCCTAACATTCCATCAGGAGAAAGCCTAATATACAAGATAACTTGACTGTGCTGAATTAGATATGTTATCTAAATTACTAAAAAATGAACACAAAGAGGAGGGGGGGAAATTGGGAGCTGTGGTATCAATGGTTAGAAAAAGTGAAAAAGAATGGTGAGGAACTGAAGTGAAGAAAAGATCTTGACTAGAAGGTGGAAAAAGGGTTAATTTATTCAATCTCGCACTGTACTACTGATAGAAAGGAAAGAAACCGCAATGAAACGAGAATGGGGGTATGATGATGGTAATATGTACAAATATATTTGATTTAAAATACCAGAATTTGTATAAATTACAGGTGACTGTGAAAGAAATGCATGAAAAAAATTTTTTTGTAACCAATTGGTACACAGTACGTAAAGAAAGAGGATTTTTTGTGTTGTGTCTGTTTTGAAAACTAAAAATATTTTTTAAAAAAAAAAGAAAAGTCTGTTATTCCCTGGCACCTGGTCCAGATTTTTGCAGAGGCGCCAATGTCCTGTGGTCTGTAGACCTGGAAGGATTCCAGTCCATAGAACTAATATGAGTACTGTTTGTATGGCAGACATATATTTTTTTCCAGTTTGGACACATTAAATTTCTGAATCTGTGACAGAACAATAGTATAGTGCCTGCAGCTCATTCATGATTTTGAAGCAATGTCCTGCTCACTTTGTCCCCCATCCCAAACCTCTTAAATCACCTAAGGTTTGGTATGAGTGTGTGTGTGTGTGTGTGTGTGTGTGTGTGTGTATATAGTATTATTTTCTACATTTTTTGTATCTGGACTCATTTCAGATAAGTCTACAATGTTTGGTTTTAGGTCTATACTTCTCTACCATGCAACCCCACTTATGATTTCTCTGAGCTTCTTAAACATTGTTTTTAAAAACTCATTTCTCAACTGTTAATGGGTTAATTAAAATTATCAATTTAAAACAAATCCATCTATACTTTATGTCTCTAGGAAAACAGTTTGTTTTTGGAAAACATCACCAACATTGTCTTGGTTCAAGAGTGGGTAATAAATAAATAAAAGCAGTATAGCTTTTATTAATTTGATTATTGAGTTTGCCATCACTGAAGTTTTAACCATTTCAAGGAAATTTAGCTAATTTAGTGTGCTCAAACCAAGATGTGTGTATTTTTTTTAAATATAAGATATGTGGCAGTGGTAACAACAAAGATTTATTTTTATTAACCTATAAAAATAATTTCAAAATTTCTCAAATTTCACAGCTCATGCCATGCTTCTTACATTCTGCCTTTTCTTTCAGCAAATCTATTGAGTCTTTTAGAGCAGGGATCTCCAACCTTTGCAACTTTAAGTCTGAAGGACTTCAGCTCCCAGCAAAGTTGGCTGGAGAAGTCTGGGAGCTGAAGTCCTTCAGACTTAAAGTTGCAAAGGTTGGGGCCCCCTGTTTTAGAGATCTTCATGGTTTCAGGATCTCAGTTCAGATCTGAAACTGGAGTGATTGAGGAATGATCCTCATAATTTTGTCTAGTCATAGTAGCTAGACATACAATCTAGGAAAGTTCTTGATGGTGGTACCATGTCTACCCAAGAAACTGAGGGAGTAGGGATATTCAATGTTATATACTATTGAATTAAAAGCTGGAATTATAATGATACCACTCTTTTGAAATGGTATCATTGCAGGCAGATTTTAGTCAGTACTATCTGATCTGATCTTACAGTATTTTCTCTATTTAATCTACTTATATGCAAAAAAAACAAATAACATATCAGCGAGAAGACACATATTAAATATTTTTCAAGGGGCTCCAGTCAAGCGGTGTTTCAAAAAAGGCAAGAGTTCAATGATATTATCTCCATGTTTGTATCAAGTAATTAAAAGAAAACAAAAGACTACCTAATCAGATTTCAAACTCCAAAGATAGACCTTTCTCCTAATCAGTCTAATTAATTAGAATTAGACTGATTCTAGTCCAGGGTCTAGAATGGAAAAGAACAGAACTGCTCCTAAAAGTAGCATGAAACTACATAAGTAAGCTTAGTGAAAACTGCCCTTACATGTTATCTTCTCTGCAACTCCATCATGCACTGATTATATAAATAGTCTACCTTTGAATTTGTAAATAGAGTAAAATAGTTTCATATTAGCCCATTGTGCCTTCTTTTTGCCATGCACTAAATAAAATAAAATAAGCCACTGAAGATGAAACTTAACATCTATATTGCTAAGTTGCTATAATCTTCATCACATGACACAGAATTTATTTGCTTCACTAACAGTCACAGTTGATCTTGAATGGGTCTAATAAACTATTCTAAGATGATGTGAAAAGATACCACTGGGAGGAAACTAGCATAGTCATAGAGTATAAACCAGAGCTACTGACTGTACTAAACAGGGAGGTGCTTTTCATAGCTTACTCCGATTGATGAAGTAGAAGAAGTGATAAAAACTTTAGCACAAAAAGATGACTAGGCTACTTTCAGACCAGAGGTTGAAGAACTAAATAGACTCAACAGTCAGATGAATGTCAAGATATTCTTCTGGAGGTTTGGGGGTGTTTTTTTGGATAACATTCTTATTCTGTTTTCCACTTCAGGTTCCCAGGAATCTTTTGTGGAACCAACTGCATGTTTTTCTAGACCTAAATGTTTTCTTTTTCCCATTTAGTCATAACTTATATATTTAATTTTTATAACAGAAAAATTAGCATTCTTCAAAGTGATGCTTATCAAAATGTGTTGGGATGGCAACTCTACAAGTTCCCCGTGATTGTGCCCCAAAGCTGGTTGTCAATATCATACTTTAGAAGAAAAATACACACACACACACACACACAGGGGGGGAGGGAGGGAGGGAGAGAGAGAGAGTTTATTGATAGCACTATGGATCAGATCATAGAAGATGATCTGATGGAGGTCTACTACACTTGCCACTTCTGAATTCCTCCGGAGGGATTTTGATAGACGGAACTCTACCATGGTTCTTCTCATAAAGAGCCCAAGCAAAGTATAATAACATAGTTCTAAAAATACCAGGTTCCACTGTGTTTTCAAATCTAATACAACTTTAATGAATCTGGCAACAAGTAACAAACAAAAAGTGCCATAGTGCTGGGGGAAAGCATCAAAATGTCTCACAGATGCCTGAGCCTCTCATCGCACTTCAAGGCACTTGACGGTTTTTCTATTTCAAAAGCAAAGATGTGTCTGGGATAGGATAGGAAGCAAATCACCCTGGAGAAATCTAGGTTACCATATGCAGACCTGTTGAAGCTCTCAGGTTTTTTCTCTCCCCTCGCCTCTCTCTTTTTGCCTTGTTCTGTGCCTTTACTACAACCTTAAGACTTCTACAGTAGTTAGGAAAGTTTGGAGGCCATAGAAAAATTACGTGAGGAAAACCATAGAAGCTTTCCAGAAAACTTTCCCCCCCTCATCAGATAATTTTCTAAATGCCCTGATTTTAATCATTTCAACTAATGCAATATCCTAGTGATGTCAAATCTTTTTGGCAATGAGTTCCCAAAATGGAACATGTGCGTGCGCACCAAAGTCCTGGAAGCTGGAAGGCGCGTATGCGTGTGCTGGCCACCTGCTTTTCAGATTTCCGGCACATGCATGCGTGCCAGCCAGCTGGTATTCACACATGCCGGAGCTCTGGAAACCCAAAGACCTTGTGATCAGGTGTGAAGATCAGGAAGAGCAGCTGGCTACGGTGTGCATGCCCAAAGAGAGGGTTCTGTGTGCCACCTCTGGCACACATGCCATAGGTTCACCATCATGGCAATATCCCATTCCCATGTCATAAATACCATGTCATTTTGAATAATCACTGCATTTTCTTTCCTTTCTTTCGTTCCTTTAACAGAGGTGCTGAAAAAACAGGAATGCATGTTTCTTTGACTCACGTATCGTATAGACTCTTATGGAATCCATCATGATAACCATGACAGTCACCTCCCCAAGCAACTCTTACAATTTTAAAACCTAGTTTCCAGGGGACAGTTTTAGTTCTGTGCATGGTTAGCTAGGAGTTAGGTCCACTGAATTGGATTTCTGACTATGGAGGTTAAGTTTGTAAAAAAGAAAAATTGATCTTCAACAAGCAATACTCAACCTAATGAATGGACTGTTCAGATTCTAAAATGTAAATAATATTGTGTGAAGTAAAAAAAACTCAGCAATGGAAAAGAAAAAAGAATGGGAAAACAAAATGATGAATCAACTTGAATTTATGTATGTATGTATGAATGATTGAATGAATGTATGTTTGTTTAATTTCTATAGCCACACATTGTAGCCAAGTGACTCTGGGAGGCTTACAATTCTAAAATTATAAAGCAATTAAAACAAATAAGAACAATAAAAATATACAAAGAATCATAAATAAATCACAAACACACAACAGCCAAGCTTATTAACTAATTCAAGTAAAGCCAATAAATGGGTCCCTCAATACATTCTGAGCCCAAGAGCTAGGGGCACAGTCAACAGTTTGAAACATTACTTACAATAAGATGCCTTTGAAATCTGTTTTGGAAAGTCAGCAAGAACTATTAAAATAATGAATAGATTACACTATTCCTTCTTAAACTGGCATTTTATCATTCGAAGTTTTTCTAGATTGGATGATATTTAATCCAGATGCCCCGCGCTAGCATCTCTGGTGGCAATATCCATTTGATTACACAATTTGATTTCAGGTTTTCAGGAAACTGGAAAAACAATGATGGCTAAAGACATTGGATTAAAAACAGGGAGAACTGTTCTAGTCCTGACTTAAGCACAAGTCAATGCAGTGACTTAGGGTTAGTCTCCACTTCTGCAAATATTGCCAAGAAAACTGCAGTGATTGCAGTCTGCTGGTCTTAAGACTGACTAAAAGGTAAAGGTTCCCCTTGCACATATGTGCTAGTCATTCCCGACCCTAGGGGGTGGTGCTCATCTCTGTTTCAAAGCTAAAGAACTAGCGCTGTCCAAACACGTCTTTATGGTCATGTGGCCGCCATGACTAAATGCCGAAGGCGCACAGAATGCTGTTACCTTCCCACCAAAGGTGGTCCCTATTTTTCTACTTGCATTTTTACATGCTTTCGAACTGCTAGGTTGGCAGAAGCTAGTAATAGGAGCCCACTCCATTACATGGCACTAGGGATTTGAACCACCGAACTGCCGACCTTTCTGATCAACAAGCTCAGTGCCTTAGCCACTGAGCCACCCTTAAGACTGACTAGAGGGCTGGAAAACTGGAAAATGTATTGGATTGTTAGCATGTCATTTTTGGAAATTTATGACTGCTTCATTTATATTGGATCTCATTTTTAATGACATCCCTTAATAAACTATGTCTACATACATTTTGGCTCTAAGGTAACAATCTGTTTGCATGTTTTTTGCCTTATTTTATGCATTATTTTTAGCAATTTATGGATCAATTATTGAAAAAAAATGGAAAGTAGCTTGGATATTATCTTCATTCTCAAACTTCATTTAAACTGCTAATAAGTGGTAAAATATGAAAGTTTATCACTTCAGTAGAATAAAAATAGTTCATCTGGTACCTATGATAGCATGCTTTTTGATAAAATACTCTGGAAAAATCCCTACTTTTTGTATCATTTTATACCACTGTTCTTAAACATGTGGAGATATAATAAATAAGTGGTTATCAGTATTTTGCTAAGCCTTTCAGATTTCAAACCACGTGGCATCAGGCCTAAGATTTCAAACGACTCATAAAGATTCATAAAATAATTATTTTAAGACTCCTTAGAAAATGTCTATGAAGTTTGTCATATTTGGAGACAAACCAGGGCAAAAACCTGGTTTAATTATATTCTGTAGGCAAAATCGTATCTGAGTGTTTACATTTATATATATACTAGCTATACCCGGCCACGCGTTGCTGTGGCCCAGTCTGGTTACATGGCCAACCAATCTGTGTGTAGATCTACACTTGCACACATACACACAACCACCATATAACCCCCAACCTACCTACCTACTGTATTTCTCCCTCTCTATCTATCCCTCTATCTACCTACATACTGTATTTCTTCCTTTCTCCCTCTATCTACCTACCTACCTACTGTATTTCCCCCTCTCTATCCCTCTACCTACCTACTTACTGTATTTCTCCCTCTCTCTCTATTCCTCTACCTACCTACCTACTGTATTTCTCGCTATCTATCTATACACCTACCTACCTACAAACCTACTGTATTTCTTCCTCTCTATCTATCCCCCTATCTACCTACCTACATACCTACATACCTACTGTGCTGTTCCCTATCTATCTATCCCCCTACCTACCAACCTACCTACCGTATTTCTCCCTATCTATCGCTCTATCTACATACAGTACCTACCTACCTACCTACTGTATTTCTCCCTATTTATGTATTCCCCTATCTACCTACCTACTATAATACAATAGCAGAGTTGGAAGGGACCTCGGAGGTCATCTAGTCCAACTCCCTGCCTAGGCAGGAAGCCCTATACCAGTTCAGACAAATGGCTATCCAACATCTTCTTGAAGACATGCAGTGTTGGGGCATTCACAACTTCTGGAGGCAATTTCTCTTCCACTGGTTAATTGTTCTAACTGTCAGGAAATTTCTCCTCAGTTCTAAGTTGCTTCTCTCCTTGATTAGTTTCCACCCATTGCTTCTTGTTCTGCCCTCAGGTGCTTTGGAGAATAGTTTGACTCCCTCTTCTTTGTGGCAACCCTCTCTCTCTATTCCCCTATCTACCTACCTACTGTAATACAATAATACAATAGCAGAGTTGGAAGGGACCTCGGAAGTCATCTAGTCCAACTCCCTGCCTAGGCAGGAAGCCCTATACCATTTCAGACAAATGGCTATCCAACATCTTCTTAAAGACTTGCAATGTTGGGGCATTCACAACTTCTGGAGACAGCTGTTCCACTGGTTAATTGTTCTAACTGTCAGGAAATTTCTCCTCAGTTCTAAGTTGCTTCTCTCCTTGATTAGTTTCCACCCATTGCTTCTTGTTCTGCCCTCAGGTGCTTTGGAGAATAGTTTGACTCCCTCTTCTTTGTGGCAACCCTCTCTCTCTATTCCCCTATCTACCTACCTACTGTAATACAATAATATAATAGCAGAGTTGGAAGGGACCTCGGAGGTCATCTAGTCCAACTCCCTGCCTAGGCAGGAAACCCTATACCATTTCAGACAAATGGCTATCCAACATCTTCTTAAAGACTTCCAGGGTTGGGGCATTCACAACTTCTGGAGGCAAGCTGTTCCACTGATTAATTGTCCTAACTGTCAGGAAATTTCTCCTCAGTTCTAAGTTGCTTCTCTCCTTGATTAGTTTCCACCCATTGCTTCTTGTTCTGCCCTCAGGTGCTTTGGAGAATAGTTTGACTCCCTCTTCTTTGTGGCAACCCTCTCTCCCTATTCCCCTATCTACCTACCTACTGTAATACAATAATACAATAGCAGAGTTGGAAGGGACCTCGGAGGTCATCTAGTCCAACTCCCTGCCTAGGCAGGAAGCCCTATACCATTTCAGACAAATGGCTATCCAACATCTTCTTAAAGACTTGCAATGTTGGGGCATTCACAACTTCTGGAGACAGCTGTTCCACTGGTTAATTGTTCTAACTGTCAGGAAATTTCTCCTCAGTTCTAAGTTGCTTCTCTCCTTGATTAGTTTCCACCCATTGCTTCTTGTTCTGCCCTCAGGTGCTTTGGAGAATAGTTTGACTCCCTCTTCTTTGTGGCAACCCTCTCTCTCTATTCCCCTATCTACCTACCTACTGTAATACAATAATATAATAGCAGAGTTGGAAGGGACCTCGGAGGTCATCTAGTCCAACTCCCTGCCTAGGCAGGAAACCCTATACCATTTCAGACAAATGGCTATCCAACATCTTCTTAAAGACTTCCAGGGTTGGGGCATTCACAACTTCTGGAGGCAAGCTGTTCCACTGATTAATTGTCCTAACTGTCAGGAAATTTCTCCTCAGTTCTAAGTTGCTTCTCTCCTTGATTAGTTTCCACCCATTGCTTCTTGTTCTGCCCTCAGGTGCTTTGGAGAATAGTTTGACTCCCTCTTCTTTGTGGCAACCCTCTCTCCCTATTCCCCTATCTACCTACCTACTGTAATACAATAATACAATAGCAGAGTTGGAAGGGACCTCGGAGGTCATCTAGTCCAACTCCCTGCCTAGGCAGGAAGCCCTATACCATTTCAGACAAATGGCTATCCAACATCTTCTTGAAGACTTGCAGTGTTGGGGCATTCACAACTTCTGGAGGCAATTTCTCTTCCACTGGTTAGTTGTTCTAACTGTCAGGAAATTTCTCCTCAGTTCTAAGTTGCTTCTCTCCTTGATTAGTTTCCACCCATTGCTTCTTGTTCTGCCCTCAGGTGCTTTGGAGAATAGTTTGACTCCCTCTTCTTTGTGGCAACCCTCTCTCTCTATTCCCCTATCTACCTACCTACTGTAATACAATAATACAATAGCAGAGTTGGAAGGGACCTCGGAAGTCATCTAGTCCAACTCCCTGCCTAGGCAGGAAGCCCTATACCATTTCAGACAAATGGCTATCCAACATCTTCTTAAAGACTTGCAATGTTGGGGCATTCACAACTTCTGGAGACAGCTGTTCCACTGGTTAATTGTTCTAACTGTCAGGAAATTTCTCCTCAGTTCTAAGTTGCTTCTCTCCTTGATTAGTTTCCACCCATTGCTTCTTGTTCTGCCCTCAGGTGCTTTGGAGAATAGTTTGACTCCCTCTTCTTTGTGGCAACCCTCTCTCTCTATTCCCCTATCTACCTACCTACTGTAATACAATAATATAATAGCAGAGTTGGAAGGGACCTCGGAGGTCATCTAGTCCAACTCCCTGCCTAGGCAGGAAACCCTATACCATTTCAGACAAATGGCTATCCAACATCTTCTTAAAGACTTCCAGGGTTGGGGCATTCACAACTTCTGGAGGCAAGCTGTTCCACTGATTAATTGTCCTAACTGTCAGGAAATTTCTCCTCAGTTCTAAGTTGCTTCTCTCCTTGATTAGTTTCCACCCATTGCTTCTTGTTCTGCCCTCAGGTGCTTTGGAGAATAGTTTGACTCCCTCTTCTTTGTGGCAACCCTCTCTCCCTATTCCCCTATCTACCTACCTACTGTAATACAATAATACAATAGCAGAGTTGGAAGGGACCTCGGAGGTCATCTAGTCCAACTCCCTGCCTAGGCAGGAAGCCCTATACCATTTCAGACAAATGGCTATCCAACATCTTCTTGAAGACTTGCAGTGTTGGGGCATTCACAACTTCTGGAGGCAATTTCTCTTCCACTGGTTAATTGTTCTAACTGTCAGGAAATTTCTCCTCAGTTCTAAGTTGCTTCTCTCCTTGATTAGTTTCCACCCATTGCTTCTTGTTCTGCCCTCAGGTAATAATAATAATAATAATAATAACTTTGCATTTATTAACCGCTCCCTCTCCCCACAGGGACCCGGGGCGGTGCACAGGAGAAACTAAAAACAATATAAACAATCAATACAAAATATACAGTTTAAAACACCATTAAACTATGTTATCCCGTGCTAAAAAATTAAAACCCATTAAAATACATTTAAAAATCTATAGACAGAGAGACTATCCAAGGCCGGCCAGTCGAAAGAAATGGGTCTTTAGTTTCATACGGAAGGAGCGGAGGTCCGTGGTCGTTCTGATATCGGGGGGAAGGTCGTTCCAGAGGGCCGGGCCCGCCACAGAGAGAGCCCTTCCCCTGGGCGTCGCCCGCTGACAAAGTCTGGTGGACGGCACCCGGAGAAGTCCCTCTCTGTGGGAGCGAATCGGTCGTGAGGATGTATGGGGCAGGATCCGATCCCGCAGATAGCTAGGTCCCGAGCCATGGAGCGCCTTAAAGATGATAGTTAGCACCTTGAAGCGCACCCGGAAGACGACAGGCAGCCAGTGCAGCTCGCGCAGGAGTGGTGTAACGTGGGCGAACCTGGTGGTCCCCATAAGGTGCTTTGGAGAATAGTTTGACTCCCTCTTCTTTGTGGCAACCCTCTCTCTCTATTCCCCTATCTACCTACCTACTGTAATACAATAATACAATAGCAGAGTTGGAAGGGACCTCGGAAGTCATCTAGTCCAACTCCCTGCCTAGGCAGGAAGCCCTATACCATTTCAGACAAATGGCTATCCAACATCTTCTTAAAGACTTGCAATGTTGGGGCATTCACAACTTCTGGAGACAGCTGTTCCACTGGTTAATTGTTCTAACTGTCAGGAAATTTCTCCTCAGTTCTAAATTGCTTCTCTCCTTGATTAGTTTCCACCCATTGCTTCTTGTTCTGCCCTCAGGTGCTTTGGAGAATAGTTTGACTCCCTCTTCTTTGTGGCAACCCTCTCTCTCTATTCCCCTATCTACCTACCTACTGTAATACAATAATATAATAGCAAAGTTGGAAGGGACCTCGGAGGTCATCTAGTCCAACTCCCTGCCTAGGCAGGAAACCCTATACCATTTCAGACAAATGGCTATCCAACATCTTCTTAAAGACTTCCAGGGTTGGGGCATTCACAACTTCTGGAGGCAAGCTGTTCCACTGATTAATTGTCCTAACTGTCAGGAAATTTCTCCTCCGTTCTAAGTTGCTTCTCTCCTTGATTAGTTTCCACCCATTGCTTCTTGTTCTGCCCTCAGGTGCTTTGGAGAATAGTTTGACTCCCTCTTCTTTGTGGCAACCCTCTCTCTATATTCCCCTATCTACCTACCTACTGTAATACAATAATACAATAGCAGAGTTGGAAGGGACCTTGGAGGTCATCTAGTCCAACTCCCTGCCTAGGCAGGAAACCCTATACCATTTCAGACAAATGGCTATCCAACATCTTCTTAAAGACTTCTAGGGTTGGGGCATTCACAACTTCTGGAAGCAAGCTGTTCCACTGATTAATTGTCCTAACTGTCAGGAAATTTCTCCTCAGTTCTAAGTTGCTTCTCTCCTTGATTAGTTTCCACCCATTGCTTCTTGTTCTGCCCTCAGGTGCTTTGGAGAATAGTTTGACTCCAGTGCCTTTTTGGCCCTAAGAGGCCTCTGTTAATGACTGTTGGTGGGCGGAGTTACAGGGAGTAAAATCATTTTTCAGTTAGTACCTTTTATTTGTGTTTACTTTACACACGATACAAGTGTGCTAGGCACAAAATGAGTAGCTATTCTATTATCGGAAGTCCTTGGCTACATTGTGTGAAAGTTTGGTGTAAATCGGTCTAGTAGTTTTTTAGATTAGTGGATTCGTACAAACTATTTTACATTTTTATTTATATAGATTACTAGCTGTTCCCGGCCACGCGTTGCTGTGGCCCAGTGTGGTTAAATGGCCAGATCTACACCTGCACACATAAACATGTACAAAGAACCACCGTATAACCCCCAACCTACCTACCTACTGTATTTCTCCCTCTCCCTCTCTATCCCTCTTCTGACCGACTGACCGACCTACCTACCTACCTACCTACCTACCTACTGCATTTGTCCCTCCCTCTCTCTATCCCTATACCTACCTACCTATCTACCTACCATAAAATATTCTGTCCATAAGAATGACATACTTTTTGAGATTTCAAAATGTTTCTGAGGAATCTGGTGAATGCCTCCCTGGTCTTATGAGCACAATTTTAGCAGACTATTTACAAAAACCTAAGGATGAGATCAGGGGGGACATTGACCTAGCCTACAGAATTAACTCAGCATATGCCAGGATAAATGAAGTGCCTAGAGAGATACATGTGAAATTTGTTAGAAGGTCAACCAGAGAGGAAATCCTGAAAGCGCAGAGAGAGAAACCTTTAACTTATCAATGAAAAACGGTCACTATCTTGAAGCAGATCCCTAGAAAAATTAGAGATTCAAGAAAGAAATTTTCTTTCTTGTCTAAAACCTTGTTTGATCACGGGATTTGGTTCAAGTGGATGACGCCTGAAGGGATGCTGGTGTTCTGGGAAGGAGGAAGAGTGAGGATTAAAACACTTGCTGAGGCGGAAGCCTTTTTTAAAAAACATTCCTCTGTCCTGGGGGAAGATCCAGGGGGGACGGAGGGGGCCACGGCCCTGCCCACGGGGGGCCAGGGAGGAGAGAAAGAAGATACAATAGCCAAAAGACTTAGATCAAAAAAATAACTTTGCCTTGATTTTTCTTGAACAACTTTGCATAATATTTCTATCTGGACTTTTTGTAAATGTCTGACAGCATGGAACGGAGAATTTTGGTAAATCTACTTGCTTTCATCTTGTAGTGGTATGGAAAATGTTTTCTATGATAACTTTTTTATTGTGTATTTTGAGGTCTCGGAAGGTCCGACGACTCTAACGTGAATGCTCTCAAAATTTCTTTGTAACCATTACCCTATCCTGTTAAAAAATGTAAAACCAATAAAACTTTTTCAATTAAAAAAAAAAAATATTCTGTCCATAAGATACAGTAGGTAGGTAAGTAATCAGCTATAGGGATAGAGGGAGAAATGCAGTAGGTAGGTAGGTAGGTAGGTATTTTTATTTATTTATTTTATTCAATTTATATCCCACCCTTCTCCAAAAGGAGAAGGGCGCCCTGGGTCCTTTTGGAGAAGGGCGGGATATAAATTGAATAAAATAAATAAATAAAAATACCTACCTACCTACCTACCTACTGCATTTCTCCCTTTATCCCTATAGCTGATTACTTACCTACCTACTGTATCTTATGGACAGAGTATTTTATGTCATAAAGGATGGCATAATACCTGTGGACCACTGCTCTCTCTGTATCCTTTTTAAACAATTTTTTACATTTCCGTTGCGTGTACCTAGCACAGGTGTGACATCTACACAATCTCCTTATATCATTGGTGCCGTATTTGAAAGGAACGCTGTGTGAAAATTTGGAAGCGATCGGTGCAGTATTTTCTGAGATTAGCAGTTTTGAACAAACTCTTGTTACATTTTTATTTACATAGATGTCAAACTGTGTTCTAGGATGCCATTTCAGTTATTTGCATCCGCTCTTCTTTGATGAAGTTACCCTATATCAAGATATAGCCTTGTACCCAGGAAGCAAAACCATAATGGACACAAGCTATATCTCTATGCTGAGCAGAGATTCCTAAAATACCCACTCACTGTTGCTAGCAACTGATGATTTATCAGAATCAAGCAGAAGTTCTGACAAACACAACTGGGGCATGTTCTTTTGTCTCAAAGCTTCAAATGTCTTCTCTGCTGTTGCTATAATTAAGAATTAAAATAGGGATACTATTGTGTAGTGGGCTTCAGTAGGCAAGAACAGGCCAGCATAGATACAGCAGCATTTATTGACTCAAAACTGAAACTGAGGAACTGCAGGCAAATCCCTGTAATTTATATTCTGAGCCCACAGGGCCTTAACCAATCATAATACTTGAAAAAGCCCACCCAAATATGAATGTTCTAAATTTCCCTCCAAAACAGTTGAAGTTAATAGTTAGGGTCATCTAAAGGTTAGTTTCACTTTAGCAGGGCTTCACACAACTTACATATTCAATACATAGCAGCTACATTCATAGCTAGTTAGACCAGAGTTCAAAGTTTCATCCTTTCATTCATTCATTCTTGGTTCTCTAGAAAGAAACAATGCTGAATGTATTGAAGTTTTATTCTACCAGAGGCTCCTAATTAGAATGTCTGCCTAGGCCAGCGCCGGCGAACCGCGTGCCATAAGGGAGGGGAGCGCACGAGGGTCATGCATGGCATGTCACACCCATAATGCAATATGTGCCCCCCCCCAGTGCGCATAGGCATGACAGGTGCTCACCCCCATTTTTTACATGCTTTTTTCATCCTCCCCAGAGACTTTATAGGAGCCTGGGAAGGATGAAAACAGCCCCCCCCCGAGTCTCTCTGGAGGCTTCAGGAGCTTCCTTGAAGCCTCTGGAGGACTAAACACGATGCTATGAACAAACCTTGTGTGCCCTGCCAAATGGCTCCACGTACCACCTGTGGCATGCATGCCATAGGTTCGCCATCATTGGCCTAGGCCATTGATGGCGAACCTTTTTGACACCAAGTGCTGAAAAGGAAGCACGCATGTGTGCTCGTTGGGGACGTGACCCGGGAGAGGAGCTGCCCGGTGCACATGCTGGTGTGCACATGTGCACCAGGCAGCTCCTCTTCCTGTTTCTGGAATGCATGTGCATGGCAATCAGTTGACTGGTGTGCATGCACACGTGGAACCCAGAAGACCAGCTCTTTCAATTTCCGGCACTGCCGCGCATGCACAGGCCAGATGATCATTGTGTGTGCATGCCGAAACCCGGAACAGCCATGCATGTCAGGCGATATGCATGCCATAGGTTCGTTATTACAGGCCTAGGCCTTTTAATAGATGTATATACCAAGTCTGGGCACCAAATCATGTTTTTCAGGCTTATTGAACTGAGCCGTGAAAGTTTTGGTTCAGTTCCTCTCTCCTGCCTTCCCTCCCTCTCTGGTCCCCCTGCATTCAGTAAGAGGCTTGGAAACATTGCTTTATGCTCCAAATGAATAAAAATAGCAGAGGCCAGAAACTGCATCCCAACGTGGCTGCCCTTTCATTAGCCAAAGTCAAGGGTAGGATGTCTCCCTGAAGGTGGTTGCTTCCCAGCACGCTCTAATTTGGAGCGAACCTCAAGCAGGTTTATGACACAGCTGAGAGCAGGCATTAATGCAATAGACTGGTAATTCAATCATTTTATAGAAGTTGATCTGTCCTTTTTATTACAATTATTGTCAGTCGGGGTGTTTCGTTCCATCACTGAAAATAAACATCATCTATCATACTTGCAAAGATTAGCCGGTGACAGATCCGGCTCTGCTTTGCATAAATGTGTATTAATGCCGGCTCTGTCTGAAGAAGAGAGAGAAGTCTATATTTCACAAGAATGATTAGACAATGTCACTGCTGCTTTAAGTAATGTCTTTTCATGAGTGATAATCAAACTGAAACTACACACACAATGCATGCACACAACACACACACACACACACACACACGCACACGCACAAAGAAATTTACTGCCTGTGACTTAGCTTTGGTAGTTTAAGTAGCATTAAAAAAGAATAGCTGCTATACATAGGTGATACACCCCCCACCCAATGCATAGAGGGTTGTTACTGATGATGTGAACCCTATAGTAATATCCTTCTATCTTGAATCTGCCAATTCTTTTCTTTTCAGAACGCAACAATTACGGTATTTTCTATTACCTACTCCTATTGGTAACTTCTTATGACTATCACTTTGTTGGTATGATTTATGATTTATTACTTTGTTGCTTGTACATATACTGAGATCTTATGCACCGGAGACAAATTCTTTGTGTGTCTAGTCACACTTGGCCAATAAAACATGCCATTCCATGCCATTCCATGCCATTTTTGGAGTCAGGAGGATTCAGCACAATGTAATGGTAGCAGGATTCCTTTGAGGCAGATCTCACAAATGCCAACATCACTTACAGATGTCACATAAATATTTTTTTTCCTTTGATATCTGCATGATGAGGGGGGACGTTTGATATAGCATTCAATACAATATTGGAAAAGAAACTCTTGGCAGCTGGATATGAGAGTATATCCTAATAATTGTGGGGGGTTTTTTACTTCGCTAATCACACGTAGAATGACCTTGTCTCAAGAAGTCTACTTTTACCAAACTCTGCTTCTCTCAGTTATGATGGACACATTTCTCAACATGCCCTTTGACACTGAAATTTAGAACATCTGGAAAAGTCTGTGCTGACAGAATGAAAACCCCAGACTTCCATTCATTTTGGAGTTATAAAATTAAACTGGTGTCCATCATGGTTGGGGAGATCTCTATCCCTAATTTCCAATTTCCTCTTTTGACCTTAAGAACTTAGGAGCGTGTAAAAAGCAACATATGCACGAAAGGAATGCATATAAAAATGGATTTTAAAATGGCTGTTGTTACAAGCAAAATATATGGAAACAGAGGCTACAGAACAACGTGTATTCTAAGAAATTGTTCATCCCTGTTGGAGGATAATTTCCTTTTTTATTCCTCAGCAAGCATTTCTCCCTTTGCAAAGAATTAAGGACCTATCTAGAACAAGGCAGAAAAGGCGATGATTAAAAAAGATCACTTATGACAGGGGTCCCGAACCTTTGCAACTTTAAGTCTGAAGTCTGAAGTTGCAAAGGTTGGGGACCCCTGACCTATGAGACATCAATGCTATTATGACCAACCAACCCCTAGAGGGAGCAGCAACAATACTGTTAAGGGCAAAATTGTTGTGATATGGGTGTAACTTAAATTATACGAGTGATTAAATGATATGATTAAAAAGCATTCCTTTCTGTCCCCCTCCCCCTCATTCCTCTGGAAGCCATTATATGATTAAAGTTGATCTGGAGCTAAAAGCAAGCAAGGAAACCATTGAAACTATGTCTGTGCATCAAACTGAGCGCATCTCCACCAGTCATGTGTTTTGTACTGCCAGCCCTTCTGCTTTTTGTTTCCCATTCCCATCATGGGAGGCAAATTGGGAGCTGATTAATGAGCCACTGTGAGTTTCCATATATAGATGGTGGATTGTGTGCAGCTTGGCAGCATTCAGCATTCAGGTTCTGGATGCCTGACCTAAGTGTCCTTATTGGGAACTGTTTCCTTGAAGTAAATAGAGATTCTAAATCTAAAGGAATTTTAAAGACGTTAGAAGACAGATCTGTTCCAATTGGTCTATCTACTGGAACTAATAAACACTCTTGGCTTTCTAAATTCGGCAACTTAGAGGCAGCGTAAGATAGTCCCGGCTTATGTACCCCTCCAAACTGAGAGACGAATCCAGAAAATAGTCAAATTGGCATTTGCCCACATCTGTTTCATCCGCTCTGCGCCCCTGCAGTCCATGTTATTCATGTTTTCTAATGGGCATCTTGCATTATCATTATCCCTAATAGTGCTTTATTGTATTAGTTACAGTTAATTTAAATGTTACCGAAGCATTGAAAACAGATTGCAGATGTTTTCAAACAGATGTTATCTTAATGTTAAAACAAAATCATGAATATTTATAGGGTATTTTTGTCCGGGCTGAATTAGTTGGCTTAAATAGTAATGTATGTATTTAACTTTATTAAGTGGAAATTCTCCAGATAAGGTGAATAAAACCAGCCGCTCTCCCTAGACCATTAGAGGTAGTTTGTGCTAATACTTCTACTCCGTCTGCTATTCCTTGTGGTCTGTTAAAATATGTGAGTTTGCATTCTGCATACCTCTTTCACCTGAGGGTGGGAGATTTCCTCATCCCAAATTTTTCATTTGTTGTCACTTATCGTCCCAAAGCAGAGAAATAGTTCTGAGTAACCCGAGCCCCAGAAAATCTGTCTTGAGTTTCCTCCTGTCACTCCATATTTCATTATAGAAAAGTATTTCAAGAGTTGGTTGGCAAGCTCTCATGGAGTTTCACAGGTCTGTTCTGTTTCCAACAAGTTGATCCTTCTTTTCTCCCATGACTTTCCAGCAATGGGTAAATGTAGGGAACTTTCCTTTCTTAAAGGAATTATTGTTGGATGTTATTATTTAGACCAATTATTGCCACCAAAATTTGGAACAGAAGGCCATTACAAAATCCACAATGTTGCAGTAAACAAAATTGGCAGGACAGGTGGCGAACTAAAATCTCAGCTTTTACATTAACTCCAGGATTACATCTGTAGCAATTTGGATACTTGAGTTTTAGAACCAGTCAGAAAATATAGAAACAGTGAGAAAGTTTGGCAGCAAAGGCAGTGAATATATGGGCCTTGCATTTTTACCCAGGTGCAGAGTCTTGCAAATGATCCCAAGTGATCATAGCTATGGACTAAAGCCACTTGCTGGGCTGCCAGAGAAGAGCCCTTCATGTACCATGGAGACTGCTCCAGCAGAGACAGCAATATGTTTGTAAGTGTTACTGGAAAGGGAATATATCAGGTTTGTATGAAGATATTGTTGTTGTTGTTGATCATCTCACAGTCATCCAGATCTTTAGACTGGGTTTAGCCTTTTTGTCTACCTATCGAGTCCTTACCAAGAACCTGGTGTAGGTTCCTGATGTTTAACAGGATGGAAACTGTTCCAAGTTAAGCTACCTTCTGCAATTGACTGATGGTGAATTAGTCAATGCCAGTGGTGTTCAAGTGGTGTTCCAGTTGTTTTGGGATTGCAGTCAAGGAACCTATTGCTATTGGTACTACCCTTTCCTGCTCCTCCTCCTCCTCCTCCTCCTCCTCCTCCTCCTCCTCCTCCTCTTCTTCTTCTATTACTACTACTACTACTACTACTACTAGTAGTAGTAGTAGTAGTAGTAGTAGTATTCACACAGTCAGCCAGATGTTCAGGATTGGGTTTGGCATATTTGTCTACCTATCGAGTCCTTACCAAGGACCTGGGATGATGATTTATTGATTAACTTTATTGGCTGCCAATCTTTTCACAGGGTAACTCTGGGTGGCATTAAAAGGATACAACTATATAAAACCAATACACAATAAGATATCATTTTTTTTTCTCCAGCAAGGGAATCGTTTTTGAGACAGGTAGTCAGGATAAGTAACTTTATAAAGACTCAGTTAATTCCCAGTATCCTATGTAGGTAGTAAAAAGAGAAAGGAAGGGGTTGCTAGAATATTAGTGGCCTTGTGCCAAGGGTGGGTTCTGGCAGGCACCCACCCTTGCCGGTTTGCTTGTGTGTGTGTGCTGCGTGCGTGTGCTTGATGCGTGCTGCACCTGCTTGATGTGCAATAAACATTGTTCTGCACAGAAGCGAAAAACAAGATGGCGGTGCCTACAGCACTGACCAGAAAACTGGTTCAGAGCCATGGCAGGCCTGGGTCAATGCCAGTTCCAGCGACCCAGGCCGCCAAACCACTACTGGTTCGTCTGAACAGGTCCGAACCGGTAGGAACCCACCACTGCCTTGTGCCACAGGACCACTAGGGCATCCATGAAGGCCATCCTGGGTCACCCTGAAATAGACTGGGAAAAATGGCTCTGGTGAAGTTGTGACTAGCCCAGCAAGTTGGCAATACATAATATATTGTTACAGAAATTATAACAAGATATAAATGCTGCCAGAAGAGCTAGAGCCAGAATTTTATATCTCTCGACACCCAAAATGGTAAAAGAAGAGAAGGAGGAAGGAGAAGGAAAGAGGGGGAGGAGGAGGAGGAGGAGGAAGAGGAGAGGAGGAGGAAGAGGAGAGGAGGAGGAGGAAATGATCTCAAATGATCTTACAAATGATCTTTATAAGTAAAGCCTTTCTCTAAATGCTTTACTTTCCACGTTCCAGTGTTTATTTTTCTGAATGGATATTTTTTCTATGCCTAGAGCTAGTTTGGTGTAGTGGTTAAGGCATCAGGTTAGGAACCAGGTGAACCCTAGTTCTTGCCTTAGGCCCAAAGCCAGCTGAGTGATTTTGGACCGGTCCCTCTCTCTCAGCTCTAGGAAGCGGACAAGGGCAAACCACAAAAACTACAGAGATCTTTCAAGGCAGTTGCTAGGTGTCAACATTGAATTGAAATGCCAATGAAATCTCTGCAACCCTTTTTGGATTAATACCCGACCTCCAGATACCATTCTTCCTTGAAAAAACATGACCCTGTCATTTCCCTGTCTTCCTGACAAGATATATTTCTACATGTAGCCCCTCCCCCCTCCATTCCTCTCCCCTTCTCTTTCTGATGCACACACACGCACATATAAATACATACACATACATACACACATACTTATGTCACAACAGACCTATTTCAAGCTATTTAGCTCTCATCAGCTAGCCACACCCTTACTGGGATTCGAACCAGGGAAGTATTACATGTGAGGAGAACCAGTGATCTAGTGGCAATTACAACTGCCTCACATGTAATATTTCCTTGGTTCGAATCCCAGTAAGAGTATAGCTAGCTGATGAGAGTTAAATAGTTTGAAATAGATCTATACTAGTCTCCCTTATTTATTTATTTATCAGCACAAACACTATATATAAAAACGATAGATAGATAGATAGATAGATAGATAGATAGATAGATAGATAGATAGGTAGGTAGGTAGGTAGGTAGGTAGGTAGGTAGGTAGGTAGGTAGGTAGGTAGGTAGGTAGGTAGGTAGGTAGGTAGGTAGGTAGGTAGATAGATAGATAG
This sequence comes from Rhabdophis nuchalis, assembly GCA_039707465.1. Classification (NCBI taxonomy): domain Eukaryota; kingdom Metazoa; phylum Chordata; class Lepidosauria; order Squamata; family Natricidae; genus Rhabdophis; species Rhabdophis nuchalis. The sequence continues at coordinate 153,965,867 of CM077643.1, read as the reverse complement.
ATAGATAGATAGATAGATAGATAGATAGATAGATAGATAGATAGATAGATAGATAGATAGTTTTTAAACAGCATAATATTCATATTTACCTGGGATCTCAATTTAAAAAAATGTCTTATTATATTTCTTCCAACCTTATCCTCTTGAAACTACTTTCACTTATTCGAAGGTCTCCATTATCACAGGTCCCTAAGAAGGATTTGTGCGTTTGCCTGACCCTATTATTTCTTTGCACTATTTTCAAACCAAGTTCCCCACTGAATTATGGATGCACAACCATTCTGTTTTGTTCTTCAGAAATCTAGGAACTGCCTTATCCTGTTGGGATTAATCTGCCCCATTCTTTCCATTTGAAAGATCCTGTCAGCTAAAGAATTTAGCACTGGCAGGGTGCAAGAGAAGAACCTTTTCTGCTATGGCCCTCACCCTCTAGAACAGGGGTCCCCAACCTTTTTGGCACCAGGGACCGGTTTTCTTTTAAAGAAAATTCCGCGGACCGGTCGGCGTAGAGGGGAAGCGGGGGGGGGAGGGGGAACAGGCGGTGCATGCGCATGCGGGGGGGGTGAGTCGGCTCACTCACCCCTCTAGGGCCCCCAATGGTGTGAGTGGCCACACCTGTGCTCTCCCACTCCCGGTGCGCGCTCTGCCCAGGGGGCTGCCCCGTCCTCCCTCCTCCTCCTCTCCGGCCCTGCGGCCCGGTTCCTATCAAGCCACGGACCGGCACCGGTCCACGGACCGGGGGTTGGGGACCCCTGCTCTAGAATATCCTCCTGTTAAAGCTGAGACCTTCCTAGAAGAGTCTAGCAATTTGGCTCTGCGGTTTGGCCTGGGCCCCCGACAGAGAAGGGTTGTGGTAGGTGGTTGGCAAGATAGAGAAGATTCTCTTCCCCAGGTTGTCCATCATCTGTTTTTTTTCAATTTCAATTTCATTTTTTATTCATTTTAATTAGTTTTTTTTTTGCACTTTTCAACTTTATTATATTGTAAGCTGTATTAGTGAGATTAGCAGCAGAGAAATCCAATAAGCAAACAAATAAATAAAATGTCACTTATAAAGCGACAATACCTGATTTTAAAATACAATTTTCTTATTAGCCCATGATGACATTGGACCGCTTTTTAATTAAAAAAGGACCAGTATTTGGGCCTTCTTTGTTCTCTTTCATCACGGCATAAGAAAAATCTAATAGGATTTTTCCATGAGATGTTCTGCCTCTCTTATAGTAGATGCAAATCTTAATAACATCTGGGATCCATTTTTAAATCCACAATTCTGCGACATGTTGAACCAAAATCCAGACAAAAATCAGCCCAGCCACCCTGTCATGTCTTATTGATCTTCCCATATCCTTTAACAGCCAGCATTTACTAATAAACTGCAATATGTAGCTCTTGCAGTTTAGAGTTACATACCCATAACTAAATAACTTTGTAATCAATGACAGGCCATTTTCAGTTGATGCCTTAAGTCTGCTTTGTCTTTGAAGAACAGAAAATGGTGCTTATTGAGACAGGCTGTGACTGGAATTAACAAAAGGTCCTGGTATGCCGACAAGGAAGAGAGTTACTAAGAGTCTGCCAACACCATTTGCCAACACTGGTAGAGCTGGCTCCATTGCCAATACTACTTGGTCTGGCCTGGAAAAAACCAGAGGGCCACAAGCAGTCTGCAAACAATTAATTTTACTCTGACCTCTAGTGCTGTCTGGATTATTGCAGCCTAAATCTGGAAACCCAGCCTTTTGGTTTCATTGCTTGGCACCTTGCTAGATTCAGAAGCTAAATGGAGTCAGGGCGGATTAATAATCAGATAGGAGACCACCAGGGGATCGCAAGACTGTAGGCTATATTGGGAAATGAAAAACCATTCCCAGATCATCCCATCCCATCATGGCAGCGGCAAACCACATCCATTCCGTCGCCAAGAAAGCTACATGAAGGATGAAAATCTCAGCCTGACGGAGCTTTTACATTTCCTTATACAGATGTTTAGATTTGCAGGCTTAAAAACCTGGCAGTTCTCTACTCTGCACAAGGAGGAGGGACTTTGGTTTTATGCTCCCCCACCCTACATCCCATGGTGTAACCACAGATTTCTCCTAACCCAGGGAACTCTCGGTCTCACACTGATAGGCCGAGAAGGCTGCTTTTGCCAGAAACTCCATGCTGAAATAGCACTAAAACTTGAGCCTCCGTTTGGCGTACATTTTTCAAAAGCTCCCGTTGTCTCAGATTGTCTCCCTCCCCTCCTCCTCGTTTCATGTCTTATCAGATGCTGCAGATCATAATAAGAGTAACGCAGCCTGAACCCCAGATTCCAGGCATTCCTGCCTAACCACGCATAATCAAATGGAAAGAAGCTGTAAGAACTCTGACACGTAGGAACCCTTTTAAGGGACCCACAGATTTGAAACCTTAACCTGTCATGGGTTTAGAGAGATGAAAGGTCAGCAAAACAGGTCATTAAGTGGGGTGGTTTTTTTGTGTTTTTTTTTTCCTGTATCTGGAGAATTAGAGTGAAAGAAGCAATTAGAAGGAGAGAGTCACACGGAGATTGTGTTGCAGTCTTTTTCTTTTTTTCTTTTCATTAAACTTCAGAAACATTACAGTGACTATATTTCCCCCACCCCAAAAATCTTAATAGTTTGTACTGTTCTACTTCAACTGCGTTCCACCGCTTCCTTCGCAGCTGTTCATTGATGCGGTCTCACAGAATAGGTTTTTCTTCCAGATCACATTCATTCTGAATGTTGCACAGTAAGGCTTGGTCCTCCCATTATCATAATTCACTGCAGTGTAATCTGTAACTAACATACTTATGAATTTCTAATTTCACATATATCCACGGCCTTCGGAGATGACACGAATTCGTATCATCTGATCCAGCGTTAGTTCTTTCCTTTGTAATAAAACCTACGCTTTCATTTCTATGCACATATTCATCCTTTTCATTTACATGATCAGTTCACCTTCAGCCAGATCTATTACAGCGAACATTTAACAGCTCCCCAACTTGGGATGTTGCATTATATTTATAACAATTCAGCAGTGATATATAACAATGTAATGATATTACATTGTTAAGAATGCTGCAGAGCAAATGTCTGTTTGAATATCCCTCTCAAATAACAGGCAAGTCCACTGGTTCTGAAACAGGCGAGGCAGTTCAGTTTCTATGAATTTTACAAGTCAAAGCTCTTTACAGCGTTTCTGCAAACTAATTTAACAGCACAATTTATACTGATTATAGTACAACATAATTATACAAATAATGCAAAATACAGCAATTGTAATGAGACTAGGAAAAGAAATGGCTCAGCTGTGAAAACAGAAGAAAAATAACAGCATCCCTTTCAATAAGTGAAGTAGTAAAATAACTATCCTTCTGTGCCAAATTTATCACCAACTAAAAATATTTAGAGGTTATTTCTTGGCCCGCTAAATTACTAAATTATTTGTATACCATACTCTGCTCATGCTTCCATTTTACTTAGTTTGATGCAGATTTAGAATGATTTGCAAATTAATTTTGTCTTCTTGTATATTGAGGGTGGGCACAACTTACTTAATTTATAATAAATGCAATTAGAGAAATGAATGAGCTATCAGGATTTTTAAAGTATGATCCATCGGTATTGGCCTAACTTGTAATCCTGGTTATTATAAATAACAAAGAACTTTGGCTATATGGAAGGCAATTTCCCTTGCACTTTTTCTCATTATTTTATGACATATGGTTAATATTAAATTACAATGCCTTAATTTTCAAATCAGAGCTTAATTTCTAAGTAAAAGTAAATTGCTTCGGCAGAAGTAGGTTTTGGTTTGTGTGTGTTTGTTGCAGTCATTTTGTTTTTTAGGTTTGACATATTTCGTTAGTACATTTTCTCCGAATTTGTGTTCTATTCTACAGAGACCTCCACTATCAAGTATCTCTGATCTTACATTCTAGAAGCAGCTTTAAAAGGATATGAAGCTTTTCTGTATTGGATGTTTTTCATAACTTCATAACTTTTATGAATCTGACAAGAGTTCAAAATGTAGAGTGCTCACAAACAAAATACATTTCTTTCTGGTTAGTGTCTGAATAGAAACTTGTTTAGGAATGTCTAAAATCCTTAAGATAACAGTCAGAAACGTCAGAAACATTGGTATTCAGAAACACATTGAAACCTTTATTTTCTAAGATTTGTACAGGGCTTCAAAAGAAAGAGGCATAGATCCTCCATAGCCATAGCTTCTTGGCTTCATCCTAAAACGGATTCACAAAGAGCTAGAACTACGGTGCAATGTAATTCCCTTCCAAAATAGAAAGAAGGATATTTACCACATTCAGTTTGATTCCTTCTTTACTGGAATTGTAGTTTTGACACTTTGGCTCACCAATAAAATCTCTCTGAACAGAAGTTGACTTTTGATTAGATTATTAAATAGGAACAACACTCATCACACAGCCATTCTCTACCTTGTAAATTACATTGAATAAATGTGTGAAAATTAAAAAATTTTGGCAGCAATTAGAAAAAATGATGGGTGAAATGATGAAAAGAATAATAATATTGAGATCAGAAAATATATTGTTATTGATAATTAATGAACCTGAGTTAACAAAACATGAGAAAGAATTGATTAGAATTATGATTATAATGGGTAGGATTGTAATAGCAAGATATTGGAAAATAGAGGTAAATATTAAAATAGAAGAATGGTTCTGTGAAATGTGGAAATTAGCCTTAAATGATAAAATGACATGTGATATTAAATTCAGAGAGGGAGTTTATAAAAAAGATATCTTTTGGAAGACTTGGAAGCCATTTGTGGACTATGCACTTGGAACTTTGGATGCCTTGACGCCTGTACCTAGAGAACGTGGATTTTGGAGATCTTAAAGATAACAGAAGACACTTGAAACCAACTCTTCCTTTTGTCTTGTATAGCACTGGGTGAAATATTGTAAAATATTATAAAAACTTCAATAAAAAATTAAAAAATTAAAAAAAAATAAAAAGTAAATTACATTGAATTTATCTCTAAACTATTTAAATACTTCTCTTATTTGACTAAGTCTCCCATAAATTATTGGTACTTATACAAAGCCATTAAAAGGTCTGTCTACAATATTCAACATTCCAGTTGATCCTCAGTGAGGGGAATACAAAGTCAGTGAGGGAATACTCAGTGAGGAGAATACTAACTCTGTAATGGGGTGTTATCATATTGGTATATTTCTGACATATAGATCAGAAAGATGATAGATAGATGATAGATAGATAGATAGATATAATTGCGTTAGGTTTTTGAGCTGATAAATAAATGAATGAATAAATAAATGAATAAATGAATGAATAAATGAATGAATGAATAAATAATAAATAAATAAATAAATAAATAAATAAATAAATAAATAAATAAATAAATAAATAAATAAATAAATAAATAAATAAATAAATAAATAAATGAGACTAGGATAGATCTATTTCGAGCTTTTTAGCTCTCATCAGCTAGCCATCCCCTTATTGGGATTTGAACCGGGACTGTATTACATGTTAGGCAGATGTTTTAACCACTAAGCCACCAGGTTCTCCTCCTGATCAAAAACCTCAAAAACCTAACACACATGTAAAAAAAAGACACAATGAAACTAATAGCTTTCTGTCTAGATGGTCTCTGGTGATGAGGCAAAAGGCAGAAAAGGAAAGCAGTATGCTTCCTCCCTTAATTGGGGCTTACCAGGGTGTTGTGACTTATTGACTTATTTCCCCTGTCTCAGCTGATCAGGAGGAGAACCTGGTGGCTTAGTGGCTAAAACATCTGTCTAACATGTAATACAGCCCCGGTTCAAATCCCAATAAGAGTATGGCTAGCTGATGAGAGCTAAAAAGCTCGAAATAGATCTATCATAGTCTCCCTTATTTATTTATTTATCAGCTCAAAAACCTAACACACATGTAAAAAACAGACACAACAAAATTAATAGCTTTCTGTCTAGATGGTCTCTGGTGATGAGCCGAAAGGCAGAAAAGGAAAGCAGTATGCTTCATCCCTTAATTGGGGCTTACCAGGGTGTTGTGACACAAGCATATAGATATAATCTATCTACATATACCTATCTATCTAAAATATCTGCTGCAAACTCCATGTAATATCAGGAAGGGTTTCCAGCCAGTAAATGCTCAACTCCATCCAGTTACCACAACTATACCCTGAATTAAGGGATAACATGGTCACAAAAAGGGAGTTTTAGATAGATGATAGCTACATGATAGATATGGATAAATAATATTTAAAATAATTATTGCAGTCTTCCACAGCCAACCTACAGCCTTCCTGATGTGTTACTTACACTCTCATAACTCCAAGTGGCATTTCTTGAATTGCAGTATGGGAATTTTAATTTCAACTATCTGGAGATCAGCAGTTTGGCAGATCTTAGAAAGGGTTTATAACAAGAAATATATAGTCCTCTGAAATTTAAGAATTATTTACATATAAGTACAAATTGAGGCTTCCATGAAAATTTATAGCATTAGCACTTACTTTCCTGCTCTCTGATCGCTATAAGCTTTCATTCTGGAGTCTCTAGACACCAACAAAATCACAAAATCACACATCCTCACGACCGATTCGCTCCCACAGAGAGGGACTTCTCCGGGTGCCGTCCACTAGACTTTGTCAGCGGGCGACGCCCAGGGGAAGGGCTCTCTCTGTGGCGGGCCCGGCCCTCTGGAACGACCTTCCCCCTGATATTAGAACGACCACTGACCTCCGCTCCTTCCGTGCAAAATTGAAGACCTATTTCTTTCGACTGGCCGGCCTTGAATAGTTCTCTCTGTCTATTGATTCCAAATATTTTAATCGGTTCTTAATCTTAATTATTTTTAGCACGGGTAATACTGTTTAATTCTATTTTAAAGTATGTATTTTGTATTTATTGTATATTGTTTTTAGCTTTTCCTGTGCACCGCCCCGGGTCCCTGTGGGGAGAGGGTGCGGTTAATAAATTTGAATTTGAATTTGAATTTTGACTTTCTACTACATGTCTCTCCCTTCCCACTCCCTCCCCCCTCTCTCTTATCCATCCATCCATCCATCCATCCATCCATCCATCCATCCATCCATCCATCCATCCATCCATTATTGAACAAGAGAGTAAAAGCTGCATATTCCTGTTGCCTCTGTATCATGATGAACCACCCTATCATCAAACACACAGTTATTCTGGCTATCAACTCCTTTTACTACATCTTAAGAGGGGTTACTTTAGGGTAGCTCAATTTAGAATTACCAAATGAAAAGCGATTCACTTCTGAAAGCTGTAATTGATTGATCAAAAGCATGCACTTTCTTTTATCAGTTGTTCCTTGGTCAATGCAAAATTTGGAGCATTATTTTTTCAACCTCTGCAACATTAGCTTTGAATGTGATGCTGCAGGTCATCCTTCTCTCTGCCCTATGAGTATTGCTTTTGTGCCAAGGCCAATCTATGTTTATATTATTTGCTAGATAATTGGTGGTTCCATTGCTCTTGAGAACTGCTTATTGGTAAACATAGGAAGGTACAGAAGCCACGTTTTTAAAGCTGGAGCAACAGCCAAGGTAGAGCAGCATCTTCATGTTCACTTCTGAACTTGTGAAAGGTAATTTGTAAATTGACATCTGTCTAATCTAGCAGGGTTATTCCTGATTCAGCTTCAATACTGATTCTGTCTGTTCTCATCCACTTAATTGTAAACCACAAATTTGGTGGTTTGTGGATATGGGAAGATAAATATGTATTCTATAACCCAGGAGTGTCAAACTCACGTCATCACATTGTTGTATCACAACTTTCCCTTCCTTTGCTAAAACGGGGGTGGGGGTGGCCAGTGTGTGATGCATCAGGCCTTTGGGCCACGAGTTTGACACCCATACTTCATATTGAGAGGAGAAGGTGACATCCTCAGAATAACTTTGAAAACTCTCTCATTGCCAAAAAAAGCCAAACACAGAGTTTTACTAGTAAATTAAGTAAGTAACTAACTCTTGTTGGAGTTCCACATGCAAGTGTAATCTAACAAGTCAGGATCAACCTTCTATTTATGAACTTCACTTTGGTCTTGTTTGTTTTGTTACTTTTACAGCAACACATTTAAACGGGTAGTTTGCAGATTTTACTTGAAACATAAATTCTGCAGGAAGAAATTATACTTAGAGAAGACAAGTTTGTTTTCTTCAGCTGTTTTATTTACACGTTAAATAGCTGTCAGCAAGAGGATCTGCTTGGTCGTAAATTGTCATCTATACAATTTACTGGAGAATGTTTTGTGGATTTATAATGTAGCCTAGCCTGCAGGTGCAATTCCCTGTTTCTTAGGAACAAGATTCCTAGAAGTAGAGAGAGAGACCATTAGGCTAAGAGGTCTCAAGCGACATTTGAAGGCAGGATGACCTTTCTCTTCTATGACCATGTCACCAAATTTGTGATTTATAATTAAGTGGATGAGAACAGACAGAATCAGTATTGAAGCTGAATCAGTTCCTTTTGGGGGGTTATCCTTTGATTATTATCTCCTTAGCACCAATTTTTATTGAAAGTCGTTACTTCTTTCCACAAGTCAAATCGAAAATATGCTTTACTGGCCCACTTCATGAAGATCCCTCAGGTAGAGCATATGTTCCAGAGGTGGTATTCAGCAGGTCTTAACCAGTTCTGGAGAACCGGAAGCGGAAATTTGGAGTAGTTTGGAGAACCAGTAAATACCACCTCTGACTGGCCCCACCCCCATCTATTTTCTGCCTCCCGCGTCGCAGCTGATCGAGAGGGAATGGGAATTTTGCAGTATCCTTCCTCTGCCGCCCCCACCAAAGCCACGCCCACCAAGCCGTGCCCACAGAACCGGTAGTAAAAAATTTTGAATCCCACCACTGATCTGTTCCAGGGCACTGAAAAGATCAAGTCATATATAATGCCAAAAAAAAAAACAACCCTTGCCTCCCTAATAGCTAGAAGAGCTATTGCATGGTTGGATTCACCATGACTTTTTATAAGCAGTTCCTTTCCCATCCCTTGGGAAGTCTCCCCCCCCAGTGATCTCTTAAAATGAGAAAAGGGGAATAAAACAATCAAACAACAAATCCTGAAGGCCCATATTGCCTTCAGCTTCATACCAGGGTCTACTTGCAATATTAATTTTGTGTGTCATCAAAGGAGCATGGCTAGTTGTATTATGCTGACAGAGAAGTGAATGTGAAGCAGATGCAAAGAAGAAGAGACTATTTTAAGCCCATCTTCAAACAAGACTGTTTCCAATATACTGGATGCAAAATAAGGTTGTATTTTTACAGTGGCCTCGTGAGTAGATGTAGTTACATTAGTAATTTTGGGCATGGAACAATGTTGTGTTGATCAGGATAGCTATTCATTCAACAGATTAAAATATCATTTGCTTGCACAGACTTTAATTCTACAGGATTTACTCTAGACTAGCCAAGGATCTCTCACACAATATGGAGGAATAAATAAATAAATTACTTCAAATGCATATCCAACCACAATGGGTATGTAAAATGATGTATGGACTGGAAGAGAGGACTTACAAGGACAGGCAAAATGTATCAGTCACCAGGCAGAATTTTTGCCCCCTCTGATAATACTAAGATACACAGGAGCGGATCCCCATTTTGTTCATTTCTCCAGATTAAATAAAGAGTTGCAGCCAATAGCAGCCTAGTGAAATGTTTGCATGATCATATCCATTCAGTCCATTTATCCATTGGCAAGCGACTGGGCCAGGTCTTTCCACATCTTCCGATCTTGCACTACTTCTTTGAGTTGAAAAGTTGTGTCAAATTCATGCTATAATTGTATAGAATAACAGCTTAAACATAAGCAGGATTCTATAGTGGACTGCATGTCAAAACGTTTTTGTTTATGGTTTTAATATATTAATATGTTGTTTCATTATTGATATTGTTTTAATTGTTGATTGGAAGTTGCTCGGTGTTTGATATAAAATGGGCGGCTATATAAATGTTTAAAATAGAGATAAATGTATACCAGTATACATTCCTGAGAGGGCCTCCTCAGGTTACCGTCGGCTAAACAATGTCGGCTGGCGACCCCCAGGGGGAGAGCCTTCTCTGTGGCAGCTCCCGCCCTCTGGAATGACCTACCCCCTGGACTAAGGACAATCTCGGACCTACATCTCTTCCGTCGGGCCCTGAAGACGCACCTATTTTGCGCTGCCAGGCTCTCATAATTTTAAAGGGATTTTAAATAGTGATTTTAGTTTGGGATTTTAAACATCGGCCAATTATTTAATATTTCTTTTTAATACTGTTTTTAAATTCTGTATTACCATTTTTATTCTGGCTGTATACCGCCCTGAGTCCCGAAAGGGAGAAGGGCGGTATAGAAATCTAATAAAAAGTAAAGTAAAGTAAATAAATGCTTTGTGCCTTTCTCGTACGTTGCATCCTGAACAATAATGAATAAAAACAGAAATTATGAAAAAAATTACTTTTTAATGTACAAAACATTTATATACAGTTTTAGCATATGACTGCCATCCGTACGATGTAGAAAACACATAAAAAGCTCCTGGAGATATAAAGGCAGAACAATTCAGCTACAGTACTCTTATTAATAATGAATGCCTTCTATACAGAATATATACAGAGCCAGTTTTTCTTTTTTGTTATAATACTATTACAGTAAATAAAGGGAGACCACCATGGACAAATTGAAGAAAATAATGGACAAATTGTTTGTGTTTGCATTTGTTAATGCTTATCGGGATTCATACCAGTATACATTCCTGCAACTAGGCATCCTGATGGCTTGTGGGATGTCCAACCTCTTCTTGGCTCTTTGAAACTTTGTGCTATTTTTATTCTATATCAAGACAATTCTAAGTGGTGGGGATAGGGGAGGCACACAACCAAATCATGTGTGTAATGCTACACAATTACCACTTGAGCATAGTCCTATGAACAGATCTGAAAGGTCCACATCAGTAGGCTGATAGCAACAGTCGTCATCCTACTGAAAGAACTGAATTCCTTTTTTTAAAAAAAACATCACTTTCCTGTCCTGCCTTAAGATGTGCAATATTCAGATGTATTGAGAAGAACTACTGTAGCCATCTCTCCCTTTCATCTTCCTTTAAGTCTTCCATTGTCCGTTATGAATAATAAAAAAAACAACAACCCAGGAATAATACATTTTTGGAATACTAAATTGGTTTTCTTGGGACACCTAAGTAAACATATTCTGCAGTTCAACCTTTAATATGGTGAAAGACATAACCAAAGTGATTTTTCTTGATGATCCTGAAAAATATACAGGCAAAGGAAAGGATAACTAATAAGAAATGGATATGAAAATGTACTATCCAGAAAATGTTGCCACCACAAACTCTGATGTGAGGGAAAAAAGTTCCCTTTTCTATGCCATTAAACATTAAACATGGGAAAAGCTGTGAGACAGTCATCCATCAACTGCTTATACTCAGCTATTGATTAAATTGGACTTACACTCCTATGCTAAGGTGAGAACCAGTTCATATATTGGCATTTCTTGATGTAAACATGATTATTCAAAACTTCCATACTTTTATGTGTGGAAAGAGGCAGGGAGAAGTGTCATTGGCTTGACTTTAGGTCCTTTTGCTTGGGCACAGCCAGAATGGTCCACGTTCAAATACAATACAATACAATAGCAGAGTTGGAAGGGACCTTGGAGGTCATCTAGTCCAACTCCCTGCCTAGGCAGGAAGCCCTATACCATTTCAGACAAATGGCTATCCAACATCTTCTTAAAGACTTGCAATGTTGGGGCATTCACAACTTCTGGAGACAGCTGTTCCACTGGTTAATTGTTCTAACTGTCAGGAAATTTCTCCTCAGTTCTAAGTTGCTTCTCTCCTTGATTAGTTTCCACCCATTGCTTCTTGGTCTGCCCTCAGGTGCTTTGGAGAATCGTTTGACTCCCTCTTCTTTGTGGCAGCCCCTGAGATATTGGAACACTGCTATCATGTCATCCCAATCAGACTCAATCTTGGCAATGTTTGCCTGACTGTTTATTTCCAAGGTAGAGGCTACAAGGTGGATAAATGGCATTGGAAAGGGATCAGATTCTGATACAGAATACTGATAGGAGAAAAAAATGAGCAAAGACACTCTTAGGGCCCCTGTTTCTTTAAAGACCTCGGTTTAATCGCCTTAAAAAAAAAGAGCTCAAAAATAAATAATGAAACACCTCTCTCTAATCAAATGTATAAATATATAAAAGGGGGAATTTATAATACATCATCCTTTTACAGCTATGCTTTTATAATTCTGCTGAACCTGCTCCTCTTTTTGGTGTGCTCTCAAACCCGTTTTAGATAAACTTCAACCGTCTGAAGCAGATTTGGAAAAGCAGAAGCTGTATAGGAGAGAGTGAACTTTTATTTTATAAGCAGTTAACACCGAAATGTTGGCTAGACAGATGCGGATGTATATTGATATGTAGTGCCTGTGATTTGGGCTTGAATACCTTAATTCAAATCTAGGGAGCCTCTTTATAAAAAGACAAACCTTGGTACACCAAGGTTTTTACATTTGATATTCACCCTACCCTGTATTGCAATTGGCAGCTGCCTAATTTCATGTTCTACTTTTTTCACAAGCTTTTCCTGGCTGGAATCTCTGCCCTTAATGATTGTCTGATCTCATAATTTTCTCTTTCCAAATAATGCTTTCCAAAATTCTACTAGATAAATGCATAAGCAACCCCCCACTGGTTTGTATGGATTAATTTATAAATTTTGCAGTGCAAATACTTCTGGGTGACATGCAGTTTTGGCAGGAGCTGCTTACTGACACCAAAAATTATCTTACGAGAGGGGGGAGGGTCAGTAGGCATGGATGTACTATCTCTTCTTATTGGAGGGGTTAGGTATATTAATAGTCTAGGTTAGCTAAATACATAGCAACTGGATGGCAACTGAGATGCCATAATGCCGACTACAAATTTGCCATTCTTGTAATGTTCAGTTTTATGAGCTCAAGTTGATGAGCGTGTAGCGCTGTAGCTGAACCATTCTACTACTCTATCGTGTTATCTTGAAGGTTTGGCTTTTCAAGGGCCTCTCCATTTCATCTGAGCACAGTGGCAAAGACGCAGAAGACCTTTCTGAAGGACTGCTGTTGAATCTCCTTGTTTTCTCCATGCTTAGGCAATATGGGAAGGTCTTCAAAGCAGCTGCACTAAGCCTTCAAGAGATAATGCCACTTAAGAGTTCCAACAGTGGGCGTGGAGAGGCGCCTGGCATTATTTCATGCTTAAATTATTTTCTTTCTGTGCTTTCTCTCTTTTCCAAGGAACTCTGAGCAGCTTTAGAATCTCACAATAATGACGTCCCAGCTGGCCGAGCAAATAGAAGATCATTTTTTACCAAAGGCCACCTCCAAAGTGACAGTCAGAGCTAACCCATGCAGTGTGCAACTAAACAGTTTGATAGAACACCTAACTGGGTGGAATGAACAAAGGTTATGACATAAAAACGTAGACATTTCTGCAGCATCATTTTTTATGTCATATTTCACAAACTCCAGCGCTGTTCTTTTTGTATGAGCAATTCTGAACTGAAGTCCATAGAAACTCAGAGTGATCTGTGTTTCACACCGTGCATGGTAGGGATTTTTTTCCTACCACATTTCCCCGAAAATAAGACAGTCTTATTTTCTTTTGACCCCCGAAATAAGCACTTGCCTTATTTTTGAGGTCTTATTATTTTTCGAGGTGCAGGAGGCAGTGAGCGTGGTCACCTCATGGCTGCTGCTGTGTTGCAATACTTTTGGGGGAGGGCTTATTTTCAGGGAAACGGTACAATATTTTTAAATTCGCTTGGTTTTCAAACCTCCACTACATTCTCCATGATAGCCTCTGATCAGAAGAAGCAAACAAATCAAAACCCAATAGGCCGTTCCATTTCTCACATTTTCCCATCAGCGGGTCTCTCTCAAATGTCTGTTTAGCAACATGGTGTTGCCTGACATAAATGCACCTTTATTTTATATATGCTTCTGACAATACACACTTTATTTGACATTATTGGACAACAGATGCCTAGAGGTCTCAACTGCTAATGCACAGTAAGGCACTTCCCCTCAAAGCTGATTCTCAGCTAAGCTGCAAGATACAAAGAGCGATACTGGCTGTAATAAGGACATTTTGTGTGTGTGTGTGTGTGTGTGTGTATGTCTGCGCATGCATGCACAACTGGTCATAAGCAAAGCTTGAAGCATTTATAGTATGGCTTTGCATACATATAGTTAAATTTATAACTCTCGCTAGGGAGGAGAAGGCATTACATATTTGCAGCTATAGGTAAGGGAAAGCCAAAAGAAGATTGCAAAAAGTAAAGCTTCATTTGAAACATCGATTATTTTAACACATGGCTTTTGAGTGTCCCACAACTGGCAAAGTGCCATTTAATTTTGAGGTTGATGGTTTGAAGAAACGTTAACCCTTTGCAAGCTAACAAGGGAAGGGAGGGTGGCAATGGCAGTCAGGCTTCTGAAAGGGTTCTCGGTGTGTCTACCTTTTATAAATGGTGACACACTTTAGAAGCACTTTAGGAACTCCCAAAAAAAGCACTCCCCCAAAACAAGCACCAAAATAATACTAGAAGTGCATCCTTTCAGTGCTTTCTTTTAATATAGTTTATGCATGTTTGTACAAAGATATTTTTTTCTTACTTGGAATTCCCTTAATATGTTTTAATACTTGTAAAAGTCTACTCTATGGAAACTTTTTTTTCCTTCTCCTTTTTTTTTTTTTTTTTAAAAGAAAAGCACATTCATAACGTTGCCCAGCACATAATCTCTGGGTATGTCTAGAGGTACATTTGTGCTTTATGCATTAAGACATCATGTTAAGAAATTTGCTCTCTTCTGCCAGGGTGGTCAGCATAGAATTCATGTCCCCTATTGCCATGTTACTAATTCCAGCTGGTATAGCTGGCAGTGTCAGAGAATTTCGGGGAGTTGTAAGGCGAGAAGAGTTCTGAGAGAGATTCTGAAGGATGCTAGGGCTCAAGGTTCCTGACATCAGACTTGAATGGTCGCCATCATCCATGATAGCATCAAAATCTATCTGAGGAGATTCCAGACCCTGAGAATCCACTGTGCTAGAAACTTGGTTAGCACCAGGGGAAGGCATGGTGGCTGGTTTGGTGTTCAGCGCACACTGTTGTCTGACATTGTAATCTGTTTGGTTGTTGACATTCCCATTTTGTTCATACATATGGATTTGACCATAATAGTGCATCAAATGGCCTTCCCTCATATTAAATTGTGGTTGCAACGATCCTACACCAGTTGTTCTCCTGGGGGAAGAATGTGCCCTTTGCTGCCCTGAACTCACATCATTTGTTGGGTGAGATATTCTCACGTAACCCAATGGCTGCCCAGCACGGACTCCTTGGTGCTTGTTTCCTGGATTAGGATTAGGTGGAGGGTGAGGTTGTACCATTGAGGAAGTGAAGCTCTGTCCAACAGTACCGATTGTATTCTGTTGTGGCTCAAAGTTTGGTTGATTTGAGGTTATTAATGCAGAAGCTTGGTGGAAATCCTCTTGTGTCATGGAGAAGTTCATATGGCTTGACTGAGATGAAAAGCTCTGCTGATACCCTGGTTCCTGCATGTCTTGACTATGCATTACATATTCTCTGCCATTGCTAACTATTGAAATGGGATTAGTTGTGTTGTCTAATTGCTGAGAATGAACGTGGAATGCAGGCTTCACGGTCATGTTATTACAAGAAGGAGAAAGTTGGGTGACATCACCACCCATCGTATTTGGACTTAGCATTTGATGAACCTGGTTGAACACCTCATGGGAGTTCAGGTCTACGTTGTTACCAGAACTTGGAGTCACCTGCTGCTGCTTTAAGTGCATGCAATTGAGCCTTTGTCCATCCATGCTGGCATTTTTCTGCACAAATTGCTGCAGATTCCCATTCATGTTGTTTTGGCCTCCCGGCATCTGCTGTTGGTTGAAGTTCTGATACTGACCAAAATTTTGCTTCTGATGGAATACAGCCAGGTTCCGCTGAGGAAACGGCGGTTTTGCTTGAGAGGAGGGTACATCAACAGTTCCTGAGCTAACTTCATTCCACTGGACTGGCATGTTATTTTTATGCACATTAGAGTTAGCTCCATAGTTTATTTGGCATCCACCACCAACAGAGGTTGAAGGGTTCATACTCAGATCGGGAACAGCCATTCTGCGCTGGTTTAATGCATTGTTATTTTGCACTTTTGCGTTTACTTGGAAGTTTTGCATTTCACTGCCGTACCCTGTAGAGGAGTTCTCTGTGGCAATCCCATTGTTTTGGGATTTGATGTACTGTACCACATCATCAGGTAGGACAATATCGTCATCTCCCACAGAATTATCTGTCTCACCAGGCATTGCTTCCATGGCAATATTTTCACTAATACTTGGGGGTCGTGGGGAGTACACATGCCTAGCAAGGCTCCTGTCTGAATATGGAAAGACTGGAAGGTTGAATTGTCTTCTGTCTGCATGAGGGTGAAGGAGATTCATGCTGTTGGTGCTATTGAAAGTGTGGATTCTAGGAAGGGAACTTGGGTCTCCAGCAGGCCTCCTCACTGGATCACTTGCCCGTCTTGCACTATTCCCAGGCACTTCATGAGAGAATGCAGGCGATGTCCCATACACATAAGCATTGCTGTCACTACAACGCCTTGGCCCTGGAGGGAGACGGAATGAAGGGAAAGCATGCTCTGAACCATCAAGGAGAGAGATTTTATTCCTCAGGGTCATTCTTTCCATGTTAGGTAGTGGTGTAGGCGGTGGGCCACCTGTGGCAGCAGCATACCTAGCCTTCAGCCTGTACTGCTGAGCTGGTGTGAGATTCAGGAGACCAGAGACCCCGTTATATTGACTGGCATCACTGGACCTGCGAGAGGCATCTGTGGAAATGGGATCATAGGAGTCAGCAGAGCTTGTGTTGTTAGGACGATTTCCAAATTGAGAAGCTTCACTGGAACGGCGGCTGGAGAAGTAAGGGGATATTCCTGATGATCTGCGGCTGACTGTGTAGGCAGAACTGATGGTACTGGTTGAGCTGTCACGGCGCTCAGCTAGTTGGTTTAGCATGGTAATTTCACTGATGGACAGCTCATTTATCCTTGGGTTAGGCAGCATTGTAGAGGTGCCATGCATATTGTCCAGCAGACAACCTGAAAGAAAATGAGAAAGAGAGAAAGTAAGATTATTGGTCAGTGGTTAAAAAGAAAGGCATCCCATTATTGTACTTGGATACAAACAATATCATCACCATCATGTTGAACAATTTACCCAGCTCACACACAGATAAATAATAATAATAATAATAATAAATTTGAATTTATTAACCGCTCCCTCTCCCCACAGGGACCCGGGGCGGTGCACAGGAGGAACTAAAAACAATATAAACAATAAATACAAAAATACATACTTTAAAACACAATTAAACAATATTATCCCGTGCTAAAAGTAATTAAAAACCCATTAAAATACATTTGAAATCTATAGACAGAGAGACTATCCAAGGCCGGCCAGTCGAAAGAAAGGGGTCTTCAATTTCGTACGGAAGGAGCGGAGGTCAGTGGTCGTTCTGATATCGGGGGGAAGGTCTTTCCAGAGGGCCGGGCCCGCCACAGAGAGAGCCCTTCCCCTGGGCGTCGCCCGCTGACAAAGTCTAGTGGACGGCACCCGGAGAAGTCCCTCTCTGTGGGAGCGAATCGGCCGTGAGGATGTATGGGGCAGGATCCGATCCCGCAGATAGCTAGGTCCCGAGCCATGGAGCGCCTTGAAGATGATAATTAGCACCTTGAAGCGCTCCCGGAAGACGACAGGCAGCCAGTGCAGCTCGCGCAAGAGCGGTGTAACGTGGGTGAACCTAGTGGTCCCCATAATTGCTCGCGTGGCTGCATTCTGAACTAACTGAAGCCTCCGGGTGCACCTCAAGGGAAGCCCCATGTAGAGAGAGTTACAATAGTCCAGTCGGGATGTCACGAGGGCATGAGTGACTGTGCGAAGGGCGTCCCGATCCAATAGGGGGCGCAATTGGCGAACCAGGCGAACCTGGTAAAACGCCCTCCTGGCCACGGCTGTCACTTGCTCTTCCATAGACAGCCGGGTATCCAGGAGGACACCCAAATTGCGCGCCCCATCCACAGGGGCAAGATGTTCGCCCCCTATGGCCAGCGTTGGAGAGAGCTAGTTGAATCGGGCAGCCGGAAACCACAGCCACTCGGTCTTGGTCGGGTTGAGCCTGAGTCCGTTACTTCCCATCCAGATCCGCACGGTTGGAAAAGCAGGTTGGAAAATGGAAAGTGGTCTGGAAGAACCATTGTTGTCTTCCAAATTATTTCCAACAAAATTGGGCAAAGAAAACTATTGTTTGTCCACATTGTATCTTATAATTTATGTTAATTGTTTTTATTTAGTATCCTATGGCTATCACTGAGTGTTGGATCTTATGATTTATGTTGATTGTATTTTATGATTATGATCATGATTTATCACCTTTTGCTTGTATGTACACGGAGAGCTTATGCACTGGAGACACATTCCTTGTGTGTCCAACCACACTTGGCCAATAAAGAATTCTATTCTATTCTATTCTATTCTATTCTATTCTATTCTATTCTATTCTATATACAGCACAAAATTGACTGTTGACTTACCTGAACGGTCCTTCTATGGGCGCTGCGACGGGAATCCAATCACGGGTTAACATTGTCCATTAGCCTATTGAGACTGAGTTAATTAATGCTGGCCACACCTCCCCTGGCTGGGTTGCTGGTCAGTTTCGCACGAAGTTCAGCCAGTCCAAGAGGAGTAGCAATTTCCGAAAACAAAGGTCAAGTCCAGTAAGTAAGTAAGTCCAGGCCCTGACAGCCAAAGCCAAGGGCAGGTTTGGATTCCCATCGCAGCACCCATAGAAGGACCGTTCAGGTAAGTCAACGGTCATTCTCCTGGGCGCTGCTCTGGGAATCCAATCACGGGACATGCCAAAGCAGTGAAATTAGGGACGGGGGCGAGGCTGGCTGGCTGGACCCGAGGCAGGAACCACCCGTTGCAGCACACGTCTCCCGAAGGACGCATCCGCAGATGCGAAAATGTCCACTTTGTAGTGTCGGAAAAATGGCGATGGTGATGACCACGTTGCAGCTTTACAGATGTCTTCGACTGAGGCCTGAGTGGCCCATGCCGCTGATGTGGCTGCACTCCTGGTGGAGTGAGGCAGGATACGTCCAGGAGCTCGGCGGGACTGGCAGTCATAAGCAAGGGCGATGCAAGCCTTCAGCCATCGGCCAATGGTGTTCGTTGATGCCTCTGGCCCATGGTGGCCGGTTGAAAGGACACAAAGAGTGCCTCCATCCGCCAGAATGATCCAGTGTGCTTGACATAGTAACGCAGAACATGCCGTACGTCGAGATGATGCCAACTCCATTCTTGTGGGTGTGAAGGGTGTGGACAGAAATCTGGAAGCACCAGTTCCTGAGATCTGTGGAACCATGAGTTTATCTTAGGAGTGAAGGTCGGATCCAAATGTAGAACGACCCTGTCAGGATGGAAGATGCAAAGGTTATGACGTACCGAAAGCGCCGCCAACTCAGACACCCTGCGAGCAGAGGTGATGGCCATGAGGAATACCGTTTTGAGAGTCAACAGTCAGAGAGAAATGTCACAAATGGGTTCAAAGGGCGCGGCAGTAAGAGCCTGCAGCACCAAGGTGAGATCCCAAGAGGGGTAGCGGTGAACCATTGGCGGACACAGGTTAATCGCACCCTTCAGGAAGGCGTGAACCCCCGGATGATGGGAAAGCGAGCGACCCTGTCCGTCGGCAACGATAGTCGAGAGGGCGGTGACCTGGCACCGTAGAGTGTTGGGCGCAAGCCCCTTGTCCATTCCCATTTGGAGGAAGTCCAGAACCTGCGGCACCAACGCGTTGAAAGGATCAAGTCCGGACGATCTACACCATCTGCAGAAGGCATGCCAAGTGGCTTCGTAGATGCATGTCATAGAAGGCCTGTGGGCAGCCTGAATGGTGAAAATAACTTTGTCCGAGAAGTTCAGTCAAGACAGCAAAGCCCGCTCACGTGCCACACGACTAGTTGCAACGGTTGCGGATTCGGGTGTATGAGGGCGCCCTGCGAGAGACTGATCCGATCGTCTGGGATCTTCCACGGTCGCGAGAGGGACAGATGGACCAGATCCGCATATTAGATAGAGACACTCTGGCCGGCAACCAGGTCCTGACCTGGGAGTTGCTGGTGTGGGAGCGCTAAAAGGGCAGAAGGAACCACTGGAGAGATCGTGAATGGAACCTCGCCCAAGGCACTATGCCTATGCACGATATCATTTTGCCTAGAAGCGTGGAGAGTGAAGCGAGAGAGGGCGATCTCTGCTGGAGCACCTGACGGGCGAGCGTCTGAAGGCTCCATCTGCGTTCTGAAGAAAGGAAGACCATGCACTGCTCCGAATCGATAACCGTCCCGAGATGCAACAAGGACGTTGTTGGATCCAGATGGCTCTTGGGAAGATTCAGGACAAAGCCATGCCACTGGAGGGAGTCGATCGTCAACTGCAGGTTGCTGAAGGCCTGATCACGGGAGGAGGACAAGACCAAGATGTCGTCGAGATAACAATTTACGGGCTTCCGGTTCTGCCTTCCAGCGGCGACGGACGAGTCTTGGGGCTTGTCCGCCGCTTTGCTCTTTTTTCTGCCCCCCCACGGGGGCGAGACGCCCCTCCTTGGGGGGTCTCCCATAGGGCTGGCTTGCCTGGGTCGGTCCCTCCCTGCGGCAGCGGGGAAACGGCCCTTGTCTTCGGTCCAGGTGAAGAAGGACATGCTGCGGGGGGTTTTCCCTTCGCCAATGGAGGACGGCAACGTATGGTGAATATGGAGAGAGCTGGACGTTCGGGTCGGAAGGCTCTCCGGGACTTTGGCGGCGAGGTGAAGAGTGAGTGATTTTAAATATATTTTTGCTGTCAGCCTGGACTGAAAGAACTTGGAGGGGGGCGTTTGTTGTCAACCCCCCCCCCCTCGGATTTAAAGCGGCGCTTGGAAATGGCTCCTCATTGCGAGGAAGCGGATATCCTAAACCCGGATTGTTCTGAAGCAAGGGAAAGTGATTTGCGGCTTGTCTTTTTAAAATGTATCTAAGTCCGGCTGGCTGGAAACAATTTTTCTTTTATTACTCTCTCCTGCTGGCTCTCAGTTTGGGCGGTGGAAGATGGCTGCCCATTGTTCCTGAATGACTATTTCACTAATGGAAAGTTACCAACATCCCTTTGTGATACGGACTTCCTCTCTCTATTAATGAAGATCTTCTTGGACTAATTGATTCCTTCCCTGGAGCGCCTTCTTTGCTACAACTATTGATTGTGAAACGTGTTTTCTCTTTGGGTCTTGAACTTTTTTTTTTGCAATCCTGATTTGAACTTTCTCTTCTCTCCTGATCTGCTTCACCAGCCCCACCCAAAAAACGCCATCTTAGTGACACTGACTTTAACAGCTTACCATGGCACAAAAATCAGAACTGGCAGGTTTGGAACAAAGAATGACATCTATGGAGAATGTGTTACAAGCTTTGGTGCAAGAAATTAAGGCTTTGAGAGAAGATCGTACCAGCTTAAAACAGGATATTCAGGAAACACGGAAGCAAGTGCTGGAAAACACACAGAAGACTGAGGAGCTGCAAGGGGGGCTGGCTGGGGCAAAGGGAGAGCTTAAAATGTTAAAAGTGAGATTGGAGAATTAAATGGGCATATGTCTAGGATGGATTTTGAAAGGATGTTATATTTTTTAAGATTTCAGAACATTTCTGAAGAGCCTGGTGAATGTCTTCCTGAACTCATGAGCACAATTTTAGCAGATTATTTAAATAAACCCAAAGATGAGATCAGGGGGGACATTGACCTAGTCTACAGAATAAACTCTGCATATGCCAGGATAAATGAGGTACCCAGAGAGATACATATTAAATTTGTTAGGAGGTCAACCAGGGAAGGAATTTTGAAGGCGCAGAGAGGTGGTCCGTTAATTTACCAGCAAAAAGTAGTCGCTATCTTGAAGCAGATCTCTAAAAAAATTAGAGAGATGAGAAGGAAATTTTCCTTCTTATCCAAAAAATTGTATGACCACGGGATTTGGTTCAAGTGGGCGATGCCTGAAGGAATGTTGGTGTTCTGGGAAGGAGGAAGAATAAGGATTAAAACAATTGCTGAGGCGGAAGCCTTTCTTAAAAAACATTCCTCTGTCCTGGGGGAAGATCCAGGGGGGGCAAGGGGGGCCGCGGCCCCGCCCGCTGGGGGCCTGGAGGGAGAGACAGAAGACACAATTGCCAAGAGACTTAGATCAAAAAAATAACTTTGCTTTGACTTTTGATTAATATTGTATAACATCTGTATCTGGATTTTTGCAAACGGATGACAGCATAGAATTGAGAATTTAGAAGTATGTACTTGTTTTCACCTCGTAGTATTTATGAAAAATGTTTTTCTTTAACGATTTATTATGAAGCCCTGGAAGGGCCAATGACTCCGACGCGAAAGTTCTCAAAATTTCTTTTGTATCCCTTACCCTACCCGATTGAAAAATTGTAAAAACCAATAAAACATTTTCAATATCGAGATAACAATTTACGCGGACCAGGACCGCCCTCAGGGAAGCAGCGATGACCGCTAGCAGCTTGGTGAAAGTCCGCGGGGCCAATGAAAGGCCGAAGGGCAGGGCGCGATATTGATAGTGGCGCTCTGCGAAGTGGAACCGCAGGAACCTCTGATGAGCTGGATGGATCGGAATGTGTAGGTAGGCCTCCTTGATATCTATTGAGGTGAGAAGATCGCCCTGCTGAATGCACGCGAGGATGATTTTGAGCAATTGCATCTTGAACTTTTTGTATTTGAGATAGAAATTGAGCCTTTTCAAATCTAGAATCTCTCGCCATCCGCCCGAGGATTTTGGAACTAGGAAGAGGATGAAATAAAATCCTAGGCCTGCCTGCCCTGTGGGAACCTGCTCTATGGCATTGATGGAGATGAGATGTTGAATCTCTGCGTCCATCAGGCGCCTCTTTACGCGGCACCTGGGAACAGGGCAACTGACGAACCTCCTCGGGGAAATGGAGAGAAATTCTAGGGTAAGGCCTAGGCGCACGGTTTGAAGCACCCAGGCATCCGATGTCGTGGCTTCCCATTGGCTGACAAACGTGGGGCCCGCATTGTGCGAGTCACTGGTACCTACAAAAGGACCAGTTGCCCGAACCCTGAAATAGCTGGCGGGCCTGGTTCTGCTGCTGAGGATGCTGTCTGTTCCTATCTCTGTTGGCAGCCCTATCAGGAGCCCTCTCCTGGGCCTGCTGAAATGGCCTGTTGTAGTGAGGGGTGTAGGGTGCAGTTGTAAACTGCAGGAGGGGAAGAAACCCCAGCATTGCCTGCAGTCTTAGACAGCTCAGACATAGCTAGCAATTTGGAAAGGCTCAATTCCGAAGCAGCAAAAACATCGACAAAGGTGGAGAGGTTCTCACAAGGCAACCGCGTGCTCCAGAGGAATGGCAGGGAATGAGGCTCCGTGCAGAGAGCGAGGGAGACAAGCGGCACCAGCGTGGGCGTAAGGGTGCCAAAGCCCCGCCCGAACAAGCAGAAAGGGCGCGCAAACCGTCCCATGCCATCCAAAATGGCCACCGCAACAGGAACCCAGAGCGGGAAATTCAAACTTGCCGGCAGCCGCCACACCAACAATGGAGCTGCTGCCGGCCCGCGCTCAAGCCGCCACCGCTGCAGACACGCGGCTCGGCTGAAAGGCTTCCCAGCGCCCAAGCGCGAAGTGAAAGAATGGCGTGCCGCCTGCTACTCCCAGGCGAACACAGGGGGGGCCGGCAAAGTGAGGCTCCAGCAGCACGGAAAGCAGCGAACTGCCCGTGGCTGCGGCCCGAATCCAAGCTGCATGATCGGCAAAGCGTCTGCCTGGCGCGCAGCCGGCTAAAATGCAAACGCACACACTCCTGGCCCCGAAAGCCCCAGAGCAGAACGAAGCAGGAAATAAACGAATCAAAAGGCAACAGTCACAAAGACACAAACCTCAGAAAGGAATCCAATCAGGGAAATAATGATGATGATGAATTTGTCCATTAACCTAGAGAGGAAAATGGCATACGTCTCATCAGGCTGGACTGAATTAAGAAACTGACCAACAGCCTAGCCAGGGGAGGCATGGCCAGCATTAATTAACTCAGTCTCAATAGGCTAATGGACAATGTTAACCCGTGATTGGATTCCCAGAGCAGCGCCCCCGAGAAACAGATGATCAAGAAAAACAGCAATAATAATCAGTAATAGAACTGATTGCTTTGGTGTAATTGCATTAACAAATAAACAGTTGGAGTGGTAATATTTTTAGAAACAGACTGTCAGAATTAAAAAAAAATTATGGACACATGAGTTGTTTGACCTAGTACAACTGACTAACCATGAATACCATGAATATGAGGTATTGAAATGATGGTGTTATTCATTTACACCTATGTCCATAATACTCCAGTAAGCTGCTATTTTGGCACCTGCAAATATAGGGCACAGAACAAAGAATGCCCCAAATTTTTTAAAAAATCCATGTCAACTTCATGTCTTTTTAATTTTCCATATGAATCTAAGGGTGATGGATTGAGATTAGAAAATATTTACCAAAGAATCAGAAGATTTGTTCAAGATAGCAGGGTAAGACTGAGAAAATGAAACTTTGTAAGGCAGGCTTCATTCTGCCCTTGCTAACTTACAAAACCTCTATTGTGTTTCCCACCAAATAAGCACCAGGTCTTATTTTCAGGGGATGTCTTACCCACTTACCTTAGGGCCACTTAAGCCAGGCCTCCGACACTCTGACCTCTGTTGCATCACTACCCGACTTCTTCTGTGGCTGCTTGTGGCCAGATGCTGCATGACTTCTTGTGCCAGTGCTGCCGTTTGTGGCAGGAGCTGCGGCGCACGTTGAGCCATTGTGCTTGCGGTGGCACTGGCATGATGCACCATGCAGCATCCTGCAGTGAGAGGTGGCAGTGGCACAACATGCCATGCAGTGTTCTACCACAAGTAGTGGCACTAGTGTGAACCACCACATGATGCTCAGCTGCAAGCTGCTTGTGGTAGCGGCTTGACAGGTTCGGGGCGTGGGAGGCCTTGCTGCGGTGGTCCTAAGGTAAGTGAGTACAAGGCGCTTGGGGCAGCTCACCCTAGCTCAGAGGTGGGCAAACTTTGCAACTTTAAGTCTGAAGGACTGCAGCTCCCAGACTTCTCCAGCCAGCAAAGCTGGCTGGAGAATTCTGGGAGCTGAAGTCCTTCAGATTTAAAGTTGCAGTTTGCCCACCCCTGCCCTAGCTTGATTTTTACACATGTTCCTTGCCTCACCTGGTACAACCAGATGATGGGTGGGGCTTAACTAGGGTTTAATTTTGGGGTAGGGCTTATATGAGGCACAGGTGTGAAAATTGGGCTAGGGTTTGTTTTCAGGGTAGGTCGTATTTTCAGGGAATCATGGTATATTAATTACTGTGCTGGTAGTCTTCAATTTATGACTGCAATGGAGTCGGGAATTTCCATGGCAAGTCATAATGGTCATAAGTCAAGACACCCACCTAACAAGGTCTGATTTTATGACTTTTTTGTGGCAGCCATTAAGCGAATGCTGCAGTTGTTAAGTGAATCCATGTATGCCTGTAGGCATTTTTTTTTGCCAGAAACCATATAAAAAAGATGGGAATCATAGTCAATACAATACAATACAATAGCAAAGTTGGAAGGGACCTTGGAGATCATCTAGTCCAACTCCCTGCCTAGGCAGGAAGCCCTATACCATTTCAGACAAATGGCTATCCAACATCTTCTTAAAGACTTGCAGTGTTTGGGCATTCACAACTTCTGGTGGCAAGCTGTTCCACTGATTAATTGTTGTAACTGTCAGGAAATTTCTCCTCAGTTCTAAGTTTCTTCTCTCCTTGATTAGTTTCCACCCATTGCTTCTTGTCCTGCCCCCAGGTGCCTTGGAGAATAGTTTGACTCCCTCTTCTTTGTGGCACCCTCTGAGATATTGGAACACTGCTATCATGTCTCCCCTGGTCCTTCTCTTCATCAAACTAGACATACCCAGCTCCTGCAACCGTTCTTCATATGTTTTAGTCTCCAGTCCCCTAATCATCTTGGTTGCTCTTCTCTGCACTCTTTCTAGAGTCTCCACATCTTTTCTACATCGTGGCAATCAAACCTGAATGCAGTATTCCAAGTGTGGCCTTACCAAGGCATTATAGTCATATGATCATAGAACACTGCAACTGGCTCATAAGGTAAACTGGCTATTAAAAGCCCGAAATGCAGTCATGTAACTCTGTACCAGATTATAAGTAGGGAGGGGTTTTTTTGGGGGGGGGGGGAATCTGTCATAACTTGACTAAGCAACATAATTACTAACCAACTAGTTGTTAAATGAAAACTACCTGTACATAATTTTGAATGGTCTGTAGAGATTCTCAGTCATCCAGGTCATGGTTGTCCCAAAGGTGCTATTTCAGGAGACAACTGGACTATTCTGTCAGAGCTCAAGAAGCTTCTTGAATGAGAAGCGAAACATCTTCAAAGAAAGAAAGTCTAGTTGCCTCCTGAAAAAAATACCTCTGGGACATATTTTGAATGGGTTAACTGGGCTAACTTGAATTGACTTTTTTTTTTTGCTTTGTAAGTGTTTGGAATGCACTAATTTTATTGTACATAAATTAGACAGCCAATAAAATATGTACATCTGTTCAAATCGTAATTTTATATTTCAAAACTGGCTACCATCCCAATATCCTTGTTCATTTTCTGCAAGTCAAGAAACCTTCAAGTGTAATGCAAGATGTTATCTCTTTCAAGACTGAGACATCACAAGAGATGCTGGTTTCCCATCCCTGTTTTCTGTTTCAAGTATGAACCTGCACATTACTTTCCAAGAGGGCAGAAAAGACAGGAATGTCGAACATTGGAACAGAACATATTTTACCCAGGTAAAATTTGGAGCACATACTCTTTCAGGTTGGCCTGTACTCTTGAGTTTCTATCTCATGCACTGGCTGTCATAACAATTAAAAAATTCATGAAAGCAATACTACAATGGGATACAGAAGTAGAGACAAGGGAAGGGGTGTTTGTGTACCTATTTAGCTCATCTTATAGGTTTGGATCCCAGCTGAGTATCTGACACTGTTTTAAGTACAGGAAAGCTATTCAGAAATACTGTTGGATAGATATCAAATAGAAGGCTGATTTACCATTGCCTGGGATGGGAGGCAGCTTGCTGTTTTTGACTTGTGGTGCTGGATTTGCCCATGAGCAAGAATCCTTCACTGTCCTGAGTTTCTCTTTCTTGAGCTGCTCAAGGCGTTGCATTGCTGTCATGTTTTTCCTTAGTTGAAGACTGACAGTTGAGTTGCCAGATGAGACTGTCGAGTCCACAACAGGAGTATTATCCTCCAACACACTCAGGTCCCCCAGACTTCCCCCACTGTGCATGTTCATTTCCACTCCACTGTCATTGTTGTTGATGCTCCCAAGGGGTGATGGTTCACTGCTGCATGATGATTGGCCACCAGGACTGGACTGATACATCTTAAAGAAGCAAAGAAAAACACCAGCAAATGAAGACATTTCAGGTTTTCCCCAAGTACTGTATTCTTAGCTCTATAAACTAAGGCTGCACTCAGAGTGGCTTCAATTCACAATTCACTGCAAAATTAATACAAATGAGACAATCTAATGAATTCCTAAGAAATATACTATTCTGCTAAACATTTGGAATGATCTGACATCATTTGATTATTTCGTATCTTGGCACATCTTTGTTTTTCATTTTTGTCTTACTTTGTGTTCTCCTCTGCTTCATTTTCCCATATTATATTTAATCTGATTGGCCATTCTGACCCAAATTGATTGAGTTGGTGACTGGTCCATGACATCATCACAAAATATATTGGGATGCATTGACAAAAATCCCATAAGTTAATACTCCCTTAAGTTAAACTGCAGTGTGGATAAATGAAAATAAGGAACAATAGCATTGAGAAGATTGAAATATTTCTGGTTTCCATCTGAACATGTCAGAAATTAGGTATAAATTATAGATGCTTTCAGGGCCCAAGAAAATAAATCTTACCGGGGGTGGGAGGGAGCACTTTCTTAACTAAACCATGTAAGGTTGTTGTTGTTTTTTTAAAGCAATTTAACTGATTAAAGAATTCCCCTGCAGACAAAGAAAAAAACCCAGAAAGGTTTACAGTGCCTATTGTGGCATGTCAAGAGTTCTGTTGCTTATCCTAGAAAGTTTTAATTTTTCTTTCTGAAAGTTTAGATTGTGTTCTTCAAACCTTGTTTTGATCTCAGGTCTGGGATTAGTGTGTGTGTTTGTGTTGTATTGATCTGTGTTTAAGACCGTTTTAGTTTGGGCTGCCCATGTGGTTTTATATTTTGTTTTTACACAGTTTTTGGTCCTGTATGCTGCCCAAATCCCATTGGAGTTGGGCGGCTATAACAAATTTGAATAAACAAAAATATTTTATTGACTTAAGCTCAGATAGCGTATTAAATAGTCTCAGATTTAAATTAGCAGGAGAGGGAGAACTGTAGAAAAACTTAAGTCGGCCTTCAGTACTGAAATTCGGTGTATTCAAGTCCATTGCAATTTTAATTTAAGACAGATCTGTCCTTTAGGTAAACAAATCCTCATTACCTGATAAGTCAATGTGCCTATTATTGCCCATAAGGGTGATGGCACTGTAGTGTGGACACAGGATTTTCCATCAGATAAGCCACTGAAATGATTTACTTAATTTTTATGACTTTTTAAAGCAGTGGTATGTAAACAGCAGGGAGCTAAAAGCCAAGGGGGCGGATTTTCTTTTTCTTTTTTTGCTAGCAGAGAATTATATGTGCTCTCTCAAGACAAGTTAAGCTCTTGATGCCTCTGTCAGATAAACCTGGAACCTGAGTAGATTTCCCCTTCTACAATGTGCCTGTTTATCTGCAGGCAGAATCAAACCTGAAATGCTTTAGGCACCATATATGCCTTTTGCTTCAAAGGCGAGCAGCATGCTTGGCTGACAGTCTTTATAAGCAGATAAGGGCATGATTTGCAGGCTTGGGTTTGGTAAATGTTTTTTATTAGGAATTACATTTCACATTAAGTAATTTATCTGCAATAAAAGTTAAATGTCCTGTGTTGGCTCCCTCAAAGGAAGGCTGTTTCGTTTTCTTTTGCTGTCTGACCCATGGCATCGTGATTTATGATCGCTGGCCCTTTATGGCTATAAGACTGGGAACACTGGGTAACCCTGAGTTGAATTGATGTGTCTCTTTTTTTGGCACAATATTTGTTCCTGGGGACTAAACAGGCGGTTCTGTCTACTATGCTTTATTTATCAAAGTGGATTTTCTTATGAACAAAGATTATTTGTAAATGGACAGGAAAAAGAAGCCTTTTGTCAAGGTGAAATGTTCTAGCAAAAGGATGCTGGCAATGTAATTCATAATCAAAGAGGCCCAATGCTATAATAGCACCTAGCAATAGCACTTAGACTTATATACCGCTTCATAGTGCTTTACAGCCCTCTCTAAGTGGTTTACAAAGTTAGCTTATTGCCCCCAACAATCTGGGTCCTCATTTTACCAACCTTTGAAGGATGGAAGGCTAAGTCAACCTTGGGCCTGGTAAGATTTGAACTGCCAAATTGCAGCCAGCCAGCAGTCACCAGAAGTAGCCTGCAGTACTGCACTCTAAACACTGCGCCATTGTGGCTCAACAACATAATGTTATAACAAGAAAGTCTTGGCTAACACGAACACAGTAATGGAATAATATTTCTGCCGCTTCTTAAAAGATCATATATAAATGGCAAGTGGAACTGCAAGTAGTTCTCAACTTGCAACAGTTCATTTAGTGATTGTTCAAAGTTGCAGTGTACTTTGAAAAAAGTGACATGGCCGTTTTTCACACTTATGATGTAGTAGCACATGATCAAAGGTCAGACCCTGGGCAAGTGGCCCATATTTATGATGGCTGCAGTGTCCCGGAATCATGTGATCACCTTTAGTGACCTTCTAACTAGGAAAGTCAACGGGGAAGCTGGATTCACTTAACAACCGTGTTACTAACTGAACAACTGTGGCAAGAAAGGTCATGAAATGGGGCAAAACTCATTTAACAACTGTCTTACTTAGCAACAAAAATTTTGGGTTCAATTGCGGTTGTAAATCAAGAGCTACCTGTACTTATTTCTGTGGAAGCACATGTTTCACACCATAGTGCCGTGATGGCGAACCTATGGCACGGGTGCCTGAAGTGGCACACGGAGCCATGTTGCCTGGCACGTGTGGCGTCACCCGTTCCTCTTCCAGGTTTCTGGTGCGCATGCAATGATCAGCTGGTCTTTGTGCATGTGGCAGTGCCGAAAACTAAAAGAGCTCGTCTTCTATTTTCCAGCATAAGCATATGCGCCGGCTAGCTGATCAGCACGTACACATGCACAGCAGTAACCGGAAGACTTTCAGGCTGGTGCACATATGCGCACCAGAAACCATAAGTTCATTTTCTGGCACGTGCATGCCCCCCGGGCACCTCCTCTTCCAAGTTGTGGCCCAGATGAGCACTTAGGCATGTGCAAAGCCTTCCCTTTTCGGCATTTGGTGACAAAAAGGTTCGCCATCACTGCCATAGTGTACCCTAAGCTGAAAATTTCATTCATAAGAGAATCGGTTGTCTGTTCCACAGTTTCTTGAATTGAGGAATGACCGCTCCCCCCATAAATTTTGGACCAGGGAGGATTTGTCTCATGAATTTTATAGGCGTGGATTCTCAATAGGATAGGTTAGTTTACTTGTGGAAAGCCAAACGTAGAAAGGATGAGAAAGAAAGAATTGCAGAACACTGTAAGAGATACAGATTAACTATAGCTGCTTTTCCAAACAGGCCATCATAGCTCCTGCAGGAACTCTACAGAGACCAACCACACAGCTGGTTTGCTTAGCCACACACACACAGGACAAAGCACATTATGTCTTTTGTAAGAGGCTTTGACAAAGACAGGGTATTTGCTCACCTTAGTACCGACTGTCCTTGTGAAGTTGAGTAGAAAAAGTTAAGAGAGGAGAAAGAACAGGTTGTTAGAACGCAGACAACACAAAGGGGTAGGGTTGAGGTTATTGATGGAACAAGACATGAGGCAAAAATAATAATAATGGCAGATTAGCAACAGCCACGGCACAGATAAAAACACTGCTCGAATGTCTGTAACATCACATTTATAATCTGTTTTCACACTACCCTCAATGTATATAGCCCTTTACAGAATCCAAATGCGACAATATGCCTTGGTACACAATCAGTACTGACGTCTCATCATGAGGAATCAGAAAATAAATATTTTTGGAGTATCCAATTCCAGAACTAATTTCACTCCTTCACCCAGTTGTCCTGAAGTGGTATTTTGTACCACTCAAATATACAGAATGTGAAATGTAGCTCTCAATATTATCACTACCATTAAAAATGTCTATCTTATTTAAGCATCGGTAATGCACTTCACATTTGTGGTTGACATTTTCTTAGGGACACCTGTTCAATGTATCCCAGTTTTATATTTAATTCAAATGTAATTTCTGGTAGTTTATTTTATTTTATTTATTTATATTTTTATACCGCCCTACTCCCGAAGGACTCAGGGCAGTGTACAGCCAAAATAAAACACAGATATACAAAAGTTAAAAGAATTTAAAAACATATTAAATAATTTGGCCCATAATAAAGTTAAAAACCAAACAAACCCAATTAAAATTAATAAAATTTGTATTCACGCCAGCCCTGCTTAAATACGGCATGGTATATCACAGTGCTGACCTACTGGCTAAATCATATCTGCAATGAATTTAAGGTACGTATTTCTCAGCCTCACCACCTGTCATCTGGTCACATAAAAATCAATGTATTCTGCAGAATTGATAATTACTATTGTAATTGCATAAATGGTTTAAATATTTGCCAATATTATTAGTCTCATGTAATAAACGTCAATATTATTTTTAAAAAAACAGTGGTTGAGTTTTGTTTATTTTTGATTACTTTGGAAAGAACATTCCATGGCCAGAGTTGGGGTGGGCAGAGAACCAGTTGCTAAAAATTTTCAATCCTACCCCTGGCCATGGCCCATGTTTTAGCTAGATGAATAAAGCCAGACCAGGCCACATACATTCATTCACATACAAATATGGGTGTCTTCCATAGGTTCTGTTGGGAAGAAGAATGTTTATTTAATATTTTAAGCAATATGTCCTCTTGTCCATCTTTCTTGCTAGAGGAGAAAAACTGCACCAACTTCTAGTCAGAATTAAGATGAAGAGCACAACAGACAAGCTTTTTTTCAGCTTATCTTCTCATTGCAAAATGCTCCTGTTCTCATACTGAAATTTCTAAGTTAGTATGCCTGAATGAGGTGGCTGGATGGAGTCACTGAAGCAGTAGGCGTGAGCTTAAATGGACTCCAGGGGATGGTAGAGGACAGGAAGGCCTGGAGGAACATTGTCTATGGGGTCACGATGGGTCGGACACGACTTTGCAACTAATAACAACAATGCCTGCCTGTGTCACTAAATACTGCAACTAAAGAGGAACAATTGAAGAAAGCAAGAAAAGCAGAGCAGATGCTGAGGTGAGTTGTCACAGGAGTAGGAAAGTTTATCACAACTTTGCTAGGATATTTAGAGAGTGTATAATTTGGGGAATGTGTCAAGAATGTAGCATAGAACTCTACATCTGAATCGTGGTTTGGAGCTTGTCACACTGAGTCTTCAAAACGTCTTTTCATAATAGTTTGGACAACCAAATTGTTAGAGGGTAGAGCATAATTATGGTCTTGCTTAGAACATAGGCATCAGAAAAATAAAGTCTTTGTACAAAAGACAAATACTCTGGAAATTGTAGCTTTATGTGCTATTAAAATTCAAAATATTATCTCTCTGAGGGCGGACAATTGTATTTCACGGATGTGCTCCTGGGAATCCTATCAAATTTTAATCACAGTGTAATGTAAAAGCTAGTCTGCTGTTTCATTCATCAGGAAAAACATTTTTCCCATTCTTAGAGAGAAACTCCAAATGTTAATTTTTCATCTTTTGTTTGGCTTATGCATGTGAATATCTATTATACATGTCTGTGGATGTATGAAGTCTTAAATCTGACATGCAAAAGGAAGCTGAAAAAAATTGGAGCTGGGCTAAGGCAAAATCTGGCCTTAGCCGTGGCCAGGAGGGCGTTTTACCAGGTTCGCCTGGTACGCCAGTTGCGCCCCCTATTGGATCGGGATGCCCTTTGCACAGTCACTCATGCCCTCGTGACATCCCGACTGGACTACTGTAATTCTCTCTACATGGGGCTCCCCTTGAGGTGCACCCGAAGACTTCAGCTTGTCCAGAGTGCAGCCGCGCGAGCAATAATGGGAGCCTCAAGGTTTACCCACATAACACCGCTCTTGCGCGAGCTGCACTGGCTACCTGTCATCTTTCGGGTGCGCTTCAAGGTGCTAGTTATCATCTTTAACGCGCTCCATGGCACGGGACCTAGTTATCTGCGGGATCGGATCCTGCCCCATACATCCCTGCGGCCGATTCGCTCCCACAGAGAGGGACTTCTCCGGGTGCCGTCCACCAGGCTCTGCCAGCGGGCGACATCCAGGGGAAGGGCCTTCTCTGTGGTGGGCCCAGCCCTCTGGAGCGACCTTCCCCCCGAAATTAGAACAACTACGGACCTCTGCTCCTTCCGTCAAAAACTGAAAACACACTTTTTCTGCTTGGCCGGCCTAGGTTAGTCTCCCGTCTTTTAATAGGGTTTAGGGGATTTTAGTAATTTAAAATTGGGGATTTTAGCGCAGGGATAATCGTTTAATTTGTCTTTTATCTATTCTATTTATGTATATTTATTGATATTTTTAAATTTCCCTGTGCACCGCTCCGAGTCCCTTTGGGAAGAGGATGCGGTATATAAATAAAATTATTCTATTCTATTCTATTCTAAACTGGGAGATCAGAAAAGATTGCACATCTGTGTGTTTGAGGGTGGGGTGGAGAAAGAGTTAATATCTATTTGCTACATATTATACAGTATTGTCAATAAGTCAACTAAAGCAAGTGCTTCTCTTACCACAGACTTCTCTGTCTTTATCGTTTTGACTTGTAAACTGTCCTCTCTGCCTGTGGTGGTGCTGTTTGCCTCAGCCCGTTCTTCAGTAGGCCGGCTGCTCTGTTTGGCACTTGCTTCATTGTCATTGTTTTCCTTAAAGACAGGTGGCCTCAGATGAACGTCATTGCGTTGCTTTTTGGTGACGTGGGCTTCCGGTCCATGCACTGTCTTCACGTGTTTCCTGAGAGAACTGGGGTCTGTGTATCTCTTGGTGCAGCCTGGGATCTTGCAGACATAGGGTTTCTGCCAAAAGTAACAAAGCTGAAGTGATTCACCAAAATAATAATAAAACAGCTAAGATATGTAGTTTAGTGGCAGTTTTGTGGAGAGAAAATGGTGAGAATGTGAGAAAGGTAAGAAAAGTATGTGAGAAAGGTAATTTTTTTACATTTAGGCAAGAAAAACCAAAAACACAGGTACCACAGAGAAGAGGGGGTCAACCTATCCTTCAAGACACCTGAAGGCAGGACAAGAAGCAATGGATGGAAACTAATCAATAAGATGACCAACCTAGAAATAAGGAGAAATTTCCTGACAGTCAGAACAATTAATCAGTGGAAGGACTTGCCTCCAGAAGCTGTGGGTGCTCCAACACTGGACGTTTTAAAGAAGAGCTTGGACAACATTTGTCTGAAATAGTATAGAATTTCCTGCCTGAGCAGGAGTTGGACTAGAAGACCTCCAAGGTCCCTTTCAATTCTGCTATTCTGTTATTTTGTGACATGGGGCTGATATGTTTTAAATCTACAGCAACTTGTGTATGTATCATAGATACTATCACTACCCAGACAGAAGTGTATTTTTACAATCTGGGACCTTAATGTTGCTGAAGGAGGAACATTTTAGGAGTAGATAGCTTATAAGATTTGCTTGGGTTGCAAACAATCTCGATTCCTTTGGATCTACTCATTCTTCTTAGCTATTCATAGTCAATGAAAGGATGATTCCAGTGTAAGAATCCTGCGTATGCAAACTCCAAACTGAAAATGAGAAATTGTGAATTGTCAAAGCATGTTAACACTTGGCCCAATAATTGCATTGGATTGATTTCCATTTGTTCACGTTACTGCATTAGGAAGCTTAGCACAGGATGTGGCTGGGACATGCAAGAAATCTCTTTAGGGCAACTTTTATTTTCAAATATAATTGGCTTGGGTGGTTGATGGGAGGGAGAGAGACATCCTATTCTACAGAAAACCAGGAGTCAATCTGAACTGGGTTTGTAGCCCATCAGACCCCCCCCCCCCCCACATCTCCATCAGCTGTCAAGTGGGTAGCTGTTTATGCTGTGGAGTGAAATCCAAAGCCCCACAGTGATTTTTGAAGATGATACCTTAACTTTGAAAATTTGAGCCACCACTGATAACTACAGCACAAGTAAACAGTGTTAGGCTCTACAGTTGGAGAGAGAAGCAACCAAACAAGAAAGCAGAAAAGAGACCCCTCTCCCTCCCCCAAACCCAAAGGCACTTCTTCAAATCTGCTTTCAGCAAGATAGTTCTGGTATCTCCTTCTGAAAGGCTGGATTCATGTAACATTCTGCTTCAGGCTGCTTCAAGACTTTTTCCATTAGTTCGTAGAAGGAGACCCTCCAAAGAATGCTAATTTACTGCTTAGCTTTAGTGCAAAATACTTTTTTTTTTAACTTTCTTTAATTCTGATTTAGATATTGCTTTCCATATACAGGGAATGTAAAATCCTACTAGCTCATTCGCCCATTTCTCAAATGGACGGGTAAGATCAGAAGGATGAAAACAATCTAGTTTCCCAGGTAAGAAGAGTGCCTTATATTTATTCAAAGGCCCTTATGCAATCCCTAATAGGATTATAGGTTGGACCTAGGCACAGTAGTCCAGGGGTGGGTTCCGGAAAGCACTACTGCTGGTTTGCTTGTGGGCACACTGTGCATGCACGTTCTTGATGTGCACAGTGTGCGCATGCGCTGTGCAATAACAATTGTTCTGCGCATGTGCAGAAGCAAAAAACAAGATGGTGATGCCTATGGCGCTGCCCGGAAAAACATTTGGGGGTGTGGCAGGCTTGAGTCGCTGCCGGTTCCAGTGACCCAGGCCACCAAACCACTACCGCGGTTCGGCCGAACGGATCCAAGCGGTAGGAACCCACCACTGCATTAGTCTCTCTGTGTGGGAGATGGGTAGTTTAAAAAGGTGAAATAATATTTTATTATTAAATAATATTTATTATTTAAAATATTTACAACTTTTAAAATAATTAACTAAACTGAAAATAGAAAGGGTCCTTCAAGCAAAAATGTTTAAAACCAAGTTGGGGTGGCGGATCCCAATGATCATAAACATAAAAGATGGCTGACACTATTCCAAAATGGATTAGATGCTCCTTTATTAAGTATGTTCCTATTTTATTGTGATCAGTCCTCTGAACCCACCCGGAAAGTTTTATCTTTCTCCTCTCACAAAGCCTCTGAATGGATTCCATTGTTTACATTTCATCCATCTCATTTGATGGGCATGCAGGGGGATGTGCAAATAAACCCAGTAACACAACAGTTACAACTTCTGCACAAAACAAGTAGAGATTAACCTTAAACTAGCAACATTCTTAAAACATTTAAGGCAACAATGTTGCCTTTGCTAAGGGTCTAATGAGATAATAATAAGAAGCCAAGCATTATTTATTTAGGGAGAAAACTATACAATGATTTAGATCTGCTAAAAAAAAAGAGAGAGGCCAATTTGAAGCTTCCATCAGCCTTGCCTTTGAGGGAAGAGAAACATATAAATAACCCCAGAAGAGAGGGGGAGGGAAGGGGGGAGAAAGGCAAGAGAGAGAAAAAAGAAAGAGAGTTGAGAGTTTTATAATAGTCCCATCTGGAGAATGAATTGCCTGTTGGTAAATCTAACTAGCTAGGTGTCAGCTGTCTACAAGCAGACTAGAGTACTTTGACTCATGGGCCTACTTTGGGGTGCAGCTACAACTTTGGCTTATGTTAATTTTCTGTCCCCACCCTTCTTTCTTAGGGGGCAAAATTTCCCCTGCTTAATAAAGGTTTTTGATGGCTCCACTTCTTACCATTGGTAGCCTTCTGCCACCAACGCAGTCTTTTGCCTTCAAGGCACCCATAAGAAACCCAAGATGGTATTTTTTAACAAAAATATTTGTTCGAAAGGAAGCGGTGAGGTGGCAAAAGAGCATCAAGAGCACCTCACTGGGGTACATCACTGACAATGATCCCCAAGTTTTTGAATCCGATATCACTTTTAAAATCTGTTTACATTGTTCCACTTGTTCATTATAAAGTATACTTATGATTAGATTATAAATTAAAGTTACCCAGTCCCGGCGGTTTTTTAGAACTCTGGAGCATTTCCCCTTACTGTCCTTTGCTTAATTAGTGGTAATATAAGTTTCAACCTCAGCATTAGCCATTTGCAGCAGACCATCACATGTTGTTACAATAAATGCAATTTCCTGACCTTCCCCAGTTACTAATAATGGATCTTAATTAGCAAAGAGGAGGACACAACATTTGTCTTGTGCGCCAGCCCTACGCACTCTCAAGGCCAGCCGTTTCATTTAGTTTTAGGCATGCAGAGGCTAGCTGGGTGAATTTATTTCTCAAATATACCAACTAAAACTGAGAAGGAGGAATACTCAATCTGGCCCAATTTATACGAGAAAATGTGCCAGTATTAAACTAGCAACATATCCCCTTCCAGCACAATATATGAGGAAAAAGTCACTATGGTAGGATTATAATACGAATCACTGCATATGATTAGCAATGTAGAAAAAAGAGAGAAAGAGGTAAGGAGAGGAGAGGAGGGTGGAAGGGAGAGAAAGAGAAGGAGAGAGGGTAGGAAGGGGAAGAGGAAGAGTAGGAGTAGGGGAGAGGTAAGAGAAGAAGGAAGGGGAAGGAGAGGAGGAAGGAAGGAAGTAGAGAAGGGAGGGAGGGAGAAAAGAAAGGGAAAATAAGGTGGCTTTACAGCAGGCGGAAGAGATGGTAAATAAAGCTGCTGTGGCCTAGAGGTAGAGTTCTTGCCTCACAAGCAGGAGGTTGTGAGTTCGATCCAGGTAGAGGCACATGTAGGGTCTCCTGTTTGGGCAGGGGGTTGGACTAGATGACCTGCAAGGTCCCTTCCAACTCTGTTAATCTGTTAAAGCAATTCAAATTGTACATTATAACTTATTAAATGAAATAACAAATGTATAAGAATGACAAGTGTAAAAAATAATAACCATTATGTGAACGTATACTTACAATGGTATGTAAGAGAATAAAAAATAGAAAAGCTTTTTATATTAAAAGAAAAAAGAAAAAAGTTTGATAAAGGACATTCCCTACCTCATTGGAATGTGTTCTGTTCTGGTGTTTTGCTCGATCGGAAGCATTGGAAAAGGCCTTATTGCAGCCCTCGTGTTCACAGACATAAGGTTTTTCTCCTGTATGTGACCTCAGGTGCGTCTTTAAGTTCTCTAGCCGCGAATAGGCTTTGGAGCAACCTTCAAACTAAAAAAATGAAAGAAAAATTGGAGTGTTAATCAGCTGGAGGCATTTTTCCATCTCATCTGGTTTTAATCTCTCTTGAAGAGAATAAATCCCAGGCAGATCTTAGCTTTCATGAGGAGTCTGAGACAGAGAAGGTCCTCCCCCACTTTTCTTTTTTTAATGCAATTTGTAATCTGGGCAACTGATGGAAAGCAGGTGCTTGTACTTTTAAGACCAATCCGCTCATTGGGGCTCTCTTCATGCACAATTTTCAAGCATTCCTGTTAGAGTCTGTGTTCAGAACTGGGATGCAGGTCTGGGCTTCAGAGATCTGGATAGTCACTCAATTGTACCAAAACCTTTAACCAACACATAGCAATTATGTATACAAACTTCCAT
The DNA here is from genome assembly GCA_039707465.1 of Rhabdophis nuchalis. Classification (NCBI taxonomy): domain Eukaryota; kingdom Metazoa; phylum Chordata; class Lepidosauria; order Squamata; family Natricidae; genus Rhabdophis; species Rhabdophis nuchalis. Next base: position 153,926,705 of record CM077643.1, on the reverse strand, counting down.
ATTTGAGCCGGACAGTTGGCCAACCAGTTTCCTATTTCTATGCCCGGACCTCGGTATCCGATGGGATTTGACTTCCATCCAATTCTTTATCCTGAATAAAGATGCAAGCTGAAGGTTGTAACCTGGCCTTCTGTTTGATATCCTATTCCTTATCTCATCTGACTTTTAAAGGACAAGGGCAGGCTGAGACATGTTGCACAATGAACCTGGACACATCTTCACTAAATGAATTTTTAATCTAGATTTTGGCACTGTGTGGAAGGGGTCTTTTGCTGTGAAGTTAAAGGTGCCAACAGGGTCACAGCTAGCTAGATGCTACCATTCCTAGATGCAGGAGACTAGGGGTGAAATGCTACCGGTTCTGACCAGTTTGCTAGAACCTGTAGCAAAAAATGCTAAGGTTCACCCGAACTGGTAGTAAAAAAATATATCTTAAAAAGTAGGGAGGGGGAAAGGTTCTGTGACACTCAGCTGTGCCACACAATTGTCGGAGCCTTCCTCCCCCCCCCCCATTTTTAAAGCATTTTTTTCCTGCTCGTTCGGGCAAATAGGTAGTTTAAAAAAATGCTTTGAAAAGTGAAAAAAAGTTGGCCACACCCACCCAGTCACATGACCCCACCACCAAGCCATGCCCATAGAACCGGCGGCAAAAAAATTTAGATTCCACCACTGCAGGAGAAATTGTTTTAACCCTTAGAATTCTCAATTACTTTGCGAGATTTCAAATAAAGAACACATCTAAATGGGGGACATGAATCAGACATAATTAACTTGCTTTAACAGGAGACCAGCAGAAGGAGGAGATAGTGGCACACAGCATAAAGTCTCCTCCTGATTGGGGCCAGTCTTTGCTCTTTTGCTGGATACACAGTGGATATTTTGCTGCATATTATATACTGAATAAGCACAAGTCTGTAGAGCATAAGAAATGCAGGGATATTATTCACCTACTGAAACCGGCTCTGTGCTTATGGCCACATGTCAGGGATTATAGTATTGGAGACTTGGGGCAGAGCAGAGGTGGGTTGCTGTTGGTTCAGCCCGGATTGGCCAAACCAGTAGTAGCGGTGGCGGGAAGCTCCGCCCACTGCCCAGATGCTTCTGCGCATGCCCAGAAGCGTTGTGCACACCCGCGAGTGTGCGCACGTCCGAACTGGTAGTAAAAAAATTGGCAACCCACCTCTGGGGCAGAGACTGAAATCAGAGTGTGGGGTTCTCTTAATTGCCTGCCAAACATTTTTCCTTCCCCTCCTTCTGCACCCAGAACCCACCTCTGCAAATAAATCCTGGGGTTTTCTACCTTGAGGTCATAAAGACTTTCCCTCCAATCAGATGCAGATCAGAGAGAGAGAGAGAGATCCTCTTTTCCTTCCCTGCCACTGAAAGGGTCTCCCTCTCATTCGCTCAGTGCTACGGCAAAGAGTTTTCATATGTTTAATCTGCTCCAGATTGCAACCCGCTGCTGATCTGCTTGTGTTGGCTAGGGAAGCGGAGAGGCACATGCCTGCAGTAGCTTGTTTGCGAACGCCTCAGGCTGAGCACACTTCCGCAGTGACACTCTCTTACCGTGCACTTGTGGGGTTTTTCTCCAGTATGCCTTCGCATGTGCACCACTAGCATGTATTGTGCTTTGAAAGGCTTCTGTTCCCGGGTACATTCCTGCCAGCGACAAACAAACTCCTTCTTCTCTCCATGAATATGATCATTGTTGATGTGCTGAAAGGCAAGAAGAAGAAGACGCTGGGCTGTGAAATGAGACGCTCGGCATCCCCATGTCACTTCTGCCAGGAAGATGGAAGAGCATCTTATCCTGCTTGAGTCTCTCCTTGACAGGTTGCCTGGAAGTTCTGGATTGCTCTTAAATGAATAAAATCCTGACACTGTATTATTAATGCAGTTGTTTTTGGAAAGTGGGCTTAGTTAAGTGCCATTTGTGTCTTTTTCTTTTGGGCGCCTTTTCAGTCAATGTTGACTCCCGATGTCTGCCTGGACAAATCCCTGCAATTTTCCCTCTTTTGAGAACCAGTTTGTTGTAGTGCTTAAGGCATCAGGCTAGAAACTGGGAGACCATGAGTTCTAGTCCCACCTTAGGCACAAAACCAGCTGAGTGACCTTGGGCCAGTACTTCTTATTTCGCTTCTGAAAAACCTTGAGAAGAAAACTTCAGGGACTGGCTGGTCTGGGCATTTGTCAGGAGTGAACATTGATTTGAAGCCTTCCTCCCTCCCCCAGTTCTATTTTAAACATCACCCTGCAATTTGCTCAGAGGAGATTTGGCTTCAAAAGGCAGTGTCAGATATTTCAGAATATATCAATGTACATGTTTAGTTAGGGAAATCCTTCTGCCCTCCGGATGCTTTGTGTTATGGATTCATATAACCTGTTGTCTTCACGATCTACAGCAATCACAAAACCTGATTAGAGGAACATTTAGAGCATAAGGATTTCTTAATTTTAATCCTGTTCTGGTTCAAACTCTTTTCAAATGAAACATACACTCGCCAGTTATTTAGGCCAGTTTGTTACATTTATAGCCTGCTGTTCTAACAAGAGCTTTGAAGCAGTTTTTCTTCTTCTTCAGGACTTGTCATTCAGGCAACGTGCAGGAACAAGCTTCTTTTGCTTTGTAGAAGGCAATTTAAGGACCTTCTCGGATTGTAGACAGCTTTGAGTCAATTTCAGTGGCATTACAAGTTCATTTTGCATCAACATAAAGAAAGAAAGAAAGAAAGAGTTAACATGTTCCCAAAATGTGGTCTAAACAGAGCATTGCTAATACGAAAGCCCATAAGGAATAATTTAAATCCACAGCATAAAAACTGTGATTCTTCCTTATTGTGATAATAGGGCAATTCTTATTTGATGTTGCGCACTTGCTCATTCCCTTAGATCTATAAGAACATCTTCTTTGGGCTACTAGCTATTGCCCATATAACAACTCAGGCCAACATATGCTGGTTTAATAGGCATTTCGCTGCTTGAAGAGATCTGTAGGTTTTTGATGGGGTACTGTCTGAGATTTTCTCGCACTCACATCAAACAGAATTCTAAGGTTGCTTCAGAAAAATTCATGACAAATAATGAAGTATCAAAGTGGAAAATATGTAATGTGCATACAGCTATTAAGAAAAATGAAGAGCATAAAGAGAGTACTGCAGAATCATATGTGGGTGTCATGTAATTCTGCCATGCAAAGGGATGGGCTTCTGTGATGATAGTTACAAAGTGAAATTGACCTGATTGTAAACCTTTAGAACCCCAAAGGTATCTGCTACTACAGAGTGTGGAGCTATGGGAGAAGATGGTAAGACCAGCTCCGTTTCGTGACCTATATTACCTCTGCCTGTCTGCAGCCTCCACCTAGTGATGTGTTGTTGAAAATGATCCCAGGTTAAATAATTATTGAAATTTTTTTTAAATCACTTGTAACAGGCTAAGTGGATGGCAGAAGGACAAATCCTATGTTCTGTATTTTTTTAAACAGATTTTTATCTGTATTTTTATCCTCATATCTATAAAATTTCAGGGGATCCTGGTTCTAAGGTTTCAAAAGTATAGGCGATGACCAGAGGACAACCAAAAGACTCACATAACATTTCTGGCGTGTAGTAATTTTTCTAAGTTTTTATAGCCCAAACATGGTAAATCTAATTTTACTCAAATATTAAACTGTTAAGGTGTTAAACTGAAATATTAAATCTTGTTTTAAGTCTGATTTTATTACTACATTTTAGAAAAAAATATAATTACATATAATTATCCATAGTCAAAGAATATGAAACAAACCCTTTCGCAACCTAGTAATTGTTTCTAGATACAAAGTCTTAAAATGCGATACCTGAAGGGCTTCTTAGAATCTAGATTTCTGTTCCATTTAACACTGAGATTTAACATGTGCGCTGCATCCCTAGAGGCACGCAATTCAGACGAGCCTGGATACTTTTGAGGAGAAGCATTCATGTGAAAGCAAAACTTCCTTTAATAACTGCACAGAGCGCACAATCTCATGTTATCTTTCTAAATTCTTCCTATGCATTCCTGTCTAATACTTTGCAGCAGCATGTCTTCCCTGGCTCAGGGCTCTCCTGATTATTCTTCAGTTGACTTTTACTTTTCAGAGTTTTGCAAACCCCCGTTTATTTTAGACAGGCTTAAAAAAACCACCCTTTCCTTTTCTCTGTAGAATTTAGAACAACATTCTTTTAGAGTAGAATTATCTCACTACTTCCTCGTAACTTCTTTGATGGAAAATAATGAGTCATTTTTGATATAATGGCAAGCCATGGCATGACACTCTTTGCCTATCAGAGGTTGTTTACATGAACAGTTTTGGGTGAACACTATTGCATTTGACTAGGAAAAACCCATTTGCACACACAGTGATGAACTGGTTTGTTGAGAATCAAAAGCAAAAGTAAACAACTGGCTTGTATTTATTGTATTGAAGGAAGGAGGAGGAGTGAATAGAGACAAGTACCTACAAGGCGGGAGCAAATGACAATCCAAGCATCAGCTCTGCCTTAGGTGTCATTTTGTAACATATTATTACTTTGTGTAGGTCGTGATATCATGAATCAAATCACCTTTAAGGCTTCATTATAGCTAGTTATAGAGGTTATGCATGAGGCTCATGGATTTGGTATTCTGTCTGAAGATCAAAGTCTTCCAACAAATGTTATGGCCGAGTAGTGTGATGAACCAATAACATCTGAGTTGAAGTGTATCACTCACTTCACTACAGTGGCATTTCTCTACAGAGGCACAATAGACATCAGCCAGTGAAGTAATGCAAATTATGTTCACATAATATTTTGCCTCTGCTGTGATTGGAGGAATACACCTTAATGTGATCATGAGGAACAGCTCATAGACTATTGTAATGAGCAGAGGAAATGCTCACTGAGAAATAAGAGGAAGATCCATAACCAAGACAACATTCAGATAAAAGAAATCTGAGTTTGGGGCAAAACTGTAACCGAAGTAAACATTACAGACAAAACCTTCCCTGGTTCTCATGAAGATAAGAGGGTGTCTGCATGGGGGACAGTCAATTCAGACTTGCAAGATTGTGTTACTGTAATCTTATTGTAAAACTACTTTTTAGTTTCTTAAACAGGGTCTATCTTTAATGGTGGATGGTAATTTCCTCAGTAGTGCCTTACAGTGTGTTCATATCATTGCCTTGTGTGAGCTGCTAGTCATTGCTGAAATGATTTTTTAAAAAGAAATGTTTATGGTCCCAGACCAACAAAGAAATGCTAGAAAGTCTATCCACACTAATTCAATTTTGGACAACATTGAATGATTTTTGTTTTTGGTGCCTTCGAGTCAATCTTGACTCCTGTTGACTGCTGGAGTTTTTTTGGCAAAGTTTCAAAGTTTGCTCATACTTGCTTCCTAGGGCTGAAAGACCGTGACTGGCCCAAAGTCACCCAGCTGGCTTTAAATCTAAGGCAGGACTAGAACTCACTGGCTCCTGATTTCTGGCCAGTACATGAAATGAAATTGAAATGAAATTTATTATTTCTAGACCGCCCCCTCTCCCCATGGGGACTCGGGGCGGTGCACAGGTAGCATAAAAGCAATAAATAACAAACAACAATAAATATACCAACAAAATTTAAGAACCAATTAAATAAACCCTGTGCTAAAATCCCAATTAAACTAAAACCTATTCTATAAAATCCCAAGGCAAGGAGGCTATCCCAGGCCGGCCAGACGGAAAAAGTAAGTTTTTAATTTAAGACGGAAGGAGCGGAGGTCCGTAGTTGTCCTGATGTCGGGGGGAAGGTCGTTCCAGAGGGCCGGGCCCGCCACAGAGAGCGCCCTTCCCCTGGGTGTCGCCCGCTGACACAGTCTAGTGGACGGCACCCGGAGAAGCCCCTCTCTGTGGGAGCGAATCGGCCGTGAGGATGTATGAGGCAGGATCCGATCCTGCAGATAGCTAGGTCCCGAGCCATGGAGCGCTTTAAAGATGATGATTAGCACCTTGAAGCGCACCCGGAAGACGACAGGCAGCCAGTGCAGCTCGCGCAAGAGCGGTGTTACATGGGTAGACCTTGCGGTCCCCATAATTGCTCGCGCGGCTGCATTCTGGACTAGCTGAAGCCTCCGGGTGCACCTCAGGGGCAGCCCCATGTAGAGAGAGTTACAATAGTCCAGTCGGGATGTCACGAGAGCATGAGTGACTGTGCGAAGGGCGTCCCGATCCAATAGGGGGCGCAATTGGCGAACCAGGCGAACCTGGTAAAACGCCCTCCTGGCCACGGCTGTCACTTGATCTTCCATGGACAGCCGGGCATCCAGGAGGACACCCAAATTGCGCGCCCCATCCACAGGGGCAAGATGTTCGCCCCCTATGGCCAGCGATGGAGTAAGCTGGTTGAATCGGGCAGCCGGAAACCACAGCCACTCGGTCTTGGTCGGGTTGAGCTTGAGTCCGTTACTTCCCATCCAGATCCGTACAGCTTCCAGGCACTGGCACATCACCGCTACGGCATCGTTGGGGTGGTTTGGGGTAGAAATGTACAGCTGGATGTCGTCAGCGTACAGATGGTGTTCTACCCCAAAACCACGGATGATCTCACCCAGCGGCTTCATGTATGTGTTGAACAGGAGGGGCGAGAGGACCGACCCCTGAGGCACCCCACATGTGAGGGGTCTCGCGGTCGACCTCTGCCCCCCTGTCAACACAAATTTCGATCGGCCAGAGAGGTAGGAGGAGAACCACCGTAAAACGGTGCCTCCCACCCCCAACCCCCCCAGCCGATGCAATAGGATACCATGGTCGATGGTATCGAAAGCCGCCGAGAGGTCTAATAGGACCAGGAAGGAGGAACAACCCCCATCTCTGGCCCTCCAGAGATCATCAACCAACGCGACCAATACCGTCTCGGTGCTATGCCCGGGCCGGAAGCCGGACTGGCGCGGATCTAGATAGTCTACTTCCTCCAGGTGACGGGGAAACTGTTGTGCCACCACACTCTCGACAACCTTCGCCAAAAAGGGAAGGTTGGAGACGGGACGGTAGTTGTTCAAAGTAGCTGGATCCAAGGAGGGCTTCTTAAGGAGGGGCCTCACCATCGCTTCTTTTAGGGGAGCAGGCAAGGCACCCTCACTCAAGGAAGCGTTGGCCACCTCCTGGAGCCAGCCTCGTGTCACCTCCCAGGATGCCAGTACAAGCCAGGAGGGACACGGGTCCAATAAACATGTGGTGGCTCGCAGTCGCCCACGTAACCTGTCCATATCCTCGGAAGTGACGGAGTCAAATTCCTCCCAAACAAGATCTCTCTCGTGGCATCCCACTGGGCCATGAATGGGGGGTAACTCGTTCTGTATCTGAGCGATTTTCTCCTGCAGAAAAGTCACAAATTCCTCTGCTCTACCCTGTAGCGGGGCTTCCCGCACCCTCTGTTGAAGGAGGGAGCGGGTCACCCTAAACAGGGCGGCAGGGCGGTTTTCTGCGGATGCTATGAGAGTAGCGCAATGATGACGTTTGGCTACTCTCAGCGCCACAATGTAAGTCCGTAAATGGGCTCTTACCTGTGTCCGGTCAGATTCAGAACGAGAAGACCTCCATCTACTCTCTAGGCATCTCTTGCGGCGTTTCATCACCCCCAGCTCCTCGGTAAACCAAGGAGCCAGGGTGTTCCGCCGCCGCAAGAGAGGCCGCAAGGGCGCGACCCGATCCAAGGCTCCCGTGGTCGCACTATTCCATGCGGCCACGAGGTCCTCCATCGGGGCGCGGGTCAGGGGTACAGGAACTGGCCCAAGCGCCGTTTGGAACCCATCCGGGTCCATCAGGCGCCTGGGGCGGAACCAGATTGGTAACTCAGGTCCCGCATCTCTGGATGACTCTAGATCTTATAAACTACTAGTGGTAAAAATGCATTATTTCTTACTCCAGTGTACTCCACAAAGTGTCATAAGGAAACCATTACAATGAACACCATTTTGAGGTCTCAGAAGAAAAGTGAGATACCAGTCTAACAAAGAGAGCTAAGTGGTGATTAATTTAGATGTGTACCTTAACTAAGGCAGCCACTACTCAAAATTACCTAATATTTTCCCTCTAGAAAAATGTAAGACAGCATGAAGAGTGATAGAAGGATCTAGCAGAAACCCAGTTTCAATGGGAAGGTATTATCACCTGCACTATCATGACTATCATGCTCACCTGTTAGGCAGGAGAAGGAAGCAGACATGACAGTGAGTTCCAGGAGAGTAGAGTGTCAAGCAGAAGTAGTCCTGCTTGTCTCTTCAGTGCATCTCTTCATTGCACAATCAGCACAAGACTAGATCACTCAGTAATTAGTCCACAAAGGTTTTCAGATTACAACAAAGTCTAGCAACAGATCAGTATTGATCCAAGAAGGCTGTGTGTGGTAACAATTATTCTTTCATGCTGATTGCTGAGAAACATGGAAAGCTATCCAAGACTCTCCTGCAGTTACATTCTTCTGAACATTTGACTTCATTTGGCAAGGTTTCCCTATGCCCCGCTGTATCAATTTTAAAGCTTTGTAGCTTGAATTTTGGCTGTGCAACTCAAATGATATGATGGGAGGCTAAATCCTCAATCCAAGGGCTTAGGTCTCTTTCTTAAGAACACTTACGTGGACCAGCTGCTCCTGCGTATCGTACTCCTTTGTACAACCTTCCCAGTGACAGTTGGTCTCATAAATAACTTCAGGCTCCTGCTTGCATTCGTCCTTATCAAGTTCTTCTTTCAAGTCTGTCAGAAGTTCCTGTAAGATATAAAACGTTTTAAGTAAGATGGACTGGCTTTGCCAGAAATCCTCAGTCACCCATAGATTAGCGAGCAGGTGCCATTGTGTCAAAGAAGGGAGCATTCCTGATCAGCTTAAGAAGACCTGAAATATACTTGCATGAAGAGACAAGCACCATAAAGCTGGCCAGTTGGTAGAAAATGTGAACAAATATTCCTCTTTCTATTAAAGGCACATCTTCAGCCTGGGTGTTCAACAGCCATTTTATTTCTCTCTGTGTCTTTCTTAAAACTCATTTCGCTCTCAAAAATTGAAATGGCCTTTTATCGCATAATTTCGTTAACAAAATGTAAGGAACAAATATTAAGCACAAAACAAGAACTAGGTTCTGCAAAGTCAAACTGGAAAGGACGAAAGCTGATAGAAATGATTTAAAATAGGACAGGTGAGCTTGTTGTTTTTTTTTTAAAGTAGGGTTGCTTTGTGTGTAAACCTGGCATCAGGATATTCACTGGCATGGTAGGGAAAAGGAAAGGGAGGACCACTGGCCAAAGATGTTTAGTAGGCATTCAGGAAGATACTCCATTAAGATTTAAATCCTAAGCCATTTATTGCTTTAAAAGGCAAGTAATAGCAGTTTAAAAAAGGCATTCAAGCAAACAGTGAGGAATGTAGGATGTATAAAAATTCTGCCTCTACTTCTACCAAAAGATATTTTGCTCCCAACAGAATCTATGATGGCATAAATGCAAACATGAAGTCTAGCCAGCGTCTGGTTTGCTCTAAAAAAACCCAGGAAGAATGGGCGTATTTTATTCAGCATGCAAGGTTACCAGGAATGGGGGCCTTCACTTCTCTTTTTTTGAATTGTTAAAATAGCCTTCCTGCTCTTAGCAGAGCAGAGGTTTCCCCCCCCCCCCCAGAGCTTCCTAGAACAGGGGGTCCCCAATCCCTGGCCCATGAGCTGTTTGGAAGTGGTGGGTGTGGGTGAGTGGAAGTGGTGGGTGAGTGTGTGCATGCTCCATTTTTGTGAGCTGCACATGCCGGATGCTGATATGTAAACACCCCCACCTCCAAAGCTAGAAAGGTTGGGGAACTTTGTCCTAGAATACCAAAGTAATTACACTTTTTGGTTATCAGCTCTGTTGATATGAACAGAGTTAACCTAACCTAACATCCCTTTCATATAATCAGGTGATCACATAATCCAGAACACATTGCTGAAGGAGAAGTGCCTTACAATGAGCCTGTGGTGCAGTGAAGATGGAGGATATTTCCATCGTTCACAAAAAGAAAAGATGCAGTGGCCACTTTACACCTGAAATAAAACCAATTCAAACCCTTCCCTTCACTGGTATTTAGGAAGGCCATAAGAAAAAGTGCCCTGGACCAGAAATCTGTAGATAGAAAAGTGGATAAAGTTTGGCATTTGAATTTTACACCAGTTGAAGTTCCAGAGACAGCCCTAAAGATAAGCATAACCAGACTATGCCTATTTTTAAAAGTTCATACTGTAGCTGAGGTACTGGACGAATCTATAGAAAGATCTTGCAGCTTAAATAAATCATGTGGGCCCTAACTCTCCAGATCCACTCCAGCCTGCAAATCTTTCAAGAGGAGAATGATCCCTTTGAGAACTGATCAAATACAAGAGTGTATAATACAATGATATGATATGTTAGATCAGGGGTCCCCAACCTTTGCAACTTTAAGTCTTTAAAGTTTTGCTGGCTGGAGAATTCTGGGAGCTGAAGTCCTTCAGACTTAAAGTTGCAAAGGTTGGGGACCCCTGTGTTAGATAACATATGAGATGGAATATAGGATGCCCAATTGGAGAGAATGAAGATCACAATTTGAAAACAATGTGCCGACATCTGAAACAGAGCTCCAGTGTTCTCCAGAAAAAGCATGCAAAGAAAAAGCATTCTTTCATCACTTCAACATTTCATGGCACGAGCAAAAGAAATCAGTGCAATTCTCAAGAAAGACTTCAAACATAACACAAGCGTATGGTGCTTTTTTGGAGGACTTGTCCAGCATCAATAAAAGGGGGTGACAGAAACTATGCATTCTATGCTTATGCAGCCTGTGACTTGGATGCTACTGCATGTCACCCTGAACCAACAAAAGGAGTTGCACAGGCCAACAGCCACCACCTTCAGTAGGCCCCCAGAGATACCCTCCAGGTTTTCCTGTTTGCTTCCATAATCCCTGGGATGAGAGAGAGGGTGGGGAGGAGGTGAATGGGAATGGGTGTCACTGCTGGGCGTGCACGTGAGCATGTTTCAGCTCCCAACTGTAGGCTGCCCACCTATGTTTAAAAGAAATCTGACAGAAGTTTGTCCAGCGCTGCGGTTAATTACACTTCATTTACTTAAAACATTTATATAAGTGCCCATCTTATTGCCAATTGTGGGCAGCTCCCAACCAAAAGTAAAAATAACATAAACGCTATGATAAAACGATAGAACTAAGCATAGAATCCTATGGTAGTCTTTTATTCCTTATTTCTCCAGCTTGAATTTAAAAGAGCTGACAATTCAAACTCCTTTTAAAAAAAAGATTCTCCTCAGAAAGATCAGTTTTATCAAAGATGCAGTTAAAAAAAGACTCTTCCAGACTAGGCTGTTTTCCAGTTCTGATGAAAAGGTTAAGCATAATGCAGTCTTTAGTCCTAAATTTTCCAGTGTCCTTACAAAGCTGCTTTTATTTTTATTATGCCCATAAAGGGCTTCGAATACATTGATAGAAAAGCATCCATAATCCTACTTGGCATCCGATTCTTTCAATATCAATTAATAATAATAATAATAATAATAATTTTATTTATAACCCGCTCTCTCTCCCCAAAGGGACTCGAGGCGGGGCACAGGAAAATTAAAAACAATAGACACAAACAGAGTACAAAATTTAAAATCACAATTAAACATATCCTGCGCTAAAAACATCTATAAAAACTAAAAACTGTCCCTAAAACCCCTAATTGGTTTTCAGAACTTGCTGTGGATTGCCTCTAGGTGCAACAACACTTTGTTCATTAATAGTCAGACTGAATCAATAAGAGACTTGTTTTATTATTTTATTCTTTAGGCCCTTGCGATGATTTCTTGTCACGACTCTGAATTTTATACAATTCTTTAAAGGCTGTGGGTAGTGAGATTGGATTAATTAGTCAAAACCACCCCGTGTTGATTGCTTATTATAAAATGCTGGAGAAAACCCAGACTACTTATATATCAATCGTTTTTATAAACTACCCTAAATTTTGACAAGTTAGGGTAGCATAGAGGCAAACAGTTAGCCAAGGAGTAGCAAGTACATGTTGTAATTGCATTGGGATGGGTGCTGGTCAAAATTGTCCAGTATTAATGGACCAAGAGTGCCTGCAGGAGGGCATGTCAAAAGAATCAAGACAGAGACTGTGATGGAAGCCCTGTCCTTGGTTTTTTTTTTTTACATAGGTCATCACCTTTCTTTCACTAAAGAGTGTTGTATTGTTCAAAAGGCCCAATAGTTTTAGAGCGTAGTTAGGCTGTTGGTGAGAACGCAGTGTTGAAAGAATTGCCATTTTTTATACCTTGCTTTCTGTTCTAAGAGTATACTAACTTCTATTTGAACAAGTATACCAGGAGCACAACAATACTCATGTTTTGAAAGAATGCCCCTAACATGCTGCAGAAAACCTAACATACCTTGACAGAAGATTCCTGGGTTATGCTTCTGCATTGCTGTTTGCAATGCTGACAATCATCTGAGGTTGTGATTCTACACTTCCAAAAAAGTTTTATTCATCTGAAAACAACTTAGGTCTATACTACAGAATGGTACAAAAGTACACACAAAAGGTACATACAAAAGAAATTTAACTAATTGGGACTTTCTAGGAAATGGGCTTTTGTGAAACACATAGATGTGTGCAAATATGAATGTGCCACATGGAAATACTACAGAGGACCTGTAAAATTATTTTCAAGGAGAGTTCTAAACGTAAAATGTATGAAAAAATCTGCTTAGCCACAGATGCCAATTCCCAGAATCAGAATCCCCAATGGCAGATGGAATTTCTGTAATTTGGATGCCCCTTACATTCCTTTACAAACTCTTCTTCCCTGTGAGAGAGGAAATCCCCCTTTCCCGTCTCTTGACTCATCTCTTGGCGTAAGGCAGCTATTTGATTTGATTATGCTGGGAGTAAAGCAGGATTGTTGTTTCAGATCCTGTGTTGTTTTGCTGTCTTTGTATGCTGAGCAGTTCCCAAACCAAATGCTCTAGAGAGATGTCTTTTTGCCCTAATCGTGCTGACTACAGCATGTTTATCTTTCCCAGATATGCTATCTTCATCAATTTTACCAGCCCCTTGATGATTGCACATGTTGCTGTCCCCATGCATCATGCCAAAACCTGCTTCTGAACTGGAACTGAAAGAGAAATTTGTCATAAACTCTTCTGTTGGCTTGACAATAGCAAGCCTCATATTTCATGAAAATGAAGTGCCTAGAGCACTCCCAATAGTTTACAGTTGTGATAAAGAACCGTCAGAGTGTGTGTCAGCCATTAAGCAGCCTGGAACTCAGCAGTTCTGATAAGGACACATAAACCGGTGGGCCTTTCCCGGTGTCAAATACTGTGTCACTGGGGTAAAGGATGCTGCTCTCAGCAATTGCTTCCTGAAGAGGAACAAGTCTCTTATTGGGAGCTTCCTTTTGTGACACCAGTTCTTCTTGTCATCTATCTTTGCTCTCCGATACCATTATCACTCGCTTGGCAAGTCAGAAGTGTCAAACATCTTTCTTCCGGTTGCTTAGATGCAGTGTGACATGTCTGTTGAAAAAAAATGCCATGACCCAAGGACTCCCAACATGTTCCTTTCCAATCACTCGTAGAAATCTGCAATCATGTTGAGATGTGCAGAAGGAGATCACTGATGTTGAAACATACCCACTGACACAGTTTGTCGAGAATTGCCAATTTGCTAAATTCAGACCACTGAATCCTGCACTTTAGAACGAAACTGTACTTGGAATTCTTGAGACTGAAACCCTGCACACTCACTACAGAGAGGGTGCCTATCTGGTTTTATATTTTGTATATTGTTATGTTTATATATGTTCTTAAATTGCCTGTGCAACGCCCCGAGTCCCTTTTGGGAAAGGGTGCGGTATATAAATTTAATAAACTAAACTAAACTAAAGTTAACAACGAAAAAGAATGCAATTTGTATGGCATCAATCTTTGAAGTAAACAATTTCAAATAATTTAAGGTGAAACAGTCAAGAAAAAACCTATTGCTAATCAGCCAGCACCTAGGTGTCAATCAGAGGTGGGTTGCTACTAGTGAACCAGTAGTGGAAATTACAACTGGGTCACCAAACCGGTAGGGACAGCAGGTTTGCCACGCCCCCGAACCTGGTTCCCTGGTCGTCGTGGCATGTTTTTGGGGGGCATTTTTAATTTTCTGCACATGTGCAGTAGGCAACTGTGCAGGCATGCAGTAAAGCAAAGCGCGCATGCACCGAACTAGCAGTAATGCCAGCAGCAAACTACCCCTGGGGTTAATCAGTTTCATTGAGGGCCGCATCAGGATTGTGTTTGTCCTCGAGGGGGCTGGGGTGGGTGTGGCCAGGGTGGGCATGGCCAGCTAGATGCCACTCATGTTGGGGGCGCCTGTGGTGGCCCAAGTGCTCTGCCAGTGAAAAAGTGCTCCCCAGCTCTGTTTTTGGCTGTGATGGCCTACTGAAACCCTCTGCCAGCAAGGGAGGGGGGGAGCTGGAGCTGTTGCAGCCGGAGTGTGTTTGCGGTAGCACCTCCTGATTTTATTTTATTTTATCAATTTTTAGTACCCCAATTGGATACTTGTTTAATTAACTCTGCCAGCAAAAACAGAGCTTGGGAGGGCCACGTGGAGTCGTCCTGAGCTCCACTTTTGCTGGCAAAGGCACCACGGGCCAGTCCTTCACTGTTTCCAAGGTGGCCCTATGGGCCAGATCTAAGCACCCTGTGGGTTGGATCCAGCCCCTGGGCCTTGAGTTTGACACCCTTGACCTAGAAGAACACTTCCCAATTCCAGTATGGCTCCATCACTTCATACATTTCAAAGACAATGTACATCCCACACTTGAGTTTGCTGCCTTCTTCCTCACTGCAAATTCATAATTTGCTCGAATAGTTGTGGGTTACACAATTCTAGCCAATCAGTCCAATCACTGAACGTAGTCCTTCCTTTAAGAGTTACCTGAGTCGGTGGAGAAGCTGGTGGTAGAATCTCTGTTTCAGTCTTGACTTTACTGCGTTTATGAATTACCGGATTGACTGTGCTGCTAACGGCTGATTCACTGCTTTGCTTGTTCTAGTAAGGCAAAATTAAATGGAGATGAATTAAGTGGTCATGAATAAGTGCAGCATTGTGGCATTGTAATTGACTGATATCGGTCAGTTTCAGATGACCGATAAGCAGCTGCTGTACATCAAGATGAAAATGAATCCAGGAAACAAAAATATGGATGGGGTTTCTCTCTTAAAATCTGCCTGCATTTTCCAAATACTATTATGCTCATTGAAATACCCCTTGTAATGTATTTCAGCCAGAAATGAACAGTATTATTGTTTGTCTATGATGGACAAACTATATTATTATTTTCTAAGGTAGCAGAAACAACCTGCAGCCCCAGGGTCAGAGGGGGTCACTTAAGATCACCGGTCTGGCCCTCAGAGATCTCCAAAGCTGTTGATGAATGTTACATTTTAACATATCAGTAAAGGGAAATTATTATTCATATTGGCAACAATTCTGTGAATTGTGTTTGAAATTAAATCAGATTATCATCTAGGTGTATCCATTTTGGAGTTTCAGCACAAAACATCACAATCAAATGCCGACTTTGGTCAACATATATTATGTCCCCCTAATTTACGGTTCAGGATAGACCTGCTACTGAGGAATAAATCTTCATCTCCATTAAAAAAGAAACCCTTTGGATAGCAAACATTTTGCAATGCTATTTTCCACCTCCCACCGCTGATGAACATGCACAACACAATTGCTTGAACTAGCTGCTTCAATATGAATTGGAGTAACCGTATGGATTTCACCCAAGCTGGGGACTTCAGTTTACTTTAACTGATTCATCTGCAGATTGGGGACAAATAGCTGTATTCTTACCAAATAGATACATTCAGCCCTCACTTATCAACTAAAAGGCAATATGTCATCAGAATGCTATCTGATAAAGTTACTCTTGTACCAATGTGGCTGCTTTACAGTCTGAGTACCAGGTCATTTCAGGGCTGATCACTGTAGTCCATCAACATTCACTGCTGGAGAAGCACCAACACTGAGGCACAGATGGCCAAGGGTAAGACAGGGTAAGAGCACTCTATGAGGGGGATCAGAAGACTTGGGATCATCATCACCTTTTAATGACTCCATAGTCCCTTATGGGGTGGAGTCTAAACAAGTGAATGCAGCCAGCAGGATGTTTTAATGGCCAGGTGGCATTCCTGTCACCAATGCAGAGTTTTGTTTAGCAGATATATTCTTAGTGTGCCCTGAGAGAGAAATATCTGCCTCTACTTAGGATCAAACTCACAGCCTCCTGATTGGGAGGTGAGAGTTCCACCGCTAGGCCACCACACCACTCTGTAAGTGGGAAGACTTGGGATGCCAACAATTTAACATGAAAAGGCACAGTTGTGATGCGTGAAAGTGACAGGGGCAGTTGAAAAGGTTAATGCTAAGAGACTCACCTGGGCTTTGTGAAAGTGCTTTCCACAAAACCACCTGAAACCCTGCCAGAAGCTGATGAGGAGCCTACCTGGTTGGACTCAGCGATGCAGTTGCTGCTGTTGCTGATCTGAGCAGGAGAAGAGTTGACCGAGATGACAGCTACATGCTGCCGGGCAGGGAAAGTTGGAGATGGCTGTAGAAAAGGAGGAGTATGTCCAAATGCTGAGCTCAGGCCTCTTTGCTGGTTGAGAATTTGTTGGTAGGTCACTGGGTTGATCGGATGAGGGAAGGTAAAGGCAGGACTGCAGAGAAGGAAGAAAGACCAAACTGGATTAATGGAGCCTTTAACAATTAGAACAAATTATTGAAGTTTGCTAAGGGTAGTTGCTGAGTTGAAGTCAGCCTGACTGGGCTACTTCCTCCTCCTTAAGAGAGCAGGTTGTCCCATGCATCTGCCTTGTTTCTGAATCTTAAAATCTTTGCTTGCAAAATAGAACTAACCAGGATAAGTTGGAACCCTAATGAACAATAACTTTAGATTATTACATTTTCCTTTGGTGCATTCTGAATTTTCCAAGGAATCCCCTTAAGGCAATTTCCCTCGACTTTATCCTCCCCCCCCCCCCCCGAGACTTAACAAGCTCACTGGAACTGACCTTTGCCAGGTGCATATTATCTCTTTGCTAACCATGAATTACACATGGCCAGTCCAAGATTATCAGAAGATCATTGATGAGCACTAGAGATTTTTTGGGAGCCACGTATCATTCAAGATCAGTATTTCTATTGAGATATTGTGTACTGTCTCCTATAGTTTCCAGGCATTCAGTGGCCCTGCTGCTTCTGCTATTTGAATCCTTCAAGGGAGGAATTGTACATGTGGAAATTATTGCTTACTATAAATTATAAATTTGATTAATGGACATGTAAACCCCCTAGATCTACCAAACAAAGTACAAGAATGTGCTGATGTTTAAAAAGAATTTTTATTCATACCACCAGAATATGTGTCTCATTTTAATAATTATTTTTTTATTAGTTGTTCATCTAAGGATTGACACACTTATAAATAATCAGAGAAAATATTTGAAATAACATTGCTCAGTTGTTGATAATTTGGGTAAATAGATACAAACTTTACATAATTGTTTACAATTGTTAGTGATGCCCCGTTTCTGAAGAACATAAAATAATCCACTTGAGGCCTGCTCACTTTCAACTTAATGGAAAAAGAACATACCTCCTCTCTTTGCTTCTGAAATCAGGGAATAGCTTCATCTCTGTATACCAATAAAAGCTTTTGGAATCTGTTTGCAAACAAGAAATCTGCATACCGTATTTTTCGCAGTATAAGACACACTGGAGTATAAGACGCACCAAGATTTTGAAGAGGCAAATTACAAAAAAAAGGTAGGTAGGTAGATAGAGGGATAGAGAGGGAGAGAAAGAAAGAAATACAGTAGGTAGGTAGGGAGAGAGTGTGTGTGTGTGTGTGTGGGTAGGTAGGTAGAAGGATGGAGAGAAAGAGAGAGAGAGAGAGAGAGAGAGAGAGAGAGAGAGAGAGAGAGAGAGAGAGAGAGAGAGAGAGAGAGAGAGAAATACAGTAGGGAGGGAGGGAGGGAGACAGTGTGTGTAGGTAGGTAGGTAGGTAGGTAGAGAGAGAGAGAGTAGGTAGGTAGGTTGATGTTTCCAGGTGTATTTATCCATGTCCTGGAGAAGAAAATCACTGACAAACCTTAGGACTTTATTTCTGCTGGCACAGAAACAGTTAAAGAGCCTTCCAAAAGAGCTTTCCGAAAGTGTTTTTGCACTCTCCAAACCTCCCCAAAACTGCTAGTTTCTCCGTGAAAACGGGGCCGTTTTTGTTCAAATAAAAAGCATGACTAGCCTTGGGGGGGCTTGCAGAGTGCTCCTGGGGTATGTGTGTCAAAAATTAGCAAACAAACGGCCAATTTATCGTGAAAATGGGCCATTTTTGTGTCAAATAAATTGCATGCATAGTTCTATGGAGGCTTATAGAGTGCTGCTGGAGGCTGGGGGGGGCACAAAAGGGCCCGATTTAGGCTAATTTCTGCCCTGCCCAGCCCCCAGGAGCTCTCTGGAAGCCTCCATGAGGCTACACACAGCCATTTTGGTGAAAGGGTGGGATTTCGGGAGGAAAAAAAATGATGTATTCGATGTATAAGATGCACCCAGATTTTCAGCCTCTTTTTAGAGGAAAAAAGTGTGTCTTATACTCTGAAAAATACAGTAAGTTCCATTTGAAAAACATTGGTTTTAATAACTAAACAAATATGGCTGAATGTGAGAGAATGAAACTGTTTATTCTGGGCCTGTTGCTTTAACTGTAGAGAAGTCATAGGCATCTTATAATCTCTGGGACACTACTGGCTCCTTGGTTGTCCTGATTCAAAATTAAATATGGCTTTTCTCCTAGAAGTACCAATTGTGGGGAAGTTAAGTGTTGTGACAAGCCTGGCAGGCCAGCCCATCTCATACTTTGCTAAGGCCATCAAAGGTGCAATTGCATTGGTTTTATTTTGAAGGCAATTGCTAATTCATGTATGTGCCCATGTGCACAGTATGCACCTATTGGTCCAGTTCTCCACAAGAATCCTAGTTAGGCCTCTGGGAAAAACGAATTCCCAATTCCTGCTGTAGATAAGGATTGTGCCAGAAACTGAAAAGTTGAGAATTTCATTGCCTGAGATATTTCATCTTCCCTTACCTTATTGCCCCTGCTGATAAATGGCCGTATGAGCCACTAGCGGCCGAACTACTTCTGGAATTATTGATATAAGCGACCAGGGAATTGGGTGAAGTCCGAATCATGGTCTGGAGATCAATGCTGGCATCAGACAAGGGGGATATAGAAAGCGCTCGCTTCCTGCTGAGTCTTGGTGTTACTCTGGGGCTAGAGAATCTTGACACTGTGTGAAATGAAAATAAGGAGAGATGGCATCGTTCCAGAGTAAAAGAAGCTGGTTTTCAATCTTAAAAAAAAATACATATTTCAACACAACACAATTAAATTTTATGAAATCAAATACAGATAGTCCTCGACTTACAACAATTCATTTAGTGACCGTTCAAAGTTACAATGGCACTGAAAAATGTGACTTATGACCGTTTTTCATAGTTACGACCTTTGCAGCCTTCCCGTGATCATGTGATCAAAATTCTGATGCTTGGCAGCCGATTCATATTTAAGACCTTTGCTGTGTCCGAGGATCATTGTGATCTCCTTTTGTAACCTTTTGATAAGCAAAGTCAATGGGGAAGCCAGAATCACTTAACAACTGGATTACTGATTTATCAACTGCAGCGATTCACTTAACAACAGTGTCAAGAAAAGTCGTAAAATGGGACAAAACTCAGTTGACAAATGTTTCACTTAATGACAGAAATTCAGGGCTTAATTGTGTTAGTACATCTAGGATTATCCTGTACATTTACAGTGTGGGTGATGTTTATATACTGTATGGTCAGTAAGACCATATATAAACATTATTTTGTCTATGGGCATTCAGAATGATAATCTCTGCTGTTATTACATGAGTGACCACAACCGATGATCTTGGATGAAAGAAAGATAAGAATAGAATGTTACTATCTAGTGCTCTCCATGCTATGAAACGGAAACATGTCCAAAGAATCCTGATAGGGTTGTCTGTAGGGGACGGTCAAACAATGAAGACTCAAAAAACTCAAGACTGTGACCACAAACATGTGACTGTGTGCACCCCCCCCCCCCTTTTCACTGGTGATGCTGGTGCAATGCATGTAAAAAAGGAGTGGGACTTTGATCACATTATCACAATTACCCTCTTGATTATTGTTTTGACAATCCCCTTGTAGCTGCTCCAGGTATTAACAGAGTATAATCCTCTCTAATATGAGATTACTAATGTCTACAGTGTTTTAATTATATGAGCTTCATAGATCCTGGAATGCATTTCCCAGTGAAGTTTAGGTGGTATCTCCTTTGATTCAATTTTGATGTCACTACAGATTTAAGGGAAAAAAACAAAACCCAGTCCTCTTGACTCCATGATCTAATTGAGTTTATCTCTGGTTTTATATAGCATTATGAGGCTTATTGTTGCAACATGCAACAAACCTGTTACTTTGCTTTAATTCTGGTTGTAAGTTGCTCTAAAGAGTTAGGGTGGCATGTAAATTGCCTTGTATAAATTAAGAAGAAAGGCATGCTAAAGTTGCATCTGATACAAACATCTTTGATTTGCACCTTCTCATCCCCTCCATAAAAGTGGTGAAAAATGAAGATTTGCCATAATGCTGTAAATGGCCAGACAGAATTTTAAAAAAATATCAATATAGTTTCATCGACAGTGCTTTTGCCCTGGGAAAAACCTGTGCTGCCATTCTCCTGTTATGCATTTGCTGTACTCGGGAGCTACTCAAGGTTAAAACTAATAGAACAGACCAACAAAATCAAAGCAATTGATATATTTATTTTACACAGAGCTAAAAGGTAGAAAAGTCAGGTAAGTTAAGTAACCAGACGAATTGAAGAATTTTCTTTGGCTTGTCACTACAAAAGCAAAACAACTTCCCACTAACATGGTTTGCATATCCCAAACTAATTTACAGATCACATGTTCATCCAATAATAAGCTGTTGATGAAATATAACTCAAACATTAGCATTTATAAACTAAAGACTTTAGAAGGGGATGTGAAGTATAGATACAAAGATTGATATGTAGAAATGGAAATTGCAATCTACACTAAATATTTTATTTAAAAAAACCGTCTGAGAGGATTTACTGCTGGTGTATTAACTTAATACAGGTTGCTACAATGGACAAATTCATTTTCTAAAAATGGTTGGCAATGTAACAAAAAGCTTGGCTCATTTGCATGTACGTATGTATAAATGTACAATCAGTCTTCATTTAGCAAGTACTTCGGTTAGACATCATAGACAAAAAACAGCTGTAACAATCATTGTCCAACCAAATGTTGTGTGCCTGACAATAACACACATTGGAACTAGACTATTCTATTAGTTGCACAAAAAAGTTAACACAGTGCTTCCAAAATCAAGGCTGGGTGCCATAGGAGAATCCCAATGAAGACACCAAAGGAAAACAGATCTAATGCCTACTTATGAGGGAGGAACTCAACAGTTCAAAACCAGCCATGGTCTATTTGTCTAGCAGGCAAGATTCATTGCTTTCAAGTTGGTATGAGCAACGACAATTCTCAATGGAGCTATTAAACATCCTTCCAAAAATTCTCCTATTTGGAGAATAAGCAAAGTAAATGGACGTAAGTAGTGTAAGCCCTTCATTTTAGGTCTTCCCCTCTCAGAGAGTTTGGTATTTAATTAATAGTTGGGTTGTTTGCTTTCCTTCTTTAAAAAAATGAGTTTAGGTGAACGGGTCTGTATATTTGTCTGTTTTTTGGAGAAGGAGAAGTTGGGCTCCAGTGACGAGCCTTGGAATAGGATCCTCTTTGAACTGGGAAAATTAATTTAGTTGGGAGAGGCCAAAACATTAGGTTGGTTCACTTATGGCTTGTGGAGGAAGACGATAGTGGTTTTAAAGAGTAAATAAGAGTCTCCTTTGGAAGAGTTGTCAGTCAATGACTTTCATCATTTCTACAAATAAATCAAAGGTTTTGAATATAGCGAGGTTAGAAATTAGTTGACCAAGCAACCTCATAGAGGCCAGTTCTGGTTTCAGCATGTTTGCCATTAAATTAGCAATTCTCAACCATTCAATCAAGTAATCTCCGATTTACTTACATCTGTACCAGTGCTGGAGCACTGGTTTAATATAAGGAGAGGGGGGGGGGGAGAGGAGGAGTGCTTAGTGAACAGTTACTAGAGGAGTTGTCTCTAGAAGACTCTTCCCTAAGTATCAATTATTATTACTAGTAATTAATTATGAGCATGCTATTTATAAACATGCTCACCGAATTTACTGATGTTTGATTTCATAATAGCCAAGACATGATGATGCAACAAAGATTTTATAGATATCTCAACAACAAATTATTATTATATCTTAAATTCCCATAATTTGCCATCAACCTCATCAGACTAAGATTATCAAATCTCAAGATCAAAAAAGCAGAGAAAATTTGCATATTACTTTTACTTATTGGCCCCAACAAACTCAGCATATATTTTCCCTTCACTGGATTTCACTATATCTTGCTTTCAGTCATGTCCAATAACAAAACCTCATTAATTTAATAAATAATACAATAACAGAAACTCTTTCATCCAGCAAATAATACACTTTTCCTTGATTGGCTTGGCTTAGTTTGTAATCTGAACACTACTAATTGTGGCTTAGTCAATAAAGGATGGTTAAATAAAGCCAGGTTTGTTATAAGGTGTGAACCAGGCCAGTGCATTGCATGGTGGACTGCAAACATATTGGACTGGGGATGTCCAGCTTTGCACTTTGAAAAAAGCTATTGACATAGGTAACCAAGTACATGATAAATATAGCTTGTTCCCAAACCACTTTTCCTAAGTAATCCCCTCCTTATAACACTCTAGGGCTTCTTCCTTCATTATTGCTGTGATTCTGAGTCCACATGCAATTCAAACCTGGCCACCATTATCCTGCTTCTACAGTGGCGGTGGAAGTTCATGCAACAAGTACCCCTCGAATTCAGTGAAACCAGTTCTGCTTAGATATTAACAATACTCCCAAGCAGAAATAGCAATGCCGTTCTGGAAAAAAAACTGGACAATCACCTTGGGGAGTTCAAAATCCCAACCAATCCAAATTTGGGGGTGGATGGTAGGCTTACATCAGCTAATCTAAAGGCTTCATTCAGTAAAGGCAATAATGATCAGTCAGATAAAGCATTTGAAGGAGCTGAATTGACAGGTAGGAGTTAGCACTAGGCATCTCTGCAGGAAACAACATGAGTTTATCTCCAAAGACAAGTGAAACTTTGCCAAGCCCATTGTTAACAGCTGCTACTTTTCACATACACTCGTCAGCTAGCATCATATATAGAATGACCTCTAAATTTTCCAGTTTCGGCATTTAAGGAATTCTATTTATTTAATACAATTCATTTTAATCTTTTTTAGATATGAGTTGTAGGATTCCCTAGAGCCACCAGAGTCCAAAGACATTTCTGTGGTCATGTGACCAGCATGACTATACCCCGAGGCGCATGGAATGTTGTTACCTTCCCACCAAAGTGATGCCTATTTATTATTCACATCTGCATGATTTTGAACTGCTATGTGGGCAGGAGCTGGAACAAGGAATGGGATCTCACCCTGTTGTGTGGCATTGGGTTTCAAACCTGGACTGCCAGCTTTGCAGCTGACAAACTCAGCATCTTTCACCACTGAGCTCTTGCGCTCCCTTTACATACCATATAGCCACATCTATTGTATAGAGCAGGAATGTCAAAGTCAAGGCCCGCGGGATGGATTCGGCCCATGGGGCACTTAGATCTGGCCCATAGGGTCACCCTGGAAACAGTGAAGGACCATCCCCAGTGCCTCTGCTGCACACGGATCTCCCAGGTTACGTTTTCAGCTATCATGGCCTCCTGCAGTCCTCTACCAACGAAAACAGAGCTCCCAGAAGGCTGCAGGAGGCTGGAAACAGGGGCCAGGGGTCCATATGTACCCCCAGGGCTGCAGGAGGTCATTATGGCCAAAAACAGAGCTCTGGAGCCCATTTTTACTGGCAGAGCGCCATAGGCACCCCGACATGAGCGACATCAAGCTGGTCCACCCTGGCCACACCTACCCCGGCCTCCGAGGTCAAACATAACTCTGATGTACTCTTCAATGAAATCATGTTTGACACCCCTGGTATAGAGTGTATGCTATAACAATAAAATAAATGAAAAAAGAAGACGTTCAACAATCTTGCCATAGGAAACACGCTGTGGTTTATCGCTTTGCACTGGCAGATCTAAGGACAAAGGCTTCATGAGAAAGACTAATACTACTGAGCCCATGAGAATTTAATTGAGAAATTGAGTATGCCCCCTGATGAAACAGACCCACCACTGGCTTGCAAATTCCCATGCTGACGATGCAGATGTGCTCATACGGGCTGCATAACTGGCTGCCAATACTGCACATTTAATCTAGCAACTGCTTCCCTCTGTGGTGCGGCCCTTGGGGCCCAGCAAGACAAGCATCTCCCTGAGGATGTACTGCCGAGGTGGGACAGCATCTAACATGTACCTAACCTTCTTTCAAAACCTCTGTGTGAATGTGTCTTCTTGAGCTATAGTCATCCGGCTAATGAGGAATGATGCAGCACATTATACTAAAGGTCCTTATTTTGAATATCCTTACAAGACAGAATTTTGTCAAGAGAAGATGCAAACATATTCACTCATTCGCCCAAATTGATACATCCACGAAGGGCTTTTTTGTGCGTGTGTGTCCATTCTACTTTACCAAGAGGAGTGAGCAAGCTGGCTTTCACAGTCATATTTATCTCTGTTACTCCCACCTCTCAAGGGAGATCTGTTTATTAATGTGCCACTTCCCTTGATAAATTACTAAATAGAAAGAAAAGCCTTGTACTCGGTCCTCGCTGCTCCTTCCCACCATGATTTATGCTTGCCGTATCAGCTCTGCCATTGGTTCCCATTAATTTGACCACTGTAGAAATCTTGATGTCCAAGAGCAGCCCAGGTTTTATTGGTGCAACCATTTAGAGACCTCTAATCTTTTTATTTTCAGGGTATAAAACTCTGCTGGAAGCTGTCAGTTTCTGCAAGATAACCTGGGACTTATTTTATCACAAATCAAAGCATTTGCATTTCATTACTGTCTGCTCTAATTCGGATCCTCCAGATATTACAAGACGTGGTGAAATTTCTTTGGTTTTTTTATACCTACAATTGAGCGCTGTGGGTTTAAGTTTCCCTTAGAATCTGCTATGTGATTTAAAGTCAGAGGGTTGATCTCAGGAAATTCTATAGCCAAATTCCTTTTCCACTTCCTAGTACAAATTTCTAGGAGACATGGAAGCAAATCAAAAGTTTGTTTTCCTTCACTGAAAGGCTGCACAAAGAAAAATATAAGAAGCTAAACATATTTATTCAACTATAGACTTCATCCGTCAATCACATTTGTAATATATATATAGATTGAAAGTCAATGTCAAGGAACTAAAATGATCTCCAAGGCTGAACAGCTGAACAGGAGAATAATCAGAGAAGCCATTGAAATAGAGAAGCAATCTAACAGCATGAACAAACGTGATGACACCTCCCGCCTACCAGACATCTGGAAACCAGCACTGACCAACAGACGAGCCCCACCCTCCACCCAAGCCGTTGAAATTCAAAATAAGGAGAAACATATAAATGAGACCAATCAGCATCAATCTACCAGTCATGATGCAGCTGCACAGCCAATCAACCCACTCACAACAATAGTCAGCATTCCCCCACCCCCACCAAGATTTAAGGAAGGGCGACGCCTTCGCAGTCACAGACACAGGCAGAAGCCTGCATGATGATGGCAAGTGAGATCTTGCCGAAACGTTGCAATAACATCTCCATGCTATATACACGGGAAAATCCCCGAAGCCAGCAATGACAGCATACCCTCACCCGTGAAAATCTACGAAAACACACACACACACACACACACACATATAACAGTGTTACATTACAAATATTTATTGTTTGTCTAAATTTTCTGGGACAAACTGGGAGACTTCAAGTACTAGTTCTCTCTTAAACACGGAAGCTGGATGGGTGACTTTGACCAACTCTTTCTTTCAACTCTTTCGCTCAGGCCAACCCACTTTGCAAGATTGTCATTGTGGGGAAAACAGGATGGAATGGGACAACTTGCCACAACCAACTTGTCGTGGCCAACTCAGCATGGCCAACTAGCCATGGCCAACTTTCTACGGGACAATTCAACAATTCAATTTAATTATTTAAACATTTTTTTAAAAAAAATTAATTTGTGTCATTTACATTGCATTCTGTCCCTCCTTTTGAATTCCATTTCACAATTTCTTTGACATTAGTGTAATTCTGATCCCACAGCGAATTGTCTCGCAGTGAGTTGCTCCTGGTGAGTTGTCCTGCAGCAAGCTGGCCCTGGTGAGTTGGCCATGGCGAATTGTCATAGACCCAATGCAGGAAGAAGGTCATTATGTATAGCACTTTGAGTTATACAAAATAAAGATGACATATAAATCAATCCTTTTTTTTTTACAATTTCCAAGTGTTAATTAAACACATAGAGAGATTTTTGATTAGACTTCAGCGAGTTAACATCTCTACTACCTAGTAATCCAAGACACTCACAGATCTGTATACCAATCTTCCGTTTGCATTCACTGATTTACTTTCAGATGTACTTTCTCTGCAAGTTTCCAAAATCAGGTCCTGGATTAATTATTAAATGGACTAATTAAATAAAAAGTTTGATTCCCAGTTATCCCCAGCTGTGTTTACTCATTTAACTCCCTTCAAAGTCAAACAATAAATAAACAAATCTGAAATTGTCCCTACCTCCTCCATCATACCACTGGAACTTCTATGACACAATCAGGAGTGCTCAGAGGAGCACAAGTAGCATTGGGATTTGCCAACTATCCTGCACTGTACTTCCCACTTTAATTCCCCATTGGAATCAAGGTTAAGAATGTATTAATCTGTAAAAATGCTGCTTATGTGGTGTATCATACGTGGATAGAGGATGAAGGTTGGGGGGGAAATATGAATGGGGAAAATATGGATATAGGACAGGTACAATCAGCTCTGCTCTCTGAATTGTTAGATTTACAATCTGTAGACATGTAGACATTTTTCAATGCTAACTAACCAAAAGTCACATTACCTGCCTTGTCGCTAAATCCTTAGTTTGTCCCCTTTATTCTCTTCCTGGGATATTATTAAGAAAAACAGAGGTTCATGCTCTCATTATCTAGCATGGGGAAAGCATCAGTCCACCCACTATCCCACCCACCCACCCACTATTGTGTAGTTAATTCAATCTAAAACTTACTGATGTTCTTCCCCTTGCTCTAATGTGCATTATGACAAGAACACTGGATTGAGTCTGCAGGACATTCTTACAGGCCACCCTCTGTGAATTTATATGTCATCGCCAAAAACCAACCAGTTAGCTTTGACTTATGAAAAAAATTGTTTGCCGTTGGGTAGAGTATTGAAGTCTGCCATCATCATCATCACCATCACCATCATCATCATCCAATTCTCTGTGAACAGCGATAGTCATTGAAACCAAAGCATTTTGCCAAATCACACTTCAACATCAGTTTAGGTCTTATTTAGTAAAGAGGCATTAGGAGTCCTTGTAGGTTCTAAATGTTGTTATGCATGTGTCTGATAAAATAGATGATATCAAGGCTTGGGCAGATGCCTGACAAAATGTCTTTTACATTTGTTTCCAGGGACTGGTAACTGAAATTGGTTTTAGTTAATCACTGGTTCTCTTAGTCTTCTGAAGGAGATTCCAGACCTGATATTTCCTTTAGTTGTTGAACCAGAATATCTGTTGAGCCTTACATGTAGGGTGAGTTTGTTTCTTTTTGGTTAGTGTAAAAAGACTACCATTGTATAGTTTATGTGACTTTATTAGGCTTTTTGTATTTTTTCTTACTTTTTTATTTTATTAGGCTTTCAGTTTATTTTTTTTTAATTTTACATTATATTATGGACTTATGCATTGTTAGCCACCCAGAGTCACTATTTTGAAACAGTCAGTCATATAAATCACTTAAATAAATATAAATGATCTCTTGTATCCACGACCCAAAAGCAAGGGAAAGAAAAATTATTCCAGGAATTATTGCTGCCTTTGTTACAGTAATTTGTCTTTGTGCTTTCTTTCTTTTACTGAACGATTATCTTGGATCTATCTCAAACTGATGCCTCAGTGAAAGATTCTGTGAAGCCAACATCTGTATGGCCGTGACCATCATCATAATATCTTATCAAACTATGCTGATATTTTAGTTTCACTTCTGAGGAAGTAGATGGGGTGGGGTGGAGTTTAGAGACAAACAATCCTTCGTTATCTCTGAAATGGACAGATTATATGCAAGGAAACAAGGGTAATAAATGAGTACACATGTCAAGATGTTCTTGGACAGGGAAGTGACCTGTCAGCATTTTATTTTTTTAATTTTTATTTATTTGATTTGATTTATATACCACTCCTTCTCCATCAAGATGGACTCAGGGCGGTGCACAGGGAATTAAAAATCAATACAATAAACAATAAATAAATAAACAAACAATACATACAATAGTAATATCTAAAATGCAATTGAACTTAGAACCTGTGCTAAAATATTCCCATTAAAATTCTAAAATCCATTTACTTATTGGCTAAGATTGTGTTTAAAAGAGCACACAGGAACAGAGTACTTTTGTATAAGCAAAAAGTATTTTTTAAAATCATATAAGGCATGGGCATTCATTAAACAAATGAAAAATGGACACATTGTGGTATGCATTTTTAAAGTACTATAACCATCCCTGTTGCCCTTCTCTGTTTGTTGTTCTACAGATGCGTCGCATGCAGGCCACGCCCACCCCAGCTCCACGAATGGCAAAAACATTGCGAAACATCACGTGCTGGCAACGTGACGCAGCGGGTTTGACACCTGTGTTCTACAACATCCACAATAATCCTTGTCCTCGCTTCTCCCCAGGATCAATCTTTTTGATGATTCTATCTAATATACTAGGACACACTCCTACTAGTTATATCAAAATGGAATCAGGAGTTATGAGGAGCCTGAAAGGATATTCACATCACAATATAATATTTACAATTATTTAAAAAATATCAAAACAATTAAAAGTTACTGAAAGTAATGAAGAATCCATAGGAGAAATAAACGAGGGAAGCAGGTTTGATTAAAACATCTATTGCAGCTAACACATTATTGCAGGGAAGCAAAAAGGAAGATTGAAATATGACGTGAAAGAAATGGGTGGGAGTTGAAAAAAATGGAAACCTTTAGAAACCAATTAACTGACTAATATGGGGGAAACACATGGCAAAATTAGAATTAAAAAAAATCAGTTGGCTGTTCACAAGAAAGACTGTGGTTCTTCCTCACCATAGTCACATAAGAATAGATCTTGGTGACCAAGATAGATTTGTCAGCTCTCAATCTTTCAGTCAACTCTCAATCATGACATTTTCCCTGTACTTCCATACCAAGATGTTTACCTGAACAAATGCCCCAGCCATCCATCCATCCATCCATCCATCCATCCATCCATCCATCCATCCATCCCCAAAGTCACCCCGAGTTGTCCCACTTCAAGCCAGCTTCCAGGTTCAATTTCAGTTGGAGTACAGCTTGTTGCAGTTTAGTGGAAACTCTTATAAATGAAAGGATAATCATGCACCAATAGGAAACATCAGATTTAAATATAAACTATTTCTGTTCTTTAAGGCAATCCATTTAATTAATGACATTATCAAGCAGCTTTGAGCAATTACATCTACTTTTTATTTAGGTTTATATTTGCTTCATATTGACTGATTTTTCCTGCCCTGCTTATATGCACACAGACTTTTCTATCTCCAAAGTTATTAATATTTTGACTCTTTTGGAAAAGAGCTGAAAGTTCAGAAAGGGTAAAGTGCTATCCAACAGAGCTTCATTTCACCTCCTTTGATGCTTGATCAAAAAAGGAAACTCACTCCTAAATGGCTGGATGGATATCTCTTCTGTGCTCCTTCTGCTTTTGTAAATGAAGTAAAATCCTATTCACAGAACACCAAATCAGAAGCAATATTAACTTAAGCTGAAGCAGGGTAAATAAATATATCATCAGAGTTCTGTATCAGGCAACTCCTTTATTGCCAAACAGCATGTGGCTGCACTTTGCAATGTTCTTGTGATTTTTAAAAATGTTCTGTAGTGTCACACCGCATCATGTTTGTTCTGGCACAGGTGATGTCCTAAGAGGCAAATGTCTTAGGGTCCTTTAGTTTTGCAGTTCAAGGTATTCCCAAATCCTTCTTGAGCAACACAAAAGCTGTCTCACCACCCTTAAAAATCATTAAGGCTCCTTAAGCCAGCATAAGTAAATGGGATTTTTGAAGAATCCAGGACTCAGCAAACTTTTAGCCAAAAGATCAAAGAACGTTGAGAGACACCTGGTATTGTACTTTCTGTTGAGTGCAGTAAAATTAAATTTCAACAATGCAAACACCATTGTGATGACATATCCACGACCCGCAACATGTATTAACCACTGCTAGCTGCACTGGCTGCCTGTGGCCTTCCGGGTGCGCTTCAAGGTGTTGGTAACCATCTTCAAATTGCTCCATGGCACGGGACCTGGGTATTTGCGAGACTGCCTCCTACCACATACCTCCCTGCGACCTGTCCGCTTGCACAGGGAGGGCCTCCTCAGGGTGCCGTCTGCGAGTCAATGCTGGCTGGCGGCCCCCAGGGGAAGGTCCTTCTCTGTGGTGGGTCTGGCTCTCTTGAACGACCTGCCCCCCAATATTCGCACCATCACGGACCTGCGCCTCTTCCGTCGGGAGCTCAAATCACACTTTTTCCATCTGGCCGGCCTGGCTTAGAGTTTAATAATGTAAACTTAATTTTAATAGAGGGTTTTATAGTTTTAATCTTTGTAGCACAGTTATATTTAATTTAATTCGGTTTTAAATTGTGGATTGTATTTATATTGTGTGTATGTTGTTGTTTTTACTTTTTATCTTCTGTGCACCGCCCCAAGTCCCACTGTGGAGATGGGGCTGTATAAAAATATGAAATTAAATTAAATTAAATTAAAATTGGTACCCATTTAACTTCAATAGCTCCTCTTTTTGCAATGACTAAAAAGCAGCAAAACACAAAGATCTTGAATTGATGTTAGTAAACCACATGTGACTGGATTTTGCCAGTATTTCCTATCCTCAGAAAGCGTGACCTACAGAAAGTGGGAACGCTACAGTGATAGCCATTGTTATTCATTTGTAGGCCATTTTTTTTTTGGCGGCGGCGGCGGCAGGGGTGGGGGTGGGTGGGAAATCATCCCAAGGATTGAAAACCAGAGCCACAAAGAACTCTTTGGAGAAGACAAGGACTGAGGGGGAAACAAAACAGCCCTTCCAAACTAGTAGCCTTTTAAAGTTACAGATGAACCTCCTCAGATTTAAAAGCTGACCTCATTTCTTTGGAGGTTGCTAAGGTTTTATCCTCCTGCGTGAAATTAACATAAATGCAACAGGGCGGAACTGAAGTTTTACTCCCCAGAGGCCTGCTGCGAATTCTTCTATGGCACATTAAAGGTTGAGTAGTTTACTGTGGCCTACCCGTCAAGAGAGAAGCCATGAGCTGTAGGGGTGGAGACACACTCTGAGAGAGGCCGATTTGAAAAGAGAACAAATGAGGGAATCTGAAGCATAGAAAACAAGTTTGTGTGCTATTTTATTTCCCTAAATTCTATAAGCAAGAAATATATGAGCTTATGTGTTCAACAACTTTCCCATAAGCTACATGGCTAAAATTCAGTGAATATTCATTATCGAAGCTCATATCACTTTAAAATAATTGATTTCTAATATGCTACTAGATTCTGTTTTATAAAACATTCGCATGGTTTAACCTGCAAAACTATACACAAAACATATCTTAAACTTACTACTCAGTTACAGCAATGCATAAGACTTCAGACACATGTGTTTCACAGTGGCTTTTTCCAATGCCATTGGCAAAGTCCTGGTAAACTTTCTCTTACTTAAGCCCAAATATTGTCATCAGTTAGAACCTGCTCAATGGTTTCCTTATTTCCTTATCTATATTTGTGAAAGGAAGAAAGCTGGAACATAAAATCCAGCCATATTAAGCACTTGTTAATCACATTTATTTAATGGAAGATTTCGTAGCATTTCCCCACTGAAAACGGTTAAATGCGCTTCATGCTATGATGACGTGTCTATAGTCTCTCAACAACTTGAAGAGATCCTCATCTCAAAACTTGTACTAATTCTTCAAAATTAATTCCTTCCTTTCTTAACTGGTTTGAAAGGCTGGAGCTATTCAAAGCATGAAGTTTAACAAGCAAGCAAAAGTTTAGATGAGAACCTTTTCCCCCTCTGTCCCTCCCAATTTCTGAAGAGGTGGGGTCCAGCATTTGTTTTTGCACCGTGAAGCGATCGTGCCCGCTTTCACTTAGCATGGCGGAGCCTTTCAGTTCACACGTCTTAGCTTCCCAGTGTCTGCCAAGTTTAATGAGGGTGTTTGTTATCCAGTAGAACTGGAGATTTAGCAAGACAAGTTGTACATTCTTTAAGAAGAGCTTGCAAAAAAAAAAAAAAAGCGGGGGAGAGGTTGGTCCTATTATTTGGGCCGTGTGGCAAAACAGGGCCTTCAGCCACATGTAGGAAGAAAGAGGGTGTCAAGTAACCCAGTGCTTCCGACAATCTTGTCTTTCTTAAGACAGCTAGGGGAGTGCCCACAGGGACGTTTTTTATGATCAACGTTATAGTGCCATTCACCCACTTGAGAAGTGGTCATTCCACCAAGAACATTCCTGAACATGGATCCAACCAGAGGACGCTCTTTTACTCACCATCTACAGGGCTGAGGTAATCATGAAGATGCGTGGCCCCGGCTGCTGCTCCACTCTGCATGAGGAGGTCCCCATAAGGATTTGGGTGGCTGGCCATGAACGCCATCTGGTGATAGTAGTCAGCAGGGCTGGCTCCTGGAGGAGGATGGGGAAGGCCAAAGAGACTTCTCTCTTTCAGATGCTCATGAGCTACTGCACAGGGAACAAGACAGAGGCAGAGGAGAGAAGAAGGGTAAAATGTTTCCAGACAGCAAAATATCTGCAAAGATGTTAGAAACTCCCTGTTCCCTGCCAAAACTGTGTAGTTGTAACTCTGACGTGTGCTCGCTCTGGACAAAAGACACCAGGCTGGGGCCCTCTACATTCCTCTATTTCCGCAAATTTATAAACAATCTCTCATTTCTAACCCCCCCTCCAAAATAATCCTGCTGTATGAACAGAGTTCACAAGGGAGAAGGAAAAGGAGAGAAAGAGGGGGAGGAAGGGAATGGAAGAAAGGAGGGGAGACTTCTGGATGCAGTAATGTTGTCGAAATTAACATCCTGCCTTTTACAAAAGAAAAAGACAGACAAAGCCTAGTTAATGAGAAGCAGCATAAGAAAATTAAAGCAGGGATCTAATAAACTCCCTCCCTCCCCTCCTTCTGTGTGTGTGTGTGTGTGTGTGTGTGTGTGTGTGTGTGTGAGAGAGAGAGAGAGAGAGAGAGAGAGAGAGAGAGAGAGAGAGAGAGAGAGAGAGAGAGAGAGAGAGAGAGAGAGAGAGAGAGAGAGAGAGAGAGGTGGGGGGTGGGGGGTTATAGTGTGCCTGGCAGTGGAAAACCATTTAGCTTGCCAGAACCAATTATCCTCACTTTTGCCCATTTGTGAATTTTCAAACCTGCCTGCCTCTCTCTATGCCCATTCTACACTGAACTTATTTACAAAGGGAGGAGGGAGGGACAAGGAGAGAAGGAGAGGGAGAAGGAGAGAGAGAAATTTGAAAGCCAAGATCAAGACCCCTTTCTAATGCCAAATAATAATAACATTTCTTCTGCAGGAAGAAAGAAGATTCAGGGGTCATACTGAGAGGAAGAAAGACTATTAAGAGCAATAAAACACATCTGTAGCTTACTTAATGCAGAAGCTTGGAAGCTTAACACTTGCTAAAGGGAAAGGCCCCTGGGATCAACAAAACCAAGTCAGCAATGAGAGAGAAACTAGGTTTTACCAGATGCGTTACATCCGTCTAGCTGAGGACATGCCTCGCACCATCCAGTTCTTATTCTGTAGAGGTGAAGTTCTAGCTTCATCCCATATACAGAGGAAGCGAAGATTACATATTTTCTTTTGACTACTATTACCATGTTTCCCAGAAAATAAGACAGGGTTTTATTTTATTTTGACCTCCTGAAATAAGCACTTGGCCTTAATTTCGGGGAGGTCTTATTATTTTTGAGGTGCAGGAGTCAGTGAGCATGGTCACCTCGTGGCTGCTATTGTATTGCAATATTTTTGGGGAGGGCTTAGTTTTTGGGGGGGCTTATTTTAGCACATGCGCTCAAAAGCTTGATTGGGCTTATTAGAAGGGAAGGTCTTGTTTTCAGGGAAACAGGATAAGTAACAGAT
This sequence comes from Rhabdophis nuchalis, assembly GCA_039707465.1. Taxonomy (NCBI): domain Eukaryota; kingdom Metazoa; phylum Chordata; class Lepidosauria; order Squamata; family Natricidae; genus Rhabdophis; species Rhabdophis nuchalis. Next base: position 153,892,075 of record CM077643.1, on the reverse strand, counting down.
AAGCACCAAGCTATAGAATCTTCCACATAGGGGAAGCTAATTAGGAGGCTGCTTTTTACCGAAATCCATTTTGATGCCACTTACTTTTGATACTGTTTTCAAGAATAAATTCATGAACATGAATAGTATGACTAATAGTATTCCAAATTATTATTTTCAGTCTTTCACCTTTTTCTCCATTAAACAGATCTGCCTCCTCTTTTACTCTTTCTCTTAACATTAGCTATGATAAATATTCAATGTAGAGCTGGTAACAGATGGCAAATGGTGACATGTGATTTCTGGTCTACTTTTCATGTAGTCCCTTTCCCCCACCCCACCTCACTCTTTCCTTTAGATTCCTTGGTAATCTAGAGGTCAGCCTGGAAAGTAAAACAAACAAATCTGTTCAGGAAGAAGGTAAGGGCAACATACCTCATATTATTACCAAGAAAACTGGATGGCCATGACAGGAAATCAGCAAGAGTCAAGCTTGATTAGAAGACCTGACCTTTGCTTCCCTTCATGAAGACCGATAACCAGACCTTGAGCAATTTGAAAACCTTCACCCTGTAAGCCTTTACACCAGTCCTGGAGAACTTTTGGCCTACAAAGTTGGTCACTTGGTTTGAAAATTTCATCCAGTGTCCTTTCCCTATTTCTTATCAGCCTGCTGTTGGTCAGCTGAAGAAGGCCTAACACTGAATCATTGCTCTCTGGAACGGGAAAATTGGCTGCAGCCATCTTGTTGTGGCCAACTCGCCACGGCCATTTTGCTGCAGCCAACTTGCCTCAGGACAACTCGTCATGGACAATCCCATTCAATGTAATAAATGTTATTCATCACTGTTTCTTCCACATTATTTCCATTTTGTCAATGGAAATAATGTTAAAGAAACAGTGGCATATAACATTTATTGCTTTGAGTTATCCCACCTGGAATTGTCCATAGCAAGATGGCTGTGAAAAGATGGCTGAGGCAAGTTGTCCTAGACCCATTGCTCTCTGCCTTTCCTTTGAATGCATACAGTTCAGGTTCAAGGGTAGGCATGTGTGAGTGTGAGGGCTATGTCTATTCCTTCATGACCCAAATCCTATTGAATCACATTTTGTTGATATTTCATTTAAAAATAAATGTTTTTAACTTTTAAATAAATAGGGAACTTGTCTGGCTCCTTTTATCTCTCACATTAGATATCATCATGAAATCAATCACAAAGAAAACAATGAAAATTCTATGGAGATCTATGATACAATCACAAGGGTGTAGTTTCTGGTCAATATAATCCCAGAAAGATATACAAATAAGATATGATATAGAAGAATATTATTAGTGAAAAGAAAATGAAGAATATTAGTATAACATATTATTAGTTTTCCTCCCTTTTATACTAGTACATTATAAGATATAATGACCAAAACTACCCATGATGTAAATTCAGTCTGATTGCCCTACTACTAGAGAAAAGAAAGGGTCAAGGGTCAAGGGTCAACCCGCCCATCCTCCAATTATTGGAGAATATGGGGAATTCTAGGATCATACACAGGAAGAATTTGCAGAGAAGCTTCTGTACGATCCAGCAAGGTTCAAGTTGTGTGATCCAAGAATTCCAGTGCCTCTATATATAGGCATGGATGTTGTAATTAAAATAAATGTTAATTGTAAAGAAGCAGGTTTAAATTAGACATCAAGAAAAATGTCTTAAAGGCTGCATAACATTGCAATAGATTGTCTTGGAAGGTAGTGGGCATTGGAAGTGTTTAAATAAGGCAGTAGGTTGGATTAGATCAGGGGTCCCCATCCTTTTTGGCACCAGGCACCGGTTTCATGTTAAAAAAATTCTGCGGACCGGTGGCCATGGCTCGGCTGGTGTAGAGGGGGAGCGTGGGGTGTGTGTGTGAGTCGGCTCACTTGCCCCTCTCGGGCCCCCAACGGCACGAGCGGCCGCGCCTGCGCTCTATTGCCCCCAGGGGGCTGCCCCCTCCTCCTCCTCTCCGGCCCTTTCTAAGAGTTGCGCTGCTCACTGCGGCCCGGTTCCTATCAAGCCACGGACCGGCACCGGTCTGCAACCCGGGGGTTGGGGACCCCTGGATTAGATGATCTTCAAGATTCCTCCAAGTCTTTATATCCAAGATTACGTGCACTCATATGTAATTAACAAAAGGCCAACCTGTTGGTAGGATGATTCATCTCTTGGTTCACAAACGTAACTAATTCATAAATGTAAAATTATGATTTGGAAATATTACTATTAGCCATACTACTGTGAGGGATTTGGTAGGTGTATAAAAGAAACCCATGACAGTTTCATTGGGAGTAAAGGGATCCAGTTCACAACTCTTGCAGCAGATGAATGACAAGGACTGAAAACCAGTAATATTCCTCATTCCTCATGCAAAAATTCATATAAAATGTACTTTGGGGGAAAAATATTCATAACAGAACATATACCTTTGCATGCAAAAAGTTTGTTTTAAAGCAAGTATTAGAAATAACTGTGTTTACAAGTTATGCTAGAAATAATCACATATAAAACCTTGTCTATTATGAAATGTTGTGCGCTGCATAAAATTGTGAACAATATTATTAACAATGTAAAAAAATATTAATGGAACAGAATAATATTTGTAAGTCTGTAATACTGACAAGGATCTGATTTAGCCTGTTTGTATATTACTATTATTGTCCAAAAGGATCATGGATATTTACATTAATGGTAATTAACCTAGAGAATTCCAAAGATGCTTTTTCAAAAGGCAACTGGACTTTGTTTCTCCTTGAAAACATTTCGCTTCTCATCCAAGAAGCTTCTCCAGTGCTGACCTAGGAAGTGTTATTGTACAGTTGCCACAAACGTTCATTTTACCATTGAGTCAATCCTCAGAGCCCCACTTACCATCAGCTGGGCTGAGACCTCTAGCCGCTGAGATCATAGACAAAGTTGGGCTGCTGTGCATGGATCGGAAGTAATGCTCCACATGGGGGTTCATGTATGGATGAGGGTGGCTGAAAGGTGAGTCTACAGGTCCCGCAGGGTGGGGTGACAGACGGATGAGGGAGATATCGGAGATAACAGGACTGCCACTTAGAGTGGAAGGTCTGAAAAAGAGGCAGGAAAAAAACAACAACTCTTTATCAAGATCAGTCTCTGTAACTGCTGGAACACAAATACACTACAAAACCAGAAGGTAAGGAAGACCAAATACTGATAGTCCTTGTTTAGCGATTGGGACACAGCAACTGTGTGTTGCAGTTGCTAAGTGGAAAATCACATTACTACCACACTTCCCCTTGAGTCATTAAGCAACTAATAATGGGAGATAAGTGAACCCTGTTTGTCACAAGCCAATTGTGGAGCATGTATTGTGCATTGGTTATGCTGGCTAGCTAGCACATCTAGAAATCATGGTTTAGTAACATCTGCAGGGTCACAAATTGCTTAGCCTTCCACCAAGGGCAATGGGAAAAATGAAGCTGTAATTTAAAGATAAATGCTTAGGGATGCAAGTAAGCAATTTAAAATAATTTCCAAGGTCATCTGAAGAACATTGTTATTAAGATTCCACTGAAACATAGCACTCCCCAAATGCCCACTTTCATAGAATGGGACCTCTAGACAGAACAGCATTTTATTTGTGACATAATCCTATAGCATAATCCTCAGGCAAAGATCCAGCTTCCTGTTTCAGGAAAGGCTACAGGTAATAAAAGAACTGTGCCAAATCTAGTTGTTTAATTCATACTGGTAGAAAAAAGCTAAGAGAGAGAGAGAGAGAGAGAGAGCAAGGAATGAGAAAGCAAATAAAAAAGTCTTCATTTCAGACTCAGCTAGAGATCATTACAAATAATTTTAGTCCCATCTGGAAAAAATGAAACAGGATTTTTAAAAAGAGTGATGTCATTAAGAAAACATCTGACAATTTAATGGTGATGAAGGCTAAATTGAACTGTGCGACTTGCAGTGGGGAAAATGAAGCGGGGGTAAACTGAAAGCAGCCCCAGATTTTCCTGAGCCATGAAACCTGCCTTAATACATCAGCCTTGAAAGAAATTCTCTTACATACACAATAAATTCTCCCTTTCATCAATACTAGGTTTCTCCCAACAGGGTTGTGAATGCCTTTGATGGTTGCTTGAAACTATGTATTATGTAGTTCATGAGCTTTTTGAGTCAATTCAAATCAAACTAGGAGACCAACATCTAAAGCCCATTAACAAGATCCAGGATTTGCATATCAATTTTGCCTATGGCTTATGGGTGGGGTGGGGTGGGGGTGGGGAGTGAAACCTTTCTGCCCCACAGAAAAGAGGATGTCTGTATTGGTCAAAAATAAGGATAAAAAGTGGCACCATGGATGCTATCTCTACCAAGGAAGAGGTTGAGACCACCGTTCTTCATAGTTATTAAAACAAAAGCTATACCTGAACATAGAGCAATGTTAGAGAATATAAATCATTTTAAAAAAAACTAGGGAAATTTGTTACAAGAGAGTATTATTATAAACAACTTCTTCTCCGAACAGACTAATCTATCTGATAATGAGTGTTAAGTAAAACTGTCCCTAAAATGAACACTGTACATGAATAATTGTGAGCTGTACCATGTAGTCTACAGAGTTAATTTATTGATAATAAATCTAGAGTGACTAAGTTGTAGGAGGGGTGTTTTACAATTATGTTACTCAACAAAATGCATGCATTCCCCCCCCCCCAGCTATAACATTCAGTCTACGTAAATCAACACTTCTAGTATCAAGATTGTTTTGCCTTAGGAATTGTTTATATACTTCACAATCATTGTATTGCTAAACATTTGATTTTTATACAAATTTTACAAAACCGCTGAATGAAAGATGGTAACATTTTTAAGTTCAAACTTTTCTATTATTAATCCCTTATATTTTTTTTCACCATCAGAGTTGAAGCCAGTGTCTTTCTATTAATTGGATGCATGTTTCAATACTTTCATCATTACAGCATATATTTCTCTATTATTAATTCTCTCTCACTGCCTGACACTCACATACAATTATGCTGTTCCTTGGATCATTTACTTACATCTCTTCTGGGTTTGGGGCTGCAACTTTAAAGTTATTTGCTGTCTGACCCCCTCCAGCCATGAGTCATCCACCTAGACCTCCTGGTGCTTCTTACAGAATGAAAACAGTAAAGAACAAACTATTTATTAACTAGAAAAATATATGAGCACCCATCTTTTGGATGTACAGTAGCTCGACCTAGCTCTTAGCAAGTTCCCCTCAATGCTTGTCTTTTAACTGAGTCAGTCTAGAATTAGATTCAAAATGGATTTAAAGAACAGAGCTTCCATTAGGTAAATAATAAGGGATAAAACTATGTGATAAACTGACTCCATGCTATATGCCAGACTTTAAAAAAAATCTTTTTTAATTTTTTAAAATGCCTGGTCAGTTGTTTCTAATGAATAATAGAAATTTCATCATGGACAGGCTTTTTAATAATGAGAAGAAATGGTTTTGTTGACTACATTGAAAAAGTTCATTTTGCAACCTGATTCTTTACCATTCTTGTATAGAATGTTTATATGGCATAGTTATTTTTATTACTGAATTTTAGTTGGGTTTTAAATTATGTTTTAGCACGGGCCAAATTTATTTAATTCAATTTTAAATCTATTTGATTGTCACGCTCTCCTTCGGCTGGACTTTCCAATCGCTACACCTCACCGCGGGGAGGCGGAACCGGATATTCCTATATGGTTCCGCCCCAGGCTTCTAATGGACCCGGAAAGGTTCCAGAGGGAGCTTGGGCCAATTCCTGTGACCCTGCCCCGCGACTCGACTGAGGACCTAGTGGCCGCATGGTTAAGTGCGGCCGCGGGGGCCTTGGACCGAGTCGCGCCCTTGCGGCCTCTCTTGCGGCGGCGAATCACCCAGGCTCCTTGGTTTACCGAGGAGCTTCGGGGGATGAAACGCCACAAGAGATGCCTAGAGAGCAGATGGAGATCCTCTCGCTCCAAAGCCGACCGAACACTAGTGAGAACCCATATTAGGGCTTACTTAGTGGCGATAAGGGTGGCCAAACGTGAGTATTGTGCCACCCTTATTGCATCCGCAGATAACCGCCCTGCCGCCCTGTTTGGGGTGACCCGCTCCCTCCTTCATCAGAGGCCGCGGGAAGCCCCTCTGCAAGGGCGAGCAGAGGAATTTGGGATTTATCTGCAGGAGAAAATCACTCGGATTCGGAATGAGCTACCCTCCATCGACAGTGGTCCTGTGGGACTGTCCGAGACTAGTCTTGAGGTTCCTTCTTGGGAGGAGTTTGACTTTGTTACCACCGAGGATATGGACAGGTTGTCAAGGAAACTTAGGGCGACCACATGTTTATTGGACCCGTGTCCCTCCTGGCTTGTACTGGCATCCTGGGAGACGACACGAGGCTGGCTCCAGGGCATTGTCAACGCATCTTTGAGTGAGGGGTCCTTGCCTGCCGTCTTGAAAGAGGCGGTAGTGAGGCCCCTCCTCAAGAAGCCGTCCCTGGACCCAGCTTTATTAGATAACTATCGTCCGGTCTCCAACCTTCACTTTTTGGTGAAGGTTGTCGAGAGTGTGGTAGCCCAACAGTTTCCGCGACACCTGGAGGAAGTTGATTATCTAGACCCGCGCCAGTCCGGCTTCCGACCCGGTCACAGCACCGAGACGGCATTGGTCGCGTTGGTTGATGATCTCTGGAGGGCGCGGGATAGAGGTTATTCCTCTATCCTAGTCCTATTAGACCTCTCGGCGGCTTTTGATACCATCGACCATGGTATCCTATTGCACCGACTGGGGGGGTTGGGGTTGGGAGGCACCGTTTTGCGGTGGTTCTCATCCTACCTCTCTGGTCGGTCGCAATATGTGTTGACGGGAGGGCAGAGGTCGACCTCGAGGCCTCTCTTATGTGGGGTTCCTCAGGGGTCGGTCCTCTCGCCCCTCCTTTTCAACACATATATGAAGCCGCTGGGTGAGATCATCCGTGGTTTTGGGGTGGAGTACCATCTGTACACTGATGACACCCAGCTGTACATATCCACCCCAAACCACCCCAACGATGCCGCCGAAGTGCTGTCCCGGTGTTTGGAGGCCGTACGGATCTGGATGGGTGGTAACAAACTCAGGCTCAACCCTGCCAAGACTGAGTGGCTGTGGTTTCCGGCACCCCGGTTCAGCCAGATTACACCAACTCTGGCCATTGGGGGCGAAACACTGGCCCCCGTGGAGAGGGCGCGCAATTTGGGTGTCCTCCTGGATTCCCGGCTGTCCATGGAGGACCATGTGGCGGCCGTGGCCAGGGGGGCGTTTCATAAGGTACGCCTGATGCGCCAATTGCGCCCCTTACTGGACCGGGCTGCCCTTCGCACAGTCACTCAAGCTCTCGTGACGTCCCGGCTCGACTACTGTAATGCTCTCTACATGGGGCTTCCCTTGAGGTGCACTCGAAAGCTACAGCTAGTCCAAAACGCAGCCGCGCGGGTGATTATGGGAGCCACTAGATGCTCCCACATAACACCGATCCTGCGCGAGCTGCATTGGCTTCCTGTGGCCTTTCGAGTGCGCTTCAAGGTTTTGACAACTATCTTTAAAGCGCTCCATGGCTCGGGGCCTAGTTATATGCGAGACCGCCTCCTGCCCCATACATCCCTTAGACCGATACGCTCCCACAGAGAGGGCCTTCTCAGGGTGCCGTCGGCCGGACAATGCCGACTGGCGACACCCAGGGGAAGAGCCTTCTCTGTGGCGGGCCCAGCCCTTTGGAATGACCTACCCCCTGAATTACGTACCATCACCGACCTCCGCCTCTTCCGCCAATGTCTTAAGACATATTTGTTTCAACAAGCCGGCCTAGCCTAACCTCTCATGGGGACTTTTAGGTAGTTTTAAATTGGGTTTTTAAAATTTGGTTTTAGCGCAGGATAGGTTATTTAATAGTTTTTTAAATTATATTTATTGTATTTTGTATGTTTTTAAATTTTCCTGTGCGCCGCCCTGGGTCCTTCTTGGAGAAGGGCGGGATATAAATTTAAATAAATAAATAAATAAAATAAGTATATTTATATTTATATTTATATTATTCCTGTGCACCGCCCTGAGTCCTACTTGGGAGAAAGGGTGGTATAGAACTTCGATAAATAAATAAATAAATAAATATGAGACCTGATTCTAGATTAGTCAATTTGGTTTGAATTCTAAGAGGTGACAGTGGATAAATGTCATGAAAGAAGTGTTTGGAGCTGGTAGCATCCTATCCCCAAATAGTCTCAAAATCCTGGGAAAAGCGGTGTGTATTTGTGTGTTGGGGTGGTGGTGGTAGTTTTAGGATTGAGATTATTAGGGATTGAGGCTGCAAAACTGTGAAACCATTGCTAACATCTTTTATTCTTTTGCCTTTAAAGTCAGGCTATAGTTTCTATCCATTCTTTGGGAAGAAAAGTACAGGAATCATTTGGGATAAACTATAGTTTTGGGCAGTTTATTTTGGAAAAATAGCACAGGAAGTAGAATTATCCTTCTTTTCACATTCCAGATTCAATGTTGTATCCTACAGGATGGTTTATTATTGACAATTTATACTGCAGGGCAGAGATGGTATTCAGCAGGTTTCTGGAGAACCAATCGCGGAAATTTTGAGTAGTTCGGCAAATCGGTAAATACCACCTCTGACTGGCCCCGCCCCCATCTATTCTCTGCCTCCCGAGTCCTAGCTGATTGGAAGGAAATGGGGATTTTGTAGTAAACTTGCCCACCACAGAACCAGTAGCAAAATTTTTGAATCCCACCACTGATGCAAGGAATATATATCAATTAAAAAATATAAAATAGATAAGATAACCTTTGTTATCACTTTTTCTGTGTACACACTGTTACACATTAAAAGTGAAATTCTGATGCCCGCTCTCAAAGGAAAATTGTGTGTGTGTATATATACATACCCATACAAAAATTAACAAAAAAATGGTTAGTATCTTACCGTAATAGTGGTACATCTGTTTTCACAATGAAAGATACCCAATTTCTCTGTCCATTAATCCTAGATCTTCATGCCATATCCCACAAGTTCCTAAAGAACCCCAACCTTTTAAAATAACTTCTGAAGATAGAGGACTACAATGAAGGTTCATTGAGAACCCAATAGCCAACCCGACAGAACTGGACTCTGCTAATGCAAAACCACCACTGACTACAGACCATTATCCATATCCTTTGTATTGTATTGAATGTATGGTCAACCCTACTTGCAAATATGAACTAGGCAATACAAAAAGGAATTCATTTGTTTATATGATTTATATTCCACCTTTCTTTTGCGTAACTTAAGGCAGTACATATATGTTCTCTCCTCTTCTCTTCTCACAACAACAACAACTCTGTGGGGTTTGCTAGGCTGAAAGAAATAGACTGCCCCTAAATCACCCAGCTGCCCTCTTTCATAGTTGTTTTAGCCTGTCTGTGGAGCATCTACGGGGTTTATTTTTTTATTTTTTGGTGAAGAGCCTGGGAACAAAAGAGAGGATGAGATCACAGGCTAAAGGATGCGTCTCACTTGGAGCCTAATTTGCAGCCATGAGAAGAAGGTCTCAGATTATTTCGCCAGCTGTCAAAAGTCTTCCCTGCTGGTGCCATGTTCTCACCTACCTGTCAATGTTGAAAGCCACCCTGCTGAGTTGGGCCCAAAGTACATTCCTCCACAGACACAGAAATGCTCAGCAGTTGGTGTGCGATGGGGTGCAGGAATAATGCACTGGCAGTAAGATATATTAGGAACTGACACCTGACACATATAATCAGTAGGAGATCAGGAATGTCATTCATTTCCAGAAGTACCATCAGCTCCCTATGTCTTTGAGGTCTAAGAAAAGCAGCATAATTTTCTTAACATCTGTGTTTCCTTTGATGCAGCAAAATGAAATTGGAGCAAACCTACGATGTTTTAGTCGATGCCACAGAACTGAAGTCTAGCAGACAGGCAAAACTGGCAACCTCTTGGGAGGAGGAAGGGAAAAAAAATATTGAAGCAGCAACATCTAGATCAGCAGATTTCTCTCTTCCTGGAAGTCAAGATGGATGGCAACCAACTCCTTTACCTCAAGTCTCTTACCACCTTGTTGCCATTCTCCTGAAGCAGGTGTGAACCAAATTTCAGGGACCTTATTCATATGGTACGAAGCTCCTGGGGAATAAACTGGATCTAAAGTTCTTGACTGTATTCTGCCACCAAAGCAAAAACCTGACTATGTTGTTATTTGTTGTTAAGTTGGGTTTCTGATCAGTTGAGTGTTGTGATTTGAATAGACCTGATTTGCTTGCCTATACTGTACTTCAGAGGTGGGTTCCTACCGGTTCAGACCAATTTGGCCGAATAGGTAGTAACTAAGCAGGATATGTAACCACACCATTTCTATCCTGGGCACTGACTGCCATCTTTATTTTCTGTTCTGCGTGTGTGCAAAACAATCTTCTTTGAAAAAAATGTAATCCCCCCCCCTTTTTAATGGCGTGCGCGTGCCAGTCCTAGAGAGGTCCCAGAGATGGGCCATTTTTCACAAAAATGGAAGCATTTTTGTCTTTCCCCAGCTTCCAGAAGCATTTCGCAGGCTTCAGCTGGGCTGGGGGAAGGTAAAAATGCCCCCATTTTGGTGAAAAATGGCTCATTTTCTGCCCATTTTTTTTTTTTTTGCAAAAACGGGCATTTTTGCCTTCCCCCAGCCCAGCTGAAGCCTGCAGAGTGTTCCTGGGGGCTGGGGAGGACAAAAACCTTTTTTCTTACTGTGGTTGCAGGTGCTTCCTTAGCTCCGGCTGGAGCCCCCCCTCCCGGCCAATCAAAACTTTTCACCACTGTTTCGGTAGACATGGCTTGGTGAGGGTGGGGGTCAAGTGACTGAGTGTGTGTGAGCGACACCAAGTTGGCTCTGCCCACTCAGTCACATGCCTCCCCCCATCTAGCCAAGCCTACCGAACCAGTAATAAAAAATTTTGAAACCCACCCCTCTAAAATCTTTCAGTTCAGCCACATTATTTCAGCATGCATTTTTTTTTTAAGAACAGAAAGCAGCAATCATGGAATCATTTGATTCAGAATGGAAAATGGAAGGGAAGGGAGCAGAGAGAAGGAAGGAAGGAAGGAAGGAAGGAAGGAAGGAAGGAAGGAAGGAAGGAAGGAAGGAAGGAAGGAAGGAAGGAAGGAAATCTCAAAGACAAGAATTGGAACTGAAATCTCTGAAGCCAAATGAAATTAATGTGGTAGCCATAGAACTTTAATTCAAACTTAATAATGGTGATTTTTGTTGTTGTTTAACATGCCTCAGAACCCACTTTACAGGCATATGTTTCTATGCTACATCAAAGGAAGTAAACAATCTGCTTCAGCCTAATATCCTTTTTTATCTAATTATCTATCTTGCATGATCTTTTCATTTGAAATTCTACAAGCTCTACCTTTTTTGCACAAACCTTCCGCAACGGTGCCAGAGCCTGATTATTTAAATGTTCATGTTAGCTATTTTTAGTTTTAAAAAAAAAAGCACGAAAGATATCTGTACTGTATAAACGTTAGTTCACTGTATTGCTGAGTTAGACAACTTTGTAGTTCTCAGATGTTCAGGGCTTCAGTTCCCACCTATCTCAGCAAGCATAAAGAACAAATATTGATGTTACACAAGATTCTAACATTGAAAGAAAGAACTTTCCCATTGATCTCAACTGGCAAAAGTGGTACATTATACTTTGTGCCTCACGGGGCATGAACCAACAGGATTTAGAACATGAGAACAGGTACCAGAAGTGAACAGGACTAAAAACTGGTAACTGGTGCCCTGCCATTTTGAAGTAGAAACAAATGAATAATGCAAGTGATGTCTTAAAATAGAATGATTACAATTAAAAAAAAAATGTTTCTATAACTTCTCTCCCAGCCCAGTCTCATTCACTTGATGGGACCCCAGTCCGTTCATGGGTTCCAGTCCAGCTGCCAAATATTAAGTGTAGCTCTTATTTTAAATGTGTGTGTATGTTCCAGCATAACTCTGGACCGCCTTGAGCAATTTCAACAAAACTTGGTATACAGATGAGCTATTCTCTGGGGGGGGGGGGGGGAATAGTATGGGGTTAAGACACAACTAACACCCCTCGGGGGGGAGGTGTTCTGTTAAGATTCAGCCTGTTGTGCCTTAAAATGGCTTCTACTGTACAGCGCAGTGGAGTTGCCATGGTAATTGCTTCACAGTACTCCACAAGGGAGCTAACTCTGGTAAGGGGGAAAATCCAACATTAGAAATTACGTATGGTGTGGATAGTTTCCCCTTATAAATAAACACTGGGTTATCAGCTAGTATTTTATATTTATAATTTCAATTTAGAAAGCCACCTGAACTCAAAACCAACTCTGTGGTGTACAATAAAAAATTAATATAGTAGTTAAAAAAGCAGAAAAAATGTAGAAACAGGAAATCATGTAACAGAAAGAAAAACATTAATTTAATTTAATTTATATATTGTCCATCTCAGTGTCAGGTGATCCTTACTGGCTATCACAATCAAACCAAACAGCCTCCATCAAATGGGCACACCACGAACCTACCCCAGAATTTGGGGAGAAAAACACATTTTCAGAAATATGAAAAGTTAAGGACTTCATCAGTTTGTTTAAGCAACACAATATGCTTTTTTAAGTGAAGAACAATGCTAGGTCAAGAAATAACTTCCCTTTATTCTTTGAATACACAAAAAATTTAGCAAAATTGGAGGCTGACTGATTCCAACATCTCTGAGGAGTTTACATTAAAAATAAGAAAAAGAAACCTAAGAACTAAGAGAAATAAGATCTGATATCTCCAGAAAAACAGACAGAAAATATACAGTCCTCAGATAGGACTTCACAAACAACCTTCTCAAACATCTGGGAGAACAGTTATGTTTTTAAAGTCTTCTGGAATCCCTTCAGGTTGGGAGCCACATGGACCGTGGGGCTAATCTTATTCCCAGGAGCAGATGTCTTAATAGTGAATGCTTACTTCCTGGACCCTGAAAGATGGTATTGTTTGATTGAAGAGGCCCAAGGTGCACCAATTTAGTACAAGTCATCTTTGACTTATAATAATTCATTTAGTGACCATTCAAAGTTACAATGGCACTGAAAAAAGGGATTTATGACCATTTGTCACTCTTATGACCATAATAGCATCCGCATGGTCACCTGATTTACATTTAGATGCTTGATCACTGGCTCATATTTATGACGGTTGCAATGTCCCAGAGTCATGGGGTCCCCTTTTGCGACCTTCTGCCAAGCAAAGTCAATAGGGAAACCAGATTCACTTAACAACCGTCTTCCTAATATAACAACTGCAGTGGTTCATTTAACAAATGTGGCCAGAAAAGTCATAAAATGTGGGCAAAACTCACTTAACAAATTTCTCACTTAGTGACATAAATGTTGGGCTCAATTGTGATCATATGTTGAGAATTACCTATAGCAGTGGTCGGCAAACCGCGGCTCACGAGCCGCATGCAGCTCTTTGGCCCCTCTTCCTCCACCCTCGCCGAGGGTAGGACTCCTGGGACCCGCCGGAGCAACCCTCCCTACCGGCCGCTGATTCCCTCCCTCGCTCCCCACGCGGAGCCTCCCCAGGTGGCATGCCGGCCACTCATCTACTTCCAGGGGGTACGGAAGCTCCGCGGGCGATTGGAGGGAACCGGCATCTAGAGGGTTGCTGTTCCTTCCCCACCCCACATCGAGCCCTGGAAGTAGCGTGGGCGGGCGAGCCCGGCTCCTTCCAGGGTGATTGGAGGGAACCGGCGTCCGGAGGGTCACCGTTCCTTCCCCACCCCACATCGAGCCCTGGAAGTAGCGCGGGCGGGCGAACCCAGCTCCTTCCAGGGTGATTGGAGGGAACCGGCGTCCGGAGGGTCGCTATTCCTTCCCCACCCCACATCGAGCCCTGGAAGTACCCTGAACGGGCGAGCGAACGCGGCGGGGGGGGCGGGCCCGGCTAAGGCGAGCCAGTGAGTAACCACGGCAGGCTAGACTAAGGAGGCTCCGCGGGGGGGCAGACAGACAGACAGAGAGAGGCACAGACCCAGAGAGAGACAAGGAGGGAGGGGGGAATCAGAGAGTGACACACACACACAGAGAGACAGGGAGAGACAGAGAGAGGGAGGGAGAGAAAGATAGAGACACAGAATGAGTGATTAAGTGCTTGAATGTGAGACAGACAGACACACACAGAGTGACAGAGATGGGCAGACGAAGCAGATAGAGAGAGAAAGAAAGAGAGAGAAAGAGAGAGAGAGAGAAAGAGAGAAAGAGAGAGAAAGAGAGAGAGAGGGAGACAGAGAGAGAGAGACAGAGAGAGAGAGAGAAAGAGAGAAAGAGAGAGAGAGAGAGAGAAAGAGGGAAAGAAAGAAAGAGAGAAAGAGAGAGAGAAAGAGAGAGAGAAAGAGAGAGAAATGGAGAAAGAGAGAGAGAGAGAGAAATGGAGAAAGAAAGAGAGAGAGAAAGAGAAAGAGAAAGAGAAAGAGAAAATAAGAAAGAAAGAAAGAAAGAAAGAAAGAAAGAAAGAAGAAAGAAAGAAAGAAAGAAAGAAAGAAAGAAAGAAAGAAAGAAAGAAAGAAAGAAAGAAGAACTTATGACCACAATTGAGCCTAAAAGTTTGGTTGCTAACCAAGACCATTGTTAAGTGAGTTTCACATTTTCCAAGTTGGCCACGCCCACCCAGTCACATGACTGCTGAGCCACTCCCACAAACCAGGCCACACCTTCCAGCTCTCAAAAGAAATTTCAATCGTTGTATTGTTGATATTTGGCTCTGTTGACTAATGAGTTTGCCCACCATTGACCTATAGTGACAAGATCTTTTAAAGACAAATTCAATAATACAATAATACAATAGCAGAGTTGGAAGGGACCTTGGAGGTCATCTAGTCCAACTCCCTGCCTAGGCAGGAAACCCTATACCATTTCAGACAAATGGCTATCCAACATCTTCTTAAAGACTTGCAGTGTTGGGGCATTCACAACTTCTGGTGGCAAGCTTTTCCACTGATCAATTGTTCTAACTGTCAGGAAATTTCTCCTCAGTTCTAAGTTGCTTCTCTCCTTGATTAGTTTCCACCCATTGCTTCTTGTTCTGCCCTCAGGTGCTTTGGAGAATAGTTTGACTCCCTCTTCTTTGTGGCAACCCCTGAGATATTGGAACACTGCTATCATGTCTCCCCTAGTCCTTTTTATTAAACTAGACATACCCAGTTCCTGCAACCATTCTTCATATGTTTTAGTCTCCAGTCCCCTAATCATCTTTGTTGCTCTTCTCTGCACTCTTTCTAGAGTCTCTATGTCTTTTCTACATCGTGGCGATCAAAACTGAATGCAGGCCATCCCAAGGCATTATAAAGTGGTATTAACACTTCATGTGATCTTGAGTCTATCCCTCTGTTTATGCAGCAAAGAATGGGCTATGGTGGCTAGGATCTTCAATCATATCCCTCTCTATGCAATTGCAATTCTTTGGTAAATGCCAAGTAAGCTTAAAACAATAATACACTTAACAACCATACAATTTACTTGGACTTCAGTAAGGCATTTGATAAAGTAGACCATAGCCTACTATTAGATAAAGTAGAAGAATGTGGGTTAGACAGCATCACCACCAGATGGATTTGCAACTGGCTGACCAACCGCACTCAACATGTAGTCCTCAATGGAACTGCATGTACATGGAGGGAAGTATGCAGTTGGGTACCTCAAGGCTCTGTTTTAGGCCCAGTACTCTTCAATGTCTTCATCAATGATTTGGATGAGGGGATAGATGGGGAACTCATCAAATTTGCAGATGACACCAAGCTAGCAGGAATAGCTCACTCAAAAGTAGTAACTGTGAGAGGGATCTTGGAGTCCTAGTGGACAACCATTTAAAAATGAGCCAGCAGTGTGCAGCAACTGCCAAAAAAGCAAAGGTCTCAGCCAGACCTCATCTCTCATTCTCTTGACAGCATACCTTAGTTTCTTATGCAGACATATATCTGTATACAAATACCATTCTGCTTGACCTCAAGATCACCCTGTTTCCATTACGGCATTGTTGTAAGCTCGACCAGACTTGCTTCAGCGCCAGCCCCAAACTATCATTCCTTTTGCAGAGTGGTAATAAAGAAATCACTGTTTGAAACTGACGAAAAGCAGATTTCTTAACTGAGTAAACCTCAGCCTTTTGGTAATGAAATTCAGCTATAAAATTGTTTCTAGAAAGAGATACCAACTCATTCAGATGTACTTTGTGAAGTTGCTGCTGCAGTACAATATCACCTCAGGCAAATTTCAGTTGGATACTTATTGGAGTTTAGTTTGTGTTTTTTAAAGTGTGTGTGTGTGTTGTGTTTTAGCTGAAAAAGCAAGAACGTTGCTTGTATCAATCCATTAACTATAGGACAGTGATGGCTAACCTTTTTCTCCTCGCGTGCCAAAATTGCGCATGCATCTCCCACATGTGCAACAGAGACCTGAAAATCAGCTGGTCGGTGGGAGGCATGTGCGCATGTGCAGTGGAGTTGAGCTGAGTGACAGCTCGTGTGCCTGCAGAGAGGGCTCTGTGTGCCACAGGTTCGCCATCACGGCTATAGGAGGTAGAAAAGTAACCAACATTTTTTACTATTTTGGCTCAATTACTATCTATAATGCTGATACGAAATGTGCTATCTTACAAAAGGAGCATGGGAATAAATTCCCCTATTGTTGGGATTTGCTCTTGGGATTTCTATACTAGTTTTATCACAGCTATCAGGAAGATGAGGCTGGTCTGAGGAATAATCGATTTCTTGCTAAGAAATCACAAGACAACCTTCTAGACCAGAGGTGTCAAACTTGAATTCATTGAGAGCTGCATCACAGTTGTGTCTGACTTCATAGGGCAGGACTTCCCTCATACCCTCCCTCACTCTCATTATAATCTCCTTCCTTCCCTTCCTTTTCCTTCCCTCTTTCTCCTGCTTTCCCTTTTCCTTATTTTTCCTTCCTTGCTCTCTTCCCATCTTCCCATCTTTTTTTCCCTTTCCCTTTCCCTTTCCCTGTCCTTTCTTGCATGCTCAAATGCAAAGGGAGAAACATTTCTCCTTTTGCTTTGTTTTTAGCTTGTTGTGATAGGAGCTCCGTTTTTGCTGGCAGAGACACTGCGGGCTGGTTCTTTGCTGTTTACAGGCCGGCTCCATGAGCTGGATCGAAACACCCTGTGGGCCAGATCTGGTCCTCGGGCCTTGAGTTTGACAACCCTGTTCTAAACTATTGTAACATGGGAAGGACTCTAAGGCCATAATATAAGTGTCCTTAAACTGATGCCTTCTAGACTCACTGGAACTACCACTTCCATCTGGAATTTCTAGCTGGCTATCAGAAATGCTGGCTTGGAATTGTGCTCATTGTAGTCTCAACACATCTGAAGGGTGGCAAGCATTTCCACTCTTTTCTCAGACTTCTGAAGGTCCTCTGCTTACCAAAACATGATTCTTCCTTATAACCCCTGATCTGAAAATCATATTCCAGAATGCTTCTATGATGGCCACTTTTTTTTTTTAATTCACAGCCCTCCTCAAAATTCCCTTTTTCTTTCATTATGCCTTGGATCAGTCCCAATAAAGGCAAGTGTCCTTTGAGTAAAACTCATCTCCTGACAATTTTGTAGATATATCTATCTGGTTTTCTGGGAATAACAGGGAAATTGTTTGCCACTGCTACCTTCTGTGGTATTGTTGTTTACTTTCTGTTCTAGTGCGCAACCTTGATATTCCCTGGAGTTTTCTCATCCAAATATCATCCATGTCCCACCTTGTCATATGCTAGTACCATTAATTGAGATCATACTTAGTTTATTTGCAATTAATATTAGTTTATTTATAACTAAAATTATATTGTTTTGTTTGTAAACACAACAATTGTACAAGTATATGCTCAATTTTCATATAGTTTATTTTTAAAGTACATTCTCTAATATTTCTCCACTTTTGAGATATTATCTTCAGGACTGGATTAAATTATTGGACAATAAACAAATAGCAGGAAATCATCCTTTCGACTCTCTTTGTTTCTCCTGCTCCTCAACTGGATCAGTTATGACTTAAAGTACCTGTGTGTTTCTTTATGAAATCAATTTGCTGTGAAGGATATCCTATTCCTTTTGAATTCAAAGAAAAAGTGTTAAAAATGGTCCTTATGTCTATAAGTAACAGTAAAACTGACTTATTAAACTCCACCTATGCGCTAGTAACCTTGATCAACATTTCTTTTGAGCACTGTGTATGTATGCTTATTTAATGATTATGTATTAGTTAAAAGTATAATTATTAAGTATTTATTTCTTGGGCCTGCCGTATGAGGAGAGAAGGAAAGAAAGAATTCATAAATGAATGGGTGAAGAGGACAGTGAGGAATAAGGGAGTAAATCCGGGCCCCTCCACAGAAAAGCATCCAAATGTAGTACACATGTGTATATTCCTGAACCCAGGCGTTTGAAATTATTTCAACTTCTCTTTGGAACAGCTATAAACAAACCTCAAACTTTATGTTCTGAGATTTCTGCAATGGATGCATATGAATTTTACCATTTAGCAGTGGACAGAGGGCTTATTTTTGCACAGCATAATGTTTATGGTACTTGTCAGCAAGTAACATGATGTCAGCCACTATGTTAGCCAAATAGCTATTATAAGCTATGTTCTTTACATAAAACATTCAGCAAGGTTTTTTTTAAAGCATGCTTAGTCTGGAGTAAAAACAAAAATCCCCTTTTAAGTTATTTAAAGTGGAATATGACCTACTTTAAAAGAATTTTGAAAACGGTCCTTCACAAATATTTGCTGTTTGCAAACTCCCTTCTAATTAATTCTACATTATATTGGACTCAACCATTCTTCTCTAATAGGTGAAACCTATTTAGCTCAACGGTCCTACTTCCAAGACTGTATGTAAGGAATTGCACCATGAGAAGCTGGTAAACTTCACAAAACGTAACAGCCATGCTGACTGATTAGCAGCCAGATCAGAGAGAAGCAAAGAAAAGGAGACGAAAAACTGAACATTCCAGCACAAAGAGGAACTTCTTAGCTAGTATATTTTGGAACCTGGCTAAAAGATTTTTTCCTGCACTTATGTTTGGAATCTATAAATAAAGAAAATATAAAAAGTATTGCTCAGCTTAATTGTAATACAGCTACATAAATACTTTAAGAATTACACAGCATCAGTAGTGAAAATCCTAGAGAAAATCCACTAAGACACCAACTTGATGGTACATGTTTAAATAACTAGTATGCAAAAAGAGGGGAAATGTGAAATGTAGGTTATCAGTATTTGAATAGAGTGATCCCAATTTGACTGAGAATCTGCTCTCTGTAAATAAAACCCAGCTCAAATCTGGATCTGCTCACACAATCAGGAACATTGACAGATTAACAGAGTTGGAAGGGACCTTGCAGGTCATCTAGTCCAACCCCCTGCCCAAGCAGGAGACCCTACATGCGCCTCTACCTAGGATCGAACTCACAACCTCCTGCTTGTGAGGCAAGAGCTCCACCTCTAGGCCACAACAGCTTCAATTATTTCCATTCTTCCTCTAATCAAAAATATGATAACTTTATGCCAGAAAGTTCTACAGGAGGAAAAGAGGATAAAAAATGCAAACCATTCCTCATCTTGCAGAAACAGAGGTTCCCAAACTTGGCAACTTTAAGACTTGTGGACTTCAACTCCCAGAAATCTCCAGCCAGCAGCCAAGTCTTAAAGTTGCCAAGTTTGGGAACCTCTGGATTAGAAAGTTGGATAAATAACCTGATCCAACTCTGATTATTGTAGCATTCTAGAGACTGTCATTCAACCTTTATTTAAATATACATTTTACATTGTACATTCAACCTTTATTTAAATTTATCTATTCCTGAAATTTGAAGTCTTAAGATTTGGGGTTTTGAACAAATTTGCTCTATCTTTTGAAGACAGAATTATTTCACTTCTTCTTATTTGAAGATGCCATCTGTAATTTTATGACTATGTTTATTGCCTGTGTACTGTTATTATTTTTAGTTGGTATGTCTTTTATTGTTGTTATTTAGGATGCCTTTGTCTAATGTTGGATGTTACCAGGGATATTTTAAATTGTTTTACTACCACTGAGAGTCTTTTTGACTGCAATAGGATAAAATATGTTTACTAAATTATATAAATAAATAAACTTTGATGTTTGCCTCAATGATTCAATCTCTTGTTTGTTTATGTAGAGATGGAACATATATATCAACAAACTCCCTTTTGCCATAGACACTAAATATTGTCTACTGCCCTGATGGCGAACCTATGGCACGGGTGCCAGAAGTGGCATGCAGAGCCCTCTTTGGGGGCACACATACTGTGGCCTGCTGCTCTTCTAATTTTCAGCACACACATGCACACTGGCCAGCTGATCTTTGTGGGCACCAGAGTGTTGGAAAACAGCCACAAAATGGCCCACAAATGGCATGAAAACAGCCCACTAACAGCCCAAAAACAGGCATGCGCGCACCAACCAGCTGGTCTTTGGGTTTCCAGTGCTCTGGGTGTGCAAAGACCAGCTGGCAGGCATGCATGCTGGAAACCCAAAGACCAGCTGGCCGGTGCATGCATGCGCACCGGCTAACTGGTCTTTGGGTTTCTGGTGTGCTGGTGTGTGCACATGCACACGCATACATGCACATGCACGCACATTCCAGTTTGGGCACTCAGTGCCAAAAAGGTTCACCATCACTGGTCTAGTGTCAAGGTTGGATCCAAAAGAACACTCAAAAAGAACTAGAGTGTAAATTTAAACCTTCCAAATCTTGAATCTCACCCCTGTATTAGCAACAATTGTATCTAGAATTTACAGAAAAGTTCAGCTGTATATCATTGGCATTGTGGTTGGAACTAGTTCCAACCCAAATTTAATTCTTCCCAGATCTATGATAGTTCATTTGGGTGCTTAAAGCTGCCACGGTGTCAAATCTGGGTCTGAACGTCTCTAAAGGATTTCCCCCCCCCCTTTAGTTCTTAGAACCAGAGTGCTCCTACCTTTCCCATCAATCTGGCTACTGCCTTATTGCAGTTAAAATTGATCAAATGGAAAAAATATCTTCTTAAACAAGGGTCTAATCATTGCTACTTTTAAAGTGGGAGGCATTTATGATCTGAGTAATCATTAGCAGGACAGAGACATTAGAGACCCTTATAAAACAAACAAATTAAAATGCAAGTTTTGGTGTAAACAAATCCAAGAAGCTTATCTGCTTCCTCAGAAGATAAACACCAAGGCTATCAAAAAGATGTTATTAGATAGTGTAACATTAGACTTAAGTACACCGAGTTGCATCCAATCTGACATAAATCCAAGCAATTGAATTTATGCAAACCTCTCCAGAGAATGCCAGGGGACTGGCTGGAGCCATGAATGTCATTTGTATGATAGCCACAAAGAGCTTCACTAACTAGTTCTCCATAAGACATTAACTCAGTGGTGGGCAAACTCATTAATCAACAGAGCCAAATATCAATAATACCACGATTGAAATTTCTTTTGAGAGCCGGAAGGTGTGGCCTGTTTTGTGGGAGTGGCTCAGCAGTCATGTGACTGGGTGGGCGTGGTCAACTTGGAAAATGTGAAACTCACTTAACAATGGTCTTGGTTAGCAACCAAACTTTTAGGCTCAATTGTGGTCATAAATTCTTTCTTTCTTTCTTTCTCTTTCTTTCTTTCTTTCTTTCTTTCTTTCTCTCTTTCTTCCTTTCTTCCTTCCTCTGTTTCTCTCTCTCTTTTTCCATTTCTCTCTCTCTCCCTCTTTCTTTCTGTCTCTCTCTCTCTCTCTCTCTTTCTTTCCCTCTTTCTCTCTCTTTCTCTCCCTCTCTCTCTTTCTTTCCCTCTTTCTCTTTCTCTCTTTCTCTCTCTCTTTCTCTTTCTTTCCCTCTTTTTCTCTCTCTCTCTTTCTCCATTTCTCTCTTTCTCTCTCTCTCCTCTCTTTCTCCATTTCTCTCTCTCTCTCTTTCTTTCCCTCTTTCTCTCTCTCTTTCTCCATTTCTCTGTCTCTCTCTTTCTCCATTTCTCTCTCTTTCTCTCTCTTTCTCTCTTTCTGTCTCTCTCTTTCTTTCCCTCTTTCTCTCTCTCTTTCTCTCTCTCTTTCTCCATTTCTCTCTTTCTCTCTCTCTCTTCTCTCTTTCTCCATTTCTCTCTCTCTCTCTCTTTCTTTCCCTCTTTCTCTCTCTCTTTCTCCATTTCTCTGTCTCTCTCTTTCTCCATTTCTCTCTCTTTCTCTCTCTTTCTCTCTTTCTGTCTCTCTCTTTCTTTCCCTCTTTCTCTCTCTCTTTCTCTCTCTCTCTCTTTCTTTCCTTCTTTCTCTCTCTTTCTCTCTCTCTTTCTTTCCCTCTTTCTCTCTCTTTCTTTCTCTATCTGCTTCATCTGCCCATCTCTGTCACTCTGTGTGTGTGTGTGTCTGTCTGTCTCGCATTCAAGCACTTAATCACTCATTCTGTGTTTCTATCTTTCTCTCCCTCCCTCCCTCCCTCCCTCTGTCTCTCTGTGTGTGTCTGTCACTCTCTGATTCCCCCCTCCCTCCTTGTCTCTCTCTGTGTCTGTGCCTCTCTCTGTCTGTCTGTCTGTCTGCCCTCCGCAGAGCCTCCTCAGCCCAGCTCGTCACGGTTACTCACTCGCTCGCCTTAGCCAGGGCCGTCCGGCCGCCCGCCGCGTTCGCTGGCCGCTCAGGGTACTTCCAGGGCTCGATGTGAGGTGGGGAAGGAACGGCGACTCTCTGGATGCCGGTTCCCTCCAATCCCCCTGGATGTAGCCTGGCTCGCCCGATAGCCTGCCCGTTCCGTTTGGGGTGGGGAAGGCCTTCTCACCCCTGGAAGTAGCCTGAGTGAACGAGCGGGCGGCTGGCCAGGCGAGCCAGGCTACGTCCAGGGTGATTGCAGGAAATTCCCTTCCCGTGCCCGCGGAGACTCCGCAGCGAACGAGTGTGGCGGGAGAGAATTTCCTCCAATCCCCCTGGATGTAGCCTGGCTCGCCCGATAGCCCGCCCGTTCCGTTTGGGGTGGGGAAGGCCTTCTCACCCATGGAAGTAGCCCGAGCAAACGAGCGGCCGGGCGAGTCAGGCTAAGTCCAGGGTGATTGCAGGAAATTCCCTTCCTGTGCCCGCGGAGACTCCGCAGCGAACGAGTTTGGCGGGAGATAATTTCCTCCAAGCCCCCTGGATGTAGCCTGGCTCACCCGATAGCCCACCCGTTCCGTTTGGGATGGGGAAGGCGTTCTCACCCATGGAAGTAGCCTGAGCAAACGAGCGGCCGGGCGAGCCAGGCTACGTCCAGGGTGATTGCAGGAAATTCCCTTCCCGTGCCCGCGGAGACTCCGCAGCGAACGAGTGTGGCGGGAGAGAATTTCCTCCAATCCCCCTGGATGTAGCCTGGCTTGCCCGATAGCCCGCCTGTTCCGTTTGGGGTGGGGAAGGCCTTCTCACCCATGGAAGTAGCCCGAGCAAACGAGCAGCCGGGCGAGCCAGGCTACGTCCAGGGTGATTGCAGGAAATTCCCTTCCCGTGCCCGCGAAGACTCCGCAGTGAAGGAGTTTGGCGGGAGAGAATTTCCTCCAATCCCCCTGGATGTAGCCTGGCTCGCCCGATAGCCTGCCCGTTCCGTTTGGGGTGGGGAAGGCCTTCTCACCCATGGAAGTAGCCCGAGCAAACGAGCGGCCGGGCGAGCCAGGCTACGTCCAGGGTGATTGCAGGAAATTCCCTTCCCGTGCCCACGGAGACTCCGCAGTGAAGGAGTTTGGTGGGAGAGAATTTCCTCCAATCCCCCTGGATGTAGCCTGGCTCACCCGATAGCCCGCCCGTTCCATGTGTGGTGGGGAAGGCCTTCTCACCCATGGAAGTAGCCCGAGCGAACGAGCGGCCGGGCGAGCCAGGCTACGTCCTGAGTGATTGGAGGGAATTCCCTCCCCCCCCCCTCGCGGAGACTCCGCACCCCCTGGAAAGTAAACAAGTGGCAGCATGCCAGGCTGGGGAGGTTCCACGGGGGAAGGGAATCGGTGGCCGGTAGAGAGGGTTTCTCCGGTGGGTCCCAGGAGTCCCACTGTCGGCGCAGGTGGAGGAAGAGCCACACGTGAGGGGCCAAAGAGCCGCATGCGGCTCGCGAGCCGCGGTTTGCCGACCACTGCATTAACTAATCACATTTTTTGCTCCCTAAATATAAGGACATGTCTTTGTTACACCTATATTGTATCCAGTTGGATTCATCTTGCACTGCAATTGCTGATGTTCTTGGCTTTTCCTCCTCTTTATTACCCTGTTATGGAAAACATTTTGCTTGCCTTGGGGAATCTGGTATATAGAACTGAGCACATTTCAGATGAAGGCTACTCAAAGTACAGCAAAAACTAAAGATTGCCTTGAAGTAAGCTTAGCGGCTGCTGACTTTATGAACATGCCCATGTGCAGTTTTCTTGGCAGCAATGTTAGCTGGGTTGCCATGCCTTCTTTCAGGAAACTTTTTAATATATAATTTCTCAATCTAGCCTTCAGTTTGGGATTTCCCATTGTACTCTCCTCCCAGTGCTAACCGTTTTGATTATGCTTATTAGCTTGTGGAGTATTAGGCAAAGTCAATCAGCTGCTGCCACAGGCTGTAGACAAACAGGGTGCCACTATTATTTCCTGTAATTTGAATCTTATAGTGCAATTTAGTGTTGTGCAATTAGAACGGGATTAGCCTGATTAGTAATTATACTGCATTGCTGGCTGATATTTAGACTGCATGCATTCCTGCTGGGACCCAACTGGTCCCAGGTTGGCTGTGGTGCAACATTGCTTTCAATTTTCCACTGGTGCTATGAGAGAAGCTTTGTAGTCCAAACATACAATTCTACTTGCATCAAAGATGTGACTAGTTGCCCCATAACATGGGTCACCTGGACATGAGTTTCTCCTTGAAAGCAATTCTTTCATATGGGAATACAAATACAGATTGCATTGTGCTGCAGCTAATCAAATGCAGATGACTAGCTTGGGGGTGAAGACTGTTAGTCTAGTAGATCTGGCAAAAAGGAACCTTGCTTTCTTCCCGTCAGGCCTTTCCCCGAGCCATTTTTTAAATGATGGTTTTTATTCTGCCTTTATTGTTTTTCATAAATAACTCAAGGTGGCAAACATACAAAATGCTTATTTCTCCTCCTACTTTCCCTACAACAACTACCCTGGTGGGCTGTTGGGTTGAGAGTGACTGACCCAAGATTTGCATTTTGGCACAAATGGATGCAAAGCACTGCAGTAGAGGGCAGCTCTTTTTATGCAAAAAGCGTTCATAAAATGATCAGTGAAACCTAATGAAGTCAAGGAGGCCTTGATGAGTTTTAAAAAGATTACTTTTCAATGTAATCTTGCCCTAATAATAAAGGACAATGAAAATTAGACAGCAGTCCAGAAAATTCATAGAAGAAAGACTTGGTATATATGCATGCAAATCTGTATTGAACTAGAAGGGCTTTGGTGAATAAGAAAACCACATATTAAGAGAAATATAAATGATGAATATCAGGCTTTGCTTTGGGGAAGATGAAGCCAACCAAACTGAACATTGTGGGGCATTAATTAAACTGTTTTCTTTTTTTACGCAGCAATTATCTGCAATCAACTTTTGATTAGTTCTAAAAAACGCTGAATTTAATTTTTGCCTGTTTTGAAAGAAAACACTAAACCATTTAGTGTCAGCAGATAATCTGCAACCACAACTATTAAATTATCTACAAAGTTCAGTATTTCAGATTTTCCAGTGAGATGCCATACTTTTCCATGTGAAATAACATCCTTTATAGAATAATCCAAACTATGAGATTCTAATGAGGGTTTGAGGAATTGGAAAGAGTCATATATAGACAGCTTCTGAATTATAAAAGGAGTTTTTGCTCCCCCCTCAAGAAAAACTAAAACCACCAAGGGAATGTACATATTTTTTCTAACATCTGGGGAAGCTTCTCCCCTTCAATCATCATTTTACACTGGGGTTGGTGATCCTGTGACCCTCCAGATGTCTGTAACCCTCCAGATGTTACTGAACTACAAGTTCCAGCCAATACTCTAATAGGAGTTGAAGTCATGGAGGACCACATGTTCCTTACTAAATCAACCACCACTTAAAATATCTCATTTTGTCTAGATTTTGCCTAATGAATGAGTGTAATAATAAAATCATCTTCTGACCCGTCTCCTGAATGCCAAAAAATGAAGTATCCGAATTCAAAGGACAAGAAGTGTACAGGGTAATGGGTGAAAAAAAAGACATAGGATTGGTTGGCCAAGACCATTTTTCTTCCTTTTATACTTCCTGTTATTATCTTGATGTGAGTGATTTAAGAAAGGTTTTAAACATTGGATGCTGAAGGAGGCAATATGTCCCCAAATACCATGCCTACCAAAGCATGCCAGCATAAGAAGTTAGTATTGTAGGACATCTGATACTCCAGTGAAGGCTCCAGCTCAGAATCCAACATCACCCATCTCTCAATTCTCCGTCACGATTTTTAATTCTCACTTGCTCTTGACATAGAGTATTTTTCAGAGTATAAGACGCAACAAGATTTTGAAGAGGCAAATTTAAAAAAAAAACGTTTTTGTACTCTGCAGACCTCTCAAAAACAACCTGTTTTTCACTAAAACAGGCCCATTTTTTTTGTCAAAAAAGGGGCATACATAGCTTTTAGGAGGCTTGTAGAGTGCTCCTGGGGGCTGGGGAGGGCAAAAAAAAGCAAAAATGGTCAGTTTCTTTGCTCATTTTTGCCCTCCCCAGCGCCCAGGAGCAGAATGGAAGCCTCCTAAAAGCTATGCACGGCCATTTTTGCAAAGGGGGCAGGAAGCAAAAAATATATATGCTGTATTCAGTGTATAAGATGCACCCAGATTTTCACCTTCTTTTTGGGGGGGAAAAGGTGCGTCTTATACTCTGAAAAATATGGTACATGTGAGCAAAGGCAAAAAAAAAAGTAAGAAAGAATAGAAACTTTCATTTTTATCTTGCCTTTGTATCTCTGGCAGTGATACAGCTAGGGCATAAAGAGAAAAAGCAACAAATGGGCCATGGGTCAGAAGGAAAGAACTAGCCCAGAGGTTCCCAAACTTGGCAACTTTAAGACTTGTGGACTTCAACTCCCAGAATTCTCCAGCCAGTTATTGCTCCCAGCAATTCTGGGAGTTGAAGTCCACAAGTCTTAAAGTTGCTAAGTTTGGGAATCTCTGAACTAGGCTGATCTAGGGCACTATGAGCTTCCCAATACTGCTGAGTAGAAAGAGGAAAAGCTCTTGGAAATAAGTAGTCCCTTCTACTTTGTTTCTCATTTCTTTTGTCTTCCTGTCCATGAACACTTATTACACAGCCTACTATGTAGGCAGGAGATGAATTGTGGCCGATGTTCCTAAATTTATATCTTTAGAAGTTTGAAATAAATAACAGCAGGAAGATACTTAGAATTAACTTCTCATAGACTCTTCCTTAACCTGGGAATGAGCTGGAGGTACAATTCAGGGTCTGCCTGCTGTGAGTAGCATATATTACCTCAATCTACTTTTCTGGCTAGCTCCATTCATTTCATTGCTATCTTCTCCTTTGAATGGACAAGCAGTCCAATTCACACCTAACTCCTTTCCATTTCTTTTATGGCAGTGCTATTTATTTACTGCCATCTTTTATCGCAGTATATAGATCCATAAAAGCTGTAATTTCCAGAATAACCCCAATATAGCTGAAAAGAATAAGGCTGGAGATGGTTCCAATGACTGACCGTTCTAAACATAGAATGGTTGGTGGTGTCCTCACAGAAATTTCATTACCTAAACTAGGTAACATCCTTAATGCCTTGGAGGATGTTGCCTAGTTTGGGTAATGAAACAACCAAGCTCAGAGAGCACCAAGGACTCCTCATTTCGACCCCAAACTACCAATATTCTGCTCTATTGGCAGCGTTACAGACCAAAAACATCAACCCAAAATAAAGATTGGCCTGATAACGAGGCTCTTCTAAGATAACGAGGCCTTCCTAAAGTGCAAAGCTGTAACCACTGTTTCCATATTGTTTTATTTTTCAAGGTACGAGGTAACAAGGAGATAAATTTGGACTTTGCACAGTCGAGTCATACCTGTGGAACTATATATATAGGAAGAGGCAGGCACAATGACCATGAAGCAGAAGCAGATTTAAAAGGTTGGCCACAAAGTAAAAACAAAGTAGAAAACCGGTCCTTTTCATGTTATTTATGTATTAACCACAGGTTTGCATCCTTTGCTCTAGCAGCAATAATTTTGACCATGTGGTCACATTGTGGGATCTTATTAAAAAAAAATTAGCCACTTCCTATTCCTCATCTGGCTCACACAGAACAGCAAATCTAAAGAATTTCCAGAAACCATGGTTAAGGAAGTTCTTTAAAATGACATAACTGGTGTTACAGCACCATACTGCAAGAAATAGACTAAGAATCCAATCTTCTCTGTGCTTACTCAAGAGATAAGCTCAGCTGATTTCAGTGAAAATTGTTCTCAAGTATATATGCTTAGGAATGCAGATTAAGTGTATCAGACACTGTGCTTTGCTATTAATTCATTACATTATTAACATTTAAAATAACAGCGTAGTGCAAAAACAGTGTCTCTGGCACATGGAAAATATAAGCATGCATTTCTGACTTAGCATCAAATTAAAGGTCTCCAGACATCCGTTCAAAAGAATTTTGAACAGCCAAAACACAATACAGATGTGAAGATTAGTCTGATCAGCACCCAAAACTTTTTTCCCCCAAGAGCATATTTTGTTGAGTGAAATTCTGGCAAAGCATCCAGATCCAAACCTCTGCCAAATCAGGCTTGCTGTAACCACAGATCACTTGGGTGGTCTTACACTAGACTAAAGTGTGTACAGTCTTTCGAACCACATGGTCTAGCAGTCTAAATGGGTTGACTCATCTCTTCCAATTTCAAATGTTTTCCATCATGAAACCATAGAGAATCTTCAGGAGAAGACTATGTTCCTCAATGATGGTAAGCCTAAGGAATCAACAACAATAAAAAAATAGTGACGTCGCCATTTCTATTGGTTATAAGATCTCTAAAATGTTCCTAAACAACAAGCTAAAGCATATTTCCCATTGTTATGGGCCAATGGATTACTTTTAGTGTCAAACAATATATTAAAGCCCTGGTGGCACTTTTGTTAGAGTGCAGTATTGCAGGCTACTTCCGCCACCTGCCTGCAGTTTGGTAGTTTGAATCTCATCAGGCTCAAGGTTGACTCAGCCTTCCATCCTTCGGAGTGGGTAAAATGGGGGGGGGGGGGCAATATACAGACTCTGGAAACTGCTTAGAGTAGGCTGTAAAGCAGTATACAAGTTTAAGTGGTATTGCTACTGCTACTTCCAGAATACATCAAGGCTTTTAAAAAGAATTTCAACATGATTCAGCAGGGTGAATTTGTGAGTTTCAATTCAGTTTCAAATACTGTTCCATAATAAGACATATAAAAAGCATATAAAGTTCACTTATGAGCATAATTTTCATATAAGCCAATGACCTGCACCTGTAGGTAGAAAACAGAGGCTGTATTTTTTAATGCCGTGTTTGAAGAAAATATTAGGGATAAATACCACACAATTTTGACAGGAGTTTGAACTGTCATCACACAAATGAACATTTCTAACTTCAGGTTTTGGCTTCGAATGAGACACAGCTTTTTAAGAAAATGCGCCTTTTTGTTGTATTTTTTATTATTATCATGAAAACCATTATAATTTTACTTAGGTCAGTCTATTTCGAGTACCATTCCAATCCATCAGAGATGGATTGATCCGGGTTCGGCCCGTATCGGGTGAACCAGTAGTGGCAGGTTCTGCTCACTTGCCCAAATGCTTCTGCGCATGCACAGAAGTCTTGCGTGCATCAGGATGCATGCACTCACGAGCAAACCGGTAGTAAAAATAATGGAAATTCACCACTGCAATCCATATCAGAAGATTTGTAGCTATTCCTGGGTAAAGCTAAAATTCAAAGAATGGTGTGTGCAAACTTCCCAGTAAATAATGCGTTATTAACTTTTAGCACATATGTAAAAAAAAAAATCCCAATGCTTAGCTTTTTCAGTGTTAGAAATGAGTCTTGAAGGAACTCCAGAAGAACCATCAATCAAAAGAAACTAAAGATTAAAAAAAAATCCTATAGAAGAACGTGTAACAATGTACAATGCTGGGATACTGTTGTGAAATTAAACTGTTTTATGAGCTGCCTTCTATAAAAAGTGACTTTAAAAGCAAAGGGTGTCCCCTTTTTAACCTCTGCTTAGACATAAGAAATTGTAATTGTTTTCTTTCTTTCCTTAAATTTGAGAAACTCCAATGCAAAATATTTAAGGAAAAAATAATACCGCCAGGCTATGTGACAATTTATTTTGAATTTGTTTTATCAAAGGGTCCATTAATTTAGCCCAAAATTTAGGGAATCAATTACCCTAGAAAATACCATGTTTCCCTGAAAATAAGACAGGGTCTTATTTTCTTTTGACTCCCAAAATAAGGCTTATTTTCAGGGAGGTCTTATTATTTTTGAGGTGCAGGAGGCATCAAGCGTGGTCACCTCATGGCTGCTGCTGTGTTGCAATATTTTTGGGGAGGGCTTATTTTCAGGGAAACAGGGTATTTAGTAGCAAAGTATAATTTTAGTATATTTTAGCTCTTGTAAAAGTTTGTTTTGAATAAAAGTAACAATTCTAATTCTCACCCGAAAAGCTGAAAGTATGATCTTACCCTTTAAGATATTATGACAGTCATCAGTGGATGAAAGTAATTAAAAAAAAAGTTGAGACTGCCAGAATTTCTTCACTAGAATGGCTAATACGTAAGATAGATGCAGTGTTCTGATAGACTTGATAGAAAACTAGGTTGGGGAAGCCTAGTAAGTAAGAGAGTGTCCAATTAGAGCTACAATATACAAACACTAGGAAGTGCTAGCATAACTACCTATTTGTAGACATGATAGAACAGATATTGGGATAATATAAATTTTCCAGATCAGGCAGAATATGATGCAGGAAATGCTTAAGTAATGCCTTTTTAGAAACTTGGTGTAAAATTTTCCAGTGCTATAATTTAAAGTACATATTTATTTTGGCATATTAAAATACAGGAAGAGGTCATGCAAAATTATAATATTCTTGTTGTGATAATATATTTTAACTGGAAAGAATAATGCAAGAGTTTAATTTGTTTAGTTTGTGCTGGTTAAAACAGCACAAACTATTCTGAGGAAACACCAGGAAGATCTGTCTCTAATGAGGGATGTTTCTTAATATTGGCTTTATTTTATTTATTTTTATTTTATTTTAAAAAAAGTTAAAATACAAAACACCAAAAATATTTTAAAGAGGCAAACAAAGAAAAAAACATAAAAAGTACATATACCATTTATCCCCCCCCCAGTTGAATACTGATTAATATATTACAATATTAGTTTCCCATCACCCCCCCAAATTAAACTACTAATTCTATTTGTAAATTATTCACTTGTCATCTATATACTAATGACAAAATTGTTAACAGGAAAAACAATAATAAAAAGACGAGATAAAAATGTCAAAACCCTCTGTTATTATAATCAACTCAGAGAAAATTTACCATGACTTCTTAACCATCCCAAATCACTCCAAGAATTAACAGTGATTCATCCTGGATCACATTTCCTTGTTTGTCTCATAATAGTATCTCTTATCAACTGTTGTTGGATTAAATATAATAAATCCAATCTCCAAAGCCAGTCTATCTTCCCAAAAAAGTCCAGATGAAATTGTTTCCCAGTTAAGTGTGATAAATCTATTCTCCAATGTCTTTCAATTCATTTGAAAAAGACCAATTTGTCACTTAACCACTCAGACAGCTTTCTGCTGTTGTATAAGAAAGCAGGCTTGAACTTCAGGGAGGCCTATGAAGTCAACACAGTTAATCAGGGAAGGGTTCTGGCCGACACTACTGCTGGTTTGCTCAGGTGTGCGCTTTGTGCACATGCAAAGAACTGAAAAACAAGATGGCGGTGCCAATGGCGGCAACCGGGGAACCATTTTGGGGGCGTGGCAGGCCCGGGTCACTGCCAGTTCCAGTGAACCAGGCTGCCAAATCGCTACTGGTTCAGCTGAACTGGTCCGAACCAGTAGAAACCCACCACTGCAGTTAATTCTGAGTCCATACTTTTTACCAGCAAATCTATTGCTTTCTAATCACATTCCTTTTGTGGGTTTAGTTTATCTCCTGTTACTTATTTCTGAGTGTTTTCCACAACCTTTATGGGTTCATTAAACTTTTTAAAATAGCTTTCAGCTAAGAATTTCATGTTACTAAATAGTCTTTTTCGAGGGTCAAACTCATTCCCTGTCTGTAATCTGATATGTTGTTGTTCTATGTAGTAGGGAAGAGAGTTCTTCAAAGCAGAATAAAGAACAGGGGAGCTGAGGGAGATGAAACGCTGCAAGAGACGCCCAGAGAGCAGATGGAGATCCTCTCGCTCCGAAGCCGACCGAACACTAGTGAGAGCCCATATTAGGACTTACTTAGTGGCGATAAGGGTGGCCAAACGTGAGTATTGTGCCACCCTTATTGCATCCGCAGATAACCGCCCTGCCACCCTGTTTGGGGTGACCCGCTCCCTCCTTCACCAGAGGCCGTGAGAAGCCCCTTTGTAGGGACGTGCAGAGGAATTTGGGATATATTTGCAGGATAAAATCACTTGAATTCGGAATTTTTTTTAAAATTTAATTTATAAAACCGCTCCCTCTCCCCACAGGGACTCGGGGCGATGCACAGGGAAAATAAAACAATAAATATACAGCATTACATAAAAACGAATTAAATCAATTCCTGTGCTAAAATCCCAATTATAACTAAAATATCCAATAATAAATAAAACCCTATAGCAGAGAGACTATCCAAGGCCGGCCAGGCGGAAAAGATGTGTCTTTAGTTTCAGGCGGAAGGAGCGGAGGTCCGTAGTTGTTCTAATGTCGGGGGGAAGGTCGTTCCAGAGGGCTGGGCCCGCCACAGAGAGCGCCCTTCCCCTGGGCGTCGCCCGCTGACAAAGTCTAGTGGACGGCACCCGGAGAAGCCCCTCTCTGTGGGAGCGAATCGGCCGTGAGGATGTATGAGTTGCCCTCCACCGAGAGTGGTCCGGTCGGATTGTCCGAGGCTGTTCTTGAGACACCATCTTGGGAGGAGTTTGACTTTGTTACTACCGAGGATATGGACAGGTTGTCAAAGAGACTTAAGGCTACCACATGTTTATTGGACCCGTGTCCCTCCTGGCATCTCCTGGCATCCTGGGAGATGACACGAGGCTGGCTCCAGGATATTGTGAATGCTTCTTTGAGTGAGGGGTCCTTGCCTGCCATCTTGAAAGAGGTGGTAGTGAGGCCCCTCCTCAAGAAGCCTTCCCTGGACCCAGCATTACTAGAGAATTACCGTCCGGTCTCCAACCTTCACTTTTTAGCGAAGGTTGTAGAGAGTGTGGTGGCCCAACAGTTTCCGCGACACCTGGAGGAAATTGATTATCTAGACCCGTGCCAGTCCGGCTTCCGACCCGGTCACAGCACAGAGACAGCATTGGTCGCGTTGGTGGATGATCTCTGGAGGGCACGGGATAGGGGATATTCCTCTATCCTAGTCCTATTAGACCTCTCAGCGGCTTTTGATACCATCGACCATGGTATCCTATTGCACCGACTGGGGGATTGGGGCTGGGAGGCACCATTTTGTGGTGGTTCTTGTCCTACCTCTCTGGTCGGTCGCAATATGTGTTGGCAGGGGGGCAGAGGTCGGCCTCGAGGCCCCTCTTATGCGGGGTTCCTCAGGGGTCGGTCCTCTCGCCCCTCCTGTTCAACACCTACATGAAGCCACTGGGCGAGATCATCTGTGGTTTTGGGGTGGGATATCATCTGTACGTTGATGATACTCAGCTGTACATATCCAGCCCAGACTACCCCAATGATGCCGCCGAGGTGTTGTCCCGGTGTTTGGAGGCCGTACGGATCTGGATGGGTAGTAACAAACTCAAGCTCAACCCGTCCAAGACTGAGTGGCTATGGTTTCCGGCGGCCCGGTTCAGCCAGGTAACTCCAACTCTGGCCATTGGGGACGAAACACTGGCCCCCATGGAGAGGGTGCACAATTTTTTAAATCTCCTGTGCGCCGCCCCGGGTCCTTTGCGGAGAAGGGCGGGATATAAATGTAATAAAATAAATAAATAAAATAAAATAAATAAATTTGGGTGTCCTCCTAGATTCCCGGCTGTCCATGGAGGACCATGTGACAGCTGTGGCCAGGGGGGTGTTCCATCAGGTACACCTGATGCGCCAATTGCGCCCCTTACTGGACCGGGCTGCCCTTCGCACAATCACTCAAGCACTCGTGACATCCCAACTTGACTACTGTAATGCTCTCTACATGGGGCTTCCCTTGAGGTGCACTTGAAAGCTACAGCTAATCCAGAATGCAGCCGCGCGGGTGATTACGGGAGCGCCCAGATACTCCCTCATAACACCGCTCCTGCGCGAGCTGCACTGGCTACCTGTGGCCTTTCGGGTGTGCTTCAAGGTCTTGACGACCATCTTTAAAGCGCTCCATGGCTCGGGACCTAGTTATATGCGAGACCGCCTCCTGCCCCATACATCCCTTCGTCCGATCCGCTCCCACAGAGAGGGCCTTCTCAGGGTGCCGTCGGCCGGGCAATGTCGGTTGGCGACACCCAGGGGAAGGGCCTTCTCTGTGGCGGGCCCTACCCTTTGGAACGACTTATCCCCTGAACTACGCACCATCTCTGACCTCCGCCTTTTCCGCTAGTGTCTAAAGACACACCTTTTCCATCAAGCCGGCCTAGCGTAACCTTCCGCTGTGACTGCTGTTAGACAGTTTTCAATTGGGGATTTTAATTGATTTTAGCACAGGTTGGGAGTTTAATATCTTTTTAATTTTTATATTCTTATATTTGTATGTTTAGTTCTGGATATTTTGATCCAAAAATTACAAAAAAAAAAGATTGAGAAAAATAGGCTCCAAACTTTTCGGAAATTCTTAAAATATAAAATCCATGTAGTGAATGTCCAATAAAAATGTAAATCAAGTAAAAGCACTTTCACTATCCAGAAAGATGTGTGATTTTTCCATATGGAAAAGCAGAAGTTAATGAAAGCAGCCAAGTAAATCAAAGGAGGAAAAAAGCAAGAACAGATAAAATCTAGCAGAGGGTTGAAATAAATCAGCATTCAACTAGCCAGTTAACTTTTAAAGACAAAAAATAAAGCAAAACAAAAACTTCAAAAAGTGAAGTTAAAACCCAGGATAGCTTACAAGAATGGCCTGCTGAGAGGAAAAGGTGGATAGAAGACTAGTGTCTTTCTGGTTTATCTCAAAGAGAACTGTAATATTCAAGATTTCCCATTCTGGGCAGGTCCACAGCCATCCAAACATTTTCTTGGGTCATTCCTAAGTGCCCCCATTAAAATCCAGGAAGCAACACTGCCAAAGAACCAGCTTTGTTTGGCAGCAAAACCAGCAGATTGTCAGCAGGAGAGATAATTCTTCCTACTGGGCAACAGCCATCTTGGGGAAGATTCCCTGATTTTATTTTTGTTGATCAAATCACCAACCAGATATCCTAACCCCTTTATCAATGTGAATGTGTTAATAGCTATATATATCTGATTGGTGACTTTCTGGGCAGATTCTAGTATTTCCCCAACAATTCTGGAAACCAGCTGAAACTAGAATCTGTCCAGAAAGTCACACTATACAGAAGATGTGTATTTTAAACTGACAAGATAATATTTATAGGTATATATCACTCACATGAGAATAAAAACAACCTGTTAGTCTATTAATGATTCAGTTGTCTGTAACTTGCTGCATTCCTGTGCATATTTTTTTCAGAAGCCAGGACCACTATAGAATTTCTTCCTTATTACATCCTTTCCTAATGCTGTATGGAATTTCCCAAATTTTTCAATCAGCAACACTTAAAACTTTCTTTGGCTATCCCAAGCTAGAAATTATGACAGTTATCAGTTAATAAATCTAAGGAGTGATTACTTGGGGAAGGCTGTCCAATTAAATATGGCAAATGTTGCAGTGTCATCTTCTTTCTGACCAAATATTAATATGCTACTTGGGACAATACATTTCAGCATATGAGGACTAGAATTGGCCATATATGAACTTAACACATAGTGTGATTTTCGAAGCTTATACAGAATGGGCCAACCACTTTTCTATTATTTTCAGGCAGCCGAACCCAACAGTTACTCATAGCTGTGGTCTATCACTAAGTAGTAGGTTCTGCCGGTTGAAAAATCCCTAATAATTGATTGGAGATGATTACTAATATTAATGACTAGTGGATAAAAATCCACAGGGACACCTTTATTTTATCTTATAGAAACTGGGACAGGGAATGATAGAATCCAATCCTTAATCTACTTATGGTTTAATATAATATTCCCCAGCACCCTTGAGGCAGAGAACTGGTGTTAGAAGGACGGTTCAATGGCTTTTCTATTTGTTTTCCCACGCCTTTTACCTGAGTTATGGTTATAGCATCTAACAAGTATAACAGGCAGGAGAGAGAGAGGTCACTAGAACATACATTAGAAAAAGGTAACCTCCCTTTCCCAACTTCTCTTCTTGTCAAAAGCAAAATAACATGGGCTTCAGTCTGTTTTCTTTTCTTTCTTAAGCCCTTCAGATTTTAGTTTTTGGGTTGTTTTTTTGCTTGACAGAGGAAGGGGGGAAAAAAACCCAGTGGTAACTCTTGAGGATCTTTTCCTGTATTAAGGATTTCACCAGTCATGTAGCCCCGCAGCTTTATATTGCTGTCTGAATAACAACAACAGTGCTGAAATTGCATCCTAAAACGTGCCAGGACATCAACCTAAAAACAATACTACCTTTCTTCTTACATTTCATAGTGTCTGACAACTTTCAACCACAGGAAAGCAGCTGCTTTGAAGAATCGTTTGCTAAGTCAAAATCTAGCAGAGAGCTTATAATGCATTAGCCTTTGGGCTCTTTCTTTTTCTTTTTTTGGGGGGGGGGTGTCCAAAAAAAGCTGAATTAGAGTTTTTGTCAAAATCTCGTGTGTGCATGTGCATGTGAAGGAAATAAGCTCATATGAGTAGGTAAGTTTAAATCAGGGAACATAACATAGCAATGATTAAAACAAACTTCGTACACTTGGAAACTATTATTGGCATTTGATTGGGTTGAATCGTATATAGCTCCTTTAAAAAAGTGTCTGATCTTATTGATTCCAGGCTGCAGGATAAAAGAAGAAATATTTCAAAATTTGGATACAATTTTATTTTTTAACTACTGCTTCCACTTTTTTTCTATTATGTCCTCTATAGATGTACAATTAAACAGTAAGTTAGTTCACCTTCCAGGCTACCCATATACAGAGTCTGGGCAGCTTACTATTAAAAGTAATTGAAGGCAATGGGTATCAAAGAAAGGGAATACAATTGAAGCAAATTCCTCTTTGTGGGTCACGTGATATCTGGGGGGGAGGGGATATATATTCTTGGAGGACTTTGAATATGCATAACCTTTACTAAGCCCCTTTTCATCCTACTTCTGCATCTTACCTACTGTAAACTTGGTGGGTTACCTAAACATATTAATGGTTATGAAAGGTTGTTGTTGTTTGGCCACATAACCATTGACACTCTAAAAATGAATCTGTAATGCTTTTTTTCTGTATGTTTGTGTGTGTTCATAAGCACATCTGAAAATTAAGACTGTGATGTGCTCCAGAGTTGGTTCCCAAAACATGCTCCAGAACATGGGTGTTTTGTAAATATCACACCTGTTTGACAAGCCTTCAAAGCAGCTGTCTCTTTTCCTAGGGATTGTAAAGTATTGCTTATTTTAACCTACCTAACATTGTCTGTTTGTTTGTTATTTTGAAATAGATCCACACAACATATTATTAAGTAATCCCAAGAAAGGAGAACCCATAGGAGATGCTAAATCATTTCAATGGAATTAGGTTCAGGTTTATTGGATTTGTATGCCGCCCTTCTCCCAAAGGACTCAGGATGTACACGTGCCCTTTGGGTACGGCTGTAATTTGGGGTCACTTTCCCAATGCATGAAATCAACTTTCCTTGTGTACCTCCAACTTGCATTGGAACTCCAGCTGAACCCGTTCTCTCAACAGCTGGGATGAACTAACTCCCACTCATTAGGCTATATGCAAACAGTGATAAAAGGGAATATAGAGTCCTGTTATGTTGAGGAGCTAAAAAACAAACCTCTGACACAAAGCAGCAGGCAGATAATAAGACTCCGTGGTTGACAACAAATGAGACTACACTTAATTTGCAGTGCAGTGTTCGTGTAATTAGATACATTTGGAACAGGCAAGAAAGTCGACAGCTAGAATATGGTCATGATGAATTGGGAAAGCCTCTTTCAGGCTCTGATCATATTAATCATAAAAGCCCAAGCTTCGTGACTTCATTTTTCTTTAGAATAGAAGACTTTCTTGGTTTCCCATAGGGAAAGTATGAAGCAGTTTGGGAACAAAATTCCTTTTATACGTGTGTGTGTGTGTGTGTGTGTGTGTGTGTGTGTGTGTGTGTGTGTGTAGAGCCAGTTAGGCTGAATTGCTAGGCTTCTGCCTGAGATGCATTACAGCCCCAGTTCGAATCCCAGTAAAAGGATATGGCCAACTGATGAGAGCTAATAAGCTCGAAATAAATCTATCTTGGTCTCTCAAATTTAAATTTATTGATCAGCTCATAAAAACTAACACACACACACATATATTAATTAATTATTATGGTTAGAATGACATAATAAAAATACTGAAACGATTCACTCAGAAATATTTCCTTCTATATAGAATCATTGAATACTAGACTATTGCATGATTATTCCTAACCTAATGCATATACAACTAGAGGCCAAATTTCCTACTGAGAATTTAGCCAAACACATTTGATGCAATATCAGTTTTGTACTTAAAACCCATGTTTTCTATTAATTCTTTGCTTATGATGGATCTTCTTGTGATCTTTGAAGGCTTCACAGGTTTAATACAGGATTGCCAACAAGTATTGTGCAGGGGTGGGTTTCTGCTGGTTTTACTACCGTTTTGCAACCTGTATGCATGCTATTTAATGTAAATTGTTCTTCATGCATGCACAGAATAATTTACACTGAACTGCGCATGCGTGGTCACTAAAAAACAAAATGGTGGTGGTCCAGCGGTGGCGAGGGAACTGGTGCGACCCAGGCCTTAATTCCACTAACGGTTTGGCTGAACCGTGCCGAACTGGGAGCAACCCACCTCTGGTATAGTAGTAGTTGTGTCTATATGCCTATCATTTCTGAAATAACCTTCACAATTCTGAAAAAGGACTCCATTTTCTATCTGTACATCAACCAATGACAATGTCTCATGTAGAACATTTTGAACTAAGAAAATATCTACTGAAATAATAATAATAATAATAATAATAATTTTAATTTGTAAAACCGCACCCTCTCCCCACAGGGACTCGGGGCGGTGCACAGGTAGAATAAAAACCAAATACATACAACAATTCTAAAAACAAATTAAATATAACCTGCGCTAAAATTCCCATTAAAACTAAATAATACTAATTCCCCATAAAACCCCAGAGGCAGAGAGACTCATCCTAGGCCGGCCAGACAGAAAAAGTGAGTCTTTAATTTAAGACGGAAGGAGCGGAGGTCCGTGGTCGTCCTGATATCGGGGGGGAGGTCGTTCCAGAGGGCCGGGCCCGCCACAGAGATAGCCCTTCCCCTGGGTGTCGCCCGCTGACAGTGTCTAGTGGACGGCACCCGGAGAAGTCCCTCTCTGTGGGAGCGAATCGGCCGCGAGGATGTATGAGGCAGGAACCGATCCCGCAGATAGCTAGGTCCCGAGCCATGGAGCGCTTTAAAGATGATAATTAACACCTTGAAGCGCACCCGGAAGACGACAGGTAGCCAGTGCAGCTCGCGCAAGAGCGGTGTTACATGGGTAAACCTAGCGGTTCCCATAATTGCTCGCGCGGCTGCATTCTGGACTAGCTGAAGTCTCCGGGTGCACCTCAAGGGGAGCCCCATGTAGAGAGAGTTACAATAGTCCAGTCGGGATGTCACGAGCGCATGAGTGACTGTGCGCAGGGCGTCCCGATCCAATAGGGGGCGCAATTGGCGGACCAGGCGAACCTGGTAAAACGCCCTCCTGGCCACGTCTGTCACTTGATCTTCCATGGACAGCCGGGAATCCAGGAGGACACCCAAATTGCGCGCCCCATCCACAGGGGCAAGATGTTCGCCCCCTATGGCCAGCGATGGAGTGAGCTGGTTGAATCGGGCAGCCGGAAACCACAGCCACTCGGTCTTGGTCGGGTTGAGCCTAAGTCCGTTACTTCCCATCCAGATCCGCACGGCTTCCAGGCACTGGCACATCACCGCTACGGCATCGTTGGGGTGGTTTGGGGTAGATATATACAACTGAGTATCATCAGCGTATAGATGGTATTCTACCCCAAAACCACGGATGATCTCACCCAGCGGCTTCATGTATGTGTTAAACAGGAGAGGCGAGAGGACCGACCCCTGAGGCACCCCACAAGTGAGTGGTCTCGAGGTCGACCTCTGCCCCCCTGCCAACACAAATTGCGATCGGCCAGAGAGGTAGGAGGAGAACCATCGTAAGACGGTGCCTCCCACTCCCAACCCCCCCAGCCGATGCAATAGGATACCATGGTCGATGGTATCGAAAGCCGCCGAGAGGTCTAATAGGACCAGGATGGAGGAACAACCCCCATCTCTGGCCCTCCAGAGATCATCAACCAACGCGACCAATGCCGTCTCGGTGCTATGCCCGGGCCGAAAGCCGGACTGGCGCGGATCTAGATAGTCAACTTCCTCCAGGTGACGGGGAAACTGTTGTGCCACCACACTCTCAACAACCTTCGCCACAAAGGGAAGGTTGGAGACTGGACGGTAGTTGTTTAAAAGAGCTGGATCCAAAGAGGGCTTCTTAAGGAGGGGCCTCACCATCGCTTCTTTTAGGGAAGCAGGCAAGGAACCCTCACTTAAGGATGCGTTGACAACCTCTTGGAGCCAGCCTCGTGTCACCTCCCAGGATGCCAGTACAAGCCAGGAGGGGCACGGGTCCAATAAACATGTGGTGGCCCGCAGTCGCCCACGTAACCTGTCCATATCATCGGAAGTAACGGAGTCAAACTCCTCCCAAACAAGATCTGTCTCGTGGCATCCCACTGGGCCATCAATGGAGGGTAACCCGTTCTGTATCTGAGCGGTTTTCTCCTGCAGAAAAGTCACAAATTCCTCTGCTCTACCCTGTAACGGGGCTTCCCGCACCCTTTGCTGAAGTAGGGAGCGGGTCACCCTAAACAGGGCGGCAGGGCGGTTTTCTGCGGATGCTATGAGAGTAGCACAATGATGGCGTTTGGCCACTCTCAGCGCCACAATGTAAGTCCGTAAATGGGCTCTTACCTGTGTCCGGTCAGATTCAGATCGGGTAGACCTCCATCTTCCCTCTAGGCATCTCTTGCGGCGTTTCATCACCCGCAGCTCCTCGGTAAACCAAGGAGCCAGGGTGGTTCGGCGCCGCAAGAGAGGCCGCAAGGGCGCGACCCGATCCAAGGCTCCCACGGCCGCACTATTCCATGCGGCCGTGAGGTCCTCTATCGGGGCACGGGTCAGGGGTACAGGAAATGGCCCAAGCGCCGTCTGGAACCCATCCGGGTCCATCAGGCGCCTGGGGCGGTACCAGATTGGAGACTCTGGTTCCGCCTCCCCGCGGAGGGGAGCAGCGGTCGGAAAGTCGAGCCGGAGAAGTGAGTGGTCTGACCATGACAAGGGCGTGATGACTATATCCCCTATACCCAGATCACTCTTCCATTGGCCAGAGACAAAGATGAGATCCGGCGTATGTCCACCCTCGTGAGTGGGGCCTTGAATTAGTTGGGTCAGGTCCATGGCCGTCATGGAAGCCATGAACTCCCGAGCTACCTCGGATGATTTGCCCAACGATGGCAGATTAAAGTCCCCCATGACTAAAAGTCTGGGGGTCTCCACTGCCACCGTAGCGATCACCTCCAGGAGCTCGGGCAGGGCTGCTGCTACATAGCGGGGAGCCAGGTATACAACCAGCAAGCCCAACTGCCTCCCTAGGCCCCACTTCACGCAGAGGGACTCACAGCCGGTGGTCTGTGGCACATTGGTCTCTCTCGGCTCAAGACTTTCCTTGACAATGACCGCTACCCCACCACCCCTGCCTAGGGCCCGGGGCTGATGGAAGGCGCGGTAGCCTGGTGGGCACATTTCAACGAGGGGAAGTCCACCCTCGTGGCCCAACCAGGTCTCCGCGATTCCCGCCAGGTCCGGCTCCCCCTCCAACACGAGATCTTGGATGAGGGGGGCCTTGTTGACCACGGACCTGGCATTACAAAACATCAGCCGCAGGCCCTGGCTCTGTACTCCCAGACCACCTAGCCTGCGGGGGTTGTGGCACTTCACCGTTTGCAACCAACGGTTCTGTGCCCCCAACCGGGAGGATCGAACTTGTCTCCCCTCGGACCTGCCTCTCCCCACGACCCTCTGAATGGAATTGCCCTCTGCCGACACGACACATATCTCCCCCCCCTTGAAGGATCCTTCCGCTCCCCTCCGTCGTCTGCTGGCCTGGCCCTCTCTTTCCCCCTCCGTCTCTACCTGCCTAACCCCCCCCCCTCCCTGGTACCCCCTAAAATAATCACTAATTTGTTAATTAAAAAACCCCGGAGACCGCGCTTCGCCCACCTCTCCGGATTTATAAATCCCTCATCAAGGCGGGCCAGACCTGTGAGAGCGGGGACTCTCGCAGCAGCAGTAAATCAGTCCTGGAGTACATTGCGATATAATAAATAATTAAATAGTTAAAATAATTATAAATATATATACAATGTAAGAATAAATTTTCATAAGAGGGTCATGGGTAAGATTGTAAAAAAGTATCAATGGCCTTAATTTAAAACACACAATTTCATGAGTAGATGATAAAATTCATGAGTAGATGGTAAATAGATGGAATAAAGTGCATAAAGTGCATCAAATAGATGGAATAAAGTGCATCAAGAGGAATAGTTAGGGATGGCAGTTCAGGTGTTTCTGTCCATAGGACTTTCTTTCTGAGGGATTACAAAGGTCTCTAAGGGACGTTGATGTATAGGTCTAACAAACCATGGTGGGGAGGGTTTCAAAGATCTTAGTTCTTAGTTCTTATAAGTTGCATCTGTGACTGGGTCTTAACGTCTTGAGTCCACTGAAAATCTTCTGTCAGCGTCCTCTGGCCATCACTGGCCTGCCCGGCGACAGACCGCTTGGTCAGTGGCCCCGCCATACAATCAAGTTATGAATTGGTTTATTATGAAATAAACCAAAATTAGAAATGTAGCTACTCTTTCCATATCTTGATGATCCTGGTTTCAACTTCAGTGATGTTCTGAGGCTGCATGATATAATAGTGAAGGTGTTGGACACACCTGGGAGATCAAGATTTAAGCCCATCCTCATCAATAAAAGCTTCCTTTGTGACTTTGAGCTAGTCTCTCTCTCTCTCTCTGTCTCTCTCTCTGTCTCTCTCTCTCTCTCTCTCCCCCCTCTCTCTGTCCAACCTATTCTACAGGATTGATGTTGAGGGGAAAATGGAATAAAAAAGCAATGTATATGCTGCCTTGAGCTCCTGAAGGAATGTGGGAATATAAAAATAATAAAATCAATAAATAAACAAGTTTGTAGCTTCCCATGAGCATGGCTTTGGCCATTATGGAGATTGGAATTCTAGGCCAGTGTTTCTTAAAATTTTGCTTGACTTCTTCCCATATAGATACATGTCTTCAAATTAATCTTCAGCACTGGTCATGATACAGTTTTATTATCAATCATACTGAAATGGCCTGCCACTGGTTGAATTTTTTTTGTGGGAATGGTGTGTGTGTGTTTTTGTGATGTCCCAGTCCCTTCTGCAGCCTTATGAATAGCTGTAGTGGTGCAGTGGTTAGAATGCAATACTGCAGGCTACTTCTGCTGACTGTTGATTGTCAGCAGTTTGGCAGTTTAATTCTCACCAGGCTCAAGGTTGACTCAGCCTTCCATCCTTTCGAGGTGGGTAAAATGACGACCCAGATTATTGGGGGCAATAGGCTGACTCCGTAAAACTGCTAGAGAGGGCTGTAAAGCACTGTAAAGCATATATAAGCCCAAGAGGTATTATGAATTTCCAAGCATTACCCAGGACAAATGCTTAGCTTTTCCAATTTTGGCTAAGACGAGAAGTAAAGAAATAAAACATTGCTGTCCCCCCTCCCAACAATTTGGATTCATTTTGGTTTAATGGAATCCTTTCTTCACAGGTTTATTAGGTTAAGATCTTGCTGTAATTGTAACTGAATCCATCTACTGGTCATCCTCTTCTCTTTCCTTCCACCTTTCCCAGAATTAGA
Organism: Rhabdophis nuchalis; assembly: GCA_039707465.1. Classification (NCBI taxonomy): domain Eukaryota; kingdom Metazoa; phylum Chordata; class Lepidosauria; order Squamata; family Natricidae; genus Rhabdophis; species Rhabdophis nuchalis. The sequence goes on along the minus strand of CM077643.1, from coordinate 153,847,514 downwards.
CCCTTTTCCAGAGAGCCGGGTCTTTAAATATTGTGCCCTATATATGATAATTTGATTCTGGTTTTCATTGAGAATTCTGGGTTGATTTATTCAATGATCCATCAATTTGTTTTCTTGAATGTCCATAGTATCCTCAAGTTCTTCCCCAACACTAAAGTTCAAAGCCCTAAATATTCTTCCTAACCTGCTACTTTAAAGTCCAATTTCGATTCCCTAGATTGTGAAGTGAAATACCTGAAAGGTCTTTCCTTTATTAAGGAATTGTTCTAGGTACACCTATTACTTGAACTGATGTTTGTTTTTCTAACTGTTATCTATACTCCTAAACCCACTGAGATTAATATCAATGTGAATTTGAAATTTTTATAAATAAATATTTTTTTTAACAAGAACTATTCCGGGGTAATACTCTATCATCAGCATAACAACAGGTTGGGCTCTTTTATGGCCAGGTAACAGGAGAGTCATGCTAGTTTATAGTAGCGAAAAATAACAAACAACCTGGTACCAGCTTTCTAGCAAAAGACATAAATATCTCACGAGGTGAGTTTTGATTCACAAAAGATTGTGCCTTTTAATAAAATATGTTCATATGAAAATGTTCTATTACGCTTCTAATTTTATACCCAGAATCAGGGATGAGTTCCAGCTTCTGTTGCTGCCGGTTCACTCAGGGAAGCGCTTGATGTGCGCATGCGCAGAAGTAAAAAAACAAGATGGCGGCACCTACAGCGCCGCCGATTGAACCAGTTCGGGCACGTGCCTGGCTGAGTTACTACTCAACCAAACCGGGCCAAACCAGTAGGGACCCACCTCTTGAATGGCCTTCAATTGTTGGCCAACAGTTCCAATGACAAAATAAACATAACTGCCATGTAGCAAGCTTAAATGTTTTGCTTTAGAAAATGTAAAATAAAATAAGAAAATCTAATAAAATAAAGTGAGAGAAACTTCACTAGAAAGAACTATTCTCTTGAGAATTTACTGCAGAGCAGATTACCAAAATAGTTATTTTGAATCCAAATATAGTATGTATGTATGTATGTATGTATGTATGTATGTATGTATGTATGTATGTATGTATGTATGTATTTATTTATTTATTTATTTAAGTAAAGTATTTAAAGTATTTTTTTTATAAATTTATAAATTATATATTATAAAATAAAAAAAATATTTAAAATAAAAAAAAAATTTAAAATAAAAAAATCCATAGAAAGTTCATGTAGGGGTTGAACTTTTTCATGCTGTGAACAAGACAGTTTGGTATAGTCATACTGGCAGAATGTGACAAGTCACAAGTACCTATACAAGTCTAGGTAAAGAACCTCAAAAACTGCTGAAAATGCAAGTTTCAGTACAAGAGGCCCCAGCCATCTAATTGACTTAATGAAACAAATCCAGCTGCCCAGGGCTCTCTCACAGAATTTCTTTTGAGGAGAAGAAGAAGGCTAATCCAGTGGTGAAATACATTTTTTTTTACCAATGGCTTGTTAGGTGTGGCAAGGGAAGGATAGTGCAAAATCCCCATTCCCTCCCCACTTCTGGGGGAAAGATATTGCAAAATCTCCATTCCCACCCCACTCTGGGGCTAGCAAGAGGAGGTATTTACTGGTTCTCCGAACTATTCAAAATTTCTGCTACCGCTTCTCCAGAACCTGTCAGAACCTGCTAAATTTCACCCCTGGGCTAATCAGATTTATTTTGCTCCTCTGATTGTGGATTCATCTGGAGCAGAGGACCACGATGGAATTCTTCCATGTTCATATTTCTATTTCTGACCTGTTGTCCTATCAGTTTGCATCTACAGGGTGCGTTCCGGCTCATTCTTGGCCAGGTTTTTCTATTAGCACACATACAAGCCTGTTCTTAAGTTGTTTTCAGTCTGGAATGAATGAAAGCCATGCTCTCTGACTTCCATACTACATTTTCTGCCAAGGAGACAGAAAAGGCCTCTCATTCCTAACAGCTTCTTGCTATGGGCCTTCCAGTACCAAAGTAAACTGAAAATGTTGATGTCACTTTTTAAAACAGTTAAAAACAACATTTTATTTGTATTTGGCTGCAACTTCATGACTAAATAATAAATCTGGTTAAACATGCACATTTCAATCGGGGAGAGGAATTCTGCTAGGTGAGCTGGCCTATGTTGATGCCTTCATCTTTTTAATCAAACCAGTTATTAGCAATGAGTGCAACTACTCTTGTGGGGCATTGAGTCTTTAGAGGCTGGAAATTAGTAGCATTATATATCACTAACTTAAACAGATCTCTAAAGAGAGTTTCTGCTTAATAAGATAATATGTAATAGACCACTGGCTGATTTATGGTGTATTTCAGGACAATTGGTCTCAGTGGTTCATGGATTAACTAGATTCCCATCTAATAAAATTAATCAACGAACCCTCTGAATTTCTGGGATAAATGAGTAGTAAGGAAGGCACAACAACAACAATAACAACAAGGCCATTAGAGATCCCTAGTGTTTATTTCAGTTTAAGATTGATACCGACAATGTTGGTTTATTTATTTAAAACATTTATATAGTTGCCCATGTTATAACCAATTCTGGGCAGCTCCCAATCAAAAGTTAAAGCAGCATACAAAATTATAAAACTAAGCTCATGAAAAATTAAAAATGACAGAAAATGGCCGCTATTGCACATATTTGTGATGCTCCTTACTAATTTCTGGTTTGCAATTGTTTGCTTAATGATATTTTTTTTCCTAGAGGTTTAAAAACAAGAGGTTTGTTTTTATTCGCTTGCGTGGGATTTGCAGAATTCACCTGGATACTCTGGATGGCTCCATTCTGTTCACTCTTCATATTCAGAAGAATTTGCAGAGAATAAGGACTTGGAGACAAGCCTATTCTCGGGTAAATCGAAATGAACTCTATGGGGGTTATGTGACGGAAAAGGGGATACCCAAGATTGGAGAATGTTCATTTCTATACAAATAAAGCATCTAGCAGTTTCTAATCTTAGGAGCACTCTAAATTACTGTACATCTCAATAAGCCTCAAGACTAGGAACTGCTGGGTGCTTTATTTGTAAAGCAATAAATATTCTCCAATACTAGGTACCCTCTTTTCCTTCCCAAAACTAAAAGTTTATAGCGCTCTCTCTGCTGCCTCGCATGCAATAACACTGCTTAGGTTTTATTAATGATCTCCCCTCAGAATGATGGGACGTTTTGCTGCAGCAATCAACAAGCTTGCTAGGCGGCTGTGATAAACCCACCGAGGGATACTCTGAACAGCCAGAGAAGCACATTCTGTCCCAGGCACTGTGCCTGGTATTTCTGTGCAACAATGAAGCAGTTAGTACCCTTTTCAAAGACCTCCGCAGCTCTTCATTGCATGAAATTGCCCAGCTGTCAGGACTTCAGACTGCCTTCATCCTCACAGCAGTTCCTCTTCTCAAAAAAAGAAAAAAAAAGAGGAGGGGGGGGGGAGATCCGGAAACAGCATTCCAGAAGAGAAAGGGGGAGGAAACTTCCCTCAGCTGCACGGCTCTTCATTATGCCGTGATGAAAAGAGGGTTCTTTCCCCCACTCCGATTGCTACAAGATTTGGAAGCAGCTAAGGAGCCCCTTGATGCCTCTCAAGAGAGACTTTTCTCTGTCTCTCTCTCTCTCTCTCTCCAAAGTCTTGTGTTGCTTTACAGCAAATCCTTCTCTATCACTTGCCGGTGAGAAAGACTCAGAAATACAAATTCATCGGAAAGGTTGGCGTGCCTCTGAGACACTGAAGAAGGTTTTTGCAATATTGATGAATGGTGGGTTCTAATCCAGAGTTGACTGGAGTAGAAAGCGCAAACAAGTTCATCTATATGGCAAGTGTATTGTGCCGTACAGAAAAAAGGGGCTACAGTAATGATGCTAGGTACATGCTCGGATAATTGAGAATCTCAATGGTTGGTTGCTGCTGTTTAAGTTTGGTAGACTGTATGGTTTCAAAAGCAATCCTGAAAGCAAATTGCCTAAAATCTCAAAGACAGAAAGATAAATATTTCCAGTGCCTGAGCCTTTGTTGCCCGTGCAGTTCCATATCACTCTATTTGCCTTGGCAATACAGAATGAAGCATGCAAATAGCATTGAAATGATCAATACTTCTATGCCCACAGCATCAACCATTCAGGGGGAAATATACTTTTTGTGCACAATTACAACAAGCCACAGAATTCATTTTTTCAGAAGTATAATGTGGGAATATGTAATTTCAGTGGGTTAATGGATTAGCAGAGGGAACACTTGTTTCTAGTCAAAACAGCACCAAATAATTCATGTTCTGGATTATTATCCCACAAATTCCGTGGGATAATCTCTTGTGTCCAGATGTAAGTTTTGCTGTGGATTGCAGTGGCTGGCATTGATGCAGTCATCAACACCGAACTCTTAAATTCACAATAGCACAAGGAGCTTATTTGCAGTGATTTGAGTATTTGTGCAATTTATTCAATTTATGTTAATTACTAGAAAGAACGAGCAAATAAAAAACCTGAGATTCCTGTGACAATAGACTAGCCCCAGGAACTGAGTCAAACCAACATTATCTATATTCACATCCTCAACAGACAGGACTAGAAACTTGCCTTTTGAAAAGAAGACTGTATATCCTTGGAATGTTGGATTAGGAATCAATGCCCTCAGACACAATGATGTGATCTCCCTTCTAACAATCACACAGTTGACCAACTATGGAGTTATTGACAGCAGAATGACATCTTATATATAAAATGCATATCACTTTGATTTATACAATGTAATGTTTCTAAATCTCAGGGACATTCAGGTTAGGAAATATATATATATATATATATATAAATATATATAGAGAGAGGAAACAGTAATACATTTTGGCGAAGCGAAGAATACAATGAGTTGGTCACTGAATAAAAATGCCTTACTTGCTACACTAGCACAAACCTTCCCCTTATTTGCCCATCAGAGATGTTATCTTACAATATAGCTCCCATATGCTCCAGAAGTTCAGCCAAAGGCTTTTGAGAAACCCCTTTAGCCTTTCTAAAGGGAAAGGCAGCCGTAACAGATGTATTTCTTCTCTACATCATAAAACGCAAGAAAGGCTATGCTATAAAAGTGAACTTGCAAGACTTACCCATGAATCGCATGAAGGGAGTGAGGTTCATAATGGTATCTTCCTTCTTGGTGACGCATGTCAATTGGCAAAGGAGAATGGAAGGCTGGAAAAATGTGCTGTGGAACTGTGGATGGGGGGGAAAAAAGAGAAAAAAAAGAACTTCAAGAAAAAAAAAAGAGCATGCTTCTTCACCGTATCTTATTTTAGTTTTTTAAACCCATAGTTTCAAAGGCAGTAAAGCTCCATGCATTTTAGAGCAAGTGCGAGGCAGACAAGGGGTCTTAGTGATAGCAGCCCTAGAGTACACCAGAGAAGTGGAATGAATAAATAATCAAAGTCATGGGGAGAAATCCTACATCTTCGACATAAAAGATCTCCTACAGGGTTTTTGACAAAGACAAGCAACTAAGGGCTCTTTGAACTCAGGGAGATGATAGGAAGCACCAAGGAATGCTAGACTCCTAACACAAATCAGAGTTGACAGAGCTTGGCAGAAGCCACATCATTTCCACTGCCAGGAATGGCTGCTGAAGCACCTTTCCCTAAAAGGTGACTGTGTGTGCGCACGCACCATGCACACATACACAAATACGCACATAAACATAGTGTGAAACTTGGAAATATTTACCTAGCTATGGAAAAACAAGCAGTGAAATGTGAAGTCTGTGTATCAGAAGCACTGGCTAGAGATGACCTGCAGCTCCAGCTCTGAAAAAGCAGCCTGAATTGGCCTTATTGTTTTCATTCATAAATGTGCTTCCAAAGAAAGTGGCCTGAAAACACTCTGATTTAGAGGAACTATTGCAATATTTATTAGTGCTCCCCAAAGTACAGCCATGAGCATAGATGAGAGTTGTCCAATAAATGGGAATTTCAGTAGGTCAAGCTTCATACTGCTTATCTGCACACTTGACAACCCATTGAGTAACTTTCCAATTAGATTTAATTTATAGATTTTCAAATCATATTCATTTACACAATTGGGCTTAATCATTTTATTAATCAAATTAATTTATTAATCAAATCAAACTGAAATAATTACCCATTTCACCCAAGGCGACTCTATGCAGTACTGAACAATCAGATAAAAAAACATAAAAGCAAACATTAAAATGTGAGACCCTTAAAAATTCAGGGAAGATGTAGAAAGTCAATTTATCCTATCAGGGCTAGGAGGAAAATAGTTTTTAATCTGATTTCTCTTACTAGACTGTTGCTGACATGGAATGACTGACAAAGCTTATGGATTTTTTTAAAATGAGATATGAATATGAAAGGGAAAGCAGATAGTTATATTTAGAGATGGTGACAAGCTCTTAAAATTGTAGTTGGGTATCATCTTCACACTGGTGATACTGGACCTGAAACTGATAAATAACTCTGGGAATCCTCCATTCCACCTCATGGGTGAAAATCCCCCCTCCTGTCAACACTTTTTGGAACCAACCACTGAATGACTGAAGCATAGGGCCCTCCACTCCAAACCAAGCTGATTCAGAAAGATGGTTGAAAAATAGCTGAGAGATCAAGGGGCATGAGGATGGATGTAGCATCATCATCCCAGCTATGCCATAGGCCACTGATGAGCAAGACCACTGTCAAGTGAGACCAGATATCCGTTTCCTCTATGGCCCTCTGCAATTGCTGTCTGACCACTTTCAAGAGCCTTATACCACTGTCTCCCTCATGTCCAGGAGGACTCAAAGCGGCCGATATCTTTGGTTAGATCTACCCATGGGCCACCTCCAGATCACCTTAACAACTGAGGTGTGACTTGGATGTAACAGTCAATTGGCTAAACTTACAGTCCATTTCAACGGAACTCATAGAAACTTAGTTCAGAAAACATCATAAGACTTCATTTTAAAAGACGAGATTGGACAGCCACTTGTCTGAAATGGTATAGGGTTTGGGCAGGTGGTTGGGTTAGAAGACATCCAAGGTCCCTTCCAACACTATTATTTTGTTATTGTGTTATCTGTGCCTAAAGCTATTTTTATTAAGATTGGCTCAAAGTATCTTGTAAGTCTGAATTTATTTCTGCCCCTCTCTCTTTTATCTTCATGTAAATTTGGTGGTTGCTTATCTGAGACACTTTTGAACTGTCCCCACCCCCCTCATTTGGGTGCCTACAAAGTTTATCTATGAGTTTATCTTGAGAACAGCTCTTCCCTCTGTCTGTCAAGGCAATCTCTATTACTCTCCACATTGCCCCAGACAACTCACTTGGACCTGCCTGCCAGAATCCCTCTCCAAGTGAATGTGACTATCTGTCAGAAAGTGAACATTTCTCAACCTGTGGCACTAATGGTGGTCTTGTGGCCAATGCCTCCCCAGGCCACTTTAAAGAGTAGCATGGATCACTCTAAACAGAGTCAGAATATGCTTTAAAGTATAGTAATAGTAATGTTTCACCAAACTTGCTACTACAGTAATGCCTGAAAATAGGCTCTTACTCTGGTTGGATTCATCTTTTTGCCTTTTTCTAGGATCCAGAAAACCACTGTGAACCCAGGATTGGCCCAGAGAGGGCGCATAGGAGTAATCCATACCAAAACCTCAGACATGCATCAATTCCAGGTTGCAACTATGGCCAAGATGCCCACCATATGCTTAAGGACAACTCCAAGCTCCCTCTAGAATTGGAGAGAGTCCAGCATTTAGTAGTAACAATAGCACATAGACTTATATCTCTCTCCATGGTGCTCTACAGCAGCGTTTTTCAACCACTGTGCCGTGGCACACTAGTGTGCCGTGAGATATTGTCTGGTGTGCCGTGGGAAAAATTCCAATTTCATCCGTAACATGCGGCTTCGGTTCACAAATATGAACAATTATAAAATACTTTATTATTTCATAATAAAGTAATTATAAAATAATTTCTTTGTGTTTATTTGATTCCTATTCAAGAGAATTACTTTATATATAGTCAATATAGGCACAGAGTTAAAAAAAATTAACATTTTCTAATGGTGGTGGTGTGCCTCGTGATTCTTTTCATGAAAAATGTGTGCCTTTGCACAAAAAAGGTTGAAAAACACTGCTCTACAGCACTCTATGGGTTGTTTACAATGTCAGCATATTGCCCCCAACAATTTGGGTCTTCATTTTACTGACCTCAGAAAGATGGAAAACTGAGTCAACCTTGAGCTCAACCCATCAGGATTGAACTCCAGGCTGTGGGCAGAGGTTGCCTGCAATACTGCACTTAACCACTGTGCCACCAGCATTTGTCTAACTCGGGTGTCAACTTGTGGCCCGAGTGCTGGATACGTCATGCACCCCCACCCCTGATTTAGTGAAGGGTGAAAAAGTTGTGATATGTCACGTCGACAATCTGTTGTTGCGAGTTTGACACCCCTGGTCTAACTGAACAGGCCTATCTATCTAAAATAATTTAAATTGCCCTTATTTGACTTATCTCTGTCCAAATATGAAGCTTAGGCATCAGAAGGTAAATGGAATGCCAATACCGTTCATTAAGAAAAAGTACAAGTTTCTCTAATAATATTTGCTATGAATGATCAATGTTCTTGAGAAGAGCATGGAATAGTGGAATACATATTTTCACAGAGGACTACTGTGTTTACCTGAAAATAAGACAGGATCTTATTTTCTTTTGACCCCCGGAATAAGCACTTGGCCTTATTTGTGGGGAGGTCTTATTATTTTTTAGGTTCAGGAGGTGGTGAGCGTGATCACCTCATGGCTGTTGCCGTGTTGCAATATTTTTGGGGAGGGCTTATTTTTTTGGGAGTGCTTATTTTAGTACATGTGCTCAAAAGCCCAACTGGGCTTATTATTCAGGGAAACAGGGTATTGTTTTACTCCTAGAAAGACAATGTGGAATGATGAAGAAGGGGTATTTTTTTCTTTAAAAAAAAATCCTCTTGCATTCTCTCTCTCTCTCTCTCTGTATTAAGCTGCACAGTTACCTCTGGCTTTCAGTATGCAGACAAAGTATAATTAGCAACCACATTATTATCTTTGTTGGAGTAAAGTACATACATTACTCACTGGGCATATTTTGTAAACTACTTCAAATAAGTAATTTTACTTTAAATGTTATTAAATGTAAGCCCCTAATGGAGTTTTGATCACAGGTTAAGTCAGAGCAACTGTAAATTAGTTGCCTTTCCTCCCTGTGCTCTCATTCTTAGTCAGATGAGAGTTCTGCAGATGGCTTTCCCAGCATGTTAATATTCAGTGTGGTAATTGTGACTTCATCTGAGGAGAATCCCACAGGCAGACCAAGGCGATATGCTCTGTCATGCGGCTGTGACCCAGCTCCCTCCCACTTTGTCTGAGACCTTTCCTGACCCCTTCTCTATTCTCTCCTCTGATAATACACCTCAGGTCTTTATTGACAGTGCATTAAGTTGGGTTTCCCTTTCAGGAGAGAGAGAGAGTAAGCGCGGGTTTTTTTTGGATGGCGTCTGATTCAACTCATTTGAAAATAGAAGATTATTCAAACAGCTTCATAAATATACCTAGTGAAATGAGTGCATCCAGGTCACTTTGCCATCTAGGATGGGAACTGATGCACATGTGCTTGTAACCTTTCAAGGAAAACCACATGAATTCCATAGTATCAGACATCAGTGATGAAGATTAAAAGAAAGGAAAAGATAAGAAATAATCTAAAACTAACCTACACCAATATAATAATAATAATAATATTTAATTTATAGACCGCTTCCTCTCCCCGAAGGGACTCGGAGCGGTGCACAGGGGAATTAAAATATACAGACGTAAATATACATAAATATAAATAAAATCAAGATTAAACAATTTATCCCTGCGCTAAAAACCCAAAATACTAAAAAAGCTGAACCCCTTAAAAAACCCGATTAAACAATAAACAGATGACTAACCTAGGCCGGCCAAGCAGAAAAAGTGTGTTTTTAATTTTTGATGGAAGGTGCGGAGGTCCGTAGTTGTTCTAATTTCGGGGGGCAGGTCATTCCAGAGGGCCGGGCCCGCCACAGAGAAGGCCCTTCCCCTGGGCATCGCCCGCTGGCATAGCCTAGTGGACGGCACCCGGAGAAGTCCCTCTCTGTGGGAGCGAATCGGCCACAGGGATGTATGGGGCAGAATGTGATCCCGCAGATAGCTAGGTCCCGTGCCATGGAGCGCTTTAAAGATGATGACCAACACCTTGAAGCGCACCCAAAAGACGACAGGCAGCCAATGCAGCTCGTGCAAGAGCGGTGTTACATGGGCAAACCTCGAGGTTCCCATAATTGCTTGCGCGGCTGCATTCTGGACAAGCTGAAGTCTTCGGGTGCACCTCAAGGGAGCCCATGTAGAGAGTGAATATTCTTCCCTAGACCACTCCATATCTTTCTTACAATCCATCTTTGCTTCCATTACATGCATATCACATTTCCTAAACTACAGTACAGTATATTAGCTCTTCTTTAAACTTTTTCCCCCTTTCTCTTTTTTTTAGGACGTTATCAATCCCTTCCAACCACAACTTCCTTGATTTCCCCATTCCTCTCAGTTCATTTACTGTTTTTTTTTTTGTAGAGACATTTTGTGATTTTATTTTCATTCATTTTGTTTTTATGAACAAAAAAAATCTAAATATGCTTCTTTTATTCTGGTCACTCGCTCTGTATTCTGTCTACATGCACTCAGCACCAATCCATTCTTCACCTTTTTTTTTTCAGTTTTACCAGCTCCTGCAGTTTATGTTTCATCACATACATTCAATACTTATTTCCACGTAACGCGGTGAGTAGAAGTACGCTATTCTTTTTTAATTCTAATAAATATTCATTTTTCCCCACAATAGACCATATACTACCCAGTATCATGAAACAACTCACTGACCAGGCTTTGTCTTCTTAAGCTGTTTTTTTCTTCCATTACTAAATAATCATTCTTTAAATTTTTATAGCACACTAAGTGATAAAGCCTGACTTTGCACCCTCAGTTACAAACCACTTAGTTCTCTGAGCAACAGACAAGTCTACAATTTGTTAGGGTGCCATAAGTGAACCTTTCAAAGTCACACTCATGTCATGCAAACATCTGTAGAAGTTGATCATGAGAGAACCACCCAGTCTTAACAGCTACTTAACAGATATTGTAAATATCCCACCCACTTCTGGAGGAAAGGCAGAATATCAGAGAAATAAAATAAATACATTTCCAGTAGAAAAAAAGGTTCAGAGATAGAAGCAGGGGTGGGTTCCTGCCAGTTCTAACCTCTTCGATAGAAGAGGTTCCACAAATCTACAGTGCCGCACATCATCAAGATGAAGAGCGAGAGGAGGAATTCTGGGAATTGAAGAACCCAAGTCTTTAAGCTGTCAAGTTTGAACACCCCTGGAGTTTTTTTTCTAAAGGGTTAGGGGTGCAAGGGTCTTGTAACTTGACAGCTTTAAGACTTGCGTGCTTCAAATGCCAGAGTTTCTGAGCCAACATTTTGGTTGCTAAGCAAGGGCGTTGTTAAGTGAGTTTCACTACATTTTACAAGTTGGCCACACCCACCCAGTTACATGACTGCCAAGCCACTCGCATCTAGTCACATGGCCAGCAAGTCACTCCCACAAAGCAGGCCACACCGACAGAAGAAGTTCTACAAAATTTTGAAACCCACCGCTGCATAGAAGGCAATATTTCATAGTTTAATTTCCTTATATAACTAGGGTTTTACTTCCCATAAAACAAATCAAGGTGATTTACAATTAAATGGCAAATACTTAGCCTCAAGAAAACATAACATGCCATTCTACATAGCCCAGCTTCTCCCACCATTGGCTAGGCAAAAATTGGAGCTGTAGCAGCAGTCAGAAAGTTGCATGTTGTGCATTGCTGCACCAAGCAGAAATAAATAAATAAAAATGCCATGAGAATAGAATGTCCTTCATGTTGTTCTTTCTAGGCTAAAAGTGGGCATTTGACCTGTGTTTCTAAAAACAAGCCTACTAGAAGGGGCTGTTCATTGCTTCAGATTCATTTGTACAAATGCAGAGATATAAATAGAGCATTTGTGAGTGGTTGCAACTTTTAAACAACTTTTCACTTCTTGGGATCTTAACTTTTTGCAGTTGAATTGAATATGCTGCTCAATTTGACTCCTAACCATTCATTTCACGTGAGGCTTCATTGAAATTATTTGTGCAATATTGTGGATGTGGAAGAAGACCATTCAAACTTGCTTGTGGTTGACCTCTTTCTAAAATCTAAAAATGCTTTAGGCCTTTGAGAAAACTCCTTTGTCACATCCTATAGGACAAGAAAGCATGTAATCAATGGGCAGCAACAAACAACAGAGTGTCGATGGACCTCAGGAAAATGGCTTTGCAGATCAGTGCCTATTATCAATACAATACAATACAATACAATACAATACAATACAATACAATACAATAGCAGAGTTGGAAGGGACCCTGTAGGTCTTCTAGTCCAACCCCCTGCGTGGGCAGGAACCTTATACCATTTCAGACAAATGGCTATCTAACATCTTTTTAAAGACTTCCAGGGTTGGGGCATTCACAACTTCTGGAGGCAAGCTGTTCCAGAGGTTAATTGTTCTTACTGTCAGGAAATTTCTCCTTAGTTCTAAGTTGCTTCTCTCCTTGATTAGTTTCCACCCGTTGCTTCTTGTCCTGCCCCCAGGTGCCTTGGAGAATAGTTTGATTCCCTCTTCTTTGTGGCACCCTCTGAGATATCGGAACACTGCTATCATGTCTCCCCTGGTCCTTCTCTTCATCAAGCTAGACATACCCAGCTCCTGCAGCCATTCTTCATATGTCTTAGTCTCCAGTCCCCTAATCATCTTGGTTGCCCTTCTCTGCACTCTTTCCAGAGTCTCCACGTCTTTTCTACATCGTGGCGACCAAAACTGTATGCAGTATTCCAAGTGTGGCCTTACCAAGGCACCATACAGTGGCATTAACACTTCACGTGATCTAGATTCTATCCCTCTGTTTATGCAGCCTAGAACTGTGTTGGCTTTTTTGGCAGCTGCTGCACACTGCTGGCTCATATTTAAATGGTTGTCCACTAGGATTCCAAGATCCCTCTCACAGTTGCTACTATTGAGCAAGGTACCATCTATACTGTACTTGTGCATTTGGTTTTTCTTGCCTATATGTAGGACCTTAATTTTTCACAATTGAATTTCATTTTATTAGATAGTGCCCAATGTTCAAGTTTGTCTAGATCCTTCTGTATCTTAAGCCTATCTTCTGGAGTGTTGGCTATTCCTGCCAGCTTGGTGTCGTCTGCAAATTTGATGAGTTCCCCATTTATCCCCTCATCCAAATCGTTGATGAAGATGTTAAAGAGTACTGGGCCTAAAACAGAGCCTTGGGGGACTCCACTGCATACTTCCTTCCATGTAGATGCAGTTCCATTGAGGACTACACATTGAGTGCGGTTGGTCAGCCAGTTGCAAATCCATTTGGTGGTGGTGCTGTCTAACCCACAATTTTCTACTTTATCTAATAGTAGGTTATGGTCTACTTTATCAAATGCCTTACTGAAGTCCAGGTAAATTACATCAACAGCATTCCTCTGGTCCACTGATTTTGTCACTTTGTCAAAGAATGCAATTAGATTCGTCTGGCATGATCTGTTTTTGACAAACCCATGTTGGCTTTTGGCTATTACTTTGTTTGCTTCTAGGTGTTCACTTATTTGTTGTTTAATTATCGTTTCCAGAATCTTTCCTGGTATTGAGGTTAGGCTGATGGGTCTATAGTTTCCTGGATCTGTTTTTTTCCCTTTTTTGAAGACATGCCTTTGTGGTTGGACAAAATGTGGTAGATTAGTTTGTATACTTCACTGATGCCGCAAGTCTTTTGGCCTTGCCATCACATCTCTTGTATGCACACAATCTCCATCTCACCTCGCTTTAGTATTTCTGCAAATTCATGGAGGCATTCAGTCAAGGTGTTGATGTTCAGTATGGCAATGTGTAATTGCTAGTGTGCACACACACATGTGCATCATATGAGAAGTGGGTTGCTCCCAGTTTGGCCTGGTTCGGCCAAACCAGTAGGAGAAATCAGGCCTGGGTTACAGAACCGGCAGCAACCCAAGCCTGCCATGCCCCCGAACCAGTTCCCTCACTGCCGCCATTTTGGTTTTTAGAAACTGTGCATGTGCAGTTCACGGTAAATTGTTCTGCGCATGCATGAAGAACAATTTACACTGAGCAGAACATGTGCCTTGCACGAAGGTTGCGAAACAGTACTAAAACTGGCAGCAACCCCCCCCCCCCACCGCATCATATATATAAATGTGTCAAGGATTTTTTTCAGTAGGAGTCAGCAATTGTAGTCCTGACATGGTAGAAAAACTGGGCATGCACAGTTTACGGAATTATAAGACGTTTTCAATCTAACCTTCCTTTTGAAGAGAGACTAATCTTTTATCCTCTGGGACGGGGCAGCACCTATGGGTTTTGCTACAACGAAAGTACGTTTTCAAGTCTCCCAGTTTTTTAACTGGAAAAGAAGGGCATTCTGCACTAGTTCTCCACTCTTGTATGCATGCATGTATGTATGTATGTATGTATGTATGTATGTATGTATGTATGTATGTATGTATATATATATATATAACTCTTGATGCTAAAAACTCTATATGCAGGAATTGGTTTGGCATTGAGATTGGCCTAAAAATGTTTAGCTCTTGTAAAACTGGACTGTAAATGAGATTTTGTTTTTATTTGACATCAAATCGGGTCATGCTGCATTTTTGGTTTGGGAAGATTTTGGCTGCATCTTTATTTAAAAGATTCCCACTACACAAGCCCTTTGAGTAATATCAGATTAATGGGTAGACAGAAACCAGAGTGTGTACACGTGTCTGTAAATTCATAATACATTGATATTAATGTATTTTTTCCTTTCTTTGGTGGCTTTAACAGTTATTCCACTGTGTATTGATACTGGGCATGTTGCAAAAAAAATTGCTGTGTATACAATGAGGAGTCTGATGAGCCTCTTAATGGAATCCTGCAATGAAACTCTGAATCATTTAAATACAGGAGATGTGAATTTCTTTCTTCTCATTCTGACTTTTCTCATCTTTTTCTTCTCTTCTCAGCAACTTGGTAGTAAAAGGGGGAACTCATGGGATCTTTCTCATTTTTATTCACTAAACAGCTAAAGACCAGGATTTGAGGATTCATCCTAGTTTGAAGAAACAAAGAATTGAGAAAACATAACTCTGTAAGTTATGAATCAATAGTGCTATCAGGACAGGCCCAAGGAGCAAAATGAGCAGGGGTGATCCAGGGACCATCAAGGACTTTTCTCATATGTTGAAGTTAACTCATCTGTAACATTAACATCCAAAAATCACCTACTTCTCCCAACCATCCAAGAATCATCTACTTAACCCAAGCTCTGGAATGTGCAAATCTAAGAGGAATACAGATACACTATCTTTTCCAATGGGAATAATTTAGCAATAAACATAGTTTGGACCTTTGAGTTTTACTGTAATCTTTTTATCTTCTATCAAACTGTAGGTGGTAACTGAGACGGGGGGAGTGGGGTGTCTTTGCAAAGGTTCACCTAATGTCAATTGTGTCCTTTGCTTAACTTGGGGCAGGATCTTCAGATGGTCACTCCTGCCTTAACCATCTTACAATTGGACTACTTTGGTTCGCTCTACCTTTGGTGCTCTCTACCTGAATCAGAAGATTCAGCTGATCCAAAGTATATTGTCCCAGCTATTCTGATGTGACATGTCACTGTGCATGAGCTGCATTGATTGCCAGGTAGAATTCAAGGCATTGATCATTACTATAAAGCTCTTTGTAGCATGGAGCCTGATTATCTAAGACAGCATCTGCCTCCAGTTGTTTCTACCTGTTCAGTCCTCTCAGGCAGAGTGAGCATATGCCAGGTCCCCTCAATTAAAAGTTGTCATCTTGTAAGACCAAGGAAGCATGTCTTCTCTGACACAGCTCCTACTGTCCGGAACAACATCCTCCAGGGTTACTCAACACCTACTCTTCAAATGTTCTGGAAGTCTCTTAAGAACTAGCTCTGCTACCAGACTTGGAGTTAGGATGTTTGTAGGACCCTGTCAAACATTTTATGAATGTTATTGATATTGTTTTATCAGCCATTTTTTAAAACATGTGTATTTTAAATATTGTGAGACACCATTCTTCCTTTGGAATTAACAGCCACATAAATATATGTATAAGAATTAAATAAATAAAGTTCTGCCAAAGAGGAAGAACTTGTTCGTGTAAAAACTAGGCACGTTACTACAGACAACTCTTTACTAACCATGCATGTTCACAAGCATGGGCAATTACCATCAGATACTTTTCTTATCTTTACCCACTGACCAAGAGAGGACATTAAAAAAAAGAACATACCTTAAACTGACACTAAGCAAGTCAATTAACTATTGTACCACCCTCAACAAAAAAACAGATCTCTTGGTCGTACTATATATTTACACATCTATGAACATGCTTGGACCAGGATTCAAGCTAGCTATAAACCTGATGTATCTGGGGAATAAGAATGGGTGTTTTCATCTGGATAACTGAGCCATCAACCTATGTCACATTTGCTTTGTTTGACAGTGTTATTTAATTCATCCCTGATCCAATCTATCACAGCTTTTAAGTATTCATTGCAATCTGAGGTGAGGGAATGCCATCCTCACAGTGAAAACAGTATATTCATTATTACTGGACAACTTAATCCACTTAATCTTACAGAGCAGGAGATCATATCAATCCTTACAAATATCACAGAATCCTCATGTTCCAAAGCTATTTCCCAGCATCACTGGCTTACATTTTGAGACAAAGACATACTGTGGGTTTAGTTCAGACGAATATAATGATCTAGAAGAAGCTGAGCTCAAGGTGTTGCTGAACTCCAAATCTCATCATCTCCGATGACTGAGGTAAACTGCCAAAAATGATAATGCAGCAGCAACAGCAGCAGCTGGAAAGCAGTAGTTTCTACAACCCTGTCTTAGTGAATAGCACCAAAAGCCAAAATGAACAGGTACATGCGTGTCTCCGAGTGAGAAACCCACATTCCAGATAGATGCTGCAGGAAATATGAGTCTAATAATGGGGTTTCCCCACAACTTCAACGTGTGGAGCTCCCCCAAGGCGTTGCCTTATATGGGGCTGTACATTATAGATATTAATGCTGAAATCACTCAGACATAATGTGTCTGTGTTGCCTTTTAGCTGCTCCTTTTCTAGTTGAGGCTTGTATCACAAAACATTTGCCTGGAAAGTGTGATGAAGCCATGTAAC
Source organism: Rhabdophis nuchalis (assembly GCA_039707465.1). Lineage (NCBI taxonomy): Eukaryota > Metazoa > Chordata > Lepidosauria > Squamata > Natricidae > Rhabdophis > Rhabdophis nuchalis. Next base: position 153,830,141 of record CM077643.1, on the reverse strand, counting down.
CTGGCATGTCAGAAAGTTATGCCAAAATGTATTCATATTACTGCATTATAAGCAGTTTTTGTTTTAGTTGTTCTGTCTGGGAACCAGCTGCTTCTGATAAAGATACCAGAGATGGTAGAACAATATACTTCTTAAATAGCTTTCTCATACTCCCATTCGCTGGAGATCAGTCACACACCTTTATTGAGGTTCATTTTTTGTTTACTAAATAATTATCACACTTCAAAAACTTCGGTCTTCTGTTTTGAAAACCCAGATTTCATTCCCCAACTGTGTCACAGAATCAATTTAAAAAAAAAGTTGCTGCAAAAATTAATTTAGGCCCATGATGGCGAACCTATGGCACATGGGCCAGAGGTGACACATAGAGCCATATTTGCCGACATGTAAGCCATCAGTTCTGGCGCACATGTGCATCCCAGCCAGCCGATTTTCAGCCTTCCAGAGGGCTGGGAGAGGCTGTTTTCGCCCTCCCCAGGCTTCAGGAAAGCCTCTGGAGCCCGGGGAGGGCAGGAACTGCACACATGCGTGGGGGTGGGGGGAGGGTATCCCGCACGCATGCACAGGTAGGCGGGGTGCATTGCATTGTGGTTGTGGGCATGGACATGTGTGCGGTAGTGTGCATGTGCACAATTTAGGCACGCCTTTACAAAAAGGTTCGCCACCACTGATTTAGGCTGCTAAAATACATCCTGATACATGTTAGGGTGGGGGAAGCAGTGTTTCAGAAAGTCTTCAAAAATTCTGGATGTTTTTTAGTTATTTAAGGAAGGGGGAAATAATATACATAAGTTCAAGAATGTGATTCTTGAACTCAGAACATAGGTAGTTCTCGACTTACAACAGTTCATTTAGTGACCGTTTGAAGTTATAACGACATTGAAAAAATGACTGTTTTTCACATTTATGACCATTACAGCATCCCCATGATCATGTGATTTACACTTAGATGCTTAGCAACGAACTCATATTTATGATGGTTGCAGTGTCCCAGGGTCATGTGATCCACCTTTTGCAACCTTCTGGCAAGCAAAGTCAGTGGGGAAGCCAGATTCATTTAATTCATTGAACAACTGCAGTAATTCACTTAACAAATTTGGCAAGAAAAATCATGAAAAATCATAAAATGGGACAAAACGCCCTTAGCAAATTTCTCCTTTAGCAACATAAACTCTGGGCTCATTTGTGGTCGTAAGTTGATGACTACCTGCACTGTGTTTCTGAGATCTAGGGCATTTTGGGAGAAAGGGACCGTGCCATTCCAGAGTTCAAGACAGTCGCAAACCTTGGAGTTCAGGAATGAACATTACCATGAACTCAAGCAAAAGTTAAGCAGCATACTAAAATACTAAATGACAAGCATGCCTCAGGGGGATGGAAGCTCCTTAAAATAAGAAAGTGGGGGGGGGGGAGAAATACAGGCACAAATGATCCCTGTGAGAAAGAAGAATGGGGAAAGGTTTAAGAGTCCAGAACGGATGAATAGTGAGCTCATTGAGAAGCTTACATACAAGAAGATTTATAGGAAATAGAAGTAGAGACTAATAACTAATAACAATCTAATAGCTCAAGCCCCTAGGGATTTAGTCAAGCAGGCCAAAGTTCAGACTGAAGAGAAATAGAAATACAGTGGGACGTTAGTTACCTCTTAAGTACCCGGTTTCCCTGAAAATAAGACCTCTCCAGATAAATAGCCCAATTAGGCTTTCGAGCGCATGGGCTAAACTAAGCCCCCCCCCCCAAATAAGCCCTCCCTAAATATTGCAACACAGCAGCAGCCATAAGGTGACTACACTCACCACCTCCTGCACCTAAAAAATAATAAGACCTCCCCGAAAATAAGGCTAAGCACTTATTTTGGGGGACAAAAGAAAACAAGACCCTGTCTTATTTTCGGGGAAACACAGTATTAGAAGAATTGATTTGTTGAAAGAAGTTACTACAAGGAATAGGGAAAAGACAGAATCATCTTCCATTTTCTTTATTGGTCACTTCTCACCAGAGGGGCCCCACTTGGGATTATCATATAGTGGATTCATCCCCCACTACTGCCATGGCTCTCCACTTCCCAAGCATCATGATCCACATCTTCAGACAATGGCAAATAAATTGTTGATAGTCTCAGTTGGGCTACTAACTCCAAGGCTACACATACCCACAGCATGCACACATGTAGCATGGAGATGATTCTCAGGCCAGCAGGATACAAAAGAAGACCAGAGACAAGTAGAAAAGATCTACCCTTTTCTCCCACTAAATGTCATTTGTCTGATTACCTGGAAGGTAAGTTACTACTCTTTTATTGTACATACACAGGCTGGACTTCCTGTAAAGCATGGCTTTCAACCCCTACCCATACCCCCAAATGGGAAGGAATGCTAGAGATAAGATCAAAGATCTATTTTATACAGGATCATGCAACACTGTTCTTAGGTTTATACATCATATGGATGTAGACAAGTGACGTATGCGCAGAAAATACTAGAATATCTTGGCTCAGTTGTCTGCCGATCTGAAACACCCATGTGTTTATGTGCATGCATTGTGTACATGCCCTTGATTCTCTTTAATGTTGAGATTCAGGATATCTTTACATATGCAGTGAGTGTCTGCATTTTCAAAAGCACTCTAAAATAGCAATAGCCCTTAGACTTATATATTGTACCACTTTACAGTGCTTTTTACAGCCCTCTCTAAGTGGTTTACTAAGTCAGCCTATTGCTTGCAACAATCTGGGTCCTCAGTTTACCGACCTCGGAAAGATGGAAGGCTGAGTCAACCTTGAGCCTGGTGAGATTTGAACTGCCAAATTGTAGCCATCCGGCAGTCAGCAGAAGTAGTCTGCAGTACTACACTCTAATCACTGCACCACCGTGGCTCCAAAATTAATAGGCCAACAACAACAACAACAAAAAGTCACGGAATGCACAGCTAGATTCAGCAACCCATTATTCATGTTGTTTAGCTATTATATTTTCCTCCAAAAGTTGGCAGGCTTTGATTTGATTTGACACCGAGAATGCTACTTGGTTGAGTGGCTCTTGGGAGTTTTGAAACTCTGGTATCGCTATTCATTCACCCTCTTGCACTCTGCATTTGCATTCTCTTATGTCCTTGTGTTTATGCAGACTTCAGAGTGGTTTTAAAAATACAGAGATGCTCTGTTCTGATTGGCCTGATAACCTTACAGTGATGTATATACTTTGTGCCAGTTCCTGGTTGCTGCTGAGATTCTTGATAGTTATATAGTGAGTGGGTCTTCTGTAAGCATACAATGAAAAGGACAAGCATTATCTTCACAGAATGTGTGTGTACATGTGAACTCCAGAAGCCATCATCAATGTTATTAACATCATCAAAAAATGCCTGCCCCAACTCGACTTCCAGTTTTCATGGGCAACGGACGTGTTTGATACATGTCCGCCGCTTGCTGTCCTGGTGCCCCCCACCGGGGGGGCACAGGGGTTTTTGTAGGAACCCCCTGCCATATGGGCGACTCGCTGGAGACCCCCAAACAGGCAGCGGCCGGTGGGGCATCTTTCCAGCCTCGCCCCAGGAGCCGGGAGGCAGAAAGGGGGGGGCTTTGCCCTTTCGCCGATGGACTCCGGAATTAATGGAAGGATTTGGAAGCTGGCTGAAGTGCCGGGGATGGAGGACCTTTCCTAATCTTCAGGACTGCAATTGAGGGACAAGTGAATACCGTGAGTTTTACCTTCAATCAACTTTAAATGGAGAATGGAGGGGGGAGTTAATCTGTTTTGACCCTCCCCCCTCGGAATAAAGCGGCGTCTGAAAAAGTTCTCCCCAGGAATGGGGAGAATGAGAGAACTAGTCTGCCACCTGAAATAGCAACAGTTTTAAAAAATTGTATCTACATTATCGCAGTTGCAACATTGTATTGAAGCTTTTTGCAACAGGAAAATGAAACTTTCACTCTCCTTCCTGTGAGAGGTGGGGAAGATGGTGCCTCTTTGTTCCCTGTGGGAAACTTTCTCTTTGTCTATGAACTTTTCCTTCGGCGTTTGAAATTGCAAGATCTTAAACTATCCAGCTAAATTTCTCCTCAGGAAACCTTTGGTATCTCTCCCAATACGTGGACATCCAGATTGATTTTGATAATACAATTTCTTCTTTTTGGTTTCTTTGGCTTTCTTGGTTTTATGTGATACCCGGACTGAACTTTTATTCGGGTTGTCCCGACATCTTGGACTTCATCGGCTGCTTGCTTTTCTGACGCCATTTTTTCTTTTTGTTTTTACAAATTGGAACTTATAATCGGAACAATGGCTTCTAAAAAACCATCTATTGCAAAGTCCTCTTCTGCTCCATCATCAAATTAGAGAGATAAGAAGGAAATATTCCTTCTTATCCAAAAAATTATATAAAAAAGGAGTTTGGTTCAAATGGTTGGTCTTTTGGGAAGGAGGCAGAATTAGACTTAAAACATTAAGAGAGGCGGAGGCCTTTCTTCAAAAGCATTCCTCACTCCTAGGAGACGAAGAAGAGGGAACAGGGGGGGCCATGGTTCCGCCTGTCGATGGGAAGGGAGAAGAAGAATCAATAGCAAAAAGACTCAGATCTCAAAAATGATTTTATTTGAAATGTTACTGTGATAGTTGTATTAGATGGTGATGAAAAACATGATTGAATGTACGAATTATACAATGTAAGATATATGTATGCTTGCCATTTGCTTTCTTTAAAAAATATTGTATTTGTATGAAGTTTTGGGAGGACCACCACCTCCGGCATGAAAGCCTCTAAAATGTTATTTTAACTCTACAACCCTTTTCCCACAAATACTGTAAAACCAATAAAAAATGTTTACCAGCAAAAAAGGCCTGTCCCTCTGTTATGTCGAAGAATAAAATGAAAAGACTGGAAGGTCTCTTGATGATTATCTAAGTCCTCCTCAGTGCAGGAATCTACTATTACAACATCTCCAGCAGATGGCCAACCATTGTCTATTTAAATACTTCTAGTGAAGGAGAGTCCATTGCTTCTTGAGGTCATCTGTTCTGTTGTTGAACAGCACTTACCATTATGATGCCAATTAAGTTGTGCATACTTTTAAAATCCATTGTTTCTTATCCTAGCTTATGGAATGCTGAACAAGTCCATTCTATAGCTATTATCCTATTATCCTATAGAATAGCTATTATCCTTTTTTCTCATAACCTTTTCTTCTCCAATGCCTGCGGCTGATTCTCTCCGCCACCCGCCCCCTTGGGGACCCACAGGACCCCTTATCACTTTGGTTGCTTTCCTCTGGACATGCCCGAGTTTGTCAATGGCTTTCCTAGAATGCAATGCTTAGAACTGGACACAATATCCCAAGTGGACTTAGATAATCATCAAGAGACCTTCCAGTCTTTTCATTTTATTCTTCGACATAACAGAGGGACAGGCCTTTTTTGTTGGTAAACAACTGAGTACAAGAATCTTTGGCAGTGGCACCTGCAGCCAGCCATGATGACCCCCAGGATGATATAAGTTGAGTTGTGGCTTCAGAACCCATGGTTTGTTTTTTTCATCATTCCATCACCAGGATGGGTAGACATTGCACGGCTAGGTGCTTTATATCACTTGTTCCCTCCCCCATTGTGGATGCTTGGGGTGCCTGGCTTTTGCTCAACTACCCTACCATTTCCATTTGGGGGCAGCCTAGGCAGGGCTTGCTTGTAAAGAATTGACAAGGCACCAGCAAGAATAAGATTGCTTTCATGGCTGATTGGATCTTTTCCTGCATATGGAATTTCACTCTATTCGAAAGCCATTTGCTGGGGGTGGCTGTGGGAGAAGGCAGGGAAGACTGCACAGAAACCTGTGACATGCATTAAGGCAGTAGCTGTGGGAGCTCTCAGGGCATATGTGATCCTGCTTCTCTGCCATTTCATCACATAGGATATATCTTTACCTATTGGCTACTTTCCAGATTTCCCCTGTGGTGAGGAGAAAAAGAAATCAGGAAGAAAGACAGCCAGGGGGGAGGGCAGGCAACATGCAGAGCAGCCCTTGGGAGGATCTTCCTTTTGGGGGGCTGCAAGATTATTGAAGAGACAGCCCAGCCTTCAGGTGATCATCTGGCAAATATATACAGAAATATCTGAGTTTACCACTGGCTGTGGATGCTGTATCCAAGTTAACGAACAGCAAATCCAGCGAGGCAGAAAATTCAACCCAGAGGGTTTTTAAATCAGCAACTCATTAATTCTACAGGTCCAAAGCTGCAAAGCGCTAACAGCCTTGGAACTGCTTAGTTGCTTGGTCGTCATGCCAAAACATACGCCTAAGCATTCTTCCAATCTGAAAGTTATTAAAATACAATAAGGACACAAGTCTTGACTCTTCCACCGTCCTTCCCAGGTTCCGCTCTCTGCTTCTTCCCGAGAGGAAGTACTTAATAAGAATAATAATATCCTGAAAGGGGAACCCATGGCAGGGTAATTAAAAAAGCTTTCCTTCGCCTTCTCACTTTAAAGGAGGGGAGGAGGGGTAAAATAGGGGCGCGCGGGGGGGGGGGAAGGAGGGATTAAAATCAGACAGGAAATTCCACTAAACAAGTTGGCTTCTGTCCTAATAATACAGGTCTCTGCCAATTCCACCAGAAAAACTGGAGGGAGGAGGGGCCGTCTAAGAAGAGCTCAGATCTGAAAACAGGCCGTGGTCATTCTAAAAGAGAGAAGGCACCACCATTTTTTAAAAAAATATTAATTGTTGTTATATAATGTCATCCTTGTATTAAGAGGGCAGTGGCTGCAATTTTAGCGGAAAAAATGAGTGCACTGAATAGGGAACTTCTAAAAAGCCCAATGGAAGCTAAAGCTCCTTCTGCCAGTAAAGAGAGAGAGAGAGAGAGAGAGAGAGAGAGAGAGAGAGAGAGAGAGAGAGAGAGAGAGAGAGAGAGAGAGAGAGATATTTCCATTGGCTAGCAACATTCCTATAGAGAAATAAGATCAGATTAAAAGAGAAAGCAGGTAGTTGTCCGAAGCATGGAAGCACATTAATTGGAGGGCCAGAGATTTAAACAGTGGAGTAAATAATGAGGAACATGGGTAGAATACTTTAACAGGTGGGGGGGGGGGGAGAAATAGGGGCTGACTTTCTTTAAAAGAGGGGAGGAAACTCCTTTTTCTAACAGGGTTTGAAAAATCATTCAACACGTATTTATTACTAAATATGTGCTGTTAGCTAAAAACTACTTCAACAGCAGGAAAGAGATATCTGTTTTCTACAAGAGGACCGCAATGATATCCAATTCAGATGTTTTTCGTACAGGGAAGACATAGGCACGGTGACTTGCCCCAGTAGTTTTCTCCTATTGTTGGTGGATTCTCTCATTTTGGGGATAGGGATGTATCTCCTTGGAAGAGCACAAAAGTTTCCTGCTGCAGGTTATACTATAGTTCAGCCTGCACAGTTTCCTTTCGAAGTATATAGGCAAGTGTTGCTGCAAGACAAAATTCATCTGGATTCTAATTTTGTATAAAGCAACTTCATGAGTTTACTATCCATTTTTGTAATGGTGCCATTTCTAGTCCCATTTTTAATGGATCAAGCATTAATTTAACTTCTTGTAAGCTTTAAGGCCAATTCCCATAAATGCTTTCAGAAAATTTCCTAAGGTTTCAGTCTCCTAGTAGAGAAGCATATGAGACATGTTGCAGGAATGTCTTCCTTCTCCAAACCTTGTTTCATTGGATCAGTCCACTATATGAAAAACATTCGCCTATAGTAATCTTTTCACTAAATGCCCAAAGTTGATTGCGGGGGTCCCGGGACAATACATTTTTTCTGTAGAGCTTTAGTTGCTATTCTCTGGAACAAATGCTCCTAGTTGAGGTGGATACTAAAGTTAATAGCAATCAAGGCTTTCACTACGAGAAACTCCTGAGCTTCATATCCAAGTTCTTTTCATGGTAGAAACTGCATTCCTGGAACTCATTTGCAAAATGGGATGCATGTAGGGATCAAAGCAAGAATCATACTGCAATGGGCCTCTTCAGACAGTCTAAGCCACAATTCCCTTCTTATTCATGCTGTGGAGTGACTAACATGGAAATCAATGGCATGCTTATAAAGGATTTAGCACTGACTTTTACAGTGGACAAGCACAAGCCGCCAAGGAACACATTCTTGCAGAGATGCTCCAGAGCCAAGCATAACTTCATGAATAGAGGAGTGTAGAAATTTCACTCATTACCACGACTGGCTCACCCACTCTGAGGGCACCATTTCAAACATTTTCTGCAAATTCCAGTTTTTGCTGAAGTGGGACCATTTGTCAATGCAACTGGCAGAGAAATAATTCAACATATCCTTGCAGGGCTGCCGGTAAAACTTAGGAAAATACTAATTATTTGTTTTGTGGGCAAAGGGTAGAGTTTAGTTGTGTCATTAGAGATATTCAGTGGTGGGATGCTGCCGGTTTAACAACTGGTTTGGTGAGCATGTGCTTCGTGCGCATGCAGGCTTTACATGTGCAGCACTGAAAATGGAGCATTTAGAAGCTCAGCGGCTTACCTTCTAAGTCAGCAATGGTAAGTAAAACAGCTGGGGGGGAATCAACTGTGCCATGCGATTTAGATGAGTTAGAAAGCAGGAAATAAAGGACAGGATAGAGCATGGGTGGGTGGGTGGGGCCAGCTGATCGTCGAAGCTACTGGTTTGCCTGAACTGGTCCGAACCAGCTGAATACCATCTCTGGAGCTATTGCTAAAGAATCCCACAAAAAACAGAACAGCGGTTGTATTACCACAACAGCTTTTGCACCTTATCCCTCATTCTTCAAGCAACGGATTACCAAGATGCAAGGAAAACATGAATAAAGGAAAATTGAGATTAATCATGATTTATCAGTATATAAACAGAGTCCCATCCCCCAGCATTCTATGCACGGTCGACTAGTGGTAACCACAGGGTTCTTCTATTCACTTCTCTGAGAGTAGAAGGTCACTTTCATAGAAGAAACAGAGTTATCCCTAGGTCTGCTCTGATATAGGGCTAGTGTGAAAGAGGTTCTGATATGTATGCCTCTACTGATTTGGTAAGAAAGGATGAAATTGTACATTCTTATTATTTTGATTCTTCAATCCTTGAATCCTGGGGAAAAATAACTAATAAAAATAGCTAATATCGTACCAGTTGAATACCCATTTGTTCTCTACCAGAATGCCTCTGGGAATGACTTTATGCTGTTATGTAATATTAGATGTCAGGGTCACAGTAACTAATTTACTGAGTGAACATGATGGGGCTGCTAAAGGCTATCAAGCCACCCACCAAAGAAACACTAAAAATGCAATACACTGTTTTTGATCAGGGAACTCCTCCACCCCCTGGCACGTCATCTTTATGCCAACCTAAAAAATATTCCCCGTGTTCAATTTCTTTTTCCCAAAGAGTTTTCTATATGCCCACCAGTATTTTTTTTTGATACTCTGCCTAGTTTTAATCTTAAAATAAAAACTTACGGAAAACACTGCTGAGAAGACCAAGAGAATTGATAATCTGATAATTTTAAAATACCCAAAGTATGATTTGAAGGCAATAGTCCTTTAAAACAAAAACAAACAAAACCACTTCTCTCTAATCTCCCTCTTGTAACCCAAGCCATCTGGAAAGTTCCAGGATGAAGACCAAGTTAGGTGGCTGATGGGCAGAGGCTGGAGATATTGTGGGAAGTCGTCCATCCCTCCCCCCACCCCCCCGAAAAATGAAATATTTTGGGAAATATTAAAAAAAAGGACAGGATAAAATATTTTCCCTAAAGGAGAAATTTTTTTAAAAATCTTAAGGGAGGCAGAAACCAGACCCAGTTTCCCTGCCCAAAGCAGAAACTGAGGAGGCCGGCTTTTAGAAATTAGACATGCAGATTTGGTAATCCATTCAGCATGACTGGGTCAAGACAGATAAGCAACGAACAAAAGATTGACAAAATTAGCTCAGACAAACACCTAGGACAGTGATGGTGAACCTTTTTAGGCTCGCGTGCCATAAGGGGGGGGGAGTGCAGGGGGGGTCGTGTGTGGGCATGCCGCACCCATAATGCAATGCGCGACCTCCCTAGTGTGCATGCACGCACTACAGATTCCCCCCCCCATTTTTTACATGCTCTTTTCGCCCTCCCCAAGCTCCAGAGGCTTTATAGGAGCCTGGGGAGGGCGAAAAGAGCGTTCCTCTCCCCCCCACAGGCCCTCCGGAGGCTTCATGAACTTCCCTGAAGCCTCGGGAGCACTCAAAATGACGCTGCAAGTAATCGGAGGTCACTTCCGGTTTCGGCGGCGCATCATTTTGAGTGCTCCGGAAGCTTTAGGGAAACCCCCTGAAGGTCTCTGAAGCCTCTGGAGGGCCTCCGGAGGGACTGGGAAGCCTTCGAAGCACTCAAAATGACGCGCCACCGAAACTGGAAGTGACCTCCGATTGCTTGCAGCGTCATTTTGAGCGCTCCGGAGGCTTCAGGGAAGCCTCCTGAAGGTTGCTGAAGCCTCCGGAGGGCCTCTGGAGGGCCTGGGAAGCCTCTGGAGCACTCAAAATGATGCACCGCCAAAACCGGAAGTGACCTCCGATTGCTTGCAGCATCATTTTGAGCGCTCCGGAGACTTCAGGGAAGTTCATGAAGCCTCTGGAGGGCCTTTGGGGGGCGAGGGGTGGTTTCTTTTCGCCCTCCCCAGGCTCCAAAGGCTTCATAGAGTGAAAAAAGCATGAAAAAATTCAGCTGGCCAGCGCACGCATGCGCGCTGGCCAGCTAACAGGGCAGGACAAATGGCTGACAGGACAAATTGCTCCGCATGCCATCTGTGGCACGCGTGCCATAGGTTCGCCATCACTGACCTAGGATTTGCAGTTCCCCTTTTGCCTATAGAGCAAGTGGGTTTGGGCGAACTGGTAGTAGAAATTGGTACTTGCTCACCATTTTTTAATGTTCTATGTATGCGCAGAACAATTTGCCCTCAACTGCGCATATGCCTGCAGCATGCATCTGGCATATGCATGTGTGCGAAGCAACCATGCACACACAAAACTCGATCACAGCGAACTAACAGCAATGCTGGCAGCAACCCACCCCAGCTACAGAGCCATCCATGACCCCATAGGAATCTGACAACAGCCAATAGAATATTAAAGGGTATGTCCTTGAATAGGAAGCTCAGATACAAAGCCCAAAAGAAGGTATAAAAACCCACCCACTCTCAACTCCATTTTGTCAGCTGCCCAGAATCACATCTGGTTGGTGGTTCTGCTTCATCAATACATTCTTTCCAATCAGCCTCCATTTTGTTTCCAGTGCCTTTCTCCGGGATTGGGTCTGAACCAAATGGATTTTCCTTCCAACAATAGCAAATATTGACAGAGCTCAGGTTGGTATATTTCTTTTCTGACATACCATGTTGTTCTCTTCCATATCATTCTATACTGAATAAACATGGAATTGTCCCTGGGTTTGTCCCACTTAGAGAAGAATTTCATTTGCTTGAAGGAAACCACAATAATGATATTGTTTCTCCCTTCCTTGTCCTAGATTAGAAGTATATGCAAATAAGAGGAACAGTAGATGTGGCCATTCTATAATGAGCACAAGACAGTCAGCCTGGTTTGGAGTAGAGGAGAATGAGTGAGTTATCAGCTGTACCCAGCTGTGGTTCTGGTGCTAGCTAATAACCCCCATGTATCATCCTGCCTTAGTAAGTAAATGTTCTGACTGGTATTAAAAATGGGCCTAGTGGATTTTACAGCACATCCTCCTTGCTGTTCATGCAAAGTGCTGGTTGTTAGCTTGCTGCCTGTGCAATTAAGGTGCTTAAGACTGTGAGAGGTCTTCAGAAGGTCTGAAGAGTGATTGCAGTTCAGAATAATCACCCACCTGGTTGGGCAGTGATTTATGGCCTGCTCTGTTAATAGCCGTGCTTAACACAGGAGTTTGCTGAGATTAAGTAATTGCCTTAAACAAACAAAACAAAAAAAGTTTATTATCTTTTAAGTCTTTTACTGATGAATGAATGGGCACTGAAGAAATCATGTAATAGATCATCTGAGATTTCCCTCCTAGCTTTAAAACAAAAATGTTGTAAAATGGTTGAAATTAACTTTTTAAAAATGTCTTATACAAACTGTCGAGTTAATATCAGAGTGGTGCAACTCTATTGAATATTAATAATGGTATACACTGTTGCTTCTGTGGTTGTAACATGCCATTTGCAGTATTTTGGGCATAAACAAGTTGCAATTACGCATTTAATTCATGATTTATACAGGTATATACTCACTCAGTTGTGAACGGTACATACCCAAATTACTATATCTAAGTGATACAAAATTATATTGCATAATTTTGAATGTTCTTCTACATCATACACATGAGAGAAGGACACATTTTTTCTTGAACTAATAATTTTCTATGTGCAAAAGGCCTCCTTGAATATTAAGGAACACTAAAAAAATTAGTTTACAGTCTGTTAGCCTCAAGGAAGTGTATTCTCTTATAACATGCTCAGTATATATTGATCTGGAATTAATGTATGAAAATATGTCTGAGAAAATGTGTGAATGATACAAGATAATTTGAACAGGGACAGAAAATTTACGTATTAACTTTATGGTCTTTTCATCCTTAGTTTTTTTTAAAAATTCCAGAAAAGATTTACATATTTGCTTGCACATCAGATATCTTGACTCCTTTGGTTTTTCCTTCAGTAATTCTTCCATTTTTTTCCCCACTGAGGCACTCATACAAGGAACCCCATATCTACAATGTTTCACAGGCTTTCATTTGTTTTCTCCTAAGTGGAAACTCGAAGGACACATCTAAAAAGAGATGCCTGGGAACTATGCTGGAATCCACATACAAGACTGAGTAGAGATCACATTACTTGGGTCACTGTAGAAGTTTGTGGCTCCCTGCTGGTTTATTTATTTTGCCAAGTTCTAAATTCATATGCAAAAAAACTCATGAGTAAGGCATTCTTTGAAGGATCTAATAAAAAGTACATATATAAAGAGCAAAACCTACTGACTTTGCAGGTGTGCAGTTGTTTTTCTATTCTAGCCCAACAAACCTGCACAAAACCTAAAGGGCTAATAATCAGGAGCTGATTATTGCATTTTGCCCTCCATCTATGTGTAAGGATCAGTTATCCACCTTCTAAGATACAGTCTTCGTTTTCATGAGCAAAGCAATGCTACTGCTACAAGATAAATTTATGGAGAGAGAACTTAAGAACCTTACTGTCCCATCAGCTTCGGACACTGGATATTAAAGGTCAAGGTCACCATCTAGTACTGAATTATCCCAAGCTTTTATTCTAGTAAGATTATTGCTTTCTGTGCTTAGGCTGTTATAACACATGATCATATTACTGTTCACTGTGTGTTAAGTACATGTCCAACTTTTCCATGGAAGAAAGTGCAAAGTGAAAGATAGAAAGCAGCCAAAGGATCTGCAACAGATTTACAATTGGAGTAACCTAGTAAGTTCAGACACATGGGGCACCTTTGGTTCAATCCTTAAATCCTAATGCACAGCATCTGTTTAACTTTTATTTTATAGTCTGCTGAAGATGTCAATAGGTGGGCCCAAAACAAATTTCAGGGAGGCTTCCTCCTTGGTTTATTAATGTCTTCAGTACAGGCCAGAGTGGGTTGCTAATTTTTTTGCTACCAGTTTGGGTGTGCTTGCATGCTCGTGCCATTTCTGCACAAACTTCTGGGCAAATGCAAAACCCCCGGGTGGGTGGGCAGAGCCTCCCGCTCCTGCTACTACCAGTTCACCCGAACTAGCAGCAACTCACCTCTGGTACAGGTTGACTGGGAGTGTTTTTTTCCAATGAGACCAGTCTATCAGGGCAACATAGTCTACCCAAATACGGGACAGAGCATACTGCTTCTGCTTTCCCCTTTCAGCCCCAATCCAGGAGCCTTCGCAGGCAGTCGCTTCCGCAACAAACTATTTTGTGTTAAATTTAAATTCACCAACAAAGATTTAGGATTTATTAAATTTTTAGACCGCCCTTCTCCCTTGCGGGACTCAGGGCGGTGTACAGGCAATAATAAGATCAATAATATAGAGCATAAAATACAATTAAAAATACAATTAAAAATATATTAAATAAATTGGCCTGACCTAAATCCTGTTTAAAAACCCTTACTAAAACCAATTTAAAAACTAAAACAATTTAAAAAACTATGCCAGGCCGGCCGCACGAAAGAAGTAAAGGGAGACAAGTATAGCTATTTTATAGCTAGGTTGATTGGGTCTATAGCTGTCAGGTATAGTCGAGTCTCTCTCTTCAACTAATCTGTAACCTTGCAAAAGAAAACACTGCCATGAAGTTCATCTAGCTCACCCACTGGACACAAATATGCTGCTTGCAACATGCAAGCAAGAGAACTGCTATGATGGCTGTGGAATTCGGGGAGCTGAAGTCCAGAAATCTTAATGTTGCTAAGGTTGAGTAACAATGATTTACAGCATAGCAACCTCCAGCTATCGTGTGGTTGTCTAAACCGGTTCTTTATTATTGTTGAAGGATGATGCTGTAAGATACTATAAATCGCTATAAAGGACTTTAACATTGTTTGGGGCTGATGCTGGATCCTGAGAGCTGAAGACAATCATGAGGTCTGGAAGTCATGAGATCGAAGAAGGCTGACATTGCAGTTGAACCCCGGTTTTGTCACAGCAGCATATATTGACTTCAGAGGAGATTTCCCACCCAACCACTAACAGATCTAGTCTGTTGGCTATCATTAGAGAGATATCATAGGCCATTGGATTATTTACATAGACTGCTGGGCGGGGTGAGGATTTAACCTGTTTTCAGCACAGCTTGAATTGATGGGGTTATATTTATTCCCATGAGAAACTTACATAAACAATGGCCTGTGACTCATTTTTGTATTCTTTTTTAAGGTAGCTATAATCCTTATTTGATGCTATGAGCTGAGGCACCTTTTTAAAGGAAGAAGGCAAGTTGATTCTTGTAAAGATGTGTATTGCTTTTCCTGTCACTTGGATGTAACAGCTTTCTTCTGCATTATGTGACTGATATTTTCATAAATTGGGGTTTATTTTACCAGAACCCTAAAGCCTATGCCGGTGATGTAAGGAAAGCTGAAAATTAAACTGAGCAATGGAATAATTGCTTACCTGTCTCTCTATAAGGTTTAGTTTAGTTTGTTTATTCAAATTTATACCCCGCACCTTCTCCAAAAAGGACCCAGGGCGGCGCACAGGAAATTAGAAAACATAACAAATATAACAAAATACAAAATTTTAAAAAGCTATTAAATACCGTATTTATCGGCGTATAACACGCACCGGCGTATAACACGCACCTTCATTTTAAGAGGGAAATTTCAGGGAAAAAAATTAAATTTCAAATAAAGAACTTTGAAGCAAAATAAGGGTAGCTCAGAACTTTTTTTTATTAATATTATTACCACTTATAAGGTAAATAATGTAAAAGGAAAATGTGGTGAAACTCACTTAACGATGGCCTTGGTTAGCAACCAAACTTTTAGGCTCAATTGTGGTCATAAGTTCTTTCTTTCTCTCTCTCTCTTTCCTCCTTCCCCCCTCTCTCCATTTCTCTTTCTTTCTCTCTTTTTCTCTTTCTTTCTCTCTCTTTCTCTTTATTTCCCTTCGTCTCTCTCTTTCTATCTGTCTCTCTCTCCTTCCTCTGCCCATCTCTCTCACTCTGTGTTTGTCTGTCTGTCTGTCTCTCACTCACTTAATCAGTCTCTATCTGTCTCTCCCTCCCTCTCTCTGTGTGTGTCACTCACTCTGATTCTCTCCCTCCCTCTCTGTCTCTGTATGCCTGTCTCTTCCTCTTTCCCCCTGTCTGTCTCCGATTCATTCTCTATCTGTGTCTCTCTCCGTCTCTCTCCCTCCCTCTCTTTCTCTCTGTCTCTGTCTTTCCCTCCCTTCCCCTCTGTCTCTCTCTGTGTATGTCAGTCACTCCCTCTCTTCCCTCTCCCCCCGCCCCAACCGGGGAAGCAGCAGAAGGGCCGGCATGCCAGAGGTTACGGACGCCTCCTCCCACAGCGGGCCAGGTGGCCCGGCAGGGGCGTCAGGCAGAGAAGCCGCGAGAAGCCGCGCGTATCTCCGCCGGCTTCCTCCGACAGGGAGGAGAAACGTGTGCTGTGGTGGCTGTCAGAGGGAGCCGGGGGAGATGCGCGGGGCTTCCCTGCCCGATGCCCCTGCCGGGCGCAAGGCTCTGGGAAGGGCAGAGAAGCCGCGCGAAAGGCAGAGAAGCCGCGCGAAAGGCAGAGAAGCCGCGCGTATCTCCGCCGGCTTCCTCCGACAGGGAGGAGAAACGTGTGCTGTGGTGGCTGTCAGAGAGAGCCAGGGGAGATGCGCGCGGCTTCCCTGCCCGATGCCCCTGCCGGGCGCAAGGCTCTGGGAAGGGCAGAGAAGCCGCGCGAAAGGCAGAGAAGCCGCGCGAAAGGCAGAGAAGCCGCGCGTATCTCCGCCGGCTTCCTCCGACAGGGAGGAGAAACGTGTGCTGTGGTGGCTGTCAGAGGGAGCCGGGGGAGATGCGCGCGGCTTCCCTGCCCGATGCCCCCTCTTTGGCCCTTCCCCCCGCCCGTTCGCTCGCTCCAGGGGGCTGTGGCTCCGGCGCAGCCACAGCCCCGGGCATTCCGCCCGCCCGTTCGCTCGCTCGAGGGGGCTGTGGAGCCGCGCGTACAGGGAGGCGGGCGCCCGGTGCCCGGACGGGTCCGGCGCAGCTCCCCGACATGCCGGGCCCTCTGCTGCCGACCACTGTAAAAACATGGCTTCGGCGTATAACACGCATACATCATTTGCCCCCTATTTTCAGGGGGGAAAAGTGCGTGTTATACGCCGATAAATACGGTATACCCTGTGCTAAAATAGTATAAAATCCCCCGAATTAATATCTAAAAACGGTCAAAATGGGAGGTTATGCTAGGCCGGCTTGTTGGAAAAGGTGCGTCTTAAGACGCTGGTGGAAGAGGCGGAGGTCTGTGATGGTATGTAGTTCGGGGGGTAAGTCGTTCCAGAGGGTAGGGCCCGCCACAGAGAAGGCCCTTCCCCTGGGTGTCGCCAACCGGCATTGCCTCGCCGACGGCACCCTGAGAAGGCCCTCTCTGTGGGAGCAGATCGGATGAAGGGATGTATGGGGCAGAAGACGGTCTCGCATATAACTAGGCCCCGAGCCATGGAGCACTTTGAAGATGGTTGTCAAAACCTTTTATGCGCACCCGAAAGGCCGAAAGGCAGGTGAAACTCAGTGCTCCATGTTTCCCCCCCTCAATAGAAACTATCTGAGAGGGCAGTTTAGGCTGCATCTGCTAGAATAACCTTCTGTTTACCGCAACCACCACATTGGTTCTGCTGCTGTCCTTTCCAAAATGAGATTTCTGCCACAGCAGGCTGGAGAAGAAATTCTTACTGAGTCAGGCAGTTAAAAACATAGGCACTTACCCTACCTATATCTGGCATGGGACCTGATAGCCATGAGTTCAATGTGTGTGTATGTATGTAAACACACACACACACACAGTCTAAAATGACAGTTCAGTCAAAGAATAACTTTTCCCAGTCCCCTTGATGTGCGTTCCTAAGCCTAGCACTGAGTTGTGGTAGTTGTACTGGTAGAAAGTTGTGCATACTAGTGCCCTCGAAGACAAATTGTGCCCTCGAAGTGGGGAGGAGTAAATAATTAGGCTGTTTAGGAGATACATATTTTTTTCTACAAGAAGCACTCAAAGGAAGCAATGGTTAAAGATCACCCATTGTGATGTTTAGATAGATCCTACACAATTAACACGAAGGAATACTGTAATGTGTTCTTAATCCAAAGGCCATCCTTCCACTTATTTGCTCTGTCATTGCCCCAGTGAACCCCCTCCCATTATCTGTAGCACCCCTACCTCTGAGAAAAGCAGGGGGTCAGAAAAGATTGGCTGTTTCTCAGCACAGGGAGTTTATTAAGCAATTGAACAATAGGCTCAAGAAAGTATGTGTTTACAAAGGCACTCCAGAATCCTAAGGAAACCAATAATCACATTCACATACTTTCTTGAGCCTATTGTTCAATTGCTTAATAAACTCCCTGTGCTGAGAAACAGCCAATCAGCTTTATGGCACTCTTTCCCTAGACTGGATTCTTGGGGTAAAAATAGAGGAAGCCAGAGGTGGATTCTGACCGGTTCAGCCGAATAGTTAGTAACTTGGGCGGACATGTAACCAAACTGGCTCTATCCTTGGCAGCATCATCTTGATTTTCTGTTCTGCACATGCGCTAAACAATCTTCATTGAAAAAATGTAACACACACACCCCTTTTAAATGTGCGCATGCACAGACCTTTTTAAGCAAAAATTTTCAGGCACCAAACCGATAGTAATGCCGGCAGGAACCCACCCCTGGAGGCGGCCCTTAAAAAGAATAAGTGAGGCATGATTTGACCACATCTTCTTGACTATTCAATCCTTCTCTGTTTTGTCTCTGAGGAATTTGTTAGATCAAACTAATAAGAAGTCATTTGGGTTTGCTATATATAATAAAATAAAGCAGGAACTTTATTTAAAGGATCTAAAGATCTGTACAGATTCTTAGTCATCGAGATCATGGATGTCCCAAAGGCGCTTTTTCAGGACACAACTGGATGTCCTTGGTTTTTTTCCTTTGAAGATGTTTAGCTTCTCAACCAAGAAGCTTCTTCGACTCTGACAGGATAGTGGGTAGACAGGATAATGCAGTGTTTCTCAACCTTGGCAACTTGAAGATGGGGAATTCCCAGCAGGGGAATTCTAGGAGTTGAAGTCCAGACATCTTCAAGTTGCCAAGGTTGAGAAACACTGCATTATCCTGTCTACTGGATAGTGTTTCTCAACCTTGGACTATCACCTTCGGACTATCACCGACCGTCGCCTCTTCCGTTGGACTTTAAAAACCTATTTCTTCCATATGGCCGGCCTGGCATAGCTGCTACAACCATGTTTATTAGATCTGGGTTTTAAATTAACTGTCTCTTTTTAGCACGGGTTAAATTGTTTAATAGTAGTTCTAAATTTTGTAGAATTTGTACTGTTTGTATTGTTGGATTTTAAGTTCCTGTGCACCGCCTTGAGTCCCTTTTTGGGAGATAGGGCGGGATAGAAATTTAATAAATATAAATATATAGTGGATAGACTTCAAAGAAAAAAAACCAAGGAAGTTCAGTTGCCTCCTGAAAAAGCACCTTTGGGACAACCATGACCTGGATGACTGAGAATCTTTACAGACTTTAGCTGTACAATTTTGGATGAATATCCTTTCAATTGTGTGGGAGTAGGAATGGATTTCCAGGGAAAAATTGCAGACCACAAGAACCATGAGCACTACTCAGGTGACCATGATGACATAGATAAACCTCTAAGTGCTTCAACGACCCTCTAAAAGGATGCAAATAATCAGCTGTCTGCAAGGAATATAAATCCTTCCATTCCCCACTATCCTGTCAGAGCTGAAGAAGCTTCAGGGTTAAGGTACCTTTGATCTTCTTGCCCCATGATCTTTCATAACAAATATCTCCAATTTGAAAGAATGTCCCCTTCAACAATGGAAACCCCAAGAGGTCTCCATCCCACAGAACAGCAGGAATGCATTCCTCCCCCTATAAAGACAGATTTAAGAAAACCTATGCCAGTTCAATGTCCTTTGGTTTAAAAAAACTGACCAGCACTGAATGTATTTTTCTCCTTCATGAAATCTTCCTGGAACAAAACTTCTGTTTTAAAAGGAATTGTCATTTGGTTCTTCTTCTTAATAATAATAATAATAACAATAACAATATTATTTTTATAATGGAGAAAGGTGTTATTTTTGTTGGATTGTGGCTATTATACAGGCCCATGGCTTCAGCCCCTGGGGTAGTCTACAGCAAGCTGGCTAAACAAACTAATCTGCTATCAGATCGTGGAGGTCAAAACACATATACAATGCTACTGAAAACTTAAGTCTCAAAACAAACAACTGTTGTTTGTTCAGCCTGCGTGGAACCTCTTTGCTCCATGCATGGAGAGGATTTTGTACTTCACTACGTCCAACTATTCTCAATCTGGCATGTTACTATATTTCTAAAGCAATAGCAATATTTTTACTGTTTCTAAGGGATTTGCTCGCATTGGGCATTTTAGCTTTTGCCTTTGGTGGACTGTGTTTCAGACTATCCTTAGATATATTGATGTTATCTAATAGCAAAGTAGGCTAACACCAATAAAATTTAATCTGAAGTGTGGATTCAACAGCTGGTTCAGGAGCTTATGTTTCACTAAAATGCTGTTGTTGCTGCTGCTTTGCCCATAAGATCATCTTAAACCAAGAGTTTAATCTGAGGCCCCAAGGATCAACTGGGTCTCCACATGCCTGAGATATGTCCCTCCCAAAATTGTCACCATTTTTAAAATGTAATGGACAGAGGAATAATCATACTATGTTTAATTTCAATCAAAACTTAATCTAATCCCTTTCTTCCATTTTTTTGTTCTGTACTACCTACGTTTTGGAGTGCATAGCTGTGGGTCCTGGTTATGACATGCATTCCACTGCCTTTGAACTCGTTTAATAGAGACAGAAAGTGCAAAGCCAGTTTGGTGTAGCAGTTAAGACATCAGGCTAGAAACCGGGAGATTGTGAATTCTAGTCCCACCTTAGGCACAAAGCCAGCTGGGCGATTTTGGGCCAGTCACTTTCTCTCAGTTCTGGGAAGGAGGCAATGGCAAGCCACTTGCCAAGAAAACTGCAGGGACTTGTCTAATGCAGTCACTGAGAATTGGATACAACCAAATGGAAGGGGGTGGGAGGGAAGGTTGCTATAGGATTGTAAGTACCTGGAGAAAATCTGCTAAAAAGGGCTTAAAAATTACCAGAAAATCCAATTGCCAATTAGCAATAGAAATAGCACTTAGACTTATATACTGCTTTACAGTGCTATACAGCCCTCTCTAAGTGGTTTACAAAGTCAGCATATTGGCCCCAACAATCTGGATCCTCGTTTTACCAACCTTGCAAGTATGGAAGGCTGAGTCAACCTTGAACCAGTGAGACTCGAATTGCCCAACTGCCGTCAGTCAGCAGAATTAGCCCGCAGTACTGCATTCTAACCATTGCACAACAATAGCCTTAATATTATGAAGGCAGATATTGAACATTGAAGGCAAATAATCTAATAGTTTTCATATATGCACCACTAAAAAGATGGTCCCAGCCACCTTAACGTATGTGCAGCTAGAGCCATGAATGGAATGAAGTCCAGAAAGAAAACACACAGAGCAAGTTTACTGTCATGCCAGAACTGAAATCCCAGAAATTTGCCCATAATGCTCTGTGTAGACTCCAACTGCATCTGTGCCTGCATAGAGAGACCACCTGAGAAGAACCTAAGCTAATCCATGAAGACACCATCCCTAGACAGAAAATGGTCTTCTTATGAGGTCAGATTTTGGCAGCCTTTTCAAGAGATTTGGAACATCTGCTTAGTACTCATCTCCCAGGAGCCTCAAAAAAACATCAATGTGCAACTCTAGATAAAAACAGTGATGATTTCTACAAGAGGATGAAAGAAATAAATTCAGAATGTAGTTCTTCTTCTTTCACACATCTATATGCTAGGAACCCCAGCCTTGATATTTATCGGGTTCCCTTTCTCACATAATTTCTCCAATGTTTTAGAATTTTAGAATTTTAGAAATTGGCATGATGTGAACACCAGCACCAACATCGTGTTTATTCCTAAGATGCTTTGTGGTTGGTCCCAACATAGATCATCTGGAGCCAGAAATGCAGCAGTTGGGAAGACATTTAACTTGGAGGAATGTCCACATGCTCAGAAAATAGCAAAGGAGGCATAGCATATTTTTTGGAGTATAAAACGTACCAAGATTTTGAAGACGCAAATTAAAAAAAGTTTTTGCACTCTGCAGATTTCCCAAATCCGGCCCGTTTTTCACGAAAATGGGCCCATTTTTTGTCAAACAACAACAAAAAAACCAACAACAAAAAAACAGCATGCATAATCTTTAGGAGACTTTTAGAGTACTCCTGGGAGCTGGGCGGGGGGCACAAATGAGCAAAAAATGGCCCATTTTCCGCTCATTTTTGCCCTCCCCAGCCCCCAGGAGCACTCTGGAAGCTTCCTAAAGGCTCTGCATGGCCATTTTTTCAAAGGAGGCAGGGGTTTTGGGAGGCCAAAAATGCTGTATTCAGTGTATAAGACACACCCCAATTTTCACCCTCTTTTTTGAGGGAAAAAGGTACATCTTACACTGAAAAATACGGTAGTAAGTAGCATCCCATTGAGCTGGAAAGGATAAGTGGAGCAACTTCATCAGTCTAGTAAGTAGCATTTTGTGACACCAAACTCAGTATGATAGATACTTTATGCTTTTCAAAGTTCAAGTATTCTGCACGTTCCCCCAGAAATTGGGGAACTCTGTTCTTTACTAAGTGCTCTGAAAACTAAACATTCATCCTCATACTAGAGGCAGTTGTAAATTTGTTCAGCATCCTTTCATGATTGCTCCAATAATAACACTTTTTTAAAAAATCCATTGTTATGCCCCTAGGCCAGTGTTTCTCAACCTTGGCAAGTTTAAGATGTGTAGACTTCAATTCCCAGAATTCCCCAGCCAGTCTGGCTGGGGAATTCTGGGAGTTGAAGTCTACACATCTTAAAGTACTAAGGTTGAGAAACAACGCCCTAGGCAATTATGTCTAAGTCGATAGACAAACATTCATATATAACAAAAGATTCATTAATACATCCCTACAATTATATTTATTAGGCATGACTGTCTGTTACTGATTGCATTGATTGGGTGAGTAAAATGTACTGAGCTTTGACAAAACAGGTAAAATGCAATTGTTAGCTTTTAATTTGGTACCAATCTTATCAAAGCTAAGATTTAAATTGTTGAGATTTAAAATCTCAGATGTGAATGAAAAGAAATAGAGATTATCTATTTTATTTATTTTTATTCTGAGTTACTGTAAAAAAGCTGATGTGAACAGTAACCAACTTGAAAGCCTTATTATATCTTCAGTCAAATGCAAGATGTAGAGGGACAGTTTCAGATATTATGATGCTTATATATTGGGAAGATAAAAATTGTTTGTCTGCTTGATGATCTTGTGGCAGAAAATACAAAAACGTAATCCCTGGAGGGGGAAAAAAAGTTTCATATGTATAATACTTCATTTGTACAATTATGCATGGATCTGGAGGGATAGGCCCATTGAAATGAATGGAACTTTTTTGTGTGAAATATAGACATAATTGTGCCACACCATGGATTTAAAATTAAGTTGAACTTTTTTTTCAAGGTTAATTTTAATGAAGTGTTCATGGGGTATTGTCCTTTGAAACAAAAGTAGACATCTGAAGAAGGAAAAGGATATTTGAACAGCAGCAATAACTGAGTTGGAGATTGCTCACGTATATGCCTGCATTACCAGATGCCTTATTGAGAAGGCAAGACACCGTATAATGTAAACACAAGCTGGAATAGACATCTTAAGGACTTATTTTTATTATCAGAATGTGTGTCTGCTCTAAAATACCTGTGTTTCTTGCCTGAGTTCACATAAGCACTTTATGAAAGATAGGTAGCCTGGCTGTGTGGGAGATTAAATCTCAGATAACATGTCTTTTGTGGAGCTGCAGCAAATTTTGATTTATATCAAGTCAGGTCTCCTTAAAGTTCAGCTTGCCTCCTGGTGATTTAATGCTTTTTCTACAGTAGCAACAATTCAGAAGTGACTAGCCATTGCATTCTACCAAATTTTTTTAAAAAAATTGTGGCATAGCTTACTCTTAAAATACTTTTATAATCTTTCTTTCAAATTCAGTTCCTTATAAGCCTATGTATTCAATAATAAATAATTAGTTAGTCATGTGTTCACTAAGTGGTGTGGTGGCCTAGAGGTGGAGTTCTCACGTCACAATCAGTAGGTTGTGAGTTCAATCCTAAAGTAGCAGCAGATATTTCTCTCTCTGGGCACAAATAGAAAATGTCTGCTGCAAACTCCATGTAGGCATCAGGAAGGGCACCTGGCCAGTAAACACTCAGCTCCATTCAGTTGCCCCGACTCAACCTGGTTGCAAGGGGTTATAAGGTTGTTAAAAGAAAAGAAGAAAAAAGAAAAAAAATCATGTGTTCACTGATTAGTTTAATAAAAAGAAGGACTAGGGAAGACATGATAGCAGTGTTCCAATATCTCAGGGGCTGCCACAAAGAAGAGGGAGTCAAACTATTATCCAAAGCACCTGAGGGTAGAACAAGAAGCAATGGGTGGAAACTAATCAAGGAGAGAAGCAACTTAGAACTGAGGAGAAATTTCCTGACAGTTAGAACAATTAACCAGTGGAACAGAAGTTGCCTCCAGAAGTTGTGAATGCCCCAACATTGGAAGTCTTTAAGAAGATTTGTCTGAAATGGTATAGGGTTTCCTGCCTGGGCAGGGGGTTGGACTAGATGACCTCCAAGGTCCCTTCCAACTCTGCTCTTGTATTGTATTCAAGAGACTGGACTGCCATCTGTCTGTCAGACTACTCATCCATAGCCAATTGTGTTATGCAAGGACGTGTAGCTCCCCCAGCCATTGATAGCTGCAGGGTTATTTTCAGCAACCTCTGTTTTTATCATCTGTGATACACAACAAAATTTGGTGATATTGTATTAATTAATGATTTTTGTAACTATGCAGTAATGTCTTTTTTGCGCCCCCCCTCCCCCCCAATTTTGAAAAGTTATTATGTGGTTGGTGAACCACTGGCTTATGGTAAGAGTGTGAAGTTTCTGGCAAGAGCCACAATCCAGAAGGTGAGTAGAGCTAAAACCAATTTTGATGCTTAGGGAAAAGAAACGCAAATGAACTAAATGTCTGCAAGATATTGTTATCTTAACACACACACACACACACACACACACACACACACACACACACGTTTTACGTATAGTCCCTGAGTCTTATTTTCTTCACTCCTGGTTTATAGTTTAGTGAATAGTGTTAACCTAGACAATTGCGATTTATTCAACAAACTATAGTTAACCACATGTCTTAAGAGTGTTTACCATTTTATCCCCCCCCCCAATGCAATAGCGATAGTCTTTATCGAATCGAATCGAATCGAATTTTATATATAACCCGCTCTCTCTCCCCAAAGGGACTCGAGGCGGGGCACAGGGAATTAAAAACAGTTAAAAAGAATACAAAATTTAAAACAATAAACGTACATAAATACTAACTAAAAGGCATATTAAACAGAAAACCCTGCGCTAAAATTCCCAAATCTTTACTAAAAATCCCTAAACAATCAGAAGAGACTATCCTAGGCCGGCCAAGCGAAAAAGATGTGTTTTTAATTTCAGACGGAAGGAGCGGAGGTCCGTGGTAGTTCTAATATCGGGGGGAAGGTCGTTCCAGAGGGCTGGGCCCGCCACAGAGAAGGCCCTTCCCCTGGGCGTCGCCCGCTGACAAAGTCTAGTGGACGGCACCCGGAGAAACCGCTCTCTGTGGGAGCGAATCGGCCGTGAGGATGTATGGGGCAGGATCCGATCCCGCAGATAGCTAGGTCCCGAGCCATGGAGCGCTTTGAAGATGACAACTAACACCTTGAAGCGCACCCGGAAGACGACAGGCAGCCAGTGCAGCTCGCGCAAGAGCGGTGTTACGTGGGTGGATCTAGAAGCACCCATAATTGCCCGCGCGGCTGCATTCTGGACTAACTGAAGTCTCCGGGTGCACCTCAAGGGGAGCCCCATGTAGAGAGAGTTACAATAGTCCAGTCGGGATGTCACGAGAGCATGAGTGACTGTGCGAAGGGCGTCCCAATCCAATAGGGGGCGCAATTGGCGAACCAGGCGAACCTGGTAAAACGCCCTCCTGGCCACGGCTGTCACTTGATCTTCCATGGACAGCCGGGCATCCAGGAGGACACCCAAATTGCGCACCCCATCCACAGGGGCAAGATGTTCGCCCCCTATGGCCAGCGATGGAGTTAGCTGGTTGAATCGGGCAGCCGGAAACCACAGCCACTCGGTCTTGGTCGGGTTGAGTCTGAGTCCGTTACTTCCCATCCAGATCCGCACGGCTTCCAGGCACTGGCACATCACCGCTACGGCATCGTTGGGGTGGTTTGGGGTAGATATATACAGCTGAGTGTCATCAGCGTAAAGATGGTACTCTACCCCAAAACCACGGATGATCTCACCCAGCGGCTTCATATATGTGTTGAACAGGAGAGGCGAGAGGACCGACCCCTGAGGCACCCCACAAGTGAGGGGTCTCGAGGTCGACCTCTGCTCTCCTGCCAACACAAATTGCGATCGGCCAGAGAGGTAGGAGGAGAACCACCGTAAAACGGTGCCTCCCACCCCCAACCCCCCCAGCCGATGCAATAGGATACCATGGTGGATGGTATCGAAAGCCGCCGAGAGGTCTAATAGGACCAGGATGGAGGAGCAACCCCCATCTCTGGCCCTCCAGAGATCATCCACCAACGCGACCAATGCCGTCTCGGTGCTATGCCCGGGCCGGAAGCCGCACTGGCGCGGGTCTAGATAATCAACTTCCTCCAGGTGACGGGGAAACTGTTGTGCCACCACACTCTCAACAACCTTTAGGCTTCTAAACCATCCCATAGTGCTTTATAGCACTCTTTGCGGGGAGACATTATATTGTCAAAGCATTATTTGCATATTGCCTCCAACAATTTGGGTCCTCATTTCATCAACCTTGGGGGGGGGGGAATAAAAGGCTGAGTCAACCTTGAGCCCTATCAGGATCAAACTCCAGGCTGTGGGCAGAGTTTGCCTGCAATATTGCACTTCTACCACTGTGCCAGTAGGGCTCCTGATTCTCATTCTCCGGAACTGTCTGGACAAATCATTTCAGGTTTTTTTGGCAAGTTTTTTCAGAAGTGGTTTGTCACTGCCTCCTTAAAGCTGAGAAAAAGCGACTGGCTCAAAATACAATAGTCAGCTAGCTCTGTGTTTAAAATGGAACTAGAACTCACACGGTCTCCCAGTTACCCCTAACATGATTTTCATCAAAATCTTAGCACAACACAACATCTTCTGGTAGCATATTTGTTCTAGGTATCTATGTAGATTTAGATTAGCTAAACTTTGAGCCTGATGCCTTAATCACTATATCAAATGGGCTGTAAGTTCTGGCTTAGTCCTATGTATAAACCAATCAATGCTTTGTTTAAACTTTATTTGTTTGTTTGTGTTTGTTTGTTTGCTTGTTTGTTGTGTTTCTATCCCATTCATTTCCAAGCAAACTATCCTGTGGTGGCTAATAATAAAAAAATGAGCAAGAACAATAAAACTACAGTACCCAATAAACCACAAATGTACTAAAAACCTACAACGTAGATTACGTAGAAAGCAGAAATATGCAGACCGTGTATATTACATGATAACTTCTGCTATGGCAATATTAAATCAACAGTCTTGAAATCACCAATTCATCCAAAGACAAGCCAAATTTTAAATTCTGAAAACAATCAGGGAGGAAGCAGCTTAAACCTCTAGGGGCAGAGGAGGGTTTCATAAAGCATGGGCTGACAGAGGGCACTATTGGTCTGTCTCATAAAATGGCCTGCATCGTTCCTATTGTGCTACCTTCTTCTTCCCCAGGAACTACAAGTTGTCTCTCTCTTCCCAGACATAATCCCTTCTCATATACATAATATAAACGTATCCTTCTAAGTAAAAAAACCTGAACATCCGCAAACAAAGGTCATTTGTCCCAGTGTAGAAAAATCACTTAACGAAGTCCTTTTTCACAATCTAATCCCCCAGGTGCTAATCACTTAAAATACCAAGCAGCATCCACCCTCCCTCTTCACACTCAAAGGACAAAATGCTGCCACTCTTTGTTCTCCTCTGGATCAGGCCTCAGTTTCTGGGGCTCCCATAATGCTCCAATGGAATAGATGTAATAGTCATAAGAATGTTTAGTAAAAGCCAATTGGGAAGAGAAGCTGCATTTGATTAGAGAGAAAGCTAGAATGCCATCATATCCTTCTGGGCAACTTGTTTATCTTTGAAGTTAGGATCTGCCTTCTTGAACACAATTTTTCCCCTTAGACCCGGGATGGCGAACCTATGGCACGGGTGCCACAGGTGGCACGTGGAGCCATTTCTTAGGGCACGCGAGGCGTTGGCCTATCAGTTCCAGCGCGCTTCTTTTGAGGCTGTTTTTCGCCCTCTGGGGGCTTCAGGAAAGCTCCCGAAACCTCTGGAGGTGGGGGGGGAGGCTGTTTTCACCCTCCCCAGGCTCCTAGAAAGCCTCTGGAACCTGGGGAAGGAGAAAAAAGCGCACCAAAAGCAGGGGGTCGTGCACATAGCATTATAGGTGTGGCACGCCTATGCACGACCCCCCCCCTGCGCTCCCCCCACTTTTGGCACACGAGCCAAAAAATGTTTGCCATCACTGGGGCTTCCCTTGAGGTGCACTCGAAAGCTACAGTTAGTGCAGAATGCAGCCGCGCAGGTGATTACGGGAGCGCCTAGACACTCCTATATAACACCGATCCTGCGCGAGCTGTACTGGTTTCCTGTGGTCTTTCGGGTGCGCTTCAAGGTTTTGACGACCATCTTCAAAGCGCTCCATGGCTCGGGACCTAGTTACATGCAAGACTGTCTCCTGCCCCATACATCCCTTAGACCGATACACTCCCACAGAGAGGGCCTTCTCAGGGTGCCGTCGGCCGGACAATGCCGACTGGCGACACCCAGGGGGAGAGCCTTCTCTGTGGCGGGCCCAGCCCTTTGGAACGACCTCCCCCCTGAACTTCGCACCATCTCCGACCTCCACCTCTTCTGCAAGAGCTTAAAGACACATCTGTTCAATCTAGCCGGCCTAGCGTAACCTCCATAATGACTTGTAGATAGTTTTAATTTTGGGGGATTTTAAATTTGGTTTTAGAGCAGGATTTTCATTAATAAGTTTTTAAAATTTGTTAAATGGTTTTGTATGTATTTTAATATGCCTGTGCACCGCCCTGGGTCCGTTTGGAGAAGGGCGGGGTATAAATTTAATAAAATCAAAATCAAAAATCACTGCCTTAGACTATTCACCCAAAGAATTCCCAAATAAGGAATATTTTGTAAACCTCGACCTGCAAATAGTTCTCCTTGATTAGAAAGTGCTTGAAAATAAACATTAGTTTCTATTCCTAAATAAGGAACAGTTCCTTGAAGTACAGTACAGATA
Organism: Rhabdophis nuchalis; assembly: GCA_039707465.1. Lineage (NCBI taxonomy): Eukaryota > Metazoa > Chordata > Lepidosauria > Squamata > Natricidae > Rhabdophis > Rhabdophis nuchalis. Next base: position 153,800,912 of record CM077643.1, on the reverse strand, counting down.
GCCAGCCTCCTAGTATTGTGTGTGAACATATCCTAGTCTGCTGAGTCATAGTGTCTGATCTTTGATAATCCATGGATCAAACATGCTTTGCAGTCAGGTATTTTATGCCAGACAATCCAGTACTCAGAATGGCCACACTAAAGTGTAGAAAGTTTACAGTTATGTCATTCTGGTATTACAGTAGATGTCACATCCGATTTATTAGGCTCATCACCTATGCTACAGATAATGTATTCCCTAGCGGTATCAACACGGTGTGATGTAAAAAACCAAGGCTACATCCACACTGCTACAATTGAAGCTCTGCCTCTTTTTATCTGGATTGTAGCCGCAACACACATATAAAAACAAGGAGAGTCTTAATTGCAGTTGTTGCAACCACCATATTGGTTTTTTTTAATGCTCTGTAGATATCCTTATCCAACTCTCTAGGTAAGAGCATCATTAGCAGCAGTAAGCCATGTTAAGCCTCCAGGAGTGTGACATACACAAGGAAGACCATTAGGCCATCACTGTTTAGCCACCTTTTAACCATAGGATTGTACCTTCTACGGATCTACATCCTGCTACCAAATTTCTTGTAAAAATCTGGTTTAAAAATGGTGGCTGAAAAAAGGTGCATGTAAAAAAAAAGACCAGGGTTATGTTTTATCTGGATTTTGAAACTTGATCTAAGAACAGTCTAATACCGGACTCTGATCTATGGATTCAAGAAATCAATCCAGGACAAATCCTAAATGTTTATAAGGCATAGAATAACCATAAAGTCCAGTCGATATATCTTCCTTTAATCCTTTTACCAATAATTATTTGTTGCTTTAAAATACTGAGTTATAATATAGCTAGTAGAATATTAAGGAATGGAAACATTCTTCCTTAACTACAAAGCTCATCCATTTCCCAACAAAGTTTGCTTGTAAACTTTGCTGTTCATTCTTTTCTAATACCATACTGAAAAAAACCAAACACCACACCACAGGGTTATATGAGGTAGGGTGATAATGCTACATTCTGGATTCTTCAAAGGACTGCTTATCAAAGTTATGATAGTTTTGAAGCAGGCTCAAGAAAAGGTATACCACAGACCAGTTAGGATGTCTTCAATTTTAAACAGAAGTAGACAACCTGTGCGCTATTGGGTCATTGTTTCAGAGATACTTCCTTATGTAGGAGGTTAGCACCCACCCCTCTTCTAGAAAAATGAAATATCCTGGGAAATATTGGAAAGGCAGAATATTATATTTCCCTGGACAAGAAATGGAGAAACATGTTTTTAGATAGGAAACAGAATCACTCTTAATAGCCCCCACCTTTGTCAATGGGTCATTAAAAGACCTAAGCCAGTCTATTCTACATAAAAAAAATCTACCTCATTCAGGCAGACCCATTTGCAACAGAAACTCACCACATGGCATCTGGGAACTCAACCAAGCTTGGAACTCAAAAGACACACAACCTACAAAGTTAGCTAAGAACACCCCCCTCCCTGGGAGTCTAACAACCAATCAAAATACATTTCTTACACAGGAACAGGAAACAGAGAGGTGGGGCCGAATAGAGAGTATAAAAAACTCAGGAACTCTCAGCAAGCCTCCTTTTTTCCTCTTTTCTCTTCTTCCCCCAACATCTTGAAACATGTGATCATCTTTTTCCCCAGGACCTCAAACCATGTGGTCCTGCCCACCATTAAACCATCTTTCCAAGCAGCCTCCATGTTTCCAGTGTCTTTTTCCTCACTTGGAGCTCAACCCAGATGGACATTTCTTCCAACACTTACTTAAATGGAGAAACAGAATGATCAAGAGTGGGCAAGGGAACAGGCGTGATTTCTGACTACCCGCTGGCTTCTCCATTGATTTTCCTTCTGAGAAACTGGCAGGGAGCATTGGAAATTTTCCTTTCCTTTCCCCTCTCCTCTCCCCACTCAGTCGGGAGTTAAGTATCTGCTGGTTTTTGGGAAAGGGAGTGAATGATTGCAAGATTGGCTGGGAAACTGTCAGGGAATGTTCTAAATTAAGATCAGGTGACCACAGCAGCAGCACAGTAGAGCCCCAAGCATTGAAGCAAAACATTCTTCCCCAAATTTAATTCCTCTGGAATTCATTCCCCTAGGTCCCACATTTTGGCCATATTCTATAAGTTAGTCCATTTGAGGTAACTTGGTTCAAAAATTGTTGCCCTGTGAGACTTTCCTTTCCTCTCCTCTCCTCTCCCCTCCCCTCCCCAGCAGGCAGTTAAGAAGCTGCTGCTGATTGAGAGAGGGAGTGAATGATTGCAAGACTGGCTGGGAAACTTTCAGTGAAACTGTTCCAAATTAAGATCATGTGACTACAGCAGCAGCATAGCAGAGCCACAGCAGACATTCTTCCCCAAATTTCATTCCTTTGGAATTCAATCCCCTGGGTCCCACATATGCTGGCTATATTCTATACGTTAGCCCATTTGAGGCACTTCGGTTCAAAAATTGTGACACACCATTTCACCTAGTTAAAGGTTACAAGAATGAGAGTTGTGGTAGTATATAGATGCAGGAAAGAAACAAATGCTAATAGAAAAGTGATTAGTGAGTTTTCAAGAAAAAAAATACAATTATAATTATTTCTGAGAGGTAAAACTTAATAACAAAATATAAATACATGTTAACCTTGGATTACGCTGGTCTTTGCCATCTCCAAATTGAGGCTGTACAAAGCTAGACAACTTTTTTCAGCAACTTTGAGCATTTTCCACGTAGAAACACAAGTTTCACGTGTTACCCAGAACAAATGATAAAGCTGCTCCCCACTGAGCTACAACTTCTTTATGTGGCTTTGCAATTCTTCCTTTAACCAGGTCTGAAATAATGTAAAAGAGGCCTGCAGTTCCCTAGATCTCAATGGCATGTAACATGCAAATGGAATATTCTGAGAAAGAATAGTTGTAAAAGTATAACCTGATGGAACGACACACTTTGGAGGACAAAACAGCAGGAGTTTCTCCTAGCTGGTGGTACAATTCCCTTTACATCCATCTGCTGATGTAACAGTCTCTTAATTCTTCAGCAGTATCTTTAAGCATGCTTATTGAAATCTGTATTCCAGTGGACTTGGAAGAAACTAAGAAAATGTATCCCTAATGCAAAACACTTTGTCAAGAGTCCCCCCCCACCCCAATTTGGGTGATCAAAACTCAGCATAAAACTGACACAAAGCACAGCAAGGACAAGGGCCATTTTCTTTCTTTCTGCCTTCTGAACAATGTCTCCATTGCAACCCGCTCCCCTCCTCTTTCTCCTGCTTTTCTCCATGCGATTAACATGCAGCCCATGTCCGGAAGAATGGGAATTTACTCTCACTTAAGGCTTCAAAAGGTGCCAGCAGGTCAGGTGGCTAATCATTAAATCAAATTGCCCCCCCTTCATTCTTGTGCTTCCCTTTTGCACATGTCTGGGGTTTGAAACTTAGGCTTATGTGAGACAAGCAAATAGATGAGACAGATTCCACTGGCAAGGAGATGGGGAAGGGAGACATCAACAGAAGGAAGGAGAATAGGGGCAAACCATCCACGGCCAGAAATCTCTAGCCTTTCAACCAGCAGCAACTTCTGAATTTACTGATCTGCAGTGATTCAGCTTGCTCATATTGCCTTTTGTGTGTGTGTGTGCTTTGTTTAAACTTGAAAGTCCTGATTGCATCCCCTCCCCCTATTTCCCATCCCTTTTAGCAAGTACTGTACTTGCTTCTTCAATAGCTACTGCAAAGTACTATTTTTCTGGCTGCGCTTGGCGGTTCGTAATTACCTTCTCAAACTACAGCAGCTAGTACATTTCGTTTTCAATAGGTGAATTCAGGCATAAGTAATCTAATCGCTACCTCCTTCTAGGCACTTGTGCTAGTTTTGGGGAGAAGGGGAGGGAGCCAAGGCCTATTAGCAGAAAAAGGAGGGTATGTTAATTGCAGGATATTTGGGGATTAGCCTCAGGACATTTGGAAGATCTTTACTCCTGCTGCAACAGGTAGAGTTTGTGCGGTGCAGGTGTCAAACTCTTGAGTGCGGAGTTTACTTTGCTAGAAATGTATTGTATCGCTTAATAATAGGAATTTTCTGTCTTTGCTGTTGAATGTTGAGGTCTCTTCATGCCCACTTCCTTCAACCTGGCACCATTATAATGATCAAGCCAACAGTGGAAGATGGGAGGTGTAATCTAATACATGGGAGGCACCCCATTGGGGAAGACTAACACATCAAACAGCATGAAACAGAAAGGTAATTGAGAAATAGTTAGGGAAACATCTACAGTGTTTCTGCAAATATCTCTATGTGTAAAACACTTTGGTTAAGCCACTTTCCAGCATGCACTTGCTACACGATAAGTACATGAGAATTTATAAGTATCTGTTATGTTGATAACATGAACCTCGAGTGACTAATAACATATGAATATTCTGTTGCTATCATGCTAATTTCTAAACCAAAGTTTCTTTTTGGAGACACATACAGAGATGGACTATAATTCTTTTATATTTAACTTTTTTAGTTTTTAAAGCATTCATTCTCTTCTTACTAGCCTCTTCAAGAATCAAGGTGCCTCCTCTTTTACATTACTTCCTAGTGGTTTACAGTTTCAAACACAATCGTATCAGAAAAATAGATTTACTGAGGTTCATGTCTTCTCCAGTTTCCCAGTGCCAGCAGAATATGGCTATCATATTGATGTATTTTCATCCTTTTTTTTTCATTGCTTATTTTATGAGTTCTATTATGTTACTTCTGTTCTGTTTACAAGCCTTTCATTTTCTTCCTTTCTTCTATTGTAAATTACCTAGAGTAGCTTTGTGGCTACATGGCAAGATAGATGGCCAAACAAACATGCCTAGCTTAGTTCTCCATGCTTTACAAGTGGTATGCACTCTCTTGGTTTCATAAATAAAATAGGCATATCAAAACATCTAACTGGTGTTTCAGCTATGATCACTTAAATCAGGGCCGTCAAACTCATGGCCCGCAGGCCAGATGCGTCATGCACTGGCTACGCCTACCCCTAGTTTAGCGAAGGGGGAAAAAGTCAGGATACGTCACGTGATGATGCCATGATTATACCTCTGGCCTAAATGATCCTTGATAAAAGCAGGTATTGAAGGGAATAGAAAGATATCCATCAAAATAAAAAGTAGAAATATGCACTTGTATATTCTATTAATGATCACCCATATGCTCTAATAGGCTATAATTCCTTTGTAACATGGTAATATTGAATCTATAACTATGGTGGCAGCTGTTGTGAAAAGAGGAAGCACTTGGTTGCAATAATCATAGCTTTCAGTAGGATTTTATTATTCAGGAAGAATGACATCCTGAGAGTCAGACAGCTTTTTCTCCTTGTACCAACAGCTCAGATGTTTTGAAAAACCCCTCAGCAAGTGCCCACAGCATGTACTGAATACTACAGAGGGTAGGCTAGGAGAATTTTGTCAGTCTAGAAGCTGATGTCACACAGGGAGCATCAACAAATGATGCTTCTGCATTTTCCTGTTGGTGGGCTTGAGGGAGCATTTTCTTGTTGTGTTACAAGCTTATACTCAATATTCTAAGGTTGGCACAAATGAAGATAATCACACTACTGAGTATCAAAATGTTCTTCTAAATATTATTTTTTATACAGATCTCTTTCTCAATTTGGGTGTCTCCAGGATGTGTGTACCAGGGGTGGGTTCCAGCTGCTGCTACTGCCGGTTCGCTCAGGGATGCGCTACGCATGTTGCATGCTTTGTGCACTTGATGCGTGCTATATGTGCATGCACAACACTAAAAAATGCTTCTGTGCATGCGCAGAAGCAAAAAATCGAGAGAACCGGTTCAGCGGTGTGGCAGGCCAAGTTATTACCCACTCGGCCCGAATGGGTCTGAACCACTAGGAACCCACCTCTAGTGTGTACTTCCCAGCAATGGTCAGGCTGATTAGAGAAGCAGGGGGTTAAAATCCACACACCCAAAGAACATTCATTTTGAAGAATGCTGAGTTACTGTAGATGGGAACAGTGCTAGGGAAAATACTATTATGACTGAAGTTTAACCGTACAATACTTAGTCCTGTTGATGCATTTTCAGTAATTTCAGATTAAGTTTTCCAAGCAATAATAAAGTCCCAGTAACAAATGCTGTTTTTCAGCCTGTAAAAGCTTTTAAATATATTTCTTCTACATGTTATGGGGTGTAATTTGGGATGAAGAATGAGTGGGTAGAAAAACAGTCAAGCATGCTAATATCCTTTCACAGTTTTCAAATCTACTTTCTATAATGGACTGTTAGAATTAAATGTACAATCTTAACCATTTTTTCTTATCTACCATGGAAGCTAATGTTCAAAACAATATTATATATAAAACACAGCCTGGCTAAAATATGGAAATACAATGAAGAGAATCTTGAAAAGCAGACCTCAAAAAACCCTTCTGAATGACAAATCCTAGTAGCTAAAATAAAATCAAAACTTATTGAACATCCATGTAAATGTAATAGTAAAAACAAAAATATATAACTTTTAATAGCAATAAATTAAATTACTCAACTATCTGTACTCAAATAACATTTTTATTCTTTGCTGGCTTTTGCAGAAAAGAATTAAATTCCTGAAAAAAACAAAATTCAGTAGAAATTGTAGAGGGATTTTTGTTTTATAGAAATTATGTTTAATGAAAGTCATGCTGTCAAGAATGAAGAATATCTCTGTATTCCAACAGGTAGTGGGAAGTGCAATGGCTTTTTAAGCAGTTGCCTCTTTTTTTGGCCCTTTCTTTTTATATACGGTACTGCAAACCACTTCTTATAAATATCAAAAATAAGCTCTTTAAAAATCACCTGGAATTAGACTGGTTTTGGCTTTTACTACCCACAGGTGTGAAATCACTTTGCAGATTTTAAATAAACCTGGTCAATCCATTTGCCTAACTGTGTTTTCCTAACAAATTAAGGGGCTCAACCATTTCAAGGTAAAACAACACAGAATCTCAAGTAGACAAAGTTCCATTGTCTAATCCATATTTATGAAGACAGCCACTTAAGTCTAGAAAGGAAAGAATTCAGGATGTGGCTCAGTCTAGAAAATCTAGCAGTCTAGAAAGGAAAAAAAATCAGAATGTGGCTCAATTTAAATATATACTCAGTCCTTTAATCTGGCCTTCAATGTTGTAAAAACAACATGGTGAACAATATGTCAGTGAGAAATTCATTTTTCTCCAATACTCCAACCCTGGCAAAACTATGCAAGTTTTTTATATCAAATGTCCACCTTGTTTAACCACCCCCACAAGAAAATAATTGGCTGCAGCTAGATGATCATAGATAAATGATTCAGTATAATTGAGAAACTGAGATGAATGGTTAGACATTCAGGATAGATTAGAGAAAATATTTTATCACTTGTTTACTTAGACTTAGCTTTAAAATGATCAATTAATTGAAGTTTTGGTCAGAGCTTCTTAAAGGGTTGAGGCTCTCTGGCTTCAGCTTTCTTCCCCTGATGCTTTTTAAACTCCTCCATTCTGATATGCGAAACAACTATATTCATGGCATCTTCTCCACCTTCTTTAGCTTTTAAAGTAATGTAAGTTTTAAATTCCAGAGCAACAATGCAATTTTACTTGGCAGCTACTTTCAAATCCATCAAATTGCAGGGTGGAATTTATTTGACACATGGTGATATATTTTAGTTATTTCCATGTTGTATCTTACTAGCCTGTGCAGTAAACTGTCTATGTTATAGTAGAACTTTTTCAGATTGCAAAAGACTATATCAGATTAGGGCTAGGAGATTTCGGCTGCAAGAATCCGAGAGCACTTGAAGGCAGCAAAAAAAAAAGGAAAGGCAGGCAGGCAGGCAGGCAGGCAGGCAGGCAGGCAGGCAGGCAGGCAGGAAGGAAGGAAGGAAGGAAGGAAGGAAGGAAGGAAGGAAGGAAGGAAGGAAGGAAGGAAGGAAGGGAAACTTGCTGTTATCCAGTGGTTCTCCAGATTTTTTAAACTCAGATCTGGCAGTTGTACATAAGATGGCTGGGCAAACTGAAAAGTTGGTAGGCCTGTCTTTTCTCATTTAGTTTCTAGGAGCACTAATCTCATCAATATTATGATGACTTCTACGTATCAGCTGGTAACTGGCCGCTGTGGGCCAAACTGGTTTCTGACCTGATTGATTGTTGATTTGCAACTGTATTGTTCTTATGGATATCTAATACCGTAGAGTTAACGTGAATGAGACACGGTACACATCCATTAGAAGATGTGATCATTAATTCACCATTGTAACTTAAATGTTATAGTAGACATGTACACATTTCTTTGGTTTGTGAACAGTCACTGGCTCATACCATAGTTATATATGATATATGGCATGCCTTATAAACAAAGTGACCACTGCTTGCATTTTTTCTACATGCTATAGTTTACTTCCACTAGTCATGGAATGCAGGTGTGGTGCAGGCTTAAGACAATGGGCTAGCCCAGGGGTCTGCAAAGTTGGCTCTTTTAAGACTGGTGGACTTCAACTCCCAGAGTTCCCCAGCCAGCTATGCTCCACCAGTCTTAAAAGAGCCAACTTTGCAGACCCCTGGGGTAGCATATTGAACAATCAGGTACAAGGCTACCCTCAGCTCTCAAAATTCATGGGGAGATTTTATGTGGTCACTCTCTCTCAACCCATCTACTGCACAGTAGTGGGGATAAAATGAAAACTTGACCTCCTAAAGAAAAGTTAAAACCTAAATGACGTTGACAAGAAGAAACATGCTGAATATGTTCAGATTCAAACAATTCCATTTCCTTGATTGTATCCAAATTTTGTCATGTAATAGGTAAGATGTGCAGCAATTTGATTGATCTGTTTACCTAATTGGTTAATCAATAGCAGTTTTATGTACATAGGGTGTTTAATGGACTGGTCACTGACTTCAATAAGATTCTTCTTCCTGCTAAAATGTAACCCCTGTTTGGTGAAGCTCTAAAAATAAGGTGAATATTATGCAGACTGCAACTGAATAGAAGACTTTCAGCCATGTCCCTAAATCACATCCTAAGAGAAGAAAAAAAATCCAATGCTTTAATTATGCAGTATATCCATGTGGAATACAAATAGCACTGCCTACATTGTAATAACCCTTTTAAACCATTATATTTAGGTATAGTGGCTCTAAGGCTCTATAGAGAGCTTTCTAGCTTCATGGAAATTATTCCCTTTCATTTCCATATGGAATGCAAATGCCTGTTTTACAGAAGGCTCAGTATCCATTTTGCACCCTTTCTTAGGGAGTCCCAGCCATTGTAAATCTCTCAAAGTGGCACGTGATTGTATATGTGGCTTAATGGATTGCAGGTGAATGAGCTCTTGACAATGAACCCTTCAAGAGCCAAAGACGGCTGCCTTCTGAAGAAACACATCCGGTAATCCATGAGAGAGAGTGCTTATGGATATGCGTCCAGGCTTCTTAGCAAACTGTCATATTGATCTAACGCAGCCTAAGAAGACTCAAGGAGTTTGGGCAAAGTCTCCTATTTGTGTTTGCCTTCCTCTTAAGAGTTTGCTGAGATGGCACTTCAGCATTTCCAAGCAGTGCACCTCCGACCCTGGCAATCCATCAAGTGAATGCAAATTGTGGACTAGACAAAACAAGGCAAACAGACGTTCTGCTTAGGAATAATGTACTGCCAGCAGAAGGACCTCCTCAGTAATGATGGTGGTGGTGCATTCATTCAAACTAAAGACTTGCATGTTTCCTCTAGACTAGATCTGGTCTCTCTCCCTCTCCCTCTCCCCCTCCCTCCCTCTCTCTCTCTCTGTATTCTTTTGAAATTCCCCTAAGTAAATGATAAAAGTTGACTCAAGGCTGTTCTCAAACTTTCTGTGTGTATATACATATGCACACACATATATAATAAACACACACATACGTTTATTATAAAAGCCCCTTTTGGAAGATCAACTCTGATGGAGAAAGCTCTTTTAACAGCAAGTCAATATTAACCTGGAGTATGCAAATTCCAGTCACAAACAGATGACAGTCGTGGATACGGAAGCCAGTAGTTAACTTTTGATCCACGTACACTGCAATTTTAAGCTTCATATCTGGGAGTAAACATTCCTGAACTTGAATGACTTCTGATAAATATTTATACAGTTGCAAGACAAAGCCGGGCAAATAAGGTTTATTGAAATCTCCACCTTCTGTTGATTGGTTGGTTGTTCTGATGAACTTGTTTCTGAATGCTACTGCTGTTTCCACTGCAGACTTAGCATTGGTCATAATTCTGCATCTCACTTCACCATCACAGAAACAGTGAATGATGCTATAATGTGTTATTTTAAAATGCTATTATTTAAATGACATGAATGTGGAATGTGGATTGCTAAAAACACTAAAAGGACTTTCTACCCAACTACAAAATCATAACTTCTGTCCCTCAGTAAGTAACGGTGACTCCCAGGGGCAGGGCCTTCTCTGTGGCGGGCCCGGCTCTCTGGAACGACCTGCCCCCCAAAATCCGCACTATCACGGACTTACACCTCTTCCGCCGGGAGCTTGAGACATATTTTTTCCATCTGGCTTAGACTTTAGACTTCGATTTTAGTAGGTAATTTTACAGGGTTGTAGTGTTTTAAAAAAATTTGTACAGTTTCTTAATTTAATTTGGTTTTAGTGGTAACGAGTGTATTTATTTAGATGAATGTATTATGTGTATTTTTATCTGCTGTGCACCGCCCCGAGTCCTATCCGGAGAGGGGGCAGTATAAAAGTCTAAATAATAAATAAATAAATAATAAATAACAGGGCCAAAATTGAAAAGGAGAAATACATATTCATCTGGAACAATAGGTAAGAGAACGGTATTTTTATTACAGATTTCCAGAAATCTGTAATAATTACAGATTTTCTCCAGCTAATTGTCTACCTGCTGCTTTGGCCAACCCAAAGCTACTTGTGGTCACAGGAACCTACAGAAAATATTTCTGCCACCAATAGGTGCTTTCTAACTTTCTCCACTGTTAATTTTCCTATTTGGAAGAGACAGATCATCGTACTATTTTCTGTGCAGTATTTCTTCATTAATGCTGGATGTGTAGGTTTTGATTAGGCAAATATATAGATTAATATGTTTACATTTTATTTTTACAATAATTAATTATTTTTATAAATTAATTTATAAATGGCAACTGGTTTTTTATAACACTTCCACTGGTATTTTACTTTATGGTGAAGGACCTTTGGAAAAATGAAAACATTGTCAAGGAATTATCAGTTGAAGTGTGCACTAAAAGTCATTAAGTAATAGCAAAAACAGAAATATTCCTTTTATTACAGCTAATTATAGCTGTAGGATAGAAATTGATTAGAAAAAGACACTAAAAGACACTAATCTTCCAAGTTATATTTATAAATCCCTTTCTTCCATTGTTTATTTTAACGGACATATCCCTTGGAACGAGTTATCTTAACACACATAATATCTTCAAAAATAGCTGTATTATAACTACGAAACCTTTCAAATAACATTTATCAATTTGCAATTCATGACTTCATGCTTTGGGATCTCTATCATGGCAAGAGAGGGGAAAATCTGGGATGTGGCAAATTCCTATTGTAAAGTTTGGATTGTAGCTACTACTGTATTCAGGAAGAGGATGATACTTTCAATTCCTAATCATAACTACTTTGAAAACTAGCATTCTTCCCTGAGAACCTGGCTCAGGTTTTAAGATTTTGGGTCTCCCCCCCCCCCCCAATATTGTTACATAAAAAGGACACAAAATTAATGACAAGTAGGACAACCAGCCTTTGAGTTGACAATGAAAATGTTCAAGTAATGGATTGCTTCTGCCTTTAGAATTAGCCATCAACAGTAAAGGAAGAAGCAGTTGGTAGAACAGCCATGAACAAGATATGTAAATACAGTGATATATTTATATCTACTAAGAGCAGAATCACGCAAATCATGTTACTCACCAGGACACACTATGGAAGTGAAAGTTGGACTTTAAAGAAGCAGGATAGGAAACTGTTGATCCTTTGAATTTTGGTGTTGGAGAAGATTCGTGAGAATATCACAAACAACCAAGAAAACAAACTGATATATCCTTGAGAAAATCAATCCAGAATTCCCCCCAGGCAGAATTCCCATTTGAGGCTCAAATTATCCCATTTTGGACACATTATGTGAAGATTCAACTCTCTTGAAAAGGCTCTAACGCTGAGAAAGGTGGAAGGTAAGAGAAGAAGAGGATGACCAGCAGCAAGGTGGATGGAGTCAGAAACAACATTGGAAGACATAAAAGAACAGGCTAGGGATAGATGGAGAAAATCCATCTATGTGGTTGCTAGCAATTGAAAAAGGACTTAAGGGCACATAAACATTCATACACACACATACACACATAGTGCAAAGAGTGACCAACTTTAGAAGACTGTTAAGAATATGGGAAACTGCTACTACAGAAGCTTGTCAATGTTTAATGTAAACAGTTCATTTACTGCTAGTTCTACAATGGCACTGAAAAATTGAGTTATGACCATTTTTTCACACTTAGGGACCATTTTGGCATCCCCCCGTGGTCACTTGATCAAATTTGAGACACTCTATTTACAACTGTTGCAGTGTCCTGGATCATGTGATCGTCTTTTGTGACCTTCTGACAAGCAACGTCAATGGAGAAGTTAGATTCATTTAACACCTGTGTTACTAACTTAACAATTGGAGTGATTCACTAAACGGTGGCAAGATAGGGCAATATCTTAAAATTTGCCCGATCGTAAAATAGGGCAAACCTCACCTAATAAATGTCTCACTTAACAACAGAAATGCTGGGCTCAAGAGTGCTTGTAAGTAGAGGACTACCTGTAGAACAGTTTGAAATTAGCAGTGCTTCTCCAGAGTTTCATGCAGGAGTCTTCCTGTTTCCTGATCTGGGGAGGCCATAAGGTAAAGGTTCCCCTTGCAAATATGTCATTCCCGACTCTAGGGGGCAGTGCCCATCTCCGTTTCAAAGCCAAAGAGCCAGCACTGTCTAAAGACGTCTCGGTGGTCATACGGCTGGCATGATTAAATGCCGAAGGAACGCTGTTACCTTCCCACCAAAGGTGGTCCATATTTTTCTACTTGCATTTTTACATGCTTTCGAACTGCTAGGATGGCAGAAGCTGGGGCAAGTAACGGGAGCTCACTCCGTTATGCGGCACTAGGGATTCAAACCACCAAACTGCTGACCTTTCTGATCGACAAGCTCAGTGTCTTAGCCACTGAGCCCCCTTGGAGAGGCCATAGCTGATCCTATAAAGGATTTTCTCTAGCACTGAGCCGCAGCCCTTGTGAACAGTGTGACAATGATTGCTGTGTACTTGCAAATTCGTTGGGTTGCATAGGGCTTGGCAAATGGTTCAGAAGATGGGATTCCCATCATGGGCAAGTACAGCCACTTCCCACCTTCCAGCAGAAAGAATGACTGTGGAAGCATAAACATGTCGACATAATTGAAAGCAGCTTCTGACACCATTGCACAAATCTGGAAAAATAGGGACTGCTTTAATGTTTTCAAGAGGGGAGCTTTGCATACACAGCAAATCACAGCTTTCAAGGGGTCCCAAACAGCCTTAGTGCCCAACATGATAGGAAGTCATTTCAACACATAAATGTTACACATTCACTAATTTGACTCCTCCTATCATCACAGCTAAAACAGCTTTTAATGTATTTTAACTCTTGGTCTCCTTAAAACAGGGGTCTCCAACCTTTGCAACTTTAAGTCTGAAGGACTTCAGCAAAGCTGGCTGGAGAACTCTGGGAGCTGAAGTCCTTCAGACTTAAAGTTTAAAAGGTTGGAGACCCCTGCCTTAAAATACTTGCTCTGCCCCCCACTGCAAGACCGTCCTCTGTCCTATTCTGGCAAGCGTGCACAAGAGGATGAGCTGTGCCCGGTTTTCCTGCCCTCTCCCTCTCCCGTGTTTTGCTCTACATTGCCTTCCAACATTAATTCTCTTAGAAATATGAGAAGCATCACCACAATTTTTTCCAAGACGTAAATCAGAAAACCAAAGTCATAAACTGAGTTCAGCAGGGGGTGGGGTGGGAAGACTGAGATGGTACTAAATTAAGCTTTATGTTAAATTGGGCTTCAAGGGAAAGAAAAGGACGGGGGGTGGGGGGGGCATGGAGGGTTCTTGTTTATGTGGGAGAAAGATCTTAATTAAAAGGATGCTTTTGGAATGAGACCTAAGTCTCTGGGCGAATGCCATCAAGATCTGAACAAAGTGGAAGGGAGCCTTCAAAGTCAAAGAGGATTGTGCAATTAGCCAATCCCACTCTCCCCCCCACCCCAAACCTCAGCCCAATTATGATTTCTTTCTTCTTCTGTTTTTGTTTTTTTGTTTTTTTTTACAATTCTCCAAAGGACCGAAGGCAAGGAATTTCATCTGGTTTGCATGTACAGGTAGTCCTTGACTTACGACCACAATTGAGCCCAAACGTCATGTGGTTAAGTGAGACATTTGAGCCCAACATGTATGTTCCGATGTGAAACATTTGTTAAGTGAGTTTTGTCCCATTTTACGACCTTTCTTTCCACGGAGGTTAAGTGAATCGCTGCAGTTGGTAAGTTAGTTAACACAGTTAAGTGAATCTGGCTTCTACCATTGACTTTGCTTGCCAGAAAGGGACCCCATGAGTGCGCAACACAGCAACGGTCATAAATATGAACTAATCTCCAAGTGTCTTGAATTTCGATCCCATGATCATGGGGATGCTGCAATTTTTCATAACTAAAAAATGGTCATAAGTCTCTTTTTCAGTGCTGTTATAACTTTGAACGGTCACTAAATGAAAGCTGCTGGTACAGCTTTCAGATATTCTGGACAAAACCATCCATCTAATGAAGTTTTCACGTGGGTAGTTTGGGTAGTGTTTTGATCACAACCCTAATGAACTGAATACAACACCTATCTATCTAATACAATAGAGTAAGACTGTGACCTTTGCTTAGACCAGGGGTGTCAAATCCGATTTCATTGAGGACCACATCAGGGTTGGGTTTGACCTCAGTGGGGCTGGAGTTGGTGTGGCCAGGATGGGTATGGCCAGCTCAACGTCACTCATTTCGGGGGGGGGGGGCTGTGGTGGCCCAAGCACTTTTCCAGCAAAAACGGAGCTCGGGAGGGCCGCCCATAGCGCTTGTGAGCTCTGGTTTTGGCTGCAACAGCCTCCTGCAACCCTCTGCCATCGAAATTGGAGCTCAAGGGGACTCTGTTTTCACTGGCAGAGGCACTGCGGGCGACTCCTTCATTGTTTCCAAGGCAGCCCCATGGGCCAGATCTAAACACCCAAGGGCCAGATCTGTCACCGGGGCCTTGGGTTTGACACCCCTAGCTTAAACTAAGCAGCTAACCAGCTCAACCTGATGGGTTTAACATTGCTGTTATTGCAGCAAGCATATCTTGAAAGCATCCCTCATCTGGTGCCCTCCAAATTAGTTTGGATTGCAGCATAGAGCCTTCACAGCCCAGAGTGCATTTTAAAAAGCACAGTGTTGTAAGCTGATGTAAGCTACAGAGTTGCCCTTATCTTTAGATCCAAGGGTGCGTGTATGTGTATGGGAATGTGTAAAATGGCAGATGTGGCATTGCTGATGTTGCACACATGTAGAAAAGGGTTAGAGCAATCAATGGCAACAATGCACCTGTAATGGGGCAGATTATCTCAACCCCCCCCCCCCCCCCGACTGCTGTTTCTATACTTACATCTAGGAACACTCCTTAGATCCTCGGTTTTTTTTGTACACAAAGAAGTACTCAAAGAGATTGGTACCTCATTGAGGGAGCTGAAAGAGGATTCATTGGTTCCGTATATACAGCTTTATGATTCAACAAGTGAAAAGCGGCTAATCAATATACAGAAAGCTCTTTCTTTTGTTTTATAATTCTAAGAGAACAATGTAGCCCTTTGTGGATTGCCATGTTTGGCTGGTTTGGACTGCATGTGGGTTAGCAGAGTTTGCAGGCTTTTAAAAACATCTCTTTAGACTGCCTTTTGCTACGACTCACTCAGTGCCATAAAAATGAATAGCTGAACTCTTTGCTTCCCAAAATGTTTGGGACGTGTTATTTCACCTTGGAGAGGGAAAGTGATTCAGGATCAGAACTGGTCCCCTTCCTGGAGTTTAGCAGCCTATGAATCCAAATGAAGTGCTTTCTGAAACGTAGAGAAAGATTTCTTGAGGAAGCTTTAAAAAGTCAATGCAGAAATGACCTGTTTCTCTCTGTTCTAGCAAATTTGTCATAACAAGAGAACTTTTATGAAGACAGTCTAGGAAACATGTTAGAAAAAAAATAATATCAACCCGTGGGGTACAATTGCGTAATCCGTCACCTAGCGAAAAGCGGTTATAATCAAAACAAGGAATGCATATCCCATATGCCAGCCAGAACAATTCATGCTCAGGGACCTTATTGAACCTTACTGAAAACTCACTAGAGACAACTTGGACTTTATTCAGAATAAAGAAGCAAAATGGAACCCCTAAGACTAACTGAAACTCTGTCACTGATCTTTGAGGAACACAGACCAAAAGCCTCACACATTTCTCAATAATAAGCTAAAATTTAAAAAGATAATGGGCCAAATGATCAATTTGGTTTTTATTTATAAAGGACTTTGAATTTTGCAAAAGCAACACTGTTAATTATTATAAGAGTAATAGTAATCCTATAAAATGCAGTTACGTTTGTTAGGTCGGCCTGAGAAGGTGCTTTAATTCTGATGGAAAAGATATGAGAAGTGTCAAGGAAGAAAATTTTGGGAAGTGAAATGTGACTTTATGTTCAGCCTGGATTGTACAGATCCAATTTTTTGCTCTTCAGCCGATCATCGACAAATGCATGAATGTGAGATAATGAATTGAGAGAAAATACATGAAAAAGTTTGAATTATAGAACATTTGGTGGAAATATTGAATGGTCACTGAATTTTGTAAGAACAATGGATGTTGGAAATAAAGCAGGCAGGAAAATAAATGGAAATGCTCACAGTAGAATTCAACAGGGAGTAAGGCAAAAATATGTGATGTTCATTTCCTTGTTAAATATATTTAATACATGTATGTCTTAGGGTGATGTTACAAGTATGTTAGTTTAACACATGGATGTATATGTACATCAATAAGCAGGTGATTCTGTGTTGTTGGATGAGAACAAAAATTAATTGCAGCAGATGTTAAATAGATCATATAATGCAATGAAAGGTGTGGACTGAAAATTAAAGTGCATTAATGAAGATTTAAATAATGGAGCCTAATAGGGAAAATTGAACAAATAATTGGGGGGAAAGCTGGCAAAAATTATCAGAATACCATATTTTATGGGCTATAAGACATACTCCCCCCTCCCCCCAAAAGTGGGTGGAAATGTCTGTGTCTTATAAACAGAGTACAGCCCGTTTTTGGTTTCCCGAACCCTCCCCCAAGTGTGTCCCGTTTTCACCAAAAATGGCCTTGTTTTTGGCAAAAATGGGATGTGTAAAGGGTTTGGGAAGCCTGTACAGTCCTCCATATGCACGGAGGCCAAAAACTATTTTTTCTTGTTTTCCTCTTCAAAATCTAGGTAAGCTTTATACTCCAGTGCATCTTATAGTCTGAAAAATATGGTAATTTGTGTGCTATGGTCAAATATTTAGAAAGATGGGGGAATAGAAGGCAAGGTTTTAAATAAAGGAGAATGAAGTGGATATTATGTGGTCTGGTGGGAGAAATGAGTGGCTATGTGTAAGACATGCTTTTTATATGGAACTAGGAGGTGAATATGCCAGAAGAATCATAAAAATAAGTTGAATGCAATGAAGATGGAGACTTTAGAAACGTATTTATTAAAACAAGATTCTTGACATAAAGTCAAGAATAAATGGGTGACAAATCTATTTATGTTGAATAAAAAAGTTAATTACCAATATGAAGGAAAGGCATTGATGTGGTTTGGTTTTACAAAGACACTGAATGAAGACTGAATCACTGTCCGACTATATGAATCAACTGACATAAAAGACTATGACATTTGTGGTTTGATGGAGTTAAAAAGATCTCAGAAGTAAAGAGGTGAAAAGTGTAAAGAACAAAAGGTCAATACAGTGCAAGTTCTGCTTGTACAACGAAACGATATGGAGAAGTACGGTATATTGGATGATGGTGTAAATTAAATTTTGTATGACTTCTTTTGATTTTCTCTTACTGTTTTTTCCATGTTATGCAAAGATCACTAATATTGAAAGAGAACAATCTGATGAGCATATATTTACGTCATGCTTAATATTGTTCTCCTAATGGAGTTTTAATTAAGGTGTTATTCTCAAATGGAAATCTCAGAATGAGACATTTGAGTTAAACCAAGAAGATAAAGCTCAGTATTGAGCAGTAGCCTCTCAAAGGGATTCAGGTTTTATCTTGTAAAGTTATTGAGAATGTTTTTCACACATTGAGCTATTGGATTATTACTATTGAACAAAAAGTATCATAATCTGTATGGGCAACCAAAGATTGAAAATGCACTGGAAAAATCTCCCTTGGCATATTACAAAATGCAACAGTAATCAAAATGATAGCATGCAGGTGTCTTGGTATGAGGTACTTTGGTCACATCCTGATCAAGCTGCTCACAGAAGACTACACTGCACATAGTCATATTTGTATGTGTTTTTACTTCAATAGTTGAGGAAGTTATTTTATCATGTAATATTTGCTTTGAGCAGCTCACATAGAACTGCAAAGTGTTTGCACAAAGATGAATATTTCCTTTGTTTGAAACCTAGGTGGACTTTAGAGTGACAAACTGATTATAGTGCAACATTCCTTCCTTCTAATTATAAGAAGAGTATCATATTTCTTTGGAAAGTAGGTAATCTGAATGAAGAGCCACTTATAGCTAAAGGACTGCTTTATAATTTCAGGTGCTTTTCAGCAACTTGTTAGGTTGATTGTTTACAAAAAACAAAGGTCAGATTTTCTTGTTCTACCACTACAAAGGATGAAATGAATAGTTCTGAAGACTCCATAACCACAGAAATTAAATTGTTGCTGAATTTTATATAAATCATATTGGCTAGGAAAGTGGAACAGCATGGGATTACATTGTTTAAAATCCTTTAATACAGATATGTAGCATTTTGTACCCATTGGATGAATTGGATTACAACCTCGTCCCCCACCCCAATTTCTGGTATCGGGGAAGACTGCTATAGAGTAATCTATAAAGATCAATAATGTGACTAATATGTGTTCAAGAGTAATATACTATTGAAGGATATAAACATTTATCCACAAAGGTTTTGTAAGTAGAAAACAAGCCATATTCAACTTCCGGTATAATAAACAGACGAAGTTGTTTGATGTATTGGCAAAAATATGAGTTAAACATTGTAAAATAAGTTGTTGCAAATGAGGAACGCACCGTTTTAATTACAACTGATAATTGCAAACAGAAATGAAGACCCATCTCTGGTCTTTGTAAAATTAAGTCTCGAAAAAACACTTTAGTGTCTTGAAAAGGCAGTGGAAAGCTGTCCACTTCATCATCTATTTGGATGAATCAGTCTTTATGGTTGCAACCTTTGAATTATCTACTATATACAGTATAAATAAATATACAATAATTCGGTGTGCAGAAGAATTTTTCCAGTAAAGCAATAATAAAAAAGAAAGAAAGAAAGAAAGAAAGAAAGAAAGAAAGAAAGAAAGAGGGAGGGAGGGAGGGAGGGAGGGAGGGAGGGAGGGAGGGAGGGAGGGAAGGAGGGAAAGTTACATTGAGGATGGGATTGGATTTAGTCACATGAGAAACCTAGCTCTTCCAGACAAGGGTACAGTTCCATATGAGTCCCCCAATGGCTATATGATGATGATGATGCAACCAGAAGCTTGTAATTGCAATCATTTGCAATATATATCACTGTGCCAGAGGCATTTTTCCATAGATGAGAAAAAGTTGCTTCAAGATAGTGACAGCTACTTCAGAACCAGTGACATATTGTTGCTTGGCACTTGAAGGTGCTCTCATTGGGGAGAAATTCTTGATTCACCTTCCCTTCCACATCCCTGAAGGAGCATTCTGTCATAATTAGGCAAAACACAGAAGAGCCAGCATACCAACATCAGGAGTTCAGATGGCAGTAAACATTGGACAGATAGCAAAAAGGGAAAGGTGGAGAAATGCTAGTAATTTGTTCTGTTTCATTTTTAAAGAAAGGGAAAAGATAGCTGAACGGGTTTATGAGGACCTGAATGGGTTTGAATGGGTCAATTTCTGGCCAGCAAGTGAGCACTGATTGGATGACGCATCTCTGTCCATTGCTGGTATTTGGGAATAACAAATATTGATTGGTTGGTAACTCTATGTGAGCTCTATACATATGTAAACATACTTCTGCTCTTAGCATCCTAATCTCCAAATATATCTAAAACCAGTCAAAAGCAGGTGTCAAACTTCACACTCCTGAGCCAAAACAACTCAGGTCATTTTTGAGTGTATTTCACACTGGATTCAGAAAGCCTGGGAGATAGCAAAAGCAATAGCACTTAGACTTATCTACCGCTTTACGGTGGTTTACAGCCCTCTCTAAGCGGTTTCCAGAGTCAGCCTATTGCCCCCAACAACCTGGGTCCTCATTTTACCAACCTCGAAGGATGGAAGGATGAGTCAATCTTGAGCCTGGTGAGATTTGAATTGCCAAATTGCAGGCAGCTGGCAGTCAGCAGAAATAGCCTGCAGTACTGCACTCTAACCACTGTGCCACCATGGAAATATTGCTGTTGTGAAAGATCTCCAATGTCAAAAGCAGGAAAAATAGCCATGTGGTTTAAAACATGCCTGACTAGTCTCACAGTATGACCCTCAATTTGTGGTAAGGAGATAATTCACTAATAAAATAACTGCATACAATGAATTGCATTATAGCTGGATATTGGTTTTTGAAATGATTTAAATTCTGGTCTTCAGAAAATCATAACAGGAGTTCTATTAGGACTGTCCAAAAATCCTATCATGGTTACCATCCTATTTTCCACTGTAGTTCATTACTTGCTTCTGGAAAAGTCACAAGTAGGTCATGATATGAATAGCTTCTTCCCACTATTTTTATTTAGCAACTAGTTCTCAAAGTCATAATGACCCAGAACTTGATTTTAACAACAACAAAAAAAACATCAATACATCTGGAAGGCATTCAGGTTGGAGAGAACTGAACTATACTTGTGCCATTTCCCTATTCTGTGAGATGAAACAAATTTGGAGTTGAGAGATGAACTTACTGGTTTTAAATGCAGTGTTCTTCTGGATCTAGTACAAAATATTTTAGGTTCAGCTCTTGTAACCATTTTCCTATAACTCTTTTCTAGTCATTCAACAAGAAGCAAATAATGAAGGAGAGTGAGAAAGACCATCTGGAATTACACTGAAACTTGGCTGAGATGATTTTTACCCCCAAGCACTGTTCCACACTATAAGCTTGGAAGAAGAAGAGGAGGAGGAGGAGCAGGACCAGGAGGAGGAGGAATAGGAAGAAGTAGAAGAAGGAAGATATACCGTATTTTTTGGAGTATAAGACGCATCGAAGTATAAGATGCACCAAGGTTTTGAAGAGGCAAATTTTTAAAAAGTAGGTAGGTAGATAGAGGGAGAGAGGGAGAGAAATACAGTAGGTAGGTAGGTAGGTAGGTAGGTAGGTAGGTAGGTAGGTAGAGGAATAGAGAGAAATACAGTACGTACCATATTTTTCGGAGTATAAGACACTCCTCTAAAAAGAGGCTGAATATCTGGATGGGTCTTATACATCGAATATAGCATTTTTTGCCTCCTAAAAACCCACCCCTTCACCAAAATGGCCACGCGCAGACCCTTATGGAGGCTTCCAGAGAGCTCTTGGAGGCTGGGGAGGGCAGAAATGAGCAAAAACAGGGCGTTTTTGCCCCCCACCAGCCCCCAGCAGCACTCTATATAAGCCTCCATAAGGCTATGCGTGCAATTTGTTTGACTGAAAATCAGCCCGTTTTCACGACAAAATGGGCCATTTTTCCTCATTTTGACCCCCCCAGGAGCACTCTGCAAGCCCCCCCCCAAGGCTATTCATGCCTTTTATTTGAAAAAAATGGGCCCATTTTTGCAAAAACCGGGCCATTTGGGGGAGGTTTGCACAGTGCAAAGAGGGTTCCCCCCCCCCCCTTTGGCCATTTTGGTGAAGGGGGCGGGGCTTCGGGAGGCAAAAAAATGCTGTATTCGATGTATAAGACGCATCCAGATTGTCAGCATCTTTTTACAGGAAAATACGGAAAATATTGGGACTACCCTGAACTAAACTTTTAGTCAAAGCAAAACATAAATGAATTAACATGGCACTGATGACCAGTTGACAGTCCAGAATGATTTGGACAAAGTAAACTGACTGGGGGAAAATATATATCATCATGGAAAAGGAGAGCTAAACAAAAATCTTATAGCCAAAAGATTTATTACATTCCAGCTGTACAGGTAGTCCTTCACTTACAACAGTTCACTTAGTGACCATTCAAAGTTACAATGGCACTAAAAAAGTGACTTATGACCATTTTTCACACTGACAACCGTTGCAGCAACCCCATGGTCACATGATCAAAATTCAGATGCTTGGCAAGTGGTTCATATTTAGGAAGGTTGCCGTGTCCCAGAGTCACGTGATCCGCTTTGGCGACCTTCTGACAAGCAAAGTTATTTTAACAGGCTAAATTATTTAATTTTAGTTTTAACTTTTGTAGAATTTTGTATTGTTGTATTTTTAGATTTTGAATTCCTGTGCACCGCCCTGAGTCCCATTTTGGGGAGATAGGGCGGGATAGAAATCTAATAAATAAATAAATGGGGAATCCAGAGTCCCTTAACAACCCTATTACTAACTTAACAAATGCAATGATTCACTTAACGACTGTGGGAAGAAAAGTGGTAAAATGCGGCAAACTCACTTAACAAATGTTCCACTTAGCCACATAAACTTTGGGCTCAATTGTGGTCGTAACTTGGGGACTAACTGTATGTAATTGTAAACTCACAAATGGCCATTGACTATATTAATTGACAACCCTTTTGTCTTGCAAAAGGTCCTCCATAGGAAAACCGCTGTGGCAGAGACGGTAGAGATAGGAAGGAAATGCATATTCCCTTCCCCTATACCCACCCTTGTATATATTCTTCCTCTAAAGCTTGTATCAAAGACGCTTTTTCAGGAGGCAACTGGACATTTTGTTTCTTCTTTGAAGACATTTTGCTTCTCATCCAAGAAGCTTCTTCAGCCCTGACAGGATAGTGGGGAATGGAAGGATTTCTATTCCTTGCAGACAGCTGGTCATTTGCATCCTTTTTGAGGGTCCTTGGAGCATTTGGAGGTTTATATGTATCCTCAGGGTCCCCTGAGTAGTGCTGATGGTTCCTGAAGAAATGTCTTCAAAGAAAAAAACAAAGAGTTCAGTTGCCCCCTGAAAAAGCACCTTTGGGACAACCATGACTGGGAATCTCTACAGACTTCCTCTAAAGTTTCTTCCACAAATTGATTATCTGGCTCTCAAAAGTAAGCACAAGCCTGCATAAAAGCACCTGGAAGGGGAAATGCCTCCTGTGACCCACCAGTGGATCTGGCAGCAGATTTGGACAGTGAGGAGGTTGGGGAGGAACATGGGCCAGTCCTGGAGTCTGGGGAAGGCTCTGATGAGGGCTCTGCGTCGGAGGCAGAGATGGGGTCCGGGCCATTTGACAGTTATCAGCTGTCTTTGGAGTCAGACATCAGTGAGGCAGAAGAACAACTTGAGCCTGTTCCCAGTGTGTGCATGCGCAGAGCTGCCAGGAGAAGGGAACAGCTAAGGAACAAGGGTCGACTCGGGAGTAAAGCCACAGGTGGACGGTGAATGGCCCCTCCCACAGAGAATAAAGAGCAAAAGGGGAGGGGAGTTTGCAGGAGACAATTAGTTCAATAGAGTGAAGATCTATTCCTGACTTCTTGCCAAGTATTGTCTGCTACATGGTGGCGTTTGGAAGATATCGGCCTGGCAGCTCTCCAAGCCTGATAAAGGTCTGTAGTTGTGAAATCTCTTGAATGATTATTGGCTGGGACTTTGCTAGAGAGGAATTCACTTTAAACTAAATAAAAGGCATTTTGCTGGGACGAGGAGTTGACTTCGTGCTTTTGGGAAGCCTAGATCAGATCAACATCTAGCACAAAAGGGATCTAGTGTCTTATTCTTTCTCTGTCACAAATTCTGTTCTCCCGAAACTGCTATTGTGGGGAAGGTGAAACTCTTCAAGCTAACATCTAGCTTTGGCTCAAAGGTCCTTCCCCAACGGGAAATAAAGTAGCAGAGACACTAGCAGTGAGAGGGGCTGACAGACCTGTCCAAACCGACTCTTTTTGCTTTTGGCCTGCAAGTCATTGCCTTTCTGCTGTCACGGAAACAGAACTACAGAGGTGGCTTTCAAGGCTGTTTGCTGCCCTTTCATTTTTCTTCCTGAGTGCTGCTCTTTGAAGCTCCTCTTACTGAACATATCAATCCTGTCACTTTGGCATCAACTGCTTTACTCAGATCTGCCACATCCATCATCCTGTGTCAATAGAAGAATGTGACGCACATGGCTTCACCTTTCCTCCTCCTTCCCACCCCTACCCCCATCTCAAGAGCTGCAGTGGTTTATTTTTTTATTTAAAAAAAAAAAACCGTATGCCAACCCAGACAAAGTGACTTATGGACAGGGGCTTCCTAGTAGTACTTCCTTATCCCGCTCACATTATTGTATTATGAGGCGAGATTATCCCCCTTTTTAATTCACAATGCTTCTTTGAGGTCTTCACCATTCTGACTTCTTTTTCACAGATACGGAATTGAACTTTGGGGGGAAATTAAAAAGAATAGTGAACTGTCTCAAGACCATCAAGTGAAGTCCCAGACGGTTTTGTTTGAAAATACAGAGACTCTTCCCCCCCCCCCAAAGGATTCATTCTTTCTCATTCATAGTCATTTGGTTTCATTTAGACAAGTCTAAAATTGAGTCTATCGCATTAATATTAGCAAGTCTCAGAAATACATAGTTTTAACTGAATCTGATCAAATTTCTTCTTACTAATTTCTTGCTCTTCAATTGGAATTAAGCATAGTAATATGAGTATCTATGAAGATTCTCAGTCATCCAGGTCATGGTTGTCCCAAAGGTGCTTTTTCAAGAGGCAACTGGACTTTCTGGTTTTACTTTGAAGATGTTTTGCTTCTCATCCAAGAAGCTTCTTCAGCCATTTGTGAGTAATATGAGTAGTTTGAATCAGTAATATTGTGGTACTTAGAATATATACTATATCTATCTATCTATCTATCTATCTATCTATCTATCTATCTATCTATCTATCTATCTATCTATCTATCTATCTATCTATCTATCTATCTATCATTGTTCCACAACAACCTGTTAGGGCCCCAATTAAGGGAGGAGACTGTTTCCTTTTCTGCTAGCTGATGAGAGCTAAATAGCTCGAAATAGATCTATCCTAGTCTCCCTTATTTATTTATTTATTTATTTATTTATTTATTTATCAGCTCAAAAACCTAACACACATGTAAAAAAAGAGACACAATGAAAATAATAGCTTTCTGTCTAGATGGTCTCTGGTGATGCTTCCTCTCTTAATTGGGGCTTACCAGGGTGTTGTGACACAAGCGTATGTATGTATGTATGTATGTATGTATGTATGTATGTATGTATGTATGTATGTATATATTCCAATATCTCAGGGGTTGCTACAAAGAAGAGGGAGTCAAACTACTCTCCAAAGCACCTGAGGGTAGAACAAGAAGCAATGGGTGGAAAATAATCAAGAAGAGAAACACGTTAGAACTGAGGAGAAATTTCCTCACAGTTAGAACAATTAACCGGTGGAATGACTTGCCTCCAGAAGTTGTGAATTCTCCAACTCTGGAAGTTTCTAAGAAGATGTTGGACAACCATTTGTCTGAAATGGTGTAGGGTTTCCATATATACATTAACTGAACATTTGTTGTATGTTTGCTAAGATTGGTATTTAACTGCACCTACTGGACTTACTATTCAGGGTATCTGCAGTTTAGATGGTGGTTGCAATCTTATAATCAGAAGCTCACAATGAGTGCAAAAGAGGGTAGGGGTTTCATTATTTTAATTTGTTTTTATTTTTAATTACTTTGCCACCAAGAGTCCCTTGTCGAGGTGGGCGGCCATACAAATTGAACGGCTCCATCGCTGTGAAGTCCCTCAAGATTTGGTTCCGTCATCAGACGTGGGGCCTCCAAGGGAATGGTGAGCTATTGAGGTGGCTCCATTGTTATTGAAATATGTCACACTCTCCTTGGCTTTTTAAATTTGTAATATTCATGTTTAAATTGTTCATTGTGTTTTTATATTATTGTTGCTGAACGTTTTTATTGCTTACCACCCAGAATCAGATTTTGTGAGATGTGAGGCTATATAAATATGATGAATAAATAAATAAAGTGAGTGGCTGCAGCTGCCATCCTAATATTTTATTCCCTCCCACTTCTCCAAGGACACCCAACTAGAGAACTGTTAAGAGTTGTATTCCGAAGGATCTTTGAGATAAATGAAACCTTTCCCAATACATGATTAGCTTCACAGCCTAAAATTTCAAACATATCATATAATTTATTCTTTGGTTACAGATTTGTAGATTTATTCGTATTGTTCTGCTTTAAAGGTAGTTTTAGTTCTGACAATATCCTACTTTTAAAATAAACTAATTCAAGATAAAAATAACACGTGTCAAGAGGAAATAATAAGAAATATTTATAAAAACAAACAACTACAAATGACTTGGTTTACATTTTTGAAAAAAATGTAAGCAGACTGATATGAAACAAGGTCTTTTGGATTTCTTCCTAAAGTAAGAAGAGAGCAAAACAGGAGTCAAAAGGTTAGTTTCTTTATGCATATGTCTTTGACAGCCAAACAACCTTCAGGCACACTAAAATATTTTCCACTTTACAGTAAAAGAATAGAGTAAAGAAGAATGGAGGATTTTCAAAAAGGTGAGATTACCATTTCAAATCAGGGTTACATTCTTACTATCTAGTAAGGAATTCTGGGTCTCTATAATAAGGAACATCTGGCTCACATTATAATGCATTGGTAAGTCCACACTTCGAATACTGCATCCAGTTTTGGTTGCCAAATTGTAAAAAAGATGTGGAGACTCTATAAAGAGGGCAGAGAAGAGTAACAAAGATGATTAGGGGACTGGAGGCTAAAACATATGAAGAATGGTTGCAGGAACTGGGTATGTCTAATGTAATGAAAAGACAAACAAGGGGTGACATGCTAGCAGTGTTCCGATATCTCAGGGGTTGCCACAAAGAAGAGGGAGTCAAACTATTCTCCAAAGCACCTGAGGGTAAGACAAGAAGCAATGGGTGGAAACTAATCTAAGTGAGAAGCAACTTAGAAGTAAGGAGAAATTTCCTGACAGTATACAATTTCTCAGTGGAATAACTTGCCTCCAGAAGTTATGAATGCTCCAACACTGGAAGTTTTTAAGAAGAGATTAGATAACCGTTTGTCTGAAGTGGTGTAGGATTTCCTACCTAAGCAGGAGTTGGACTAGAAGAACTTCAAGGTCCCTTCGAACTCTGTTACATTACTCCTTTCCTTTCCTTTCCTTTCCTTTCCTATCCTATCCTATCCTATCCTATCCTATCCTATCCTATCCTATCCTATCCTATCCTATCCTATCCTATCCTATCCTATCCTATGATGTTTCTGTACTACAATTCTTAGCCACTCCTCCAATGCTGACAATACTGTGAGTTATTGTTCTTGAATAAGTGGAGGACAACAATATATCTACCTGTAGATTATCACAAATGTTTTTAAAGTATTAGAGAGCAATTCCTCTTATTGTTCACTTTCAAGTAATGTTTTCAATAGACCATGAAGCCAAATGCTGCCCAGTGTAACAGATTTATAAAGATCCAGAAAGTACTTAAAATATATATCCCACTGAAATCTATAGAGCGTAGAGCTGGTTTATATATGTGTGCACATCATTTCTCAACATGATGATTTATTGGTTCCTCTGTAAAGCCTCTCTACTGTTTTAACTGTGATAGTTCATTCACACACCGATGCCATTAAGTGATTTATCCACGCATGGATTCCTGCTAAACATATTAGTTCAGACAAATTTGCCCAAGTGTTTAACCTGAGAAAATTCTGTACTCATTACCAATGTTAGGTAAGGTTACCGTTTGAAACATATGGAATTGGCAGGGGTCTTGAAACATGTAAAAAGAGTTTCTTGAGTGCTAACACTTCTTAGGAATTAATTATTATGACAATTGCCTCAGAGCACGGGTGCCAAACTCTCAGGCCAGATGCGTCATGTGCTGGCCATGCCCCCCTCCCCCCAGTTTAGTGAAAGGGGGAACAAGTTGTGATACATCACATGACAACAACGTGATGCCGCGAATTTGACACCCCTGTCTCAGAGACACAATGCTGCCAAAGAGAAAAATGCAGAAACCAAAACTGAATCCCTAAATCACTATGAAAATGAGATTACTGCAAGGTGCGACTCCTATCAGAAGCTTATAGATCTATGGATTCCTTGAAGGGTAGTAGTTTGCCCACAAACAGTAGCATTTTTATACTAAGCTTACAGCATGATTGCTCTTAATGCAAACTTTGTTCCAGCATCGTTTGGGGTAAAGAAATGAATATAGTCTTAGAAATACTTGTATCAATTGCCCAGGAAAGGCCCTACAATTCTCCCAACTACTGATTTTTGAGCGACTA
This sequence comes from Rhabdophis nuchalis, assembly GCA_039707465.1. Classification (NCBI taxonomy): domain Eukaryota; kingdom Metazoa; phylum Chordata; class Lepidosauria; order Squamata; family Natricidae; genus Rhabdophis; species Rhabdophis nuchalis. The sequence continues at coordinate 153,772,083 of CM077643.1, read as the reverse complement.
TGCAAGCTGCGTATGTCTGGAGAAATAACAAATGTGTGCAGCTAGCACCTAATTTGCAATAATATTGAAGTCCCCCATGATAACTCATTTACTCTTATAATAAATATATAAAAAAAGACAAATTGCTACATTGAACATGCATTTTCTTCACTGCATGGAGCTGCTACCCCAGGGAGAAAGCCCTGTGCTGCTAACTAATAGTAAATCCTTTGGAAAATCATGTGTCATAATGATGGACAACCACGGAAAGAGTATTAAATAGATTTAGAGGTTAGATACTCAATGAGAACAAAAGGGACTCTTTGCAAACTCACACCAATCAGGGCTGCCTTGACGGTGTGAAGATTAGCACCAAATCCCAGCCTGAAAGAAAAAGGTTCATTATGAGACAAAACAACAAAGGGTTTGCCCAAAGAATCTTACTCTGCATTGTAAGTAGAGGGTTATCATATTACCATGGTGATTCTTTAAGGAACAATTAACACCTGGGGAATCACCCTACAATCTCTTGCACTCTAAAGCCAATTGGCTTATTGGGCTGTGGAAATATATAAAATACAGTGGTCCGTACAGTATTATTTTCAATTTTTAAAAAATATTTTTTATGTACTGTATTTTATTGCTTTTGGGTGTTTAATTGTAGGATGCCTAAAGTCAAGTAAAAGTGAGAATGGGAAAATAAATATAAACTGAATAAATAAATACAATGAATAAATGAACTATAGATGGTGCCACTTGTATCAGGATCTATGAAATAATATGTCATGTACACAGTTCTGGACCAATTTCGAAGGCCAGTAACCTATTCAAGTAATGATCCTGATCTCATATGAGCTCTTGGTCTTCTGGAAAGTAACTCCTTTTATAAAATGAAAAAAATAATTTGAAAAAGTGATGACAACATACTAGACAAATAACACCTGAGTCCCCTGAATATCTGAATCTGTTTAGCATTCCCAAATGTTTATTTTATTTATTTATTTATTTATTTTTTCGAATTTATACCCCGCCCTTCTCCATTGTTAGGAACCATTGTTAAGTAATGGTTTATACAGTAAATGAGATACTGGTCACATTGGTTGGAATTGATGGTGTTCGAGTTCAACTGACAGTTTCTTTTCTCAGATTTAAATTAACAGAGAGGAAAGTGTATCCTTTTGTGTTCTGTAAAGCATTAGGTATGCTGTTGTTTTCAATGGTATTTTAACATAGTCATGCAATAGAAGAGAGCTGGTGTAGTGGTTAACGCACCAGGTTAGAAACCAGGAGTCTGTGAGTTCTAGTCCTACCATAAGCATGAAGCTAACTAGGTGATCTTGGGCCAGTCATTCTCTTTCAGTCTAGTGTCAGATAAATCATTTCTGAAATCTTGTCAAGAAAACTGATTTGAAGGCAGCAAACTATATTGTATTGTATTATATTGCCTTGTGTTGCATTGCACTGTAATTCTATTCTGTTCTGTTGTTAGGTTCTGTTCTAGTCCAGTCCAGTCCATTCCCACACATACATACATACACATACATACATACACACACACTATATATATATAATTGGCATAATTTTAAATGGGATTTTAGCAAGGGTTCTTAATTGTAATTTTAGCACGGGTTTTAAATTTAATCTATTTTTAATATATCTATTGTATTTTTGCTATTGTTTTATTATCTCCTGTGCACCGCCCTGAGTCCCCCCAGGGAGATAGGGTGGTACGTATATAAATGTAATAAAATTCAAATTCAATTTTTATATGTTAGATCACTTATATCCAAAGCTTTAACTTATAAAGCTAGCTATCCAATTTCAAACTTGATATTTTTTTCCTCTTTTGGCGAGTTGAGGATCTCAAATATTCATAAACATTATTTGTGCTTTATAACTTAGCATAACATACTGTTTACAGAAAACCCATACAGAGAAACCTGCATGGCGGCGGACTGAAAATCTGGGGAGAAAAACTGTAAAAAAGCCTATGAAATTCAATAACCTTACATTTTAGACTGTTTCTCTAAACAGTCTAAAGCTAAAATAACTGCACTTGGAAAGTCACTGAAAAGGGAGGAGTAAAAGGAAAAGTATGACAGAGCAAGGTTAAATCCCACATCTTCATCTGTTTCTTCTCTCTTGCAAAATTGCTGCTTCTCAGTAGCATATGCCAGACATGTAGTTACAAAAGGTAAGGTAGAAGCAGGTTTACAGTGTATACATACGTACGTACGTGCGTGAACATTTAAATATGTATTTAATTGGTGGTAGGAGCTCAATATTTTAATAATTACAATTCTATAGGATGCTATAGAAACTTTGCTATCTGAAAAAGGAAGTAAAATTGACTCCCACCTTTTTTCTCTTCCTGGTTTTTCCCACTGGTTAAGGCACATCATCTGACATTGATATGTTACCATCTCAACTAGTTTACATTTTAACCAATATACCATCAGTCAGTAAGAAGAATGTTAGGTGGGATTAGAGTTTGCAGCTTCATGCAATGCCAGAAAAAATATTATAGCGATTTCAGAAAAAGACAGTACTAGGGGAACTTAATCGTATTTACAAAGGCTAATAGAAGGAAGGAATGCATGCATTTCTTCAGTAACATGAATCATCAATCACTGAATCATTTGATTCAGAATGGGAAAGGAGGGAGGGAGGGAGGGAGGAAGACATGCACATACATACATATTCTGTACAGTTGAAAATGGCATGCAGTTTCAGACTGGAAAAACAAATACCAAAACAAATACAACTGAACTATGCCCGCTATACATGGCATTCTCTATTATACTAACTTTGTCCTTGAAAAGTTACATTATGCTTATTATTCATGAATAAATGTATGGGTAGATGAAAGATACCAACAGAGAAGCATTTGTGCAGCCAGTCCTCCAACTTAGCTGTCCTGGATGCGGTGGTAGAAATTAATTTACATGCCCTTCAAAATGCCATGGGAAGACATGCCACGATGCATCATCCTCACTGATTCGGGTTTTGAACTCAGACTTTTCTATTCAATATGCAAGAGTGGGGTACTCATTTCTGTGGTCAACAATGTGCATTTTCCTTATTAATAAGGGTTGAAAGTTTCTTGAGTTGAGCTTGAATACCCCATGTGGTTTTCCTGGCAACAATGTCAAAATGATCTTCCATAGTTTTCTGGGATTTCTTCAAATTCCCAGTTTAAGTTAGTCAGTTTATAGCCTTGGGACTTTCTGGTGGTTTTTTCATCCAAATAACAAATCATATCCTGCAACAGGGGTATTAATAGAATTCATTGCCGTTCCTTCTGTCTAGAAAGGGGAATTCATAAGTTTGCTCTCCTTTTTCCTACATGAAGTCCTGTCTCTGCAGATTTCTTGACATTCCCTCCCTCATATCTCTGTTTTGTTTGGAAACAAATTCTAAGATCTATATGCCTTGTGTGTTTCTGTACAGCATCTGACACATCTTTTTGCAATAAATGTTCAATGCTAGCAGAATAAAATAAAAGTAGGAGGAAAAAGACAGCCAGGATTTGGCTTTAGATGTATCTGGCAAAACTATACTGTCGAATATCCCATAAGATGTTTTAATCAGTAGAATAAAAATGTAAAAGTTTATTTCCCAAAATTTAGAATTCTCCTAGGATCAGACTTTCCTCCAAAAATCTTGATTCTCAGGAGCTTGCAACTAACTCAGGCTGGGGGGGGGGGGGGGGGGGGAAGCTTTGCTAATTTGCACTTTTAAGAAGAGAGAAACCTTTTCTTTTGCTTTCTCATTTGTTACCAAGATGCCTTTCACTCCTGTCACAGTTACTGGGAAATGCAATGTTGAGCTCACGCATGAGTCTTCTTGATGTATTGGTATGGACTGAACTTCAAGTGGACGGCTGCGTACAAAGGTGTGGTTATTATGAATCATTTATTAGCCAAGCTACAGCTTAAAACAAATGCTCTCTAATGCAAAGGAGAACTTGACTTTGGAAATACTGCACTGTGTTGTGCTGACTGTATATTTTACAGATACTCGCTGTTTTACCATCTGAATACATTTTCCAGGGGCCCTCTTTTGTCATCCTACAGTCAGTCAGTGCCAGACTTCCACAGTACACTTTCAAATGAACTGAAGATGTGGTTCTTATAGCATGGAGATTGCCATATGACATGAACAATATACCTATATATACTTTCATTGTAATCAAACAAAGCTACCGGTAGGAACTTTGGTTACACAAATAATCGACAAACAAGTAAAGGATTAACTTCAATTATTGTTTAAAATCATGCTCACTTTAAACACAAATCTTAAACGTAAAAGTTAAACTACTTTCATTTATCGCTAGATCATCCATATTAAGTTCACATTCTGTTTTATGTGAGGAGTGTAACTAATGCTGATGAATCTTGAAACAGGCCTTTATCAATATCAAGTCCTATTTCTAAATTTCAGAATGCGATTATTATTATTTTGGTTATATGTAGCCCCTTTAAATTGTTGGAGTTGTTCTTCAAAAGCACTGAAAGAAATGTTGCCCAAGGTGATGCAGTGGTTAGGATGCAGTACTGCAGGCTACTTCTGCTGATCACCAGCTGCCAGCTGTTTGGCAGATCAAATCTCACTAGGCTCAAGGTTGACTCGGTCTTCCATCTTTATGAGGTGGGTAAAATGAGGAGCCAGACTGTAGGGGAAATATGCTAACTCTGTAAACCTCTTAGAGAGGGCCGTAAAGCACTGTGAAGCGGTATAGAAGCAAGTGCTATTGCTAAGTGCTGTTGCGATCCTTGGTTATGTTTGCTTTGCTTTCCACCTAACCAGGAGACCAAATCATCTTGTTCTCTATCTTGATACATGGGACTCGAGGAGAATAGAGCGTAAGCTCCTTCCAGTGGTGTAGATGAGTCCTATTCCTGACAACTTCCTATGTTTATTAATTTTCTTTTATAGAGAATGCAGTATAAATATCAAATAAAGCAGCCCCATTGAAGCCTCTTGCAGTCTAACAATGTGTTTCCAGTTTGCATCTGGACTTTCCAGTGTCCTACCTCAATGTGAAATCTTAAGACTTCCTAAAGCTCATTCCCACATTTTATTCCAAATTTGCGTGTGATTCCTGAATTCTTTACTGGGGGCATAAAAATTAGAATAGTTGTTAAGCTATGAAAAGAAGCTGGGTAGTATTGAATTTCTCAGCAAGATTGGAATGATTGTTTCTTGATTTTTGTGAAAGATTTTGCAAGTTCAGCTCTAACTTGTGAGGAATTATTATTGCAATCTGAATCTTTTATCTCTCGTTTTCTACGTCAAAAATATAATCTCTTGAAAAATTAATTGATTTCTTTTAAAAAGATGGAAAGCAAAACAGAGACGGGCAGGATCCCTGGCTAAGCTTTAGTCATATTGGCGCATCAGTGTTTGCTGTGCTAAAACAGCTGTTCCTAAAGGCAATTCCAGCCATACTTCTCTCCCTTCTCTTCATCTTTCTCATTTCCTCCCATTCCCTAATCCCTTTGTGGTAAAGCTCAAAGTTTCCTCATAGATAAGACAAATGGAAGTTTCTACATAGACAAGGCAAAAGGAAGAGTGAAAAAAGGCTTAATTTGCATGAGGAAATTAACAGCCTTTATAATACAATTGTATGACCTCAATTTTAATGACTGTTCTGACAGTATTAACAAAGATCTGGGGTCAGAAGCTAAAGTATGGCTACTGTCAGGGTCCCCAGGTCATAACGGTGTCCTGAGAAACAAAAAGTGCTTCAGTAAGTCATAGCAATGAGCTCAATGGGTCAACACATTCCCAGCTTCTCATGGCTACCTAGAAAATATTAAATATTGGGAGGGGGGGAATTTAGAAGAAAGGGAACAGATGGAAGTAAGGGAAGAAAGACATTCCTGTAGGAGTTAGATAGAGAGCATTCAGAGTTTGACTGGCTTAACCTGATTTTTACCGTGATAGGCTGGACAGATATTCCTATAATACTTCCAGTGCAATTATTTAGCATTCTGTATCACCAAGGGAGATGGAGAAGTAATAAAGAAGGATTGGCAAGGGGAACTCATAAAAAACAAATTGCAGCATCTACTTGGTATTAATAATTCTGCTAGGCAACATGCTCTTGCTTATCGGAATAAATCTTGGAAGTTTTATGGCCAAGGAAATACAAATTGCAGATCACAATGTCAAATATACAACACAAACTTTATTTGGCAAACATAGCCTCAGCGCAAGCTGATGAATAAATGGTTGGCATGACTAGAGAATAAAGGATAACACTGAAAGGGGGACAGAAAGAGAGAATGGTAAAAGGAAAATAGTCTAACTAGAAATCCAAGCGAGTTAAATGAGAAATCCAAATGAATGTCCAAAAGATGCAAGTTTAAGACGAGCGACAAAATGAAAAAAATTGAAAAAAGATTTTGGAGTCAGTCATCTATTACATGACCCCTTTCATTTCTGCATCGAGTAGGGAACCAAATTCTATCATGCAGCAAACCACATTTGGAATGTGGAAATCCACTCTCTTCTAATTATTTTTATATACTTAATAGCTTTTTAATGTCTGTATTGCACTGAGATGATGTTTACTTTTATAGTTTTCCTCACTAATATTGTGTGATTTCTAGTATTTGTAGGTATGTCTCCCAGAGGTTTTTCTGCAAACCTTAGATGTAGTATAGACATTTTTGGAATACACAACTAAACATAGCAAACCCGGAATTTAAAAAATATTGAGAAAAATAAAAACAGCAGGAGGAAAAGGAACAAGATTCTAAGCTGATTTAAAAGCACAAACATGATTTTAAATTAAAATAGCTGTCATAGTAGAAGAATATTGACCTGCTACCAAAAGAAAGCCCTGTGACTGCTAAAGAGCATATTCCCAAACCTTGGTACTACCGATAACGTGGATTCAATGACAGGAAAAATCAGGAAACATTATTTGTATATAATTTTGCAGTTCAGGACTACCCCCACCTCAGTCCTCAGATTGTTCCTGCTCAAACTGTTTGTCAGCATTCCAAATATCATTCAGAATTAAATCAGAGTCCAAGGCATAGTTTTCCTCAAATTCCAATTTAATAAGAGAGACATGTTGGGACAATCTGTGGAAAACCCGAATCTGAAAGCTTCCTGAGTTTTCCACCCAGTTGAAAATTGAAGACCCAGGCCCCCACGCCCACAAGTTCATCACATGGTCCAATCTTCCACTGCCATGCTGGCAATTCCACCCATCCACTTCCGGTCAGGTGCAGAAGACAAAGGATGATCTTGGGCTTCTAGAAAGGAATGTTTTATTTTGACAACAACATTCTACTCCTTACTATTTCCCCCTCCCAATTCCCCACTAATGAAACAGCATAGTAAAATAAGAGAGAGTAAGAGAGGCTAAAGATCCTAAAAGGAATATGACTGGAGGCCTGACACTGTTATTCTTGCAAGTCCGATGATGATGATGATGATGATGATGATGATGATGATGATGATGATGATGATGATGATGATTTATATTGTAAATTTGATTTAGGATGCAAGTCAAGTATCAGTAAGACTTTCCCTTTATTTTACCTTGATATCAACTGATGAGGTGGAGAAATAATACGACTGACCCAAATTGCCTACCCACTTTCTACTTCTACAGGTACAGTTTAACCCAGATCTTATTTGCTATTATATCAAATGAATCTCCACTGAATCTTTTTAATATTGCTGTTCCATGTCAGATGCTCGGCACTACGCTTGCCAACAACTATCAAACTTTGCAACTTGGAATTGTTGTAACATGTATTTCAACAAGAGGATGATGAACATGACCCTAAAATAAGATTGATAAGCCGAAGGCCAAGGCTAATTACAAAAGGCTGGAGCCTACAGCTTCCATAGTATCTGCCTGTTATTTTGAAATGGTCTAGAACAGGGGTGGGCAAACTTTGCAACTTTAAGTCTGAAGGACTTCAGCTCCCAGACTTCTCCAGCCAGCTTTGCTGGCTGGTGAATTCTGGGAGCTGAAGTCCTTCAGACTTAAAGTTGCAAAGTTTGCCCACCCCTGGTCTAGAATCTGAATATTAATACTCCAAAAAGGTATTCAAAGCCATTTCTATTCTTCAGTAGATTTGAGGATCAGGGATTGGGTGTAGGGTTGATTGTACATAATCCATAAATATACTGTCCATCCAGCCAGCCAGCCAGCCAGCCAGCTATCTAGCTATCATATATTTATCAATCATCTATCTATCATCCACATACAAATAAACACAAAGAGTTGCCTTTAGCCATCCCATTGTATTCATCAATCGAAAAATGCCACAGGTCCCTTCAACAAAGCAATGTCAGGTGAAATTGCAAGATCTTAAAATATCCAGCTAAATTTCTCCTTGGGAAACCTTTGGTATCTCTCCCAATACGTGGACATCCAGATTGATTTTGATAATACAATTTCTTCTTTTTGGTTTCTTTGGCTTTCTTGGTTTTATGTGATACCCAGACTGAACTTTTATTCGGGTTGTCCCGACATCTTGGACTTCATCGGCTGCTTGCTTTTCTGACGCCATTTTTTTTTTTTTACAAATTGGAACTTATAATCGGAACAATGGCTTCTAAAAAACCACTTATTGCAAAGTCCTCTTCTGCTCCATCATCAGCCCGCTCCAGCCCAGTTATGCAGCAGATAAAGATCACCGCATTGTTACAAAAAGAAGGGACTGGCGAGAGCACTCAGGAATTGACAACAAAGGAGATGCTTCAGGACATTATGAAAAATGTACATGAAATCCGAAATGACTTGACAAATTTAAAACTAGAGCTATTGGAGACACAAAGAAATACAATGGATAATAAACAAAAAATTGAGGCGTTGGAGGGGGGATCAGCTGAGATGAGGGAAGAGGTAAAGGAAATTCAGAAGGAAAGCGCAGAATTGGGAGGTCATATGACCAAGATTGAACTTGAAAGAATGTCTTATTTTCTCAGGTTCCAGAACGTACCAGAGATAGAAGGAGAAGATCTTAAAGATCTTATGAGTACAATTTTAGCAGATTATATTAAAAGGAATAAAGAACACCTCTGGTGGGATATGGACCTGGTTTATAGAATTAACTCAGCATATGCTAGAATAAATGATGTACCAAGGGAAGTCCATATTAAATTTTTAAGGAGGTCCACAAGGGATGAGATATTGAGGGCCCAGCGGGGAGGACCTCTGAAATATCAGGAAAAAGAAGTTGCTATTTTGAAACAAATTCCCAAAAAATTAGAGAGATAAGAAGGAAATATTCCTTCTTATCCAAAAAATTATATAAAAAAGGAGTTTGGTTCAAATGGTTGCTGCCAGGAGGAATGTTGGTCTTTTGGGAAGGAGGCAGAATTAGACTTAAAACATTAAGAGAGGCGGAGGCCTTTCTTCAAAAGCATTCCTCACTCCTAGGAGATGAAGAAGAGGGAACAGGGGGGGCCGTGGCTCCGCCTGTCGATGGGAAGGGAGAAGAAGAATCAATAGCAAAAAGACTCAGATCTCAAAAATGATTTTATTTGAAATTTTACTGTGATAGTTGTATTAGATGGTGATGAAAAACATGATTGAATGTACGAATTATACAATGTAACATATATGTATGCTTGCCCTTTGCTTTCTTTAAAAAATATTGTATTTGTATGAGGTTTTGGGAGGACCACCACCTCCGGCATGGAAGCCACTAAAATGTCATATTTACCCTACAACCCTTTTCCTATATATATTGTAAAAACCAATAAAAATTGTTTACCAACAAAACAAAGCAATGTCAGGTGAAAGAATCCAGGAAGGACACCTTTTCTGCTGAGATGTCTCCTCTTTAGGAAGCACCTGAAGAGATTGTTGTGACACTGAGCTTGGGGAACAGTAGTGATAGGCTTCCCATGCTCATACCGAATTGAAAGAACTGATTCTATTTATCTGCTGATTCAGATTATATTTTGTGTTTAGCTGAATTTTTAAAACTTATCTGAGTTTTAAAACTCTTTTAGTTTGGTTGCATGGCTGTTGCCTTTGTTTATATTCTTCATCATTCCTGCTATTGTTTTTTAATGGTTGCGAGCTGCCCAGAATCACATACATGGAATGGGTAGTCATACAAATTGAATAAACAAATATTTCTACGAGTTGGCAAAATTCGTACTCTAGGGCAGGGGTCTCCAACCTTTGCAACTTTAAGTCTGAAGGACTTCAGACTTAAAGTTGCAAAGGTTGGAGACCCCTGCTCTAGGGAACTTGGGAGAAAGGCAGAGGCCTTGCTCTGTATAGATTTTAGTAAAAGGAAATATGAGATAATCAAGGTACTGCTTGATTCAAATGAATTCGTCTACATTCTGCCTTGCATACACACATGAACCTACACTCAAAGCTACTTGCCCGGTAATCCAGCTCTAAATCAACTCAAATGTTGGATTCTAGCGGCCTTTTACATTTTGTGCAAACCAGGTACAGTAGGCCTATTCTACCACCCTTGTATGGACTGCTGCTTAAGGGAGGGCAAGGCATATGAATGATACATAAGGACGAGCTACAGAAAAAGATTAAAAAGATGTCAGTTAACAAGAGGCTATTGAAGCAGGGCCTGATGTGGCACAGGATGATGAAAGCTAGTAAAAAAAGATGCAGGAAGAGTGCCTGAGAAGCATAAGTCAGCATCTATCATGACGTTCCCTTACAATCAGTGGTTCTGCTCATGGTAGAAGAAAGGCTATTCAACAATACTAGCTAATACTGAAAGAAGGACAGCTGCTGCCACTGGTATATCTGCACAAAGAACAGATATTCCAGAAATCTCACAAATGAGGACAAAGTGAAGAAAGAAATATTCTGTAAGTATTAATTACAATTTAGGATATCACTATTAATCAGACTCTTTGGCTTTGTTATCAGGAGAAGGGATAGATTTACAAAGATCATTTGTTACTTAAAGGAAGGAAATCTACTCCAAAAGTATGCCCTGAGAAAAGGTTAAAATGTTCCAAAAGTCACGTTTGGATGTAGCAATAGAAAACATAAACTCGGAATTAATGTGCAATATACAAAACATCATACTGGATAACCAAAAGAAAAGCAGAAACAAGATTGCATTTTTGCCTGATCTTTTAATCTATAATTTGTGTATTGTTGACGGACCACATTTAAAAAGAAATCATTTGGGTGTTCTCAAGCACCCTCTTTGCACCTAGGAGGCCTTCTGGTTTAAAGTTGTGATGATTCTCCTGGATGCTTCCCCAGATGTCCCGTTCGGAGGAAGATGAATCAATTCCAAGCACTTCTGGAGGGGAGTTGGTTGGTCAATGGATCCAAGCAGCCATCTGAGAGGGATTTGGTTGAAGCACAGCTGTAGCAGGACAGTCCTGAGGTGTCAGGTGGAGAAAGCATGCAGCTGCAGCCAGTCAGGGATGAGAAAGAGGATCTGCCTTCTATATGTGATCCAAGAACACGCAGGGCAGAGAAAAGGAAGGAACAGGGAAGGTCAGCCAGATTAATCACGAGGAGAAAACCTCGCCCTTCTTGATGGGCTGCACCAGAAGCTGGCTATTTAGCACAGCAGACAGATGGAAGGGATGCTGGGAACAACGTGTTCCATTTCCAAGTTGTGTGTTTTCTGTTTGTGGTAATTCTTGCCTTGCTTTGGACTGACACTGTCCCTTATGAGCTCTGGATTTATTTATTTTTATTTTGCCTCATGAACCCTCTTGCATTGTGGATTTAATTTTGCCTGGTGGATTTATTTTGATTGGGAAACTTTCAAGTGTGTTGTGGACTCATTTGGTCATTGTTCTGTGGACTACCATCAGTCTGCTTGTGGCTGAACTTAATTGGGACAGTTCTGGGTGTTTGGTGAAGGGACTTGAGGGGGAATATTAATAAACCCACTAAACCACATATCTATCTGTGTGTATGTGTGTGTGTGTGAACTGGAAAATATTTTTGGGTTTTGGGTGACACTGTTGTTGAAACTCTCACCAAATCATTATGAGTGATTTCCACCCCACTTACAGACTCTCTATTTTGTTGAGACCTCTCTGAGTCACCAGGCTGACTTCCCTACTTTGATCAAACAATGTAGATATGGTACATGTTTCTTTCAAATCTGCTTGAGATGTAATCACGATCCTGTTCAGAAATCAGGTAAGTATTGGTAGTCCTCATGGAATACCCACTAATTCAGCATTCAAAATTATGACAGTACTGAGTGAGGGGAACTTATAATGGATCCCCAGAGTTGAGGATTGCTGCATCCTTGCTCTTATGTGATCTCGATTTGGGTGTTTAGCAATTGGCTCGCTATTGCTATGGTTGAAGTATCCCATAGTCACATGACTGCCATCACTGCCAGCTCCCAGTAGCAAGTCAATGGGAAACCAGAAGGAAGTCACAAATGACAATCACATGACAGTGGCATGCTGCGACTGTGCAGGGCTCGCCTAACACAGCAACTGGTACTGTCATAACTGCTGGTATAAGTTAGCACGATCATGTGACCATGTCACTTAGCAATGGAGTTTTTGGTCCAATTAAGCGACGACTACCTGTAGTAGAACTGGATAGAAGCATTTGAAAATATTGGAAACTACTGTAACTGCCGTTCTGGATAGAGCTGTGCTGTTAGGCACATGAACCATTTTTTTTTAACAAACTAATAGACTTCTAAGTCTTCTAAATTGATCCAGATGAAAGAATGCCTGTGAAAGCCATTTATTATGGGAATAAAAAGACACTGTGTGAAACCATATTAAATGCAAATAGTTATTTTGCAGACTCGCCTCGAATTCCAGATCTTGGTATCGTAAAAATACTTAGGCATCCAAACAATGTAGCACACAGATGCTCTTCAAAGAACCATGACATGTTTTTATAGTCCATACATAAAGTAACGGTACTGAGTACATTTTCTCAAAAAAGTCAAATATTTAAGCGACCTTTTTAAAGGCTTCATAGCAGCAGGCTACTCCGGTTTCAAAGCACAGTGCTTGCACATGTCTGCCTATAAGGCACGGCACTTATGTCAGCAGAACCATTTTGAGGATTAGAGCATAATTCAGTGATTATAAAAGCAAACCTTCAGATCTTTCAATGGGCATTTTCTAGTGGTCGAGTAACTCTGAGGCACGTTATTCTCCTGCTTCACAAAACATTCACATGAATTGTTACAGTAGAATTTGGGGCATATTTATTGTAACAAGATAGTTGGCTGTCTGTCAGGTGAAGTTTGAATGCACCTGATTGGAAGGCATGATCTAGAATTTTTAAACTAACTCTTCAGGAAATGCCTTGTTTTTGAAACCTTAACTCCAAATTCCCATGAACAATGTGAGGTCATTGTCCATTCCAGATTTTCCGTCAGAAAGCTGCAACTTTTAAATAGTAATCTGAATGCTATGTTGAAGCCAGTACATGATTTTCTATATGCTGTGGTTTGATGGTCATTTTATCGCTTTTATAACTTTTTCTTTTGTTATTGGTTTATTCATTTCTGGAGTGGAAAGAATGAGACAGGATAACTCCAGAAATCTCCATGGTAATTTGATCGTGATTGTTGCTCTTGGCAGCGAGTATCCTGCAAGGTAAAAACTAGAGATTCCCATTATGACTGTGATACAATCCAGAGAAGTGCAGAATAGCTTTTGCACTTGGCAAGCTTCTTAATTTGTACAAGTGAAAAGGAAGCCTATGCCAAAACATCTTTCACTCGGATGATGAGGTATTGCATTGCGTCCATTGCAAACAGCATGCATGAAGCCATTTCTAAGATTCAGAACACAATATTTATTAAATCATCCATCTCACGTATGAGACTCTGGTGGCACAGTGGTTAGTATACAATATTGCAGGCAAACTCTGCCCACAGCCTGGAGTTCGATCTTGATGTGGCTCAAGATGGACTCAATTGTGAAGCATTATAAAGTGATATGTAAGTCTAAGGGCTATTGCTATTAAACAGTTTTAAAACATTGATACAAGTTTAAAAAGTGAACGGTATAAAATCCATACTAAAACCATTACCTGTAGTAAAAACGCCTTTTTAAAAAACACAAGAATAATCAGCAGCTGAGTACCAAGCATTCATAACATTCAGTACAGTTACTGAGCAAGCTATGTACCGCAAGCAGATCTCCAAGAAGTGGTGCAAATTATAGCCTTTCAATAAGTCATTAGAGTCAGGACCTGTTTAAGCTTCAGTGAGAAGATGTTCCAAAGGGCAGACACCCTAGCAGAGAAGACTCGCTTCCTAGGCCTATTAGATGTCATGCTTATGACCTGGATCCATAATATGCCTCTCCTGATGGGATGGTAGAAGTTGAGGAGAGGCTATTCCTCAAATAAAAATTGACCTACTTACTTGATTGATTGAATTAATTGATTTCTACAGCCACCCATCTCAGCAAAGGACTCTTATCTTTAAAAACAATACCTACAGTAAGTCAGGATGTGAAAACTGAAACTACATTTGTGTTAAATTTATATATATATATATTTACCCACTAAGACATAAAGGGAGACTCGTATAGATCTATTTCAAGCTATTTAGCTCTCATCAGCTAGCCATATCCTTTCTGGGATTTGAACCTGGGCTGCTTGCATATTAGGTAGATGTATTAACCTCTAAACCATGGGCTCTCCTAGCTTTGTTGATTATACCAGGGGATACTTGCCCTGATAGGCCAGTCTATAGACTGGAAAAAACACTTGAAAATACATTTATTATTCTTGTGTATGAACTTTGCCAAGACCAGGATGAAGGGAGGGCAGCAATCCTAGTTCTGCTGTATCTTTCAGCAGCATTCAATACTATTGACCATGGTATTCTCTTGAATTGACCAAGAGGTCGGGAATGATAGAGTGAAGTGCTGATCTTTTATATTTCTTTTTTTTCCTGATTGCCTATTCAACAATGATAATTGATGAATTTCTAGCAAAGAAGAAATTTCACAGCTAACCTAAAGTTTCCTATAATTTCAGTAGGAAATTTATTTATTTTAAAAAAGAATGTATATATTTTTAGGATCAATACCTGTATTTGAAAATGAACAAAACATCATTTATTCAGATTGTTGGGATGACAACTTCCAACATTTGACTATAGAGTATTAAAATTTTGGGAGTAACAGATCTGTTGGGGGAAGGCTTAATATACTGAAATCTGCAGACCAAAAATAAACAACCTGATGTCCTTGAATTATTGTTGGACTCAACACCTTGAAGATGCTACTGATGGTGTCAGATTATTCTACATATGGTAAGTAATATCTGAAAAGCCTTTTTGTCTCTCCTCTTGCTACTGATTATGTTCTTGATATGAGTAGTAACCAAACGTAGTGTTCAAATTGTTTTATCCCCCTCAAAATTTGTGGAACTATGATTAGTTTAAATTCAATATGTATGTATGTATGTATGTATGTATGTATGTATGTATGTATGTATGTATGTATGTATGTACCACAAATGCTTTTTCAAGTCAACATTATTTTACACAAAGTGACAGGAAGGTTTACCACCTGCAGGCAACAGTAATTATCCATGATAAGTAGGATAAGAATGACAAGATGCATTATTTGCAGCTATGTGCTGTTCATACTTTTTGGAACAGTTATAAGGTTTTTCAAAGCAGTCCTTACCTTCTATTTGAATTCCATTTGGATCATTAATTTTGGGGTGGGGCTATGGGGGGAATACAGAAAATGTTATAGAATATTTTACATTATATATCATATAGCAGGAAGCAATCTTATGTACAATCTCGATATAGCCAGTTAACTCCATCGCTGGCTATCGGGGGCGAGTCATTGGCCCCCGCGGAAAGGGCTCACAACTTGGGCGTCCTCCTGGATTCGCGGCTGTCCTTGGACGACCATGTGACGGCCGTGGCCAGGGGGGCTTTCTATCAGGTTTACCTGATACGCCAGTTGCGCCCCTTTCTAGATCGGGATGCCCTACGCACGGTCACTCAAGCCCTCGTTATGTCCCGCCTGGACTACTGTAACGCCCTCTACATGGGGCTCCCCTTGAGGTGCACTCGGAGACTCCAGCTAGTGCAGAATGTGGCCGTGTGGGGGATTTTGGGAGTCTCTCGTTACTCCCATGTAACACCTCCCCTGCACGAGCTGCACTGGCTGCCTGTGGTCTTCCGGGTGCGCTTCAAGGTGTTAGTCACCATCTTCAAAGCGCTCCATGGCACGGGTCCTGGTTACTTGAGAAACCGCCTACCACATACCTCCCTTCGACCTGCCCGCTCCCACAGAGTGGGCCTTCTCAGGATGCCGTCAGCCGGTCAATGCCAGCTGGCGACTCCCAGGGGAAGAGCCTTCTCTGTGGCGGGTCCGGCACTCTGGAACGACCTGCCCCCCGATATCCGTACCATCACGGACCTACGCCTCTTCCATCAGATGTTAAAAGCACATTTCTTTCATCTAGCTGGCCTGACATAGACTAAGGGTATAATTTTAAATTTTGATATTTATTGGTTTTAATTTTTATATTATCTAAATTTTAGCACAGATTTAATAATTTAATTGTCTTTTATATTTTGTATGTATTGTTGGGTTTTTATCTTTCTGTCCACCGCCCTGAGTTCCTTTAGGTGACAATAGGGCGGTATATAAATCGAATAAAATGAAATGAAATGAAATGAGATTGACAACAGGTGAGAGTAAATAGAAGTAATGCATGATCGTATACATCTTTAGCTAGGAGTAAATTATTTTTAACTTTTGGATAGACAAGAGCAGAAGAACAATGCTAGAAACAGTGTTGCAAGTAACATTTCTAGGTCTCATTGGTAAAGGCCATTTCTGAAGTAAATTCATTTAAAAGTGAGTGAATGTCGTAGATATTATATATAAAATATGATAATTTTTCTGGAAAGTTTGTAAAAAGTTTCTAAGAAGATTATGTGGGATTTGGCAGATGTTCATCACTGTAGCTGTTTATGACTTAGAATTCCCTTTAAACGTAATAGGCCTGTTCAGGGAACAGATTTCTAGGTAGTACTGATGGGAAGTGAACAGATCCTCCACTTACACAGCCACACTGGTGATATCAATGTACAGTCTGATACAACAGTAGTGGGCAAGCGGCAGGCAAGCGTGCATGCATGGAGCTTCATTTAGGCAATTGGCAGGCGCTCACACATGCAGCTCCATTTCCATGGGGGGGGGGTGGATGCTCATGTCCTCACATGCAGCTCTATTTATTTATGTGTATATGTGTACACATGTGTATATGGGTACACATGATGCTTTTATTTTAAATTAGCTTATAACTCGGTATTGCACGGATATTCATTTATAGGGGGGAAATGTCCAGACCAAATTTAATTTCTAATGGTGGATTTTCCTCCTTACTAGAAGGAGCCCCCTTGCGGAGTACTATGAAGCCTTTACCATGGCAACTCGATGGTGCTGTACTGTAGAAGCCATTTTAAGGCACAACAGGCTGTATTTTAACAGAACACACACCCTGAGTGGTGTTAAGGGTGTCTTACCCCCACAGTATTTTTTTTCCAGAGAGTAAGTCATCTGTGTACCAAGTTTGGTTGAAATTGCTCGAGGCATTCCAGAGTTATGCTGGAACATACACACACACACACACGCACGCGCACACACACACACAAAACCATTTAGATAGCTAGATAGATAGCTAGATAGCTAGATAGATAGATAGATAGATAGATAGATAGATAGATAGATAGATAGATAGATAGATAGATAGATAGATAGATAGATAGATAGATATTGATTTTAGAGATTAAAATATGTATTGCTTATCGAAACATATTCATTTCCAAAATTAACATGGCTAAGTAACTGTGAATTAATTTCAATTTTTATATCAATGCTCAACACCACTTTAAAACTCATGTGCCCTCAGAGAACTCACAAATAACACTGCAAACAATTTAAAAAGACAAACATTTCACCCAGATCAAATACACCATTCATATTAGAATGATCAGCATAATTACAGTGTGGGAAAATTAGAATAAAGAGATAATCAGAAACAAATGGATAATAGGGCTGCTGCACATAAGTCATGCAAATCTATCCCACTGAAATGAAAGAACCCTTGCTATTTTAACGTGGCAAAAAAAAAACCCCTATTGAGCTGTGCTAATGTCAGAACATGTTTTGGACTGAAACTGTCATCATTATCCCTGTCATAACCTTATTTTTGAAAACATGGAGGGCAACTGTTAGGAATGTCTGTTTTATTTGGAGAGGGGTGAGATAAGATAAAAGTAACCTGTCTGCATTCATTGGGAATAGTCATTTCCCAATTTACTCCAACTAGCAGCCTTCTCAAAACTTGAATTTGAGAGAGAGCAAAATTACTATTGGTATGAAACCAGATCACTTCCATCTGTTGTTTCATGGATTGAGACCAACAGAAAGGAGTTTGTGTCATGCAGGCACCAGGGTATTTGGCAACTCTATTGAAATACTCCATTGAAATACTTATTGTAATCACTTTTCAAGGCACAAAGCAGATTTCAGGACGGGTCTGCTTCCCACATTGTTTCCTCCCTACAGGGTTAGATTTCAGATTTGCCTGGATTAGCCTAAACCCCAGGAATTCCCCATCTGGACGTTAAGGAAACTGAGGAGGGACTGGATTTCATTTCAAAGGCTGGCAGGATGTGGTAATTTCTGCCTGATTCTGCAACAGAAGTTTCATTTTGGTAAAATCAGTAAATTACTTTAAAAAAAAATATTTAAGATTTCTCTAGTGACCCACCCCCACTTCACTTTTATTTTATTATTTTATTTTATATGTATTTGTTTGTTTGTTTTTTAGGGAATCATCCCATATGATGTAACTAATACATATATTCCCCCCACAACATCCCTGTGCTCTTAATAAACCATTCTGGGATTATCAATTGGGCTGGCTACAAAAAAGAAAAACAGGAGATGAAGGGAATTTAGATCAATACATACACATTTAGAACTGATGTCTACAACTGAAACAGAATTACAAAATATCTAATCAAACTGACGTATCCAGGCCTTGTTAAGTGGCCTTCTGCTCGGTTTGGGGTCTGGTTGCTAATTCCTGGCTGATACCTAACTTGCAACATCAATTTTATCTCCTTTTTTATGGCTCTTTTTCTTTCAACTAGATTGGACAGTCTCCCACCCCCCAAACAACAATAACAACATCAACCCTAAAGCCTGTAAATTAATTTAAATTGCAAGTAAGAACAGTTCTTTCAGCTACAGGTTGTTTATGATACTTCTTGATTTATTTATTTTTATTTATTTAATTTATTTAATTTGTATACCGCCCTTCTCCCTCTCGGGACTCAGGGCAGTGAACAGCCACAGTAAAAACAGAAAATACAAAAGTTAAAATGACATATTAATATATATTAAATAATTTGGCCCATAATTTAAAATCCAATACTAAAAACCCAATTAAAACAAGGTTATGACAGGCCGGCTGCATGAAATAAATGTGTCCTCAGGGCCCGACGGAAGAGACGTAGGTCTGAGATTGTACGTAATTCAGGGGGTAGGTTATTCCAGAGGGCAGGAGCTGCCACAGAGAAGGCTCTCACCCTAGGGGTCGCCAGCCGACATTGTCTGGCCGACTCTGTGGGAGCGAACTGGTCGGTGGGAGGTATTTGGCAGCAGGAAATGATCATTGCAGGACTACATTTTTATACAGTGTTGTATATAGTGTCAGGTAGCATATAAAACAAACAAGCAAACAAACAAACAAATATTAAAGAATAATTTTTATTTTTTTAATTTCTTTTTCTGTTTCCTTTCTTATTTATTGACTATTCTTTCTTATTTTCTTTGTTTCTTTCCTAATGTTTTACTGTTTCTACCTGTTTCTGTTTTATTGTTTTTAGTTACAGGTTGTCCTTACTGAATGATACTTACTCAGCAATCATTCAAAGTTAAAATGGGGTTGAACGAGAAGGACTTAACAATAGCTCCTTGTAGTTGTGGCCATCACAGTGACCTTGTGGCCACAGGATTGCAATTCTGGCATTTGGCCACTGGCTTGCAATTATGCATAATTATGCAATTATGGTTGCAATTTCCTCGAAGCTCCCACGTAACACCTCTCCTGTGCGTGCTGCACTGGCTGCCGGTGGCCTTCCGGGTGAGCTTCAAGTTGCTTGTTACCATCTTTAAATCGCTCCATGGCACGGGACCTAGTTATTTGCGGGACCGTCTCCTGCCGCATACCTTCCTCCGTCCGATCCGCTCCCATAGGGAGGGCTTCCTCAGGGTACCATCCGCCAGCCAATGCCGGCTAGCAGTGCCCAGGGGGAGGGCCTTCTCAGTGGCTGGGCCATCCCTCTGGAACGACCTACCCCCCGAACTTCGGACCACCACAGACCTTCCCCTCTTTCGCTGCTCACTTAAGACTTATTTGTTCCATCAAGCCGGTCTAGCTTAGCCAATGAGTAAATGTATTTTAGAATTTTAATTGGGATTTTTTAGCACAGGCTTTTAGTTTAATTTATTTTTAATTATTCTGCATTTATTGTTATTTATCGATTTTAATTTCCTGTGCACCGCCCTGGGTCCATTTCGATGGAGAAGGGCAATTCTATAAATCTAAATAAATTAAATTAAATTCCTGTGGTCACATGAGCACATCTGTGATCTCACTGCCAGCTACCAATAAGCAAAGTCAATGGGGAAACTGGCAGGAGGTTGCAAATGGTGAGCATGTGACTGTGGGGTGCTGTGGCCACGCAAGATTCACCTAATGACAGCAACTTCGGACTCCTGCAATTGCCATCATAAGTCATCACAATCACCGTGACATCACACCTTATGAGTGCATTACTTAATGAGGGTGCTGCTGTTCCTGATTACACTTAAGTGATGACTATCTCTAACTAAATACAAAAGAAGAAGAAAAACAATACACAACTTTATAAAAGAAGGGGGGGAAACCCTCACAAAATAGTAAAGCAGACATAGAAAAATCGATGAACTGAAGTCATGATTCATTACGGTGATCCATGGTTAATCTATATTAAATCGATTCTGCAAAGCACTAAACAGCTGGAGCCATATGTTTGAGTTTCCAATGCTAAATAATAAGTCTGTTGCATGCTTATGTTCTCAAACCTACTATTTCTTGTTGATTCCTGACAGCTTAACTATACCTTGAGGAGGTACAGTGCAGGCACTGAAAGCAGGAACTGTCATCAGGTATGGCTTGGCTTCTAGCCAAGTGTGTGCGTTCTAGCTCTTTTCCAATAGAGCTGCTATAATGTGTAGATTGGCTTTAAGACTTGTTCTGTTTCATTCTGCACGTAAACCATTTCAACAAGAACCAAACACCCCCCCCCCCAAAAAAACCCTGAAGCAAAGGAGGTGAAGCAAGAGTACTGAACTGTGCACTTCCAAGGGTGAGTTATATAAGTTATAAGTACGTTCATTTCATGTGGTCAGAGAATGGAAATGGGTGGATTAAGCAAGCAGCTGTTGCACAAATATAGAGAAAACGGCCTTGCCTTTTACCGCCAGGTTAGGCCAAGTTAGTGTGGTACAGGGCAAGGATCCAGATCCAGATAGAAAAAAATGCTGACTGAAACAAAAAAGTAGTGCTTATGCAGGGGGGAAAATCATCAAGGGTGTCTATGGAGATTCTCAACCATCCAGGTCATGGTTGTTCCAAAGGTGCTTTTTCCACTGCGGTTAGAACTGAAAAAGCTTCTTAGATGAGAAGTGAAATGTTTTTAAAGGAAAAAACAAGAACAACAAGGTCCAGTTGCCTTTTGGAAAAAGCACCTTTGGGGGATCATCAAGGGGTGGAAGACAGATTGTTCTTAAGTCCACCATGAAGCAAATCATTGCTGCCAATTAGAGTATGAGGCATCCAGGCCAACTGCTGGACTGGGATGGGCCTTCAAGTGACCTCCCCAAGTGCCTTTCAAGGAGTCTTTCAATGGGAAGCAGGCAGTCTAATGTAGATATGAACCAAGGATTTCAGTTCCAGCCAGCTGAAGTATAAGAACATCAGTCAACTGGAGTGTGAATAAAATTAATTCCCACCCGTTAGGCTGCCATGCTCCATGGCAACAAGATGATGTAAGAAATGGGAGGAGTTAAAAGGGGGGGCACACACCAATGGTGCAGGCTCCCTTCACTTATATGTTCCAGGAATGTATCAAAAGAAAGAATTATGCCTCAATTATACCTGGTCCACATGCATCACCACAAGAGGAGCTAGTTGGCAGAGTTTAAACCAGATTACTGCCCAGTCACACAAAATAAATTTATGCTCAGCTGTTAAAATAACAATTACCCTGCAAATAAAGGAACCTTCTCTCATGTTAATGATGACGATGATGATGGATGATGAAAACTTTTATCCTTCTCAAAAAATATACAGTTGCAGTTCCTCTCTTGACAAACCTTAATGTTGGTATTTAAGCACTTTAGAAAGAAAATAAATACAGATATGCTATTTTTAGCAATGCATTTATTAGTATAAGCCTTCCCAAATATAACAACATATTTCCCTTTATGGCTATTTCTGAAAAGAGCATTTGCAGCTCCAAGGCGAAAAAAATTAAAATCTATTCAGTCCTAAGATGGACAGAACATTTTTTTTTAAATGAAAATTAAGATATAGACCAGTGGTAGTCAACCTGGTCCCTACCACCCACTAGTGGGTGTTCCAGCTTTCATGGTGGGCAGTAGGGGTTTTGTCTGATACTGAAGCACTTTCCTTTTTTTAATTTAATTGAGTTCCCTACTTTATAAATCACCATTACTGTGGAACCGGTGGGCGGTTAGAAAATTTTACTACTAACAGAGATATAAAAGTGGGTGGTAGGTATAAAAAGGTTGACTACCCCTGATATAGACTCTTTCTCTGAGATCAATATATAGGACAGTGATGGCTAAACTATTTCTCCTTGCGTGCTGAAACCACACGCATGCATGCTGACATCCATAATACAATGTGCCACGCCAGCTGTGCATGCATGCAGGCCTCCCCATACTCACCCTCGTGCTTACCCTGCGCATGCATGTGACACCCTGCACCCTGTTTTGGGCCCAGCAGGCCTCCCTGAAGCCTCCTGGGACAAAAAAACAGGACGCAGGAGGGGTGCCACAACTTCCCCCTGCCCATTTTGGGCCTAGCAAGCCTCCCTGAAACCTCCTGATACCAAAAATGGGCCATGAGGGGAATACGCTGCACCCCATGCTCCCACATCCCCTGTGCCTATGCATGTGACCCCTGCCCCCTGCACATGTGCACATGACCCCCTGCCATCCTGCACATGCACACAGGTCTCCTGCATACAGGGCAGGGACCTGAAAATCAGCTGGCTGGCAGGAGGCGCGTGCATGCATGTGCGGTGCAGCTGAGCTGGGCGATGGTTTGCGTGGCCACAGAGAGGGCTGCTTGTGCCACAGGTTCGCCATCATGGATATAGGACGAGAAACCAAGAAACGGTGTCACTCTACAGAAGTATTTACACATTGTTTGGCTTTTCATTTGCTCTGAAAACTACTTGCAGCATTCACGAATTTCTGCTTACATTTTTGTTCTTCTTTCATGGAGCCCTAAATCTATTGAGGGGAAAAGGGGGGGGGGGGGGATGTACTAGCAGGTTCAATAAACACTGCAGATTCTAAAAAATATAGGAAATAGCCATAAAGCTCATTCAAGGTTCTCATAATTGTCTGAAAGCAAACCATGAAAGAAGCAACTGATTCAGAATGCCATTTACAGCATATTTCTTGCCTTAAGAGAGAGCCTTTATTTTTAGTAATACATTTCTTGATCTCTTCTTTTCTCTACATATGGAGTTAAATTTTACATGGCTCCTTCAACACATAGCAAGTCATGTGTTAAAAACAAAATTAAACCACTTCCCCAAAGAATGAACATTTTCCCAGTTTGCTATGGTCTAATCCACAGCGAAGGCAGCCTCTCCAAGCTTTCACTGAAGTTAATGCAGAGAGAGCCCTGCTGGATCACACCAAAGATCTGCCTAATCCATTAATCCAGTTCCTACTGTGGCCATCCATATTTAAACTACTTTACACAGAGACTCCTGTGAAATTCAGTTCAGGCAGCTAGGTTAAATTATGGGAGTCAACGTCTCTCACAAACAACTCTTTTTCCTTGTGATGGAACCTGATTTTTGAATTTCTTCTTAAGCATCATATGTTTGGTTCGAACAGGGGTAGCTTCTAGCCAGGTTTTGAATCCTATCTTCTTTTGGAAAGCTTAAAAAGTTGAAAGGATGGTTTTTGTTTCACTTAAAAAAAAAAAAAAGAACCACCGTTTGAAGGTCTATATAAACCTCCAGAGATTGTGTTCAATTATTTATATTAATTTTGGAAGAATGCATTGCTGATTTATAAAAGGGTTTAAATTGTTTCTTTCAATGATTCTGGAATGGAAAACTATTACAATTATTTTTTGCATGCAAAGTACCTTCTGGGGAACTGCCCTAAGTGGTGAGATGGAAATATTAGAAATAACAAAATGATAAAACATTAACTTCAATACGTTTCTTTTCCTCTGCAAGTGATGCGCACAGCTTGCTCTCGTTTTATCCTCATATGAACCCCAATATGTAGGTATGGCTGAGAGAGAATGATCCAGCTAAACAATGTAGCAACTTTATGGCTGGAGAAAAACTGAACCCAGATCTGGCCAGTCTAAAGCTGTCTTTTAAACCAAGGCATTGCACTGCATCTTTGCAGAAAATAGATGTTTTTGAAAGTAAATACTAGACTTTGCTTATTTTTGACAGACTTCTGGTTATGAACTGAGAAAGCATGGAACAAAATACTTCTTACAGCTAGCTCTTTGTTGAAAGGTTACATTGATACTCAAACTGTAGAGATACCGCCAAAGGATGGTTCCTCTTTAGATGGGAAGTTGTGAAGATATCAAAAGGAAAAGGGACTTGCAAAGTTTTCTTCAAGTTAAGCTCAACTTTTGGTGACTTCATTAATATGTCCAAGTTGCTTTCCTCACAGAAGCACAGATATAGTTTGCCATCAGCCTTTCTGGGGCTATTTTCCTAACTTCCCAATGTAGCATCCTTCCCTGATAGTCCCTAAATATACAGCATACAAACACTAACCAGATAGTGTTTGTAGGATTCTAACCTAATAAGAGCGGCACAATAGTTAGAATGTAGTACTGCAAGCTACTTCTGCTGACTGCTGGCTGCCAGCAGTTTGACAGTTTGAATCTCACCGGCTCAAGGTTGATTCAGCCTTCCATCCTTTCGAGGTTGGTAAAATGAGGACCCAGATTGTTAAGGGAAATATGCTGACTCTGTAAAAAAAAACACTTAGAGAGAGCTATAAAGCACTGTAAAGTGGTATATACTGTAAGTATAAGTGCTATTGCTATTGCTATTTCCTACTTCACAAAAATCTACCTCCTTAATTTTTTTAGCAAGAACCAAGGCTCCATAACTATGGAATGAGTGAGGTTTGTGGTATCCCTAGTACTGATGGCCCTTTCTGGTCTCCAATCTTCCATATTGCAGGTGTAGATTTACACACAGATTGGTTGGCCATTTAACCAGACTGGGCCACAGCAACGGGTGGCCGGGAACGGCTAGTTAGAAATAAGGAATAGATGTCAAAAGTCAACTGCTAACAAATAGCTGCTCTAGACATACCGGAAAAGGTACAGGTTTCTTGGCTACATGTTACTGTAGAATAACTTCAAACAATTTATCATTAAAGTTGGAGCTCGCTCCACCTCCCTTAATTTAAGAGAGGCTTACGCCTTTCCTTTTTATGGAGGCTGTTTAGCTTACCCTTATTTATTCTGCTGGGTGCAATTATTTTAATGGCTGCATTAAATTCCAAATTTAATTTTAGATATTATAACTTGTGATGAGGTGGGCCTCCATTCTCCTGGCCTTTCAGAAAGGTGTGAAAACAAGGCTCTGCGGCCTTGCTTGGGGCTCACAGGGAAGCAGTCAGCTGTGGGGCTGGCTAGCTCCCTGAAAGTCTTCCCCTTGCCTGTTAATTAACTTATAACATTCATTTTCAATCCTCCTTGCCTTTTTTTTTAATATACTGTGTTTATGTTTTAATATTTTATTTGTACATCGCTCAGAATCCCTCTGAGAGGGAGATGGGTGGCTTCACAATTTGATAAATAAATAAATGTTAAAAGGTCAACTTACAGTACATATTTTTAAATAAATGCATACACATAAAAGAGAAACTTAGCAGGAGCTAACACTGGCATTCAAACTGATACATCTACATTAGAAGATTCAAAAGAGGTCTCCCTCTCACATAACTTGGTTTTAAATTGTCGGATGTGCTAACTACTCACTGTGGCATAATGTAATGTGTATACCTTTGCCACTATGGCTTCTTTGGCAAGCCCCTTTTTCTAAATAAATAAATAAATGAATAAATCCTGGCTTAGTGTTACCAGTGAACAGAATCAGGGCTTTAAGAAGCGGTAAACAGGTGAGCTTTTTTCACTTGTATAGCTACAACTGACAACAATGCTTCAGTATGGATGCCCAGATAAGGCAGCAGTTGTCACCTCAGTAAGTCAGCTTCAGCACAAGAGTCTTAGGCCAGACCGAATAATTTATAGCACCGGATTTCTAAAGGATGCTTCGACATCTCTCAAACTCCTCTCACTTTATTGTTAAGTTCTTGGTACATCAGATATAATTTAATAAAGGGGATTATTTTAACCTCCTAGGTCCCATCCTAACTAAATTTATAGACTTGGAATTGCTGTAAATTATATTATAATTATATTGCTACACAAGTGACTTCCCTTTCTAGATATTAAAAAGCAATTCAGGTAAATGATCTTTTGCCACCGTGGTGCAGCCCTGCAGAACTCATTAACTCTGGGGATTACATGGCATACCAAAAAGATTACACAGTCAACATTGCAGTAGAGCTTTTGAAACAACGATACACCTAGAATATAAATAATATGGCTGCCAGTCTGATTTGGTCTTCACTGCATTTTTCTTACCTATCAACAACCAGATAAGAAGACATTTGCAATTTCGAAATCAAATCCTCATAAGTTTTTTGTTTGCTTATTTACTTGCTTGCTTGATTTTTAAGGTCACCTGTCTTTAGGAAGACACCGGGAAGCTTACATTTAAATAATAATAATAATCCTAACAATCATCATCATCATCATCATCATCATCATCTCACAAACTGACTACCTACAACGCCATGACTGAGTTGCTAAGATCATTCACTGGAAATTGTGCCAGACGTTTGGATTTGAGTACAGCAAAAACCACTGGGAACATCAGGTTGAGGAGGTTGTAGAGAATGAAAAAGTCAAGATCTTGTGGAATTTCAGAGTTCAGACTGACAGGCACTTGGTCTACAACACACCTGACATAACAATAGTTGAAAAGAAAAAAGTTTGGTTCATTGACATTGCAATACCTGATAATGGGCAAATTGAAGATAAGAAGATAAGAAAAAAATCACAAAATACCGGGACTTGCAAATTGAAGTTGAGCGACTGTGGAAAAAGAAATTTAGTGTTTCCCCGATTGTAATTGGAGCCCTTGGAGCAATACCTAAAGGGCTACCTCGCTATTTGGAAATTCTAAATTTACCGGACTTGAACATTCTCACTCTACAAAAAACCACCCTACTTGCAACAGCTTATATCCTCCAATGTTACCTTAACAGTTCCTAGGTCCTTGGTTAGGACTCGAGCTCTTGAACTACCAACCAGCCCCAAAGGTTGTGAATCTCACCAAAGATTAACCACAGAATAATAATAATAATAATTTAAAAGGACATGGCTACCCAGATGAAACCAATTAAATGATATCCAAAATAAAAATGAACTGACCCAACATGTTCGTTCCTGAATAATGAAGTATGAAAACCCCATCCCAGAGGTGGTATTTTGCCAGTTCACGTGAACTGGTAGTGGTGGCAGGAGGCTCCGCCCACCTGCCCAGATGTCATCACAGGCACTCTGTGTATGCGCAGAGGCGCCGCACGTGCACGCACTCCCGGTTCCAAACTGGTAGCGAAGGTAAGAGGATTTCATGCCTGCCCCATCCCTATATTTGTGAACTTTTCTAAGCATATCAATATCCATGCAAGGAAAAAAACCAAGATAGATGTTAGCTATAAGGAATCTAACTGCATTTATCAAAACTTTCAGGCAGTTTTAAAAGCAAATATAAAATTTCAAGCAATGTCAACTAAAAACAAACAAACAAAAACAGCAGATTAAATTACAAACGTTGTATGGAAAAGAGTGAAATTCATACAGGAAAGAATTGGGTTGACTGCTCATACAGGAAGATCCTTAATGATTTTCCCTTTTCCTCTTATGCTTTCAGAATAAAGACTGGTTGAAACAAGCAGAGTTGCCTTGAGTTAGTGGAGTTGCCTCTCAGCAGGTCTTTGAATAGCAATCACATCTTACACAATACTTGGTTTATTAAATAATTAAAAATTAACATAGTGTTGTGGCCCGCCAGCGGAGCTGGTGGCAGACTCAGACAGTGAGGAGGGTGGGGAGGAACATGGGTCAGTCCTGGAGTCTGGGGAAGGCTCTTATGAGTGCTCTGAGTCAGAGGCAGAGAGGGGGCCAGGGCCGTCTGACAGTAATCAGCTGCCTTCGGAGTCAAAGATCAGTGGGGCAGAAGAACAGTTGGAGTCTGTTCCTAGTGTATGCATGCGCAGAGCTGCTGGGGGAAGGGAACAGAGAACGGAACAGTTAAGGAACAAGGGCCGACTTGGGAGTAAAACTCCTTGCCAATTATTTTCTTGTACAGCATTGCGAAGATATTGGCCTGGCAGCTCTCCATGCCTGATAAGGTCTGTGGTTGTAAATTCACCCTTGAAAGACTGTTTGCCGGGACTTTGCTGGATGTGAAAGAGAGGAATTCACATTAGCTTAATAAAAAGGGGTTTTGTTGGGACAAGGAGCCTGCTTTGTGATTTTGTGAAGATGAGGTCAGAACACATAGT
This sequence comes from Rhabdophis nuchalis, assembly GCA_039707465.1. Lineage (NCBI taxonomy): Eukaryota > Metazoa > Chordata > Lepidosauria > Squamata > Natricidae > Rhabdophis > Rhabdophis nuchalis. Next base: position 153,743,133 of record CM077643.1, on the reverse strand, counting down.
AACCATTTCATCAAATGAGTTTGTAAAGAAGCTAGCAAATCCTGTGTCACTTTTATAAATGCATTGATATCATTAGGATGAAAGTCAGTTTGGTGAAGTAGTTAAGGCACAAGACTAGAAATCGGGAGACCGTGAATTCTAGACCTGCCTATTATTTCTTATGTTGTCATTTATAATAGTATTGGTTGAATTCCATAATTCTGGACATTTTCTGCCCTTTGGATTTTATGATATTAATAATCATCAATGGGTAAATCTTTATTTCATCCAAGTTGTTTCACCGTAGCACTAGCATTCCAGAGCGGTCTTCCAAATCTCAAAACTTCAATTCCGAGAGGCATAGGAACACATATGCATGTACACAAAGAAGGAAATGGTGTAAAGATCACACAAAAGAACAGAGCAAGAAAAGAAAGAATGCAGCATGAGCATATTCATGAAGAGAGATTATATGGTTTTGGCTAAGCATCTGAAACCACTTGTAGGCCACACAGAAGTTACGAGTAAGCAGATGACATCCCCTTTAAAAATCTTTTTAGTCATAAACAGATTTTGAAACATATACTTAGAAACTACGTAAGCAAGCTGACTCTTCCTCATTATTATTCTGAAGACTTATCTACCAGAACCAGTGGTTACCTCTTGCCTTTTCCCTTTTTGCTTAAGTTGTCCTCTTTGCGCATGCCTGATTGCAATCAACAAGGACACTGATGTTGGGATGAACCGAGTTAAGTATTTTGACTCATGGAGAGAGTTTTACAGCCCTGATTTGAAAAAAGGAGACCTAAGGGAAGGAAGTGTTCAAGCCCCAGCTTCATCAAAACTCTTGTATGTGCTAGCCCTTGATAAAGAAAAAAAATCCATGTTGTCCTAATGCCCATGGTGTGATAAAATACCATGTCTGTCTTCTCTAACTTGGAACCTTCTAAATATGTTGAGACAGCTTCCAGAATTCTTATCCAGAAGGGCTGTGTTGAATTTGGAATAGGGAAGTTGTAATTTCAGCTCATCTAAAAGGCATGATGTTGGGAAAGGATGTTATTGCTGCTATTTTAGTACCTGCAGAGACAATTAAAGCAGCTGTGTTTATGCTAGAAATCCTTTTTCTTACTTCAAGCAGCTCTGATGGGGCCAACTGCCCTTATCATATTGCTGAGTTAGGTGCTAGCCATCCATCCAAAGGTCAGCAGAAAACGATACTGATATGAAATCTGGTTTCACTGAAGATCCCACCCTTCCTTCATTGTGCATGTTCTGTATTTCCAATAGTGCTGTTCTGATTAGGTAAGTGCAGCACCTGAGGAACAAAAAGATTGGTTGAATCCTCCAGTTTTGCTACTCTTCTTTTTCAGGATGTTGCCAGCCAGTGGAAAAAGCAGCCACCCATCAGGGCAGTGGAACAGAAGGGTGAGACTGACTTGCCAGCAGGATTATTCTCTCTGTTCATGTTCCTGTGCACCCTTCTGTCCTAAACCACAACTTGTGTTCCAGAGGTTCCTCAAGACCTGGTTTTGCTGATAGGTGTCAGGATTCCAACATCCCCAACAAAAGAAGACTCTGCAACTTGAGTTTCCTCAAAGTTCAATTTTATTAGAGATGTCATATTGGCACATCTGGGAAAACTCGAATCTGAAAGTTTCCAGGTTTTCCCCACCCAAAAGAAAGTTCAAGTCCCTGCCATCACATGATCCAGTCAGGCACCATCCAAAACAGGAGATGCCTCCCAGTCACATCATAGCTGCAGGGCCAGATGACCATGACTTTCTGAGAAAGAATGTTATTATGGCTGTATATCACCCACACTCTGTATAATCCCCCCCTCCCATATTCCCACAGTAGAAAACGTGGCAGGCCTGAAGTCCCAAAGGTAAAAGTTGGCTTCCAGGTCTGACAATAGGCTTTGGAGTCCCAGGGAATTGTTAACAGTTTAAGATAGCTCCAATATTGTGGTTGATGTTTTCACTCTCTTTGTGCCTTGGGGTCTGTATATTCTAATATTAAATATTTTAATCTTTAATGTATTTTTGCAATGATGTTTTATATGATTTTGCATGCCACCCAGAGTCACTTCTTCTGAGAAGGGTGGCCATATACATTTGATAAATAAACAAATGTTCAATAAACTGTTTTAAAAATTCAGTCTGAAGTCACCAAGTGAGCTGAGTTATAAGCAACCCTTTTATTTAGGGTTTATTTTTTCTATATAGGCAATACATTCCAGCTGCCCCATTCCTCTGTGTTCTGTTTAGGAGGCAATGGTTCTATCATTCCAGCTTTATACCATTTCATCACTGAGCTAAATTGTGAAGACACAGATTTAAAGTATTTATAGTATTTTTCAGGCCTAGAAGCCATCTTTTGCAATGGACCTTCAGGGAAGCCACAATAAGTGCTGTGGGAAATTGGGAGGGAGTATGGGAGTATAGTCTAAATAACATTCCTTTCTCAGAGTCAAGGACACCTTGCCCAGCAGCTGTGATGGTGTGATTGGGAGGTATCTCCAGTTTTGGATGATGCCTAATTAGACCATGTGATGGACATGAGGGAGCTGGGCAAGGACTTGAACTTTCATTTGGATGGCAAAAACCTGGAAACTTTCAGATTCAGGGTTTTCCCAGATGTGCCAATATGACATCTCTAATAAACTGGAACTTTGAGGAAACTCAAGCCTCGGAATCTTCTTTTGTTAGGAGTGTTACTTGGAACCCTGACAGTATTGCTGTGGCAAAATTTTGGTTGAGAAACTGGAGGGGAAGAGTCATGATCACATCAGTCTGAAATAGCCAGTGAGCATCTTCTGAACCCATGCACTACTGGTCATTTCACTTGGCCTCCAACATAGATTTTACACAACTTGTAGCTACTGGATGCTCTTGGCTTAACAGGGAAGATGATATTGGGAAAGCTGCAGTTGATGTAAACTTGTCTCACTAATAGGGTTTGAGGAAAAAATAAAGGTGTCAGAAAGACATGGAATAAGAAAAAACCCAGATCACATGTGCTGTAACGCCCTCACTGAACCTAAGTGTGAAAAGTCCATTATTTCTCAGCATTAATTTCTTGGCAATTCAGTTGAACTGCAGAATTGAATTGGTCTTCATTCTAATCGTTCTTATTTCAATATTTGCAGTGTGAAATATAGATGGGATAAAAGTAGAGCTAATGTGGATGAAGTACTCTTATATCCTTATAAAAAAGCACTGAGGTTACTAGAGCTCACTGAAGAACACCCGCCCACCTCTGACTTTAATGTGGTCATTTCATGTGTGGGATAATTCTTAGCTCTAAAAGTGACACTCTTTGATCGACCAATCAGGTTCTGGTTCTTGTAGTGGCTTTTTTCTTGAAAAATCTATCCAGTCCCAAATGAACTAAAAACAGAATGGTACATGGCCTCTGTCACATAAAAAGGAATTATGGAACAATGGATAAGTTGCCAGACTAGAATGGTGAAGTCCCAGTTTAAAGTCTACCTCTGTCATGAAAAAGTATTGGGTGACTTTAAACCCATTACTACTTCTTAATCTGTTTACAAAGTTGTGGGATGAAATAAATGGAGATCTTCATGTAAGCTCTCTTGTGGTCTTGGGATCAAGATAAATAAATCAAGCCAACAAACAAATAAAGAAACCAGCCACCTTCCTTCTTACAAATGGCATGGCTATGTAAAAATACGGTCCACATGCCTTCCACATAGAACACTGAGAGATGAATGCTTAAGACATCCATTATCACATAAGAGGAGGAGAAAAAGATATTAAGAGTAACTTTTAGTGCTGTTACTTTTATAGTGGGCTGGATTGTGAGATTCTGCAGGAGCTGATCTTGTTTGTGATTAGGGCTTCATAGGACTGCAATAAAACTAACGCATCTATCTGAGTTTTATCTTTGACTTCACCATTGCTAGTCCCTAGGTTCTGGCTGAGTTTTAAAAAGAGGGAGGAGATTGCATTGCCATAATTGAAACTCTGACCCAAAGACTTTTTCAGTATAATGTTAACACTGCAAATTTAAAGTGCCTGGGGAATGGGTTGGAGAAGAATGATGTTATCTATAAAACTGGGTTCCTTTCTCAGATATCTAGAGCCAGGAGCCAAAGATTCTTCAATGACATTTTGTTTATGTTTGGAACTTGCCTACCCCTGCTCTAAAATTCACATGTTATACTCCCTTTCTCTAGATGTCACATCTAGATGTCTCCAGCTTCCCACAAAGCAACAATTCCCTAGCTTGACTCCTGAGATAGTAAGCAGATGCCGGCTGTTTGGACAATGGGAGATCAGGATAAGAAAACAAGAACTGATGGTCAGAAATGGCTGCCTTTGCTCACTGACCCTTTCCTGTCATATCATTTATTACAAACGACTGCTGTGTGCAGGTTAATTATATGATTAGCTAAAAGTACTATTGATTTCTATCTGTGTCATTTTTCCTTCAGGGAGAAGTAATAGTGTTACATCCTGAATACAGACCAGGATCCATTCTTATACAGTAAGTAACATGCCAAAGAATGAGATGGCTGAGCAATCTATCAGGGGATATCTCTTGAGGGACATTCAGGAAGGTAGAAAAAATAAACCTAGGCATCCAATAGAAATCACAACAACGAAAAAGAAAATCGTGAAATCTTGTCACAATACATAGATTATTTTGTACTTGCACCCCACGGGCAGACAGAAACAGATACTGTAAGTAAGGCGGTTTGCATCATATCATGATGTACATATTATAATTTTCCTACCCTTCCCTCACTTTTAGACACCTAAGGATATAAGCAAACCAATCAACTGAAAGTTAATAATAGAAACAGACTCTCAGAATATTTTAGATATACATTGTGTATGTCTAAACATCTTTTTATGGTCAACTAAATTAAATGTAATGCAACTCAGGGAAAGATTAGGTTTTTAGCTTCTTAAGAACATGTGCATTTGCTTGCAGGAACATTTATATAAACCTCTCTTCTATTCTTGGATCTGTTTTTTTCCAACATTGGAAACCTTAATAGGACTTCTGCAATCCAGTCTTAAGATACCACTTTGAGAAGAGACTCTCATTCTGCCACCCATATAAACTTTAAGTTACCTTTGTCATATGTATTTTATTTTCTTATTTATGGTTTATTTGGGGAGAGATCAACCTATTTTTTGTTTGTTTACTTTCCATTTGCTTAGAACAGTGGTCGGCAAACCGCGGCTCGCGAGCCACGAGCGGCTCTTTGGCCCCTTGGGCGGACGAAGGAGAGAGACACAGAGATAGAGAGAGAAAGAAAGAAAGAGAGAAAGGGAAAGAAAGCGAAAGAGAGAGAAAGAGGGAAAGAAAGAAAGAGAGTGAAAGAGGGAGAAAGACAGAGAGAGAGAGAAAGAGACAGAAAGAAAGAGAAAAAGAGAGAGAAAGAAAGAAAGAGAAATGGAGAGAGAGAGAGATAAAGAGAGGAAGGAAGAAAGAGAGAAAGAAAGAAAGAACTTATGACCACAATTAAGCCTAAAAGTTTGGTGGCTAACCAAGACCGTCGTTAAGTGAGTTTCACCACATTTTCCAAGTTGGCCACGCCCACCCAGTCACATGACCGCTGAGCCACTCCCACAAAACAGGCCACACCTTCCGGCTCTCAAAAGAAATTTCAATCGTGGTATTGTTGATATTTGGCTCTGTTGACTAATGAGTTTGCCCACCACTGGCTTAGAAGTAATATATGGATGTTTTTGTTAATGGTGGACAGGATGGAAATAGCAGTAAACAGAGTCACAACTCATTTTCTTTCTGCCTCTCCCAGTGGCACATATAGCATATTGGACACTTTAACAGATTAAGAGTTGGAAGGGACCTTGCAGGTCATCTAGTCCAACCTCCTCCCCAAGCAGGAGACCCTACCTAGGATCGAACTCACAACCTCCTGTTAGTGAGGCAAGAGCTCCACCTCTAGGCCAAAGAAAAAAACATCCTCCTCTTTCATTGTTTAAAGCCAGTTTGGTGTAGTGCTTATAGCATCAGACTGGAAACCAGAAGATTGTGAGTTCTAGTCATTGCTTTAGCCCCAAAGCCAGCTGGATGATTTTGGGCCAGTCACTTCTCTCAGCCCTAGGAAGAAAGAATTGGTAAGCCACGTCTGAAAAATCTACCAAGAAAATGGCAAGGCAAACACCAGGAGGCAAAACTGACTTGAAGCACAGCATTTTCCTGCATCACGGCTATGCCAACACTGTCCACCAAAAAGCTGATTGATGAACAGACAGCAATATCCCAACTCCACACCTGCCAGTGTCCTCTTGTCTTTCATAGCACCCCCCCCCCTTATTGGCTGTATCTAGGGGCAGATCACCACCACCCAACATCCCTGTTGGTATGTCACTATTTTCTCTGAAGACTTTCTCCAGTTTTCTCTGACTGTTGAGAGAGAAAGAGTGTTGATGATGTTAGGGAAAAATAGTTGGCGATGTTCTACTTTAAGACAATTGATCCAAACTCTCTGCTATTTTCTCACTTTTCCCACACCACTATCAAGTCACACAAACATGAACATACATAGACATCAATAGAACTTAATTAATGATCAACATAGTCTGTATTGCATTCAACCAAAAGTTGGCTCTTAAACTGATCATAAAAAGAAATATGTTCATAACTTTAATAAGAAAAATACTTCTATTGCTTCCAATTGAATATATTTTATGACCCAAAGTTTCTATATTAAAACTTGCTCCTTAAAAGACCTCTTTCACATCCCCAAAGGGACTTTTTAAAAAATGATCTTATAGCAGCTGTTACATATCTTTATAATGCACATATTTAATGGTGGAAATGTTGATTTAGTTCTATATATTTTTAGCAACCAGAAATAAATTTGTTTTCATTCAGAGGCTGGGGACTTTGTGACACTTTGTGACTTCCAGATGTTGCTGGAAAACAGTTCTAGTCAGTTTTATAAAAACTATAAAACCAGCTTTAGCATATATTGTACTGGCCCATTCAGACAATTAATGATAAATAGTATTTACGTGTAGAATTATGCATCATTTCATTAATCATTATAAATAACATTTTATCCTGTTTTTACTGCTTTATAAGTAATTCAAGGTAGTGAACATACCTAATACTTCTCTCACCTCCTATTTTCCCCACAACAATTGTGCCTGTGAGGTGAATTGGGGTTGAGAGAGAATGACTGGCCCAAAGTCATCCAACTGGGGTTCATGCCTAAGGCATGATTAGAATCAGTCATTTGGTTTCTAGATTAGCTGTTCAACCTACACCAAACTAAGTCTAATTGTTCTAATCAATGCCTTAAAAGCAAAAAAATGAGTGTTTTAACTCTGTTTTTCCTCATAAGTTTTGCAATAATAGACCACTAACATTTCACAAAAGGGGTCATCCAATTTAACAAATGGATGTTTGTTTAAGTATAAGGGAGTGCACATTTTTTGAAAATAAATCATGAGAGTTATATTTGTATATATCTTCTAATCCCCTCCATTTTCAAAGGCACTTTAAAACTAAATTGTTTATTTTTTCCCCAAAATATTTAATTTATTTAATTCAATTTTGGTGTCCTTTATTCTTACCAAAGCAAACAAGACAAAAATACGGTAAAAACAAAACACAACAGAATAAATAGACAACATGGCAAGTTCAGGCAACCAACCCCAAAATACGCTATCCTCAAGATCTGGGAGAGCAGTCAGGACTTTAAAGCTTTCTGGAATACATCAGGGTAGGAGTCATCTGGACCTCTGGGTGACTTTATTCCAGAAAGTTGGCACCATGAATAGAAAGGCACACTTCTTGGATCTTGGTAAATGACACTGTTTAATCAAGGGGACCCAGTCAACATGAGCTCTAGGGTCTCATATCAGCAATGCAGAATGTAATTAGTTATAAATATTGAATTGCAACTTGAATTATTTTATGTAATCCATGGCGTAATAACAACTCTTAACACAATCCTATGGGTCAGGAATGTTCTTCAGTGTAATATCTGAACATTAATAGGCTGCGAATGAGTGAATCTCTACTCCAATAGAATTTGATGTTTAAATGTTCACCAACTTTATCAGCATCTAGGAGGAGGTGTCAAAAAGGCCAAGAGGGAGGTTTCAACTGCATGATTGAACCCTCATTCCTTCATATGAGCTTGCAACTCTCCCCAGCTGTTGCCCCTGATCAACAAATCATTTCTTCATACTTTATTTTGGGTTGTTTATACAAGACAATAGTTCTGGTTAGCAGAGCACATGTGGACTCATAATTACTTATTGCATCTGAGCCCTGCCTGTGCTCAGATTACTATTTGTATGATCAAGTGAATACTTCGTGAAGCAACGTTCAGCCATTGATACTCTCTTGTCAACTAACTGGCTGCCCAAGAACTTCAGGAAATAAGATTTGAGTAGGTGTAGAGAGTAAGGAAGACGACCTTGATGGAGATATGCAAGCTTTGTTACCAAAGCGGTGAGGGGAGAAATATATCTTCCCAACAAACAGAGGTTATTCAGAAGATAGATACGCCATTCACCCCCAATTCACAGAAGGATGTAAAGGTGGAGGAAGTATAGCAGAATTGGATTTGCAAGATTCTTTTATTATAGCCACTTTGAAAATAACAGTAGTTTTAGTTTTCCTGTGAAGCTGATTCCTAGTCTGGTCTACCTGTTGGAGCTGACATTCGACTCTTGCAAGCTGCCTGTTGGCACAAGTGGAGCATAGACAGCCAGCAGTCAACATTCACAAGGGTGTGTGTGTGAGAGGCCAATAATGACTTCTAGCCAAGGTATAAAAGGGGGTTGCCTGGAAGATCTCAAAATACCATCAATGGTCTATCAACCACAGTCTGCATATAGCTGTTTCAAACAGAGTTGTTTCCAACCAGGTTTTCTAGTCTTCATTGAATTATAGTAACCCATGTTTATTCTTCGGTAGAAAGAAGTGATCTGAGGAGAAATTAGCCTGAAATACTTAAAACTCATCTATTCTTCCTTGGATATTCCTCGTCTTGTTTACTCAGTTAATATGAATTATGTACTGTTTTTAGTATAAATTGTTCTAACATACTAACAATAAGAATATAATAATTTATACTAATTGTAGCAGTGACAGAAGCACTCTAGGACTCTGAAATAGATCTAAGGCTTTGCTAGGAAGTTCCCTAGTGCCAAGAGACAGAAAGGGAGAATATTCATCACGGAGAAAGAGAACAGAAGCCATAGATTTGCATACAATTTGCAAAAGCAATGTATATGTACACATGCAAATTAAACACTACAGTGTACATAGAAATAATACAATAATACAATAGCAGAGTTGGAAGGGACCTTGTAGGTCTTCTAGTCCAACCCCCTGCATGGGCAGGAACCTTATACCATTTCAGACAAATGGCTGTCTAACATCTTTTTAAAGACTTCCAGGGTTGGGGCATTCACAACTGCTGGAGGCAAGCTGTTCCAGAGGTTAATTGTTCTTACTGTTAGGAAATTTCTCCTTAGTTCTAAGTTGCTTCTCTCCTTGGTTAGTTTCCACCCATTGCTCCTTGTCCTGCCCCCAGGTGCCTTGGAGAAAAGTTTGACTCCCTCTTCTTTGTGGCACCCTCTGAGATATCGGAACACTGCTATCATGTCTCCCCTGGTCCTTCTCTTCATCAAACTAGACATACCCAGCTCCTGCAGCCGTTCTTCATATGTCTTAGTCTCCAGTCCTCTAATCATCTTGGTTGCTCTTCTTTGCACTCTTTCCAGAGTCTCCACGTCTTTTCTACATCGTGGCGACCAAAACTGTATGCAGTATTCCAAGTGTGGCCTTACCAAGGCACTATACAGTGGCATTAACACTTCACGCGATCTAGATTCTATCCCTCTGTTGATGCAGCCTAGAACTGTGTTGGCTTTTTTGGCAGCTGCTGCACACTGCTGGCTCATATTTAAATGGTTGTCCACTAGGATTCCGAGATCCCTCTCACAGTTGCTACTATTGAGCAAGGTACCACCTATACTGTACTTGTGCATTTGGTTTTTCTTGCCTATATGTAGGACCTTACTTTTTTCACAATTGAATTTCATTTTATTAGACAGTGCCCAATGTTCAAGTTTGTCTAGATCCTTCTGTATCTTAAGCCTATCTTCTGGAGTGTTGGCTATTCCTGCCAGCTTGGTGTCGTCTGCGAATTTGATGAGTTCCCCATTTATCCCCTCATCCAAATCGTTGATGAAGATGTTAAAGAGTACTGGGCCTAAAACAGAGCCTTGGGGGACTCCACTGCATACTTCCTTCCATGTAGATGCAGTTCCATTGAGGACTACACGTTGAGTGCGGTTGGTCAGCCAGTTACGAATCCATTTGGTGGTGCTGCTGTCTAACCCACAATTTTCTACTTTATCTAATAGTAGGTTATGGTCTACTTTATCAAATGCCTTACTGAAGTCCAGGTAAATTATATCAACAGCATTCCTCTGGTCCACTGATTTTGTTACTTTGTCAAAGAATGCAATTAGATTCGTCTGGCATGATCTGTTTTTGACAAACCCATGTTGGCTTTTGGCTATTACTTTGTTTGCTTCTAGGTGTTCACTTATTTGTTGTTTAATTATCTTTTCCAGAATCTTTCCTGGTATTGAGGTCAGGCTGATGGGTCTATAGTTTCCTGGATCTGTTTTTTTTCCTTTTTTGAAGATGGGAACCACATCTGCTCTTTTCCAGTCTTCTGGCAGCTCCCCGGTGCTCCAGGATCTCTGAAAGATATAGTTCAGTGGTTCTGAGATCTCGTCTGCCAGTTCCTTCAGAACCCTGGGGTGTAATCCATCCGGTCCTGGTGATTTGAACTCGTCCAGGGCAGACAGGTGCTCACTTACCATTTTCTTCCCTATTTCAACTTGTGTTCCTAATCTGATATTTGTGGTGCTGTTTTTGATTGATTGGACTGTTTTATCCCTTTGTGTAAAGACAGATGCAAAAAAAAGAGTTAAATAGTTCTGCTTTCTCCCTGTTGCTTATCATCTTCTTGCCATTTTCTCCCAGCAGTGGACCAATTGTTTCCTTAACTTTTTTCTTATTTTTAACATGTTGGAAGAAGCTTTTTTTGTTATTTTTTACTTTTTTGGCAAGCCTTTCTTCATTGTGAGCCTTAGCTTTCCTCACTTCATCTTTACAGGCTCGGGCTATTTGCTGATATTTTGCCTTGGTTATGTCCCCCTTTTTCCACTTTTTATATTTATCCTTTTTGTCTTTCAATTTGTCAGAGAGTTCTTTATGCAGCCATGCTGGTTTCTTTTGGGAACTGTTATTTTTCTTCTTCATTGGTATTGCGCTGGACTGGGCTTTTATAATCTCATTTTTCAAAATTTCCCAAGCTTCTTGAGTTGTTTTCCCCTTGAGGATTCTCATCCATGGAATCCTTCCCAAGCTCTCTCTGAGTTTATTGAAATTAGCTCTCTTGAAGTCTAAGACTCTAGTTTGACTTTGTTCAACTACTTTTGTTTGCATAATGTTGAATTCCAGTATTTCATGATCGCTTGCCCCCAAAGTTCCTGTAGCTTCTACACCTTCTATCATTTCCTCTCTGTTAGTGAGAATTAAGTCCAATATTGCTGATCCCCTTGTTCCCTTCTCTACCTTTTGGGAAACAAAGTTGTCTGCTAGGTTTGTTAGGAACCTGTTGGATCTTCCACTTGGTGCAGAGTTTGTTTCCCAATTGATGTCAGGGTAGTTAAAATCTCCCATTACTATTGCAGTGTGCTTCCTACATACCTTAGTTAGCTGGTTAGCAAAAAGTACATCCACTTCCTCTGCTTGGTTGGGTGGCCTGTAGTATAGACCTATGACAATATCATTCCCCCCCCAACCTTTAATATTGACCCAAATACATTCAAGATAGTTCTCATCATTGTTGTGCTCTTTTTCTGTAGAGATGTAATTATTTCTTATATATAGTGCAACTCCACCTCCTCTTTTATTTGGTCTATTTCTTTTAAATAATTTAAATCCTTCTAGCTGTATGTTCCATTTGTGGGTTTCATCCCACCAAGTTTCTGTAATGGCAACAATATCATATCTGCCCTCATTTACTTGAATTTCTAATTCACCCTGTTTATTCCTCATACTCTGTGCATTGGTGTATAGACATTTGAGTCCATTTTGATTGACCCTGTGTTTTCTGTCTACGAAACCTGTGTTATGCCTGACTATGGTTCTCTTTGCCCCTATTTCTTTGCCACTTGTATGGTTCATGTACATGGTATGGCACCCACTGTTAATTGTTTGGTTTTGCTTGACAGCAGTGTTGATAATATTACCTGCACAATTATCTATGTTACACGCACTGATAACCCTATGAATTTTAGTTTGCTGGGGACAGAAATATTCTTTATCTATTGATTCTCTGTCCCCACTATTCAGTTTAAATGTTTAGCCAGGAAATCTGTGAATTTAGTGCCAAGTAACTCAGTCCCTTTCTTGGATGGGTGCAAACCATCTCTTTTGTACAGTTTATCATTGGACCAGCTGCAGGCATCATGACTAATAAGACCAAAGCCTTCCTTTTTACACCACTCCTTTAACCACACATTAAACTCTGCTATGCGCTGGCCCTTTCCTTTTTGTTCCTTGTATACTGGTATAACCTCTGAGAAGATAAGCCTACAACCTGTACTACTAAGTTCGTACCCCAAACTCTGGAAATCATTCTGCACAGAAGCTACATCTTTATGGGACAGATCATTTGTGCCAAGATGTATAATAAAATACATATCTTCACTCTGAGGAATTGAGAAATAAAATACATATCTTCACTCTGAGGAATTGATGAGCGTGAGGGTCATCCTGCTGGATCAGGCCAAAGCCTATTTTAATTTAGTATTTTTTTTGTTGGTAGCTCAGTGGGTAAGACACTGAGCTTGTCGATCAGAAAGGCTGGCAGTTTGGCGGTTTGAATCCCTAGTACAGGTCTCCTGCGTGAGCAGGGGTCTGGACTAGATGACCTCCAAAGTCCCTTCCAACTTTGTTACTGTTCTTTGTGGCCAACCAGGTACTTCTGAGATACTTGCAAGTACAGGATGAAGATATAGTTCTCCATTGTTTTCCTGAAACAGATATTTGGAGCCAGTTGAGTCTCCAGGACTAAAATGCCTTGATAGACCTATTTTCCACGAACGCATTCAGTCCCCTTTAAAACCAGGTAGGATAACAGCCATCACATCTTGTGTTAAATTTACATTTTTTCCAGCCCTATTATATCCTTTTCCAAGTGTGATAATCAGAACAGTACACAATATTCCAGATACAAATATATAACAGATTTCTGAAAATTGTGACTGGTTTTATTTTCAATTCTTTTCATAATGATTGCTAACACAAAATTCATGTTTTTCACAGCTTCTGCATACTGAGTCAACTTGTTCTTATACAAAGGTAACACAAGAGGGACTATTGTCCATACAGCTCAGATAAAAGGTGGTAGAAGATAAGATATAACATAGTTAATTTATATATATATTTGTATGGTTTCACTATTTATCCCTCTAGCCCTCTAACAATTTTTTAAAAAAACTTCTCTCCTTTGAAGTAACATCCACACCTTAATACAGTCACTTACTGAGTTTAACCACTAAAAACTCATGTTCAACCACTAAATGTTACCTGATTTAAGGGTGGAATTCATGGACTCATATGCGGTCTTCACCCCAAACCATATATTCATGTAAGTTTACCTACATTCAGGAACCTCAGCAAATCATTTGGTGAACCTCACTTTAATTTCTAATGTATAATTAAAATTACCAATCCAGCCATATTTAAGATTCTCACAGTATGAAAGTAAAACCCAAAGCTTAGGGTTCTTTGCAAAGAAAAGTGTGAAAGATGCTTTCTGTTTTTGTAGTCAATTCTGACAATTGATCAGAATGAAAAGTGGGGGGTGGGGGAGTTTCATGCCTTGTAACAATACTTTTTATGGATTCAGTCTGTAATATTACACTGAAAAAATGAATAGAATGTGTTATTTTACAAGTAGTAAATATAAACAAGGTGTTAGTGGGATCATTCTAAAGAAACAAAATTCATTCATTTGATATAAGAGTACCTAAAACTTATTCCCATTGTCAAGCTTCTCAATCTGATGCCCACCAGATTTATTGAACCACAAATCTCAAGATGGCTTAGTATTATGGGAGTCGAAGTCCAACACATCTGGAGTGCATCAGTTGGGAAGCCTATCACAGGGGACCTAATGTCAAAACATCAGACAGGAAGTATGGGATGATTTTGTTCAAAAAGGCAGACAGGAAATACGGGAATAGACAAGGAACTGAAAACAGATTTTTGTGAATTTTAGACTTGATTTCACACAACTGCCTGAATTGTGAGGCTCTAAATAAATCATATGTTTGTCAGAGGGCTAATAGCACATTTTATTTGATCACATTCATTTTCATGTGCAGATGACACCAGAAAAATTCTCAAACTGTCACTCCACATCTGCAAGAAGCAACGTAAGTATTACTAATGCTTTAGCCAACGAAAGTTTTGATTCCTTCCCAAGGCAAATTCTAGGAAAGGGGGATACTTTATTACAGCACATCGAAATTCTTCCAGTAAAACCCATGAAAATATTTAGTAAAATCTTCATCTTTGTGAGGTTGTTTTTTTTTAAAAATATATTTTCCTCAGCTTCTAGCACTTATGAAAGAGCATCAGTGATTCTAATTACAGACCGGCGTGCGAGAGAAACACACTGGTGCCAAATGTGGTTCTAGAAAGTAAGCAGTCCTGACAGGTTCCTGCTTGTATGAAAGGAAGAAAAGATGAGTAGCAAATATCTCAAGATGTCCAGATAGATTACTGGGCTACCAGATTAAATGTGTCTGTGGGGTGAGGGGAAATCAAGTCCAGCAGAAAAATCCCAATAAAGCAAGGTAATGAGTTTTCCATTATAATAAGCCAGAAAAGGAAGCATAAAATAGGAGGGTGTCACCCAATTTTATTTGTTTATGAGTTATCCTCGACTTATGACCAGGCATTTAACAACTGTTTGCAGTCACGACAACCATGGAACAGGCACTGTAAAACTTTGCACCAGCTTCCCCCCCCCCCCAGTCACACAATTGGATTTCAAGCCCTTGTCAAGCTGTTTGCATTTATGACTGGTTGCCAAGCGCCCAGCAACCATGTGATTGCCATTTGCAATCTTCTCTGTCGGCTTCACCAGAAAGGCAATGGGGAATCCCGCAGGGAAGATAACAAAACAGAGAGGATGGAAGGTTTGAGGTCCATTCCGGTAGCCTGCTGAGGAATTTCCCCTCCGCTGCTCCAATATAGGGAGGGACCATCCTGGTGGAACAGATCTCAAATCTGGCAAAAACACTAGCAAAGCCAGCATTCTGAAATATTCTGAGCCTCGGTGTTTCAGAACAGGGGTCTCCAACCTTTGCAACTTTAAGTCTGAAGTCCTTCAGACTTAAAGTTGCAAAGGTTGGAGACCCCTGTTTCAGAACACTGTTTCAGAACACTGAGGCTCAGAGCATTTCAGAATGCTTGCTTTGTTACCATTTGGGGGGGGGGTGGTATCAAATGCCATTAACATAAGAACATAAGAACAGCCTTGCTGGAACAGGCCACAGCCCATCCAGTCCAGCATTCTGTCTCACACAGTGGCTCCCCGTTTGCTTCAGGGTCTTCCCAAGCAGATGTCTTCACCTGCTTATGATTCCCTGCAAATGGCTTTGAGAAATATCCTATCTCTCCATCCCGGAGAGTGTCCTTAGGCATCCATAATGATAGCCATTGATACCCTTGTTCTCCATGAACTCGTCTAATCCTTTCTTAAAGGTGTTGAGGCTGACAGCTGTCACCACTTCTTCTGGCAGGGAGTTCCATAGACCAGTGATCCTCTGGGTGAAAAAGTACTTCCTCTTATTTGTTTGAGGTCTAGCTATCAAAAGTTTCATGGAGTGCCCCCTAGTTCTAATGTTGTGTGATAGAGAAAACAGTTTTTCCATTGTTTTTCCATTGTTCTCATAATAACTCAGAAGGCCCCTTTCCCAACTTGCACAATTTGGAGAAAGAGCCTTTTGAATCACCATAATAGGACCCACATGTAGTATAGAACAAGGTGACAGAAAGATAAGTGGACCTGGACATGGTGGATTAGGGAATGGTCTGTACACCAATGGGCCTAGTCAGCCAACACCTCCCAGGGGCTGCCACACCTCCTAGGCACCAGTGCACATTCACTTAATGAACCACACTGTCACTTAACAGCCACAACAGGGAGATTCTGGCAATTGAGAAAAGTGGTCATATGATCACCTCACTGAATAGCCACAATGACTCATGGCCAAAATTCCAGGATTCAGTTGTGGCCATAACAAAAGGACAAAATAAATTTCAGGCAGTGACAGACCTAGATAGTATTTAAGGAATGTTTCATGTTTTCATTTTGCCTCAAATATCTATGCTTGAGAAAAGACAAGATGTTCGTCAATTATAACAAAAAGAATATTGAAATACAGGATGTTTGTGTCATTTCTTACCCAAGCCGCCTGATTCAGAACTCTGAAAACCTTTTTTATTTGTTTGTCAGTGATTAAGAAATCTGTGTATGGTATGTTTTGGATTAGATGACCTTTGACTAATTTAATCCCTCTGTTTTGATATTTCATGGAGTTGCTTGCACTGTTGTGTCTCCTAGATACTATTTTAGGTTAACATAATTATGCATACAAATGCCCAAAGTTAACTTGTATTGGATCAATTTCTCCAGTCTGATGCCCTCCAGAATAGAAAGTCAGGAATTGTCTTAGAGGCTTGAAAATCCAGAAACTTATCTTAATACATCTGGAAAATACCAGGCTGGGGAAGGTTGAATTAGACCATTTAGTCCTTAACACAGCTGGATGAAAGCTAGAAGAAAAGGGAGGGAGGAAAACCCTCTACTATTTCCCCAGTATGGCATGTTTTGTTTCTAAATTACGCATTTGGAGTTCCACTCTGATACAATGAATGTTATCAAAACCTTGACTTTAGCTGTTTATTTAGAAATCCATCTGCTGTGAGCAGCATTTCTTGGATCTATTTCAGAATCAAGAGTAAATCCATGTGGCAGAAAACAGCAAAGCTTTTTTGGCATATATATTTTGGATTCTATACTCCAGCTGCTGCAAAGCTCTATCACAAGCATTCTGATCTCCTCAGGACATTACTTGGAGAATGTCTGCCTGTGTTTCCCTTGGAACCTATAAAAATGGAATAATGCTAAAAGTTTGAAGATGTTTACATAAGAAAACAGTATGCTGGTCAAACAGCCACTAAGCACCTGGGAGCCTCCCCTGAACCTGAGCACCATGAATCACTTACTTCTAATTCTTTAGAAATTTCTCAATGATAAGACTATTCTGGGATGCCATCCAGTCTTTTCCATCTCCAACTGGTCTATCATGTATCTCTGCCCCACTCCTGAGAATTTATTCTGAACTGAAAAATACATCATTCCTGTCTCACCTCATTCCAATGTACTTATTTATTATGAGGAAAGTACTTTATTAGTCAACCTGGGTAATAATTGTTGTTGTTATTTCCAAATGAAGAAAGAAATAGCAAAATTCTCTTGGGTGGAATGTGGGATTCTTGTACTTTGTTTATTGCAGGGGTTGCCAAGCAATATAGTGAATATTCTACCTTTCATTTTACAATAGCTTCTTCCATCTTCTACAATTTCCTTGTTGATGATCCCAAAAGAAGACAGCTTGAAAGAATACCCCCCTTGGGGATTTTTCAGATCAGGATGTGTAAGCAACAGAAGGGAGACAGCAGAGTAACAAGGAAGAACTCAAATAGAAAAGATTCAAAAACATGACTGAAAGAAAGCCTACAGGAATTCAAAAGTATCCTAAGAATAAAGAAAAAATAGACACTTATTTTGTGAGGGAAAAAATGGGAGAAATGGAGGACAGATTTTGGCACTTGACAAATTCTATCATATATTCCACAATGGATGCAAAACTCCAGTTCTCCTAGACTTTAAGTCTATCCTAATATCCTCTCACATGTCAGAGCATTGTAATAACTGTGGAGGTAAGAAAGACATGTGGGCAAAGTAGTTGTCTCTTGGTTGTATCTCACATGTCCACGTTTAACAATAAATGTTCAGGGAGTGACTCTTATCCAAAAAGAAACTCCCATCTTCTTGGAGCCACCAGCTATTTCTGTCAGCAGATTGCTAAAGAATGTGATTGTTTATAACAGGGGTCTCCAACCTTTGCAACTTTAAGTCAGAAGGACTTCAGCTCCCAGAATTCCCAGAAGCTGGCTGGAGAATTCTGGGACCTGAAGTCCTTCAGACTTAAAGTTGCAAAGGTTGAAGACCCCTGGTTTATAATGATTCTAATAGTCAAAACTATTTGCTGGGAAGTGCCACTATGGGATGGAAAGACATGATCATTTTATCTTTGGTTAACATGTCAAATTTTGCAATCTCAAAAAAGTGAGTGGGGTCAGGTCAAAAACAAGTTAAAATAAAATGCATATTTAAATTAAACACAATGAATGTGATTTATTTAAAATCGACCTAGTTCCACATCATCTCAACAAAAAGAAGTCTAAGAATGAATCTGGAAGCCAGAGCAGCTGAAGAGCCATCCAAGTTGTGTCTGTTTTTATTTATACGATCATAATTATTTCTAACTTGGCATAGCAATGTTTCACTAACCGCAAGAATTCTGGAAATTGCAATCCCAACACTTCTGGAAGGCAACAGGTTATCAAGGGAAGCTTGCCCTACAGTTCACTTGGGTCTTCAACAGTGGTGGGATTCAAATTTTTTTACTACCGGTTCTGTGGGCATGGCATGGTGGGTGTGGCATGGCTTAGTGGGGGTGGCAAGGGAAGGATACTGTAAAATCTCCATTCCCTCCCCACTCCAGGGGAAGACAGGGAATAGATGGGGAGGGGCCAGTCAGAGGTGGTTTTTATCTGTTCTCCGAACTACTTAAAATTTCTGCTACTGGTTCTCCAGAACCGGTCAGAACCTTCTGAATACCACCTCTGGTCTTCAATAACTTATGCCACTTACAGAGACAGTAGCTGAAGCAGCAGGGTGTAAAGAGACCACACGGCATAGTGTCAACAGGAGGTTGGTAAACTGGTTGGTTGCTGGATGGAAGAAAATGTCCCACCTACCTCACACAGGCAGCAAGCACTCTTAGTAACTATTAGTTGCTTACTTAGTGAGATGCCAAGGAGTTAAGGACTATTGATTCCAAGGAGATACGGGCTATTGAATATGCATTTGCTTTGACAGGTACAATATAACATGCAAGAATTTAAAAAAAGATAGATATTTCTTTCTGAGCACAAGTATTATGAGTTGAAGAGCACCTAGCTCTCCATTTGCTAGTTTTGTGTGTAACTTGCCTAGCCATATCATTAGTTTTAGTTTTCCTCCGATAGACTAAGGAGCTGAAAATATATTTCCATTCACTTTCCTGAATTTAAGAAAACTTCTCTGGAGCAAAGTCTTGGTTGCAGTTAAAGCATCTTCTGAAATACATGAATCTTCAGTGAAAGTTACTTGCTTTCTTCTTCTTCTTCTTCTTCTTCTTCTTCTTCTTCTTCTTCTTCTTCTTCTTCTTCTTCTTCTTCTTCTTCTTCTTCTTCTTCTTCTGCGTAACTATTAATATTTCTTAATACTTAATATTAATAAGTCATAAAGGCTTCCTTTTCAGAGGAGCTCACTCTAAATAAACTACATGCCTCGCCAAAACTATAGTATCATCAAACATCTTGATGTCATAATGCAAATGATGCTTGTCTGTCTGTCTGTCTGCCCATCCATCATTATCTATCTGTCTATCTATCTATCTATCTATCTATCTATCATCTATCTCATGCCTTTTATTATTTTTACAAACAGCTCAAGACAGCAAACACATCCTACACACCTTCTTCCTCCTATTATGTTGCTTGGGACAGTACATCATTCATATCGTGTGTGTGATGATGTCATGATGTGTGCAGCACTATTTTCCACTCCTCCTCCTTTTCTCCACCTACAATATCCATGCTACACAATGAAAGAAGTGAGATGTGTATTATTACTAAAGCTGGCTACTTTTCAAATTGCCAGAGAGCCTTCATCACAGTCACCCTAATAAATCCCCTCAAGTGTTCTGGCTTTGAGATTAATTCCAGAGGTTTTTTTGTGAGAGCAAGTTTACTGCTATCTCTCAGAATACAGAGAGACAGAGAGAGAGAGAGAGAGAGAGGGAGAGGGAGGGAGGGAGGGAGGGAGGGGAGGAGGAGGAGGAAGAAGAGGAAGAGGAAGAGGAAGAGGAGGAAGAAGAAGAAGAAGAAGAAGAAGAAGAAGAAGAAGAAGAAGAAGAAGAAGAAGAAGAAGAAGAAGAAGACAGACAGAAAGATTGTGAAACTCAGTCTAATGCCCATTCCTAACCTTATGCTTGTCTGCTATGATATGCTTAAAGGACAGCTTGCCTCCAGAAGTTGTGAATGCCCCAACCCTGGAAGTCTTTAAGAAGATGTTGGATAGCCATTTGTCTGAAATGGTATAAGGTTCCTGCCCAAGCAGGGGGTTGGACTAGAAGACCTACAAGGTCCCTTCCAACTCTGCTATTGCATTGCATTGCATTGTATTGTATTGTAAATGAACGAGATTCACTTTTGGCTGCATACTTTGGTGGAAAGGAAATGCAGAGTTGCAATTTTCCCCTTCTCTTTCCTTGGGTGCAGGGCTTTCTTTTCAAGGCATCTTGGCCATTCTTTAGGGAGGACGACGATTACTAGGTGTCAGTTATGAATGGGTAGCATTTTTAAGAGCATTTTTCTTTGCCACTTGCTAACCTTGAGAGCAACCCCACAGCTCCACAGAGAAGGATTTGGAAGGTTCAGCCAAAGTCTATCAATTATCTAGTGTCAAAGACACTAATCTATGTGATGAAGAAACACATTTTATCTGGAGCTTGTTCTCTCTTAACAGTGATTTACACAATTGGTCTCTCCAGGCCTTTTTCATAATGTGATTATTTTTACTAAGCAGTCTCCCTACATTATTGTTATCTTCTACAGTCTTTCAATAGGAGAGGGAAAACCCACTAAATCCCTGTTGGTGATTTTTCATAAGCCTGGCTGAAAAATATGTGTCATGGCAGAGTTGGTTCAAACTGTGCTTCAAGCTGGTTTCATTCATAAGAATTATCCATCTGTGGGATCAATGATGGATAATGCATGTTCTATATTGCTCCACTGTGTTGACTGTAACACTGCAAGCTATGCTTCTCTTTACAAATAAATGGATGTTGTGCACACCACTAAAAATTGGGATCTCCTAGTCAAAGAACAGCAAATAAGTCTCACATGTTAAGATGCCTATAATTTTCATGAGAAATAAAATATTCCCGAGCCATGACATTTTTCTTGATCTCTCTTTTCCCATATTTCATCCCAGCAAGTTCCCAAAGTAGCTACTAATCTGATATTTTATTTGCTATACCAAACTTCTATGGGAATTCTCAACATCTGGAAGAGGCTTACTAACATCATCGCACAACTGTAATAAATCCTGGGAAGTAGTCATTGAGACTATACTAATACGGCAGAACAAAATTGTCCCCAAATGAATGGCATGCCAGATTTCTTATGCAAATCCCAACATGAAGCAGTGGTTTCAGGGGGTTTATTTAGCTTATTTTGCAGAAAAGATGTGGTCCCATATGATGCTCTGTTTGAGCCAGGAGCTCATACTTGGCAAGTATTACACTTTGCAGAATAAGCATCTTTGATCAAATAAGGTTTACTGTATGATCCTATACATGTTTAAACTGGTATAAAACCTTCTATGTCCAACTATGCTTATTCGTGCATAAATTCATATTAATGTAAGCAGATAATTTATATTCATATAGTTTATTTTACTTCATGCTTAGCCACATGGCCATTAGCAGGAACCCTGCAAGCATAGACAAAAATAGAATTGGGCTTCACATTCATGTGTGTCCTTGTTCTTTGCGTATAGGATTGCATTTTAATTGTCTGAGTGTAATTTAGAAAATCCTAGTAAATATAAATTCATTAGAACAGAAATGTTACAATGTCGAAGATGATGGCAAAAAGGTATACATCTTGTTTTCTAATTTAATTATTTTCATGGACAGAGGGATGTTCTTCTTCAAATCTCAGTACCTGTGGAAGAAAATTTGTTTTCTGAATCACTAGATGACTTAGCAAAAAACATTTTTTGTCTTAAATGGTATAGGGCCATGATGGTGAACCTATGGCACTTGTGGGCACATGAGCCGTCACCCCAGTTCAGCTCCACCATGCATGCTATGTTCCTCCTGCCAGTCAGTAGGTCTTTGGGTCTTTGCTGCGCATGTGCAGGGGTGGGTGGAAGGCATGTGGGGGAACATGTGCATGTGCAGTTGGCACGGTACCTGCGGGGATGCACACATGTTTGGGATAGGGTGCAGGTGCGGAGGTCGCATTGCATTTTGGGAGTTTGAGTGCGCTTTGGGCACTCGGTCTGGAAAATGTTACCCATCACTGGAATAGCACTTCTTGCCAGAGCAGGGGTTTGGACTAGAAGAACTCCAAGGTTCCTTCCAACTCAGTTATTATGTTATTGATCGTGGTTACAGTTAGAAGGGGAAAGTTATTCTGGGAGAGAAAAAGAGTTGGATCTACAACCTCTACAATTTACCATCACTGGTACCACAGCCCTAGAAAGATTAACACCAAAAGTCCAGCAACAGAATCAAGCTTACAAGTAGGTCATGATTCATGCAAATTCAAATAGTATAAAAATTCAATTTGGTGCAATTTATTAAATCATACCAGTCATATTTAACACAATCCAAAATTCAGTTAGTTCAAGGCTAGCGTGCACCCAATTGAGATTAGCACACATGCATTTATGTGTTAAGTCTTAAGAGGCTGATCATTGTTTATGAAAAAGGGAAAAAAGGAAGATTCCACATTTGAGGAAAGTTCAAAACCAAGTCTCGCTTGGAAGAGTACAGTAGCATACAGTAAACAGCAGGTATGCTTTGGATACAAGTTTATTCTATTCTACTGTTATAATATACAGTTCATTAATAAGCATATACAAATTTATAATTAAATATTTTAATTGCCTACGTATATCCAGCTGGAACCAATTACTGTATTTCTCACCGAAGTGTCACTTTGAATAGTGCACATTTGAATAATGAGACCATTTTGTGGGATTCAATAACCGCACTAGTGAAGACCTACCTGCCCTATGGAAGTGTATTCCAAGTTTCTTCTATTTATTAGCCATTCTTGCACAGTTCCTCTTCTTGCTACAATAGAAGCATGGCTTTAAGGATATAGAATACTTACAGGAAGAATTGGAATGCTATGGAAACTAAGCTACATGAAATCTTTGTTTGTAGTGGATATCAAAAAGAAAGAGAAATTGGTCACAAAATCAGAATACAAAACACCGTGACCAGATTCCATTTCCTTTGCACAGTTTTTCTCCGGCTTAAAACTCAGTGGCTGAGCTTAAAAGATTTCCTCCACTTATTCCAGAATATATATCTATCTCCTCTCTTTCTCTTTTCTAGCAAAACTAGGAAAACATTTCTCTGGAGGAGTCACTGGCCTGCCAAGGAGGATAGGTTAGATTACTTAAGTGTCAGTTTCTATTTTCTTATTCCTTTAATTCTATGGAACACACACAGTTGACATTTCTATTGGCTTGTTTATGTGAGGCCTACTAAGATTCTGTTTTCCTTCCATCTTTTCTTTTCCCCTACATACTGCTGACCTTCCTGTCTTTCCTCACTATTTTTGAGGGGATGACCCCATTAGTAGTGGAGAAAGATTCTTGAAGTATTAATTGACACATGTCTTTATAGCTCCTTCTGTCTTACTGTTGAAATTGAATGGCTATTTTTAAGATCTTTCGGTATCTATCCACTCATTCAATTAATTGTATTCGTTCATATTTATTTTGGCCCTTAATGGCCAAAACTTGACAGACTTTTTTTTTTTGCTGAGCAAGACCATCAAATATAATACTTCTAAGCTTCCGGTTGAGGTCGCAGCAAGATCGGACACGAAGAGTGGGTCTCTGCGCTCCTGTGCTGAGTTCTCCCCACTGGTGGGCCCCAAAAGGAGCCAAAGCCACCCTGTAGGGATGGCGAAGCAAAGAGGGGTTCCCTCTGAGGTTGCAGAGAGTCACAGCTCTCCTGTCTCACCTGGGGTTTTTTTTTCCCCTCTCAGTCATGGCGAAGAGAAGAGGCAGCCTAAAGATGGCTGCTACAAAGCTGGGACAACCAAGGAACAACTAAGACTGGTGCTGGAGCAAAGTAGGTGAACAGTGACTGGAACTGGGAGAGAGGATTCATTTTCACTTAAAACCTAACCCCCAAGGAATTATTTGTTAAAGTGGCGATTAAGCATTGTGAGAAAAATACCAGACCAGAAGGAAAAGACTTAAAGAGAAAAAAATAACAAATCTTTAAAAATACAGAAACTTGGACTCTTAAACTTGGAAGAAATGGAGGAAAAGATTGAACTGAAGAACCAGCGAACAAAACAAAAAGATAAGGAAGTGATAATAATAAAAATAACAGTGATTGATGAATTAAACAAGGAGAAAATATTTTAAGAGCTGAAAAGGGAATTGGACACACAGGATGATACTTTTGAAAGGAAGATAGGGGTTTCGGCAGATGTTTTGGAAGCTAGGCAGTAGAAGAGGGCAGAGATTGGAGAAATACTTAGATTGAATAGCCAAGAAGTAGATGCAGACAGAGATAAAGATCCAAGAGAGGAAAATGGGGGGCAAGTCAAAAAAAGCATAGCAACTAAAGTACTAAAGCGGGCAAGAGACAATGAATAGAAAGGAAAGGGTTTCTCTTTTTGTTGTTGCTCTGATTTGCTTTTCTTCTCTTTCTTTCCTTTCTTTTTTAGAATGGTGGCATAATTAGAAGTTAGGTAGGATAGAAAGAAAATGTCTTTTAATAAAATGGTGACATGATTAAAAGTTAGAATTGAGATAAAAATAAGAGAAAGGGGAGTATTAGTGTATATTTTCTTACATAATAAAATAAAAGCAATAACTAGAGGGAAGCTTAGAAATTGAATGGCGGTATTATGTATGATTAAATAATATGGTGAATGGCATTAGAGCAATATACTAAAATATACTAAAACATGGAATGGTTAAATAATGATAGACTATAACTCAATATAAATGTGTATTTTTATTAGAAATATATGTTGGTTGAATGTAATAACTATGATTAATTTTACTAGTTTTATTTGTATTAGGATGTATGACACACAGGTGCCACCCTGTTCACGCATTAATATATACTGTATACTGTATTTTTTGGAGTATAAGACGCACCCAGATTTTGAAGAAGCAATTTTTTTTTTAAAAAAAGTAGGTAGGTAGATAGAGGGATAGAGAGGGAGAGAAAGAGAGAAAAATACAGTAGGGAGAGAGAGAGTAGGTAGGTAGGTAGGTAGGTAGGTAGGTAGGTAGATAAAGTGAGAGAGAGAGAGAGAAATAGAGAGAGAGAAATATAGTAGATAGGTAGGTAGGTAGAGGAATAGAGAGAAATAGAGAGAGAAATACAGTAGAAAGGTAGGGAAAGAGAGAGAGAGTAGGTAGGATGGTAGGTAGAGGTATATATAGAGAAAAATAGAGAGAAATAGTAAAAAGGTAGGGAGAGAGAGAGAGAGAGTAGGTAGTTAGGTAGATGTTTCCAGGTGTATTTACCCATGTGCTGGAGAAGGAAACAGCTGACAACCTGTAGCACCTAAATCTTTTTTTTTGCAGGCACAGCACTTGACCAACGTAATTCTTATCAACCCCTCTAACTAAACAGTTTTCCGAAAGAAAAAAAAGGTTTTGCACTCTGCAAACCTCCTCAAAACAGCCCGTTTTTGGCGAAAATGGGCCTGTTTTTCCCAAAATGTTTTGCTTTTCATTCAAGAAGCTTCTTCAGCCCTGACTGGATCAGAGGTGGGTTGCTCCCGGTTCAGCCTGGTTCGGTCAAACCAGTAGTGATAATCTGGCCTGGGTCACAGAACCAGCAGCGACCCAGGCTGGCCAAGCCCCCAAACAGGTTCCACGGCACAACCATTTACAGCAAACTGCACATGCACAAGCAACATCGGTATCAGTTCGCTTGGAATCCACCCCTGGACTGGATGGTGGGAAGAAGCTTCTTGGATGAGAAATGAAATATCTTCAAAGAAAAACCAGAAAGTCCAGTTGCCTCTTGAAAAAGCACCTCTGGGACATCCATGATCTGGATGACTGAGAATCTCCATAGACATTAATCAAAATGCACCCAAGAGTGCATCCAAGCCACATCTATTCCTTTGCAGAGAATTTGCAGCTGAACTACAAAGCCAGGATCACATTTGGATTGGTAAGGGAGAAAGAAAAAGAGAGACCCCTCTCTTCCTCATACTTGCCGTCTTTTATTGTTACCTTTCATTTTATTTTAGTGCAATTTCTTTGTTTGACTATTGCAAGCCATTCAAAATCATTGAGAGTCAGGCAGCATGCAAGTTTAAATTATGATAATGATGACAGTGACAATTATTAATCGATCTGACAGCCTTCGTTTTACCTGCCTATGACAACATGGTATGAAAAAGGGGTCTCCCTATTTAAGCACCCAGAAAAAGAAATCAATTTTACAGCATGCATATAAAAGACTATACAACGTTCCATTTCACCCCTTCTGCAGTTAAAGCACATGTGGAAGGTGATGGGTTTTATTTCTTCACACAAGGCATTAATTTTCGAGAAATACTGCACAGTGGAAAAACTACATCCTGACTTTTCACTGGCTCCAAGCTTGGTTTTCCTATGTTTACACCAAGTGGCTGGTTGGACTTCATTATACACCAAGTATTTCCATAGATCAGAGGCAGTGAGACCTATGTAACCAACATAAAATAAATTACCTCCCTATGATAAATGGTTCTATTAGCAATCCAGATTGTTAAACTCCGATAGAACAGAATAGAGGGAGCACCAACCCATTCATTCTCCCTCCGGCAGATACCAAGTTGTAAATAGGTTATTTTGTGTGTAAATAACACATTAAAACTCAGCATTAGCTGTGGCTTTTGATAGAGAGGAAATTGTTCCAAATAAATAATCCAGGACAGAAATGTAAAATAAGCCAGATTTAATAGTGCATGCCTCCCGTTGCCGTGTTAAACATGACTAAAATGATAAACCCCAGAATATACTAATAGTAAACCATGCTCTGACATCAAAGTAATGAGGCCATATTTTAACCCAGCTTTAGAAATGCTAAAATTAGTCTTGACAGAGCCAGACATTGGGAAAAAAGTGCTGCCAACATAAACACCATCAATTTACCAACTTGGTATTTGTGTCATGAGGGGTGCATAGCATTATGGGGTACAAGATGGTGTGTTTTTTTGGATTCGATAACAAGGCACTTGACACTTTGAAACAAGTGTGCACTGAAAAATTGTACAAATATGTATAAATTCATGACAATTTCCAGTTCCACCAGTTAGAATAATTAAAGAGATTTCAAATTCAGATTCTATCTTGAATGTGAAGTTGTTCTTTTAAATGTGAACAGTTCAGCTGTAGTATCCCTTGCTAGCATTAATCTCAGCAAGCTTCAGATGTCTCATAAAACATAATTGTATAGAAGCCATCAAATGCTATGAGATCAAGAAATTCTATCTAAATATTGATTATGTGTCATCAAGATACTGTCGACTTTTAGCAACCACATGGATATACCTTCTCCAGGATGATCTGCCCCTAATCAGACCCTTTAGACCTTCCAATAGTGTGCCCATTGCTGCTGTAATTAAGCCCATCCCTCTGTTGCTGGTATTTCTTTTCTTCTCTTTCCTTCCATCTTTCCCCAGCATTGTAGACAACTCAAAAGAGCTAGGTGTTTGCCAATGTGTATAAAAGATGATGATTTAAATCTGGTCATTTGTACCTTCAGTGAAAATTCTGGGTTGACATATTTCATAATCCACTTGTTCGCTTTTTTGCCTATCCATGGTATTCTCAAAAATCTTCTCTTAACTCCCAAATTCAAAAGCGTCAATACTCTTTCTCTTCTGCTTCTTCAAAGTACAAAGTTTGCCTTCCACACATCTTTTCTCTTTCATCTTGAGGTCTTTCAACTCCTTGTATCAATTATATAGTCAATGTGATTGCTGGGTATTCCATCGGCTACTGTCCATGTATTGTTCTGTTGTTTAAAAGACTGGATTAGCAATGAAGAAATCACTAGATTAGAATACCCTTTTAAGTTGCTGTTGTGCCTCATTTGTTTCCTGGGTCATACAATCCAACTATATTTTCCTTATTATTATTTTCAACTTTGACATTCCACTCTCTAACTGAAAGAATCACCTCTTGTTTACATGATCTGTTGATTTCAAATTGAACTTGATCATTAAATCAGCCTTATCATCTGCTGCATCAGTAGTTGGAATATAAACATAATCGTCCTATTAAAAGGTTGTTTGCAAGGTCTAATTATTCAAACACTGATTGCATTGGACCCAAGTATTGTTCTTGCTATTCCCTTTCCAATGTGAAAACAATACCACTCCATCTTGTTTTCATGTCCCAAGTAGTAAAGAGTATGATGTGGCTGGAAGGGTCCATTTCAATTCTAATGCCTAAAAAGTCAATGTCTAG
This sequence comes from Rhabdophis nuchalis, assembly GCA_039707465.1. NCBI lineage: Eukaryota > Metazoa > Chordata > Lepidosauria > Squamata > Natricidae > Rhabdophis > Rhabdophis nuchalis. The sequence continues at coordinate 153,714,443 of CM077643.1, read as the reverse complement.
TTGATTTATTTCCTCTTTCACTGTGTTGAGCCCATTTCAATGCTTCTAGGTTTCCCATTCCATTTTCAGATTTTTCTTTTCCTGCATGGCAACGACACATCATGAAGGCTTTAATCTAATAATGGCACAAACAAACCCAACTCCAACAAATCCCAACCTCAGTAGCAAATTGAGTGTCATCTTTCCTGGGGAAATCAACTTCTGTATCATTAATCACTTTATCTTAATTATTCATTTGGTTTTCTTGGTAAGATATACGAGTGGTTTACCATTGCTTTCTCCTACATACAGTAGAGTGAACTGCTTCCTTTTTTGGTTGACTCTGAAGAGGTTGTCTGTCTCCAGCATTTTTCTATGTCACTGCCAGTAATATAGATGACTAGTTGCTTTCAGTGGGCACCTTGGGTGACCCTGTTGGGAGTATATACTCTTGGCATAAGCTCCTGGCATCCTTCACTCTCAGGAACAGAATTCTTTCTGCCTCCATAAGGCAACAGCACAGCTTGAGTGGATCCAAATATTACATAACCACTTCCAGGTTCTGTTATATACTAAACATAATATCCCAACTATTAGGTAGTAACAACTATGAAATTTTAGTTTTTTTCAACCATGTTCCAGTTCCAAGAAATAAGAGAATAGGTGTTATAAGTTGACCACAGAGGGAGTCCCGACACAGGTAGGCACTCTACAAAGCTGTTTATTGGCAAAACTAGCAATACTAAACACAGAACTGAAAAAGTGCGGTAGACAGGGTCCTCCCTGCCTGACAGCTATTTATAAGAGAACTGTCAGTCAGGGAGCCAATCAGGCAGCCTAGCAACCCAAGTCTAGCCAGTTGCGTCTCAGCCAATCAGACATGACTGGCTGTTGCTGGCTGTCAAATGCTGAGGTCGAAGATTTGCGGCCGGTCGTAAGTTGAGGACCGGTCGCAAGTCGAGGACCTCAACAATAGGAAAATAGATTTGTAAGAAAATAGGAAGAGAACCTTTGACCTACTATGATATATTCAAACCTGGAATCAAAATGGCAGCACCAATCACAGGCTTTCTGCCTGAGTGTGCCTGCTATAATTGGTCTGAGCAAGACTGATATAATACAAAGGTCAAGTTATCGTCATGCCAAACTTGACTTGTGATAATGTCATGAACATATCTGTGAAATTTTCTAGATGGTTGTAGCCAGATTGTTTGGCATCACCTTTTTCTGGGCAGTGCCTCCACGGAGAAGAGATCAGTATCTGGTGTGGTGCTGTAGTCACTGTGTCCAACAACCATTCAAAAGGAGGCTTCAATCACTATGTTGATCTGGTCATTTTGCAGATTTTGATTCCCTGCCTTAAATATTCCTGCTTCTGGGATCGTTTCATTCCTAGGCTAGCTTACAGCCTTCATACTGATATGATATCGTGGAGAAGGGCGGGATATAAATTTGATTAAAATAAATAAATAAATATCATATTGTACAACCATCTTTTGTAACATTCTTGAACTTGAAAAATTCTGCAGAATAGCCAGCTAGGGTACCAAATGTTTGTAGTCTCGGTTGGGAATCTCACAAACAAGATTTCCTAATTGCTGCTAGATGCCTAAACACAATCTGAATTTGTAGCATTTGGAAAGTGATGCCACAGGTTCTAAATTTTAAGCAGTTTGACATTTTGACATTGCATGTTCAATGATTCAGATTTTAAAAAGGCTAATCTATATAAATAAAAATGTAACAAGAGTTTGTTCAAAACTGCTAATCTCCGAAAGTACTGCACCGATCGCTTCCAAATTTTCACACAAAATTCCTTTCAAATACGGCACCAATGATATATATATAGATTGTGTAGATGTCACACCTGTGCCAGGTACACGCAACGAAAACGTAAAAAAATGTAAAAAAGGTAGGTAGATGGATACAGAGAGAGCAGTGGGCCACAGGTATTATGTCATCCTTTATGACATAAAATACTCTGAGGGAGAAATACAGTAGGTAGGTAGGTAGAGGGATAGAGAAGGAGAGGGAGAAATACAGTAGGTAGGTAGGTAGAGGGATAGAGAGGGAGAGGGAGAAATACAGTAGGTAGGTAGAGGGATAGAGAGGGAGAGGGAGAAATACATGTGGTAGGTAGAGGGATAGAGAGGGAGAGGGAGAAATACTGTAGGTAGGTAGGGAGAGGGAGAGGGAGAAATACAGTAGGTAGGTAGGTAGGTAGGTAGGTAGGTAGGTAGGTAGGTAGGTAGGTAGGTAGGTAGGTAGGTAGGTAGGTAGAGGGATAGAGGGAGAAATACAGTAGGTAGGTAGGTTGGGGGTTATATGGTGGTTGTGTATACGTGTTTGTGTGTGCAGGTGTAGATCTGCACACAGATTGGTTGGCCATTTAACCAGACTGGGCCACAGCAACGCATGGCTGGAAACGGCTAGTAAACAATAATAAAACAATTAATGAAATGATAAGGTTTTATAATATTTATTAATAATGTATGAATTTTTTTATTGTATACCTCTTGTTTTTTGCATTTGTTGCTTTATTTGATTGTTGTGTACCATCCAGAATCACTTTTGGCATGAAGGGGGGAACTATATAGATTTGGTAAATAGAATAAAAGAATACATTTAGAAAAAGTTATTATGGGCTGTACCTCAGGGATAGTCCATGCAAGCGGGGGCCAAGCATGCTAAGATTCATTTGTGCGTGCACAGGATTAGGTTTTGTATGCAAATCATCCCCTCTCCCCCGCCACCTGCTGTCAACATCACTGCCTGTCCGCGGAGACTAAAAGGTAGGGGACCATTTTGCTGTACCTGTTATCCTTGAGAATGGTGAATACTCTGTACAATACTATATCAAGGAATATGTCATTTGTAGTTGGTCTGCTTTGGTACAGGTAGCTTTGCGGCTTCAGTTTAACTATGTGTGAGAGCTTGTGATTCTATGGAATCCTGGATTCTGCGCAGCCCAAAATATGAGTCTGCCATTAGTAAAGTCACAGCTTCCTTCAACCATGTATGGCAAGCGCTGGCAACCTAAGGCCTTGGACTATATAATTGCAGCTGCTAGAAATTTCCAACATCACTGCTGAAATCTAGCACAATCTTGGGGGTATCTGCATCATCCATCATTCTAACCGCTGCGATGGTGCAATGGCTAGAATGCAGTCCTGCATTGAGAGTTCAAATCCCACCAGGCTCAAGGTGGACTCAGCCTTCCATCCTTCCGAGGTGGGTAAAAGGAGGACCCAGATTGTTGGGGGCAATAGGCTGACATCGTAAACCGCTTAGAGAGGACTGTAAAGCACTGTGAAGTGGTATATAAGTCTAAGTGCTATTTATTTATTTGTTTGTTTGTTTGTTTGTTTATTTATTTATTTATTTATGTAAATAAAGATGTAAAATTCTGAGTCATTTGTCTCCAGAGACATTGTTGTTTTACTATAGAGCAAGGAGTGGGGGCAGGAAATGTCCTCTTCAGGTACAAAAAGGTGACCTGTTACTGGCATGAAACCTAGTTTACATTAGCCTTTCTTCAAAAGCAAATGAGCAGAAGGATGGCCAAAGAAAGACCAAATGTGTCACGCAAAGAAAAACCTGCCTAAGGTCAGCAATGTATATAGTAAGATCCTCAGCATAATGAAGCTGCCAAACAAAAAAAAAAAAACACCAACCCTGAATAGTATAAAGAATGTGTTATGAAATAACAGCAAAATTTTTAATCCTTCTTGGCAGAAAATTTAAGAAAGACTGGTATTAATGAACACTTTTAAAAACAAGTTAAAAGGAAACCAGGCCTAAGAGTTCAGCTCTTCTCTCCCAGGGTTGGGCCCTCAGCTGTCTGAACAAACAAATAAATATGTTTTCCTCTCCTGAGGCACTATTTAAAAACACTGTAAAACTCAAACATGTATGTCTTTCTCCCCCCCTCCCCCAATCTTCATGTCAACAAATTAACATTTTCCAGATGTTGAAAAGGATCCTTTTTGCACCCAGAATCCAAACATGACAGTCCATAAATACTTTTAAAGAAAAATTGCCCTTCAAAATTCCAGAGAGTTTTTGAATATCTTTTCTCCCACTCAGTGTCATCTAAGAGACGACATAACTCAGAGCAGTATAATTTTTATTTCTTCTCCTTTCCCTCCCATCTTTTTTAAAAAAATAACTGAATTGTAGAGCAAAAACTAGTAAGTTTCCTTTGAAAAAGGGAAAGCTGAAGTTACACGTTTTGAAAGCACATCCAGCCCTGCAGCAAAAATTAGCAAGGAAACTTTCTCACTCCCAAAGTAATGCTATCTATCAAAACGAAGATGAATGAAAACAATTATTTTCCTAGATTGTTCTGTTTAGATGGAAATATAAAGTGAGGAAAAAAATAAGGAAATGTATGTGTACTAAAGCAGAGCTGGTCCAGCAATGAGAAATATTTTTGACAAACCACAAAGCAGCTGAAAAAACTTTAGACAGCTGAAGATGCCACTTGTCACATTCCATTGGTCAAGTCCCAGCTAATGTGTCCCTTCAGTTCCTGCTGTGAAAGGTTATTCTATCCCACATAACACAAACAAGGAGTGGGTTGGTATCGAACCAACACAAGCAAAAATCCTATGATTATTTCTTGTTGCTTCCATCCAAAGACAACAAATACCACCACTTTCTCAGTCAGCTTTCCATAGATGTGAAGTTCAAAGGGCCACATCATTCTGCACATTTAAAAGGAATAGGCAGAGTTTAGGAACAGCATCCTTCCCCAGACTGGTTGTGTAACTCACAAAATTGCAAAAGATCATAGCAATTATGTCGGCTTGGAATTCTGAGCACCCTTGAACCAGTGGATGCCGAGTTAAGGAAGGCTGATGTCAGCACTCATTTTTTATCTTCATGAGATGCTAATTGGGATTACTAAGAAAATAACTGAAATTATATTTAAGCTTGCCTCTTTTCTTTGTATGATTTTTTAAAAAAATGTTTTTAATATTTTATTTGTCCACCACCCGGGGGTTCCTCTGTGAGGGAGATGGACAACTTTTAAAAAATTGATAAACAAGCAAGCAAATGAACGAACAAACAACAAAAATAAAAAAGTACCAACCATGGTCTCTGCAGAGAAAAATCTACACAGAATGAAACTCCATTGCTCCCATAGATATGAAAACACCTGATGGGGTTTTCATCCATCCTGATATCAATTATATAAATGCCCCAAGATCAAATATACTTGCACACCTAACTTGCAGAAAGTTAGGTGTGCAAAGCCTTATTTCAAGTAATATTAGCTGTTTTATTTTAAGAAGCATCATTGGTCTTTTCAGATTTATCCCTCCCCCTCAAGTTCCTTCCTGGTTAACATTAGAACAATTAGAATTAGATTAGAACATAAGAACAGCAATTAGAACATTAGAACAACAACAATAACGTTAGAACAATTAACCTCTGGAATAATAGCTTGCCTCCAGAAGTTGTGAATGCCCCAACCCTGGAAGTCTTTAAGAAGATGTTGGATAGCCATTTGTCTGAAATGGTATAAGGTTCCTGCCCACGCAGGGGGTTGGACTAGAAGACCTACAAGGTCCCTTCCAACTCTGCTATTGTATTATTGTATTACTCATTATGTAGCTCTCATGATCTGCATTCATCCTATTTTTTTCTCTTACATATTCATCTCAAGCAACTTTTTACATAGAAAACAGAATTGTGACATTCTATATGCCACAAGGCTCGCCATCCAGCTCCAATCTTCATCCCAAAGTCTTATATTTGCTCTTATTTTCAGAGGGTGCTTGCTTCTGAAAACCAAATTCAGGAGTCAAAACAAACAGCATAACCTGTAAATTACAGTATTTTAAAACAGCATGTTTGTTTCTTTGTCAAAGAAGGACTAAAATTTTCCCCTTCACTCTGGCATCCAGTAAGCAACAACTGATCATCAGTGCTATCTCTGGAGGAAATGAGTGCATAAATCATGTTAGGCTGAAGTAGCCTTTATTTCAGCTCCACTTTTTTTGTCTGGCCAAATGCGTCATTCTATGATCACCTGAGATCTGCAAGCACTCAATTTCCATTTCCTGAAACGAAAATCAATAAACTCAGAATTCCAGCAGGAGGATTTGCAGGTAGTCCTCAACTTCCAACCATTCATTTAGTGACCGTCCAAGGGTACTGCAGCACTGAAAAAATTGACTTTATGACCAGTTTTCTTACTTATGACCGTTGCAGCATCCTCGTAGTCATGTGAGCAGAATTCAGATGCTTGGCAACTGGCAATGTTGGTTGCAATACCCCTGGGGTCATGTGATCGCCTTTTGCCACCAGCAAAGTCAATGGGGAAGCCAGATTCACCTAGCAACCATGTTGCTAACTGCAGTGATTCACTTAACAACGATGGTGAGAAAAGATTGCAAACGTAACGGTTCCCACATATGCGTGCTAGTCATTTCCAGCTCTAGGGGCGGTGCTCATCTCCATTAAGTGGGACAAAAACCCCTTAACAACTATCTTGCTTGGCAATGGAAGTTTGGGACTCTATTGCGGTCATATGTTGAGGACTACCTGTACACCTCTGACATTGGAAATTCTAAGCCTTTAAAGCAAAGCCCAGGCTTGCTTTCAAAATGAGGCAAAGGATTACAAAGTACCTCCTTGAGTCACCACTGCTGCTGTGGCTGCAGCTGCTAAAGGAACTGGTTTCTTCATTGGTTCACTAAAGCCATTGTCGTCTAGAAGGACACTTTTCTCTTCTTTTTTCGCAGAAGCCATTGATGTGGATGTTTCCATCTTAGACACGCATATTCCAGCTTCCCAGTCCTTAAAAAAAATACAAAAAAAGTTCAGGGTTTCTTTTTCCCCCCATTAAAGACACAAAAATTGCTTTGATGGAAATGCTTTCATCCCATTCCAAAAGATAATTAAAAGCAATAACAATAAATATTGGTTTAATTGCTCATCAAGTTGTTTGTTAAGCTGTGGTAATTATATCCAGAAAGGATCTGAAGCCACATTTTTCTAAACGATGGTTGACTTCAGATTGATGTAGACACACACACACACACACACACTCACACACACACACACACACAGGATATACCAAACATTGAACCTGTAGACCAATCACAATGTTTTGTCAGTTTTTCCCAGATAGAATGCTGTTGTACTTAGGAATGTTTGAAAGTCATGTGTCAAACAAGGAAGTGGTTAGAAGAAAATGGCAAACAATGTAAACATTTAATGTAATTTGTATAATAAATTGTCTATGGAGCCCGACTTTGAATACACCCTGCACTTTTTCATTCATTTTTCAGTCTATTAGAATAACCTTCAATGTCCTCCCCCAAGGTACAACTTTAGAGTAAACTGCAGATTAAAATTTGATAAGTAGAACAATTAGAACCTTCAAGAAAAACTAGAACAATTAGAACCTTCAAGAAAAACTTCATTGCACTCTCACCTCTGAGCCTTACCTGCTATTGGCTCAGAAGATTATAGAACAGGATTCTAAATTGATGGAGATGCTGATCCCTGCTGTGTTTTGAGTTTGAAGGGAAAAAGCATCATGTGGTTGTGCGTAGCATATATTGGGCTACATATTATTAAGAATGTGCATAATTTATAAAGTAATCCTATTCCAAATGCCTGCCAAATTTTAATTTTATTCCTGCCAAACCGATCTGATTCCATATGTTTCCATGTCCTCATTCTCTAAACTGATCCCAAATGGTGCACTCCTATTTCAAAAGACACTTGGAAAAAATTCATTACATGTTTTTGTTAAAATAGACACTGCATTTTTCCCATGCAAGAAACACACATAGGCACATAAAACACATATTAAATGCAGTTTTCAAAGTATTAAACAGGACCAACAAGTTCATTTTGCACTTAGAAGAAATCAAGCGCTCACACTTCCTCTGTTTTATAAGTATCTTGCTGGCTCCAGTGTCCAAACAGAAGAAGAAAAACTGGAAGTGACTCTATTTGCATTTAATGAGGTTCGTACCTCTCAGAAGGAGCTGATCTATAACTTGTGAACCTCCTTGGATTCATGGCAGCTGCTTGAAAAACTAGTTGAGGCTGTGATGAAGAGACTTTCCTCCAGATTCAGTAAGTGCACCAGCTATGGCAGTGATGGTGAACCTTTTTTCCCTCAGGTGCCAAAAGCACACATGCTTGTGTGCCCAACCCCATAATTTAATGCCTCCCCTGCACCATACTCCCTGTGCATGTGCACATGACCCACCCCCTGCTGCCCCATGCATGTGTGCAAGGCTTTCCTGGACTCTTGGGAGGGTGAAAACGGCCTCTCCTGCCCCTCCCAGGGGCCCTCCTGAGGCCGGAAATGACCTTTTTCTGACTTCCAGTGGGCCTGGTAGGTCTGTTTTTTGCCCTCCCCAGGCTTCAGAGGCTTTCTAGGAGCCTGGGGAGGGCAAAAAACAGCCCAACACGCAAACCAGAATTTTGGGAACAGACTTCCGGTTTATGCGTTGGGCAGTTTTTTGCCCTCCAGAGGCTTCAGGGGAGCTTCCGGAGGTCAAAAAATGGCCAAAAATCAAAGCTGAAAATCAGCTGGCCAGCGTGTGCATGCGCTCTGGAGCTCACGGGGCAATGCCTCACGTGCCCTCAGAAATGGTTCCACGTGCCACCTGTGGCACGCGTGCTATAGGTTCGCCATCACAGAGCTATGGCCTTACCAAGCCCTAGTTATAATAATAATAATAATAATTTTTATTTATAACCCGCTCTCTCTCCCCGAAGGGACTCGAGGCGGGGCACAGGGAATTAAAAAGTTAGAAAAAGATACAAAATATAGAACAATAAACATACATAAATACTGACTAAAAGGCATATTAAACAGAAAACCCTGCGCTAAAATTCCCAAATATTTACTAAAAATCCCTAAACAATCAGAAGAGACTATCCTAGGCCGGCCAAGCGAAAAAGATGTGTTTTTAGTTTCAGACGGAAGGAGCGGAGGTCCGTGGTTGTTCTAATATCGGGGGGAAGGTCGTTCCAGAGGGCTGGGCCCGCCACAGAGAAGGCCCTTCCCCTGGGCGTCGCCCGCTGACAAGGTCTAGTGGACGGCACCCGGAGAAGTCCCTCTCTGTGCGAGCGAATCGGCCGTGAGGATGTATGGGGCAGGATCCGATCCCGCAGGTAGCTAGGTCCCGAGCCATGTGGGACTTATAGTGACTTATGCTTTTATCACTACACTGTATTATTACAACACACTTTCCATGGGGCTGACTTTGAATGTTACTCAGAAGGAAAAACTAATATAGAATGCAGTGGCCAACTGTTAGCAGGGAAAGACCACTATTGCTAAGGAACCTCTGTTTTGTGATTGCTGTACTCTGGGCCCAATTAAAAATGTTAGTTATTTCTTTTAAAGCTTACATGGCACAACTTCTGGATACATAAGGCATCACCTAATATAAACCGAGTCCTCATTTGTTGTGTGGTCATCTGGAAAGGGTCTGATCAATACATCATCATAGCATGCAGTTATAGGGGCATGGCCTAGAAGGCAGATCTGCTGTGGTGCAACCTCCATATTATAGCTCTTTTTTCCTCCAGAGATACATTTGATTTCCCTCACTTCTTAAATGATAAGTAAAGGTAAAGCTTCCCCTCACATATTTGTGCTAGTCGTTCCCGATTCTAGGGGGCGGTGCTCATCTCCGTTTCAAAGCCAAAGAGCCAACGCGGTCCAAAGATGTCTCCGTGGTCATGTGGCTGGCATGACTAAATGCCGAAGGCGCATGGAGCCCAGTTACCTTCCCACCAAAGGTGGTTCCTATTTTTCTACTTGCATTTTTATGTGCTTTTGAACTGCTAGGTTGGCAGAATCAGAAATACAATTCTGAGACCAAAATTTTGGAAAGTTAAATCAAAGTTATGTAAATGTATTAAGATATGAAAAATGATAATAATAAACTAAATTTTACAACAGGCAGTATCAAAATATTCAGATAAATTAATTCATTAAATTAACCTTGTTTTAAGAATTTCATGGAAGCGCTTCAAAATGATTTCTAAATAAGTTTTTACCAAATCCAAGCCACATTTCATTCCACGTATAATACTGTTTCTTCATATGACTTTGGATTTTTCATTTTAGGCTTGAACATGTTTATTCAGAAGAAAATCTAGATATATTATTTATTGATATGCATTAAAAGTTAAGTGACTCCCTCAAATAATAAAGTGACTGTAAATAGTTGAATTTAATAAGTATTCTCAATTGTAGAAATATCTATCTTAAAATTGTCTCACAATATTTGCTATTTAGTGGCAACATATATAAATGATAATAATTGGGTAGTTTAATAATATTGTCTGATTAAACAGATTACAAATAGGACATCAAGTTTTTCAGTTCTTACTAAGATAGATAAGCAAATATTATTGTTATCATTATCAGCCAAAAGCCAACATGGGTTAGCCAAAAGCCAACATGGGTTTGTCAAAAACAGATCATGCCAGACGAATCTAATTGCATTCTTTGACAAAGTAACAAAATCAGTGGACCAGAGGAATGCTGTTGATATAATTTACCTGGACTTCAGTAAGGCATTTGATAAAGTAGACCATAACCTACTATTAGATAAAGTAGAAAATTGTGGGTTAGACAGCACCACCACCAAATGGATTCGTAACTGGCTGACCAACCGCACTCAACGTGTAGTCCTCAATGGAACTGCATCTACATGGAAGGAAGTATGCAGTGGAGTCCCCCAAGGCTCTGTTTTAGGCCCAGTACTCTTTAACATCTTCATCAACGATTTGGATGAGGGGATAAATGGGGAACTCATCAAATTCGCAGACGACACCAAGCTGGCAGGAATAGCCAACACTCCAGAAGATAGGCTTAAGATACAGAAGGATCTAGACAAACTTGAACATTGGGCACTGTCTAATAAAATGAAATTCAATTGTGAAAAAAGTAAGGTCCTACATATAGGCAAGAAAAACCAAATGCACAAGTACAGTATAGGTGGTACCTTGCTCAATAGTAGCAACTGTGAGAGGGATCTCGGAATCCTAGTGGACAACCATTTAAATATGAGCCAGCAGTGTGCAGCAGCTGCCAAAAAAGCCAACACAGTTCTAGGCTGCATCAACAGAGGGATAGAATCTAGATCGCGTGAAGTGTTAATGCCACTGTATAGTGCCTTGGTAAGGCCACACTTGGAATACTGCATACAGTTTTGGTCGCCACGATGTAGAAAAGACGTGGAGACTCTGGAAAGAGTGCAAAGAAGAGCAACCAAGATGATTAGAGGACTGGAGACTAAGACATATGAAGAACGGCTGCAGGAACTGGGTATGTCTAGTTTGATGAAGAGAAGGACCAGGGGAGACATGATAGCAGTGTTCCGATATCTCAGAGGGTGCCACAAAGAAGAGGGAGTCAAACTTTTCTCCAAGACACCTGGGGGCAGGACAAGGAGCAATGGGTGGAAACTAACCAAGGAGAGAAGCAACTTAGAACTAAGGAGAAATTTCCTAACAGTAAGAACAATTAACCTCTGGAACAGCTTGCCTCCAGCAGTTGTGAATGCCCCAACCCTGGAAGTCTTTAAAAAGATGTTAGACAGCCATTTATCTGAAATGGTATAAGATTCCTGCCCATGCAGGGGGTTGGACTAGAAGACCTACAAGGTCCCTTCCAACTCTGCTATTGTATTATTGTATTATTGTATCATTAGATCATCAATGTTATGAATATTATTATTACTATTATTTCTTAAAATGAACTGCACCCAGACAATACGCTGTTCATGTAGATACTGACGTTAAATAAAAAATAAAAAATCTTGGAGGGGAAAAGTTTTTCAGTTCTTGATGAGGCCAAACATTTATGACCAAACATTTTTTTCTAAGCAAAAGCCAACCTACATTTGAATAGGCCATAGAAATATTCTGTTAATATATTTATTGCCCTATGTCACCATCAAGAATTTTCTAAGATATTTTGCTGCGAGTAGCAAAACAATAAATCTTACCTTCCTGTCACAGATAAAAGGACATACAAACCTGGGGTAAACCAAGTTACTTTGTTATCCACAAGTATCTCTCCCTCTCTATTTTATAATATATCATTTGCTTTAAGATGTAATTTACACCCAGAAATATTTTTTGCCTATGTCTGCTATCTCAATCTACATAATGGCTAGTCTGGCCGCTTTCACCTCCATTCTTTGTGGGTTGAAGGATTATCTGATACAACAGGAAATCTACTCTTTACATTTTACTTCCTTATGCAATTTAGAAATAAGAATTCTGTACTGACCAATAAATTCCATTCTCCTTGAGTGATGGAAGCCTGCTGGATCTTAAAAAAAGTTCTGAAATTAATTAACAGTCTCCACTACACTTGATCCAACCAAATGACACATGAACTTATATGAATCCTATTACCAGGAACTTGCGGATAGTGTGTAGAATCATTTCCTAGTTTCTTCTGAAGAGGGGCTTTGGCGAGGTAAGGTATCAAATCTGTCCCTGAAGCAATCACATTTCATCCTAAAGGTGTCTGCTCTTTAGCACACAAGATGCATGCAAGACACTGTTGTAATGGGTGGAAATACTCTTGGGAGCAGGAGAAAGAGCTGTAGTCTATGCAACTGTCTGATGAGCCAACAGAATCTCTCCACTAATTACATCCTCTGGGTTATAAAGCTCTAGATAAGGATCAACCTATAGGTGCATTGGTCCAAACTATTTGTTTGGCATTTCCAGTAACTTAACCCATAATGGACATTTGGCTGAACCAGAACTACAAAGATAATGACTTATGGATTGTGCATAAATAACAGTTTGGTTATGGGAAGATTATCATGTCATATGTGAAAATTCATTGGATAAACCAACAATGCTAGGAGTGGTTAGGGGAACAAGAAGGAGAGGCAAGTAAAGAACACACCAGCTTGATAACATCAAATGATTCAAAGATGAATATTCAACCACTGAAAGAAGTTGTGTTTGACAAGGTGGACAGCACTTGTCTATAAAGTCACCAAGAGTGGGACATAACTGATTGGTTAAAAGAGGAGTGTCAAATTGAAGCCCCGTGGGCCAGCCCCAGCCCACAGGGTGCTTAGATCTAGCCCGTGGAGCTGCCCTGGAAACAGTGAAGGACCAACCTGCAGTGCCTCTGCTAATGAAAACGGAGCTCACAAGTGCGGCCCTCCCAAACTCAGTTTCCGCTGGCAGAAGACTGCAGGAGGCTGTCCAAGCCAAAAACGGACCTCTGGAGCCCATTTTCGCTGGCAGAGCACTCAGGCCACAGGCACCCCCAACATGAGTGACATCAAGCTGCCACGCCCACCCCCTCCAAGATCAAACACAACCCTGATGCAGCCCTCAATGAAATTGAGTTTGACACCCCTGGGTTAAAACAACAAAGATGGGAAGAACAGGAGACTTAATTTATATTTGTAATTTTAAAAGGTGAAAAGTTACTACATTCGCTTTATGCTCGGTTTGATGAAAGTTGGAAGCCACTTCTACGTTACTGTATTTGGGGTTTTTTTTTCTTTTTCTTCACTATTTTTCTTTCCCCCCCCTGCAAATTCTATACTTTTCTTTTACTGTCGTTTTTCCTTCCAGTTTAGTTGCATTCATTTTTACTATATTTCGGGAGGGAAAAACTCAATAAAATTAACACACAAGAAAATTCAGTAGGAAGATGGTGTTATCTCTAGCTCAGATGGCAACCAGAAGAAAAGCACAGAGTGGTTGAAAGCTCACAAAAGCCCCTAGAGAGACTGAGCATCTGCTCTGAAGCCAAAATTGGATCCCATATCTTCTTACTCTTCAGATCCCGAACAGGTTCCACAGACTCTAACCTCGAAGTGGCTTCAGTGCTACCATATGGTGGCACAGTTTACTGAGCATTGCAGAAGTGTTGAGCCTGGGCAAGAATAGATGAGCACCAGCTGAATGCTAACAAGTACCAGCTGAGCCCAGGAGAAAATTCATCAAGAAGACACACATGGATAGCAGACAGCTCACCAGAAACAACATACATGGCCATTTCCGGCATGCAGAAACATTAACTTTGATTTGACTGTTGGGGCTTCTTAACCATAGTTTTAGTATAATCCCTTCAAATATCGTACTATACCAAAACAACTAATTTACAGATTGGATTTAAAATGCTACCTCAGAATATATATATTTTTGTGAGACTAAATGAATGCATTTAGTTATAGCTGGTTAGAAAACGTTTTCATTTTTCTCTGTCTTCACATCTATGAGACTTGAACTGGTTTACCAAGACCTTGCAACCATTTTTTCCCAGTAGCCTTGCCAAGATCTGAAGTTGGAGCATAAAGTCTGAACCAGCTGGTTCATCAAGAGTTGGCATATTAAGGAAAAAGAAACATCCTGGCCTCCAGCACTTAAAACTACTCCTAAGTACAGCAACTACAAAGAATGCAGCAAAAACCAAGAATTCAGCTTGATATGTATTGTAATTAGGTATAGAGGAAGTGGTCTTGATTGTCGGGCAGATACAGCTATATGATATGCTTTTCAGCTTAGGGATACCAGGATCATAGTAACACCATACAAAAACAGCATTTAGGGAAGTGCCAAAAATTTGACTGGATTATTTCCATATAGTAGGGTGGCAGTCTAAGGTCACATAACTGGATACAGCCTATGAATTCTGTTTTATTGCACTGATGATGTTACTTGGTTAGGTAATAAAACATCTGCAAACAAAGTCAGATAGTATCAAGAGCTTCACATTTGAAACTAAACTGAACTAAAATATTCATGTGTCAAATAGTGGGACACAAGTATATAAAGTTGCCATTTGCTTGATGATTTCATTGTGCGTGTGATTTTGACATCAAACATTTTTGCTGTTCTTGTTGATTGGAGAGACTCTTTCAATGTATCAAGTTTAAGTTTCAATTTAAGTGCCTTAAACTGAACCAAATTATCCCTCCATCTAGCCCTCTAATTAATAACACCTCTGTGATTGGTGTTTCAATTCATCAATCTTACTGGGAACAAACATTAGAACTGCTGGTAAGCAATGCGTGTGTTTTACTGCTATGAATGATAACTACTATGGCCCAAAGCTTCTCTGCTCCTCTTCTTCAACAGATGGGAAAAAACATCCTATAAACTTAAGCAAAGAAGTTATCATAATCTAAGTGTCTGCCTAGTAAAAAAAAAAAACCCTCTCTGGTAGTTAAGCTACTTTAATCAATTCTTGCTAGAACCTTCAGGTATCTAGGAATGACTGGATACTCCAGACCTGAACTAGGCATATAATGGTGCTCAATGATGCTAGCTTTATTGCATACTTGAGGATTTCCTGATTCTAGATAGGACACCTATGGAAAAGTCACCTTGCCCGCCTTGTTGACAAACTTGGTTTACCCTTATAAAACTGGAAATGTAAATTTTTACTTTACTTATCTTTAAAAAGAGAGAGAAAAGAGAAGAAAATGACATTTTTCACCTGCTTATGTGAAGCCAGCCTCCACTGAGTCAAGCTTGATTTCCAATGACAACACGGTGGATGTGAGTGTATAATTCTCCTGGCAAACATTATAGAAGTGGACTTGCCAAAACTTTTTTTCCCCTAACATCGTGGAATGTTAAACAATGTTCCAATCTAGTCTAAAGACTTGGTATTCCTGAAGATCTCCCATCTAAGAAATTACCCTGGTTATCTTTTCTCAAGATCAGTCAAGATTGGCCAGGCTTTCCTTCTACAGTGACCACGAGAATATCCCCTTCTCACTTTTCATAATAGGTATTCATCTTTGTCTAACATCCTAACTTTAAGCTTGTAATGCCTTGTTATTAAACAGCTACTTTTTGTCATATGAACAATGGTATCTTTATAACATACAAGTCTATCCACTGATTTTTATGTGCACAGTTTTTCCATGGTGGTGTGCCAAATGCAATTTATAAGCTCAGCAACAGATTGATTGTAGGGGAGAACCATTTGGCACTGAAAAATCCAAATGGAAATCTTACCTATTCGGAAATTATATAACAGAGGAACACCTCATGCAACGCCTGAGCTTTCTCTTCAGTCATAACTCAAAGTAAGAACTCTTGGTTCCATTACCAAGCCTCTTCATCTGTGTGACTTTCTCTGCAGGCAGAAAGTGTGATTGTTGTGTTTGGGAACTGAAATATTCCACAGTGATGTTAACATGTTCAGAAACGCCCAGGATCTCAGTAAGGAAACTGCTGTATGATTTTTGCCCTGGATGACTCTGGTATTTTAACAGCTGCATTACATGGACTGAAATAAAGATACCTCAATGCGACCTAAATAAACCAACCAACGGTGGAAAAGAAAGGCATTTTAATCACTTCTTTAAATGTAGTGATCTTGGTACTCCTTTAACGGTCAAAATAGCTGCCTGATGACTGAAGCACATTGAATATTGCAGGAGGCAAAACTATCTAAAAAGGTGGCCAGTATATGCATTTGTCTGGAAAAACAAACCCCGTATATTTGTTACTGGAATGTGCTCTGGTCTAACACTCTCAACATACATGAGACACATTCAGTGTATATACATTTGCGCAAAGTTATAGTTTGGTTTGGTTTGGTTTGGTTTGGTTTGGTTTGGTTTGGTTTGGTTTGGTTTGATTGGTTTTTTATACTGCCCTACTCCCAAAGGACTCAGGGCGGTATACAGCCAAAGTAAAACAAATATACAAAAGTTTTAAAAGTTTTTTAAAAACATATTACACAATTTGGCCTGAAAATTAAAAAAACCCAAACAAACCCCGATTAAAATTAATAAGAATTCGTAATTTAAAATTCATTTTTATGCTAGCCCGGCTTGTTGGGGAAAAAAAAGTTTTTGAGAGCACGGCGGAAGGTGCGTAAGTCAGGGATAATTCGTAACTCCGGGGGCAATTCATTCCAGAGGACAGGTGCTCCCACGGAGAAGACTTTCCCCCTGGGTGTCGCCAGTCGACATTGCCTAGCCGACGGCACAATGAGGAGACCCTCTCTATGGGAGCGTACTGGCTGGTGGGAGGCTCTCGGTGGCAGAAGGCGATCTCGTAAGTACCCAGGTCCTAAGACATGGAGCGCTTAGTGACAGTTTTACCAGTAACTAACCTGAAATTTCCTCCCCCCCCCCCCCACTTAACCAGTTGTTTCATGAAGCTAAAAATGTGCAATATAATTTATCTGATCCAACCTATACAATTACATTTACAGAAGGAAAAAAGGGAAGGGACAAAGAAAAAAAAAAGACTTCGTTGAGCCCTATGCTATTTTCCACCCACACATATAGCTGCACATATGAGACTTCAGAAACCGAATCCACAATACGCATACACATCCTGCAGATTCCAGTGGGTTAAATACATCTTGAAGGCTGGGTGACATCAATAATACTTAACAAAAGTGTTACACACAAAAACATTGCTTGATTTTGGCCCTATTAAAGGCTTTGCTTAAGACCTCTTTCTCCTATGGATTGATCTCTGTTTTCTGCTCTGGGTATGTTGAGTAGGAATTCTGGAAGCTGCCTTCCTCACACTTCTGGAGACATGCTCTAGTGAAGGATTGGGAATCAGCCAAGAAAACTCTAGAGGAGGATTGGGAATCAGCCAAAAAAGCTCTAAAGTAGGATTGGGAATCAGTTCATTGTTCATGTATTCTCTTCCCTTTTCTCTTTTCCTGAAAAGGGCAAGTGAAACAACCGGAGGACTTCAATTAATCCACATGAAGAAATACTACACGCCAGTCCTTCACAATAGACGAGAGTGAAACAAGGGAGAAGAATGAAACATATAACAGTAAGTAATGAAAGTGGACAGAGCCAGCACATTCATGGTACTATAATCCAGAGTCTCTTGATGACTTGAAGAGTGGAAACGCATGACTGAGAAATGTAGATGATTCTTTGCCCAGCATATGTAAATTATGGAAATTGCTACTATAAAATTGGTGCACCAAATGAAGAAAAAGAAATGAATGGAGTGATTGGCTATTAATGCAAAAAGTTATGTGTTGCATCCAGTATCAGAATGATGTGAAGCCAATCTGCCTTCACAGGATTTCAATGTGTCAGCTACCTGTGACATAGACTGTAGCCATCCATGTCAATATCTTCCCTGTCTCAAACAGGATCTTCCTGAAGAAGGATGCTTATCTTAGTAGGTAACAAAAGGAGGTCACATAGCCTCTTCCCTTCTGTAGGGGAAAAGGATTTCTGCCTTTTAAAGCATCATGGTGTGAAGTAATAGACAAGGACTAGGAAAAATATACAGTACACACTCCTGAGAGTCTGATTAGAGATTGAAATATATATGGAAGATCTGAGGAGCAAGAAAGAAGCTTTGTTCCAATGATCCATTCATCTCTAAGGAATAAGTAACAAGTCTGAGCTAGAAAAACCAAGTAAGATTACTTTTATCTTGAAATGTGTGGAGCTACTTAGGCTTTATGGTTTTTGATACACACTGTCTCTGATGTACATTTTCTCTCTGTAAACTCAGTGATTGTGTGTTCTGAGTAACAGATAAATACCATTGTATGGTCTGCTGAGAGTCTTACCTTTTCTTGTGCATTTGTTTGCACTGGAAATTCTCGTGAGATCCTACTGGCAGTTCTCACAGCTCTCCAATTTTACTTTTTCCACCATTGACAACTTTTGCATGTGACTAGTTAAAAAGTTTTATGTTTTCCTTTTTTAGAAAAAGTCAATTTTTGTCTATTATCTTGTGGGATTACTCTATTTCCCAAAGGAGGAAGGACACATTTTCCTAGCTACACATCCCCATACTACACACCCAAGCGGTTGTGCTATGCTATCCTTCCTTCCTTCCTTCCTTCCTTCCTCCACTCCACTCCACTCCACTCCACTCCACTCCTTCCTGTCACACAAAAGTGTGGAATTTATTGATTTAATTTAATTTGATGGTTTATGTATCTCACCTGCTATAGTTCAGGGCAGTATGGAAGACAAAGTCAGCCCCCTAAAAATGAGAGAGCTATACCAAGCAGCCAGAGGCAGGATTCACTTAGCTTCCCTACCAGTTTGCAAACGTGAGCACACTAAAGCATTACGTCAGGGCGGGGGGGCAGAGCCTCTTGCCGCCACTATTACCGGTTCCTCTGAACCGGAGAGAACCAGCTGAATACCACCTCTGCAAGCAGCTCTACCAAAGCAGAAAGGTGGAGCCAGATTGTGTAGGTCAAGAAGATTTCTCAAAGAGGTTGGAGACTTCAAAAAAAATTATCCTACAGGCTCAACAAAGCAACACAGAGATGGTTATTTGGATCACTGGAGAACATAACTGGAACAATGCTAATGTGTTTGCCTCCTGCTTATGAGTTTCTCAGAGGCACCATGGAAAAAAATTAACTGGACCAAATAAGGCTTTGGTTTATCCAACTTTATTTTAAAGGAAAAGAAAGTTTTTGGCCTTGGTCTGTGGGAAGCCATTGGCAGTGTTTAGTATTTAACAATAAACATAGATTAAATTTAAATTAGGAAGTAATTCATCAAGTTACAATCACAAAGAGAGGAAGGGGTAAAAAAATGAAGAGAGAATTATATTCATCTTTCATTTGAAATATGGAAATGATTAAATATCTTAGGTCAGCTTACCCTTTTTCAAGGCATGAGTATATTCTTGATTCAAAATACAATTTAATCCAATTTTTATTTTTTAAAAGCTAGCATACGGGTAAGTAGTGATAAATTACCACTTTCCGCGAAGCCAAACTCTTTATTTTCATTTCTTTTTAATCTATCATTTATCACTGGCTTCCTTTGCATAAAACAAAGTTTGAGCCAAATGTTTTACTATTGACTCAACACAGTGGCTTTATATATATACTCTTAAGATCTTGTACTGGTACCAAATTCATATCTTCATCTCTTCCTGCAATGCGCTGCCCACTATCCTAGTGAAGCCAACACAAATCTGATTTGACATATTACAGCAAAATAGGCCTTTCCTAATTTATTTCTCTTACCAGCTTCTGCTAGGTGCCAATTTTAAAGAAATGTATTTTTCTCTACACATTATTATCAATGCCCAGTTTAGAAGCCAGAAATACTGGTTGCATTTGTACAAAACATTAAACCTTTATATAGCACCGCAAGACTGAATGAGAGCAAGATTTTACTGTCAATCTCTTTCCTTCTTTGAAGAGGCTCTAACTTTTACATGGGTCGTGAAAACTTATCCCAGCTTTTTGTTATGTCCCAATCCAGACTGCAATGTGAATAGCCTTAACTATGCTTATTTGAAACAAACCAGTTTTAACCCTTAGTTTAGGAATCTGTCTTGCTTTCATCAAACATATTTACAATTCAATGCTACATAAAGTTTAAATATGAAACTAAATTTTGTTTAATCTAAACCAGAACTTCAAGCTTTCAGTCTTTATCTTGCTGCCACTCCAGAGAAGCACTGAAAAAAAATGCAAGACCATGAATCACCATGGTTAAACTAAGGCTCTCTGTTCTATGAAAAAGCAGGCTAGCATGTCACTAAATTGAATTGGCTTAATTTCAAAATCAGTGGTTGGCTGTATAGGATCTATAGGGAATAATGACTTGGCTATTTTGCTGGACCTCTTACTGCTTTCAGGGGGCCCTCTCCTTTTCTCTTTTATCCAGTTTCTGTAATTATTTTTATATTTACTGCCTTTCTTAGTTTTAAGCTGCAGTGTATTGTTAGCTGCTTTGAAAAGCTCACTTGAAGGGGAAAACTGAAATTATTTTTAGAAATATTTTACTGCCTTTAGCATACATAAAATAAAAAGTCAGGAGAAGTACAAAAGTACAGCTAAGATGTAGCAAAAGAAAAATGAACAGACAACACAATAAAAATTCACACAGATACACAGGAATGACATAAATATGAGTTTTACATACCAAATTAAACCATGACTATTCCAAAAGATTTTTGTTCATTTTTGTCTGCATCAATATGAAATAGGTTCATAGAAAATAAACATATCTCACAAATCTCAGATTTTAAATCAAGTAGATCTTTCCAATAAATATAGATAGTCTTCAACATACGATGGTAATAGAGCCTACCAATTGCAGCCATGTGTTATGTGGATAAAATCGGTTGGTCACATGACCAATCCAATTTTACATGGCAGTTATTAAGTGAACGTGGCAATCGTAAAGCAAACACTATGGTTGTTAGGAGAATCAATGGTTTTCAATGGGCACAGTTTTGCCAAAAATTAGAAAGTCAGTTTTCAGCCAAACCACTATAAAATGTGGTCGCGTGACCATGGGACACTACAAACTGCTGTAAATGTGGTCAAGTTATTGAGTGCCTGATGTTCTGTCATGTGACCATAGAGGGGGCCCAACTGTCAGAACTTTGAATCCGGGTCATAGCTTCCACCTTTTTGGTTGGTCATAACTTCTAACAGTTGCCAGGTGACTAGTCATAAGTCAAAGATTGACTGTAAAGCTATCTTTTTAGCTACGGTGCATATACAATAGGTCTAGATTTCTTCAAATGTAGAAAAGTTCCTAATTTTTAGTATATACTTCACATGTATGTCTTTAACCTTTTAGTGCTCCTCCAAGTATCATATTAACAAATTTGTAAATGTTAAATTGGAGCTGTGCTACATAAATAAATATACAAACTACTCTTAACTCAAGGAATGTTTCCAACCTTAATTATTCAATTCTTTAATTCTTATTTCAATTGGTATCCATGGTAGGTTAGAAGATATGTGTATAAAGCCACACTCTATCTAGCTAAGTGTGGGACTTGGGAGAAAAAAGGCTACTGTGGAAATGTGTCCTTATTCCCTTCACACAGCTTTTGTGCATGGAGGATATCAAAGAGAACCGTCACTTGGAGAACAACTTTAGATATTTGTGAGGATATCTAATTGATTTCCTGCATTTTTCAGATGTATGGATGTCTAGGTCTAAAGACATTCAACAAGTCTTTCATAGAATAGAATCACTGAGTTGGAAGGGTCCTAAGAGGTCAAACCCAACCCTCCGGCACACTGCAGAATTAACTAACTATTCTCAACAGATAAGTCTCAAGCCTTCATCTGAAAATCTCCAGTCAAGAGGAAGAAACCAAAAGTTATCAATATCTTTTTAAATTGGGGTGTACAAAACTGAAAACAATACTCCAAGTACGGACTGACCAAGAGAGAATATAGTGGGATAATTATTTTGTCATTTTTTTTGTCTTTTCACGGAAGCAAATAGTGGTTTTGGCTGCTCCCCTTTCTTTGCAACTTTCCTTATAACAGCAGGATACATAAATGATTTAACCTATGGCAATGCAACTTCTAAACCTCTATATGGAACACTGTGCAATCCTAAATGTACAAGTCCACATTAAAATATGGACAATTAATGTTGGTGAATGAGTGTTGGGAGCCACATTTTCTCTCTGTTTTTAGTTCCTCTCCTCCCCCCTCAGAAATAGGTGGAAAGGTCATGAGATATAGGCATCTTGCGTTTGAACAAAGAAAGTTACATTTATGCTTTCAAAATCATGCTTTTATCATCAAAGATTCTCCTTCTCCTACAACATAATTTTAATGAGAAGAACTGTCAGAGCAGATACAGTCAAGGTAGTTGTACATTCCTCAGAACCAAGGTCAAGATGTCATGAAAAGATACAAGAAAATGTTGCCTAAGAATTTCCTGAAATCAAAAAATGATAAACCAAAGATGCTGGCATGTTACTGTTAACAAGGTTATCAGCAGCAGTTTCACGCCTTCTTTGGCAATCTCCAAAGATGTAGACTTTTACTCCAAGAATTCTCAGCTGGTCATGCTGGTGGGGAATTCTAAGAGTTGAAGTTCCCAGATTTCTATTTGGCCCAAAGAAAGCCAAACTATATCCTTGCTCTTGGAATTTAGATAAACTCTGAGATGAAGCCTTTCCCACACATACACTCAAGCTTCTGAAGCACCTAAGAAAGTTGGACTAGATGAAGAGATTGATGAAAGCTATTACGAGCATGGTTTGCTTGCTGGTTGCTTAGGAAAGTATTCCAAATAACAGAAATAGCACAGACAGAATGGAAATCCACACAAGGTTCTCACTAGGAGATAAGTTTAAAACAGAGCTGTCCATTCTGGGGAACTTCTTAACACTTGTGGACTTCAAAATGGCTAGCTGGGGAATACTGTGAGTTGAAGTCCACAATTCCATAAGTTTTAAAGTTGCCAAGGTTAGACATCCCTCATTTAAATCTTAAAGAAAGGGAAAAGGAGGAAAATATTGTAGGATTTACCAGTCAATGAGAGAAATAGGGATATATATTATGCCACTATCTTTTCGTTTCAAAAATCTTGTTTTCCACATAAATATTCAAAAAAGCAACACAAAGAAAGAGGGAGGGAGGGAGGGAGGGAGGGAGGGAGGGAGGGAGGGAGGGAGAGAGAGAGAGAGAGAGAGAGAGAGAGAGAGAGAGAGAGAGAGAGAGAGAGAGAGAGAGAGAGAGAGAGAGAGAGAGAGGTAATTTACTCCTATGAAAGAACTCTGGGCCAAAGAACTCTCTCCCACAGAAGATACATCTCCTCAGGATCCCCATCAGCCCACAGTGTAATTGGATCTGTTCGTTTCACTTGCTTTATGCTCTGAGGTGAAGCATGCTGTCAGTATTTCCATTACACCACTAGCACCCTGGCTCAAACAAAAATCCAGAATAACAGACCTGGAGGGCGTTTTTTCCAACTTAAAGCAAAGTTGGCTAGAAGCCATTTGGCACTTGATCCTGTGTCATTATAATAATATTGCAAACTAGGCATTTTTTCTCATTTAGTTCCCCGTTTACTTCAGACTGCAAAATATCTAGGAAGCTTTGACATGCGAGACTTTTCATCCTGTGTTTTATAACCAGTGACTAGATACAAATGGCAAAAGTTTAGCACACCGTGGAGATCTTAGAACAATAAAACGGAAGAGCTGGGAGAGGCCATGAGAATTGTCTAGTCTCCGAACCTCTGGCCAGTGCAAGGATCCAGATGCACCACACGTTCACTGCTGGTTGCATTTGTGTTTGAATAGGAAACTAATTTGGATATGTATAAATGGTCCATTAAGCCAAATGTAGACTTCTAATTATGTGATGAAGCTTTCACACATATCCTTCTCTGATCTCCTAAGTAACCGGCAAAACAAAGAGGCTTACAACAGAAGTACCAATGAATTATCATATGTGGTTAGCATATGCTTTCACTGGGGCGGAAGGGACCTTCTTTGAAACTGCTTATGTTTTTGGACCATCATTTTGGTCCTATAAATTGTGTCCATTACAGCGTCCTTGTGGCCACATGATGATGATTTAGGCACGTAGCAACCAGCTCACTGTCACGACATTACAGTACCCTGTGAGCATATGATCACCATTTGTGGCCTTCACTCACAACTTCTAACAAAGCAAAGTCCATGGGAAAACTGGCAGGAGGTTGCAAATGGTAAGCATGGACCAGATGCATCACGCACAGGACAAGCCCACCCCAGCTCCACAAAGGGAAAAGAACACCGCGATAGAACAAGGTCACAACACGTGACAGCAACATGACGCTACAAGTTTGACACCCATGCTTTAAAATATTCAAATTAACTCACAAAAGGAAGACAGAAAATAATCCCGTAATTTTACGAATGTGTGCGCCATTAACAGTCTTATGGTTGCCTCTGTAAATAAGGAAAGCAAGGTCTCATAAAGGAAGTGATGTAGGAAATCATTTAATTGAGTACACCTGTGGTGTATTCAACTCATAAGAATATAAATATTAATTGAGGCCACAGCTTCATTCATTCAACGGTCTGGGCAACTGTTAACCAGCTGTATGCACTTGAGAAAGCTCACAAGCTGTGACAGGAAAGTGATATGGCGTTTGCATTGTCGCACTTGTGTACCAAGTGCAGAAGACATGCCGCCTTGTTCTCAAGAGGTAATCTACAATCCTCAAGACCAGTAGCCACTAAAAGTTTGGTCCAATATCCGTTTGTCCTCTACCCTTTTAATTCCACTTAAAAGTGTAGATCATCGCTTTATGTCATTAGAATGAATTCTATAGCTTGATTATGTGTTGTGTGGAGAAGTGTTTCTTTTCATTGCTTCCAAGTCTCCATGCGTTTATGTCCAGTGGATGATGAGTACAGGGGCAGGCACTGTTTATGTAAGAGAATAAACTGCTCTATTCACTTTACACACACACACACACACACACACACGGGCGCGCGTGCACACACACACACACACATACACACACACACACACCATTTATGATTTTACTCAGTACTGTCATATGTCTTGGAACTAAAAAAACAAACACGCATTCACAATTGGCTTTCCTCATGATTTAATGTCCTAACAATTTAAATGGCTTTTTCTCAAGTTTTAGACAGAAGCCTGCACTTTTCTTAATAAGAGAAACTAAAGAATTGAACTGGGAATATTTGGCAGAACAAAGATGTGTCTTGGCATTGAGTAAGGCTGACCAGCCTTCCACCTGTTTGTTTGAACATGCAAATGGTATCTCAAGGATAGTTGGCCGGATAAGGAGTAAAAGACAACAATTAAAGCAGGGAAATGAAAGTTTATTATTTGCTTTTTAAAAAAGGAATTTGTGTCTATTTCAAGAAAAAAAAATCTGTGCTTGTAGAATGCTAAATTTTCTTCTGAGTGCTATAATTCCAAATAGATTATAAACTTCTTTTACTCTCCTAGCTAGTCACTAACACACACCTCTTTCACAGCTAATGCCTCATTAAAATGATTTCCAGAGTTAAACCTTGTATTCCTAATGTAAGTGACATGGGAGATAATTATTAAATGTCACTTTTGGAAATCAATTCATTAGTATGAGTTGAGCTGTCTTGCATCCGTTCAAGAGTATGTATCCCAATTAAAAATAAATTGCAACATGATCAGTCAAAGCAAACTGATTATGTTTTGTCTTCTACAGATGCCTTCAAGCAGGAAAAAGGCAATAGATACAGAGAGCGGGGAAAGGAAAGAGTAAGAGCAACATAAATATTTACATGTTCAGTTATTCTGGGATAACAGCTTCCAAACTAATTCAGGTCCCTGATTTGTTAACCCAATAAAAGAGGGTTAATCTGAAGCAAATAAGAAATGTACCCCAGTTTTCATCTCCCAATGTGATCATGTAACTCAGGTCACCATAAACACATTTCTCTGGTTTAGCAGATGTACATCATGAACCAAAAGCCTTTATTGCCTGACCTAGAAACATGAGGAATAACATGAGGAATAGCTGGACATATCCTAAGAGATTCACAGTGGCCAATAATGACTTTCCTTCCTTTTTGAGAGAGGAATAATGGGCTTTATGTTTAGGAACCATAGGTGAGGGAAGCAGTGGATTAGACAGGGATGGGTCAATGGCCATTTCATACCCAGATGACTTTGAGATTGTCCACTAACAAATATGCTAAAAATGGCGTGCCACTATGATGCAAGATTGAGGGAATACTATGAAACTATGTATATGATGCCTCTTCCTATTCCTACTCAGTAGATATACATTTTTGATGTACATAATCTATCATCTCTAGACATAACACAAATTAAAAGTATATTCTTCCTCAAAGTGAGCTCGATTCCTGGTGACCATATGAATAACATCCATGTTGTTTTCTTGGCAAAAGCATAGAAACCATAAGAACCGTGCAAAGGAAGAAGTGTAAACGACTCAGATTTCCCTGCTTCCTCTGTTTAAAATACAAACTAGTTCTAGGTCAGCATCCATTTAAACAAATACAATGGAAATATACCTTTATTGTGTATTATTTCCTGTTCAAGAGACCAGCCAAGAAATCCTCACCATGAGAAGCTAAAATAAATGCAGTAGAAGGGGATGTTTCTCAACATCAAGCAAGGAGAGGAACCGGGTGTAGAGCAGTTTTGCAAGGGAGTTTAGCAGTGGAAAGAACAAGTCAGCCACAGATCCCACCAAAACAACAGATTCAGAGGAAGCAATTGGATGCTCTTTGCTTCCTTGCCAGAGTGATATTCTAATTATGCACAGTGCAAATACGAAAGGACTGTTGATTAGCCCTCTTTATTAGATTAGCAGAATAAGAGCCCTGGGGAAGACAGAGCATAGCAAGCTCTTCAAGAGCATTGGAGACTGAAAGAAACTCCAAGTTGAAAGGATATACTTTTGAGCACAGGAACAGCAAACAATTTGGGGGGGGGGGGCAGAATCCACAATAGCCTAAATGGAAGAAATTTGGTTGCTAGAAGTTGTGTAGGCAAACTTTGACTATTGCCATCCGCACCGACACTACTTTGCAGGTGTTTTATAAGGAGAAGCCCCATCTCCTCAAAACTGGTAGAAAGGAGATAATAGTCAGTGTTTAAGCACCTCCC
Source organism: Rhabdophis nuchalis (assembly GCA_039707465.1). Classification (NCBI taxonomy): domain Eukaryota; kingdom Metazoa; phylum Chordata; class Lepidosauria; order Squamata; family Natricidae; genus Rhabdophis; species Rhabdophis nuchalis. The sequence continues at coordinate 153,687,088 of CM077643.1, read as the reverse complement.
TCTACTGTTTTCTGGATTTAATGATGTCTTTCTTGAAGAGCTGCAGCTGGGCTGCAGGATACAAGTTCATGGGAGGTTATACTGCTCCAGACATTATCATTAGCAGGATAAATAAACATGTTAGACCAGTCTTGTCCCCTTTCCCCCCACTGCTTAAACGTAATGACCTTCTGAATCCTCTCAGTAGTAGGAAAAGTTAAAAAGAACCACAGAGCTAATTTTACCTATGGACATTGTTAACTAGCAGTCTCCCCAACCCAACCCAACCCCCACATACACATTCACACATTTCTTGTACTCTAGCCCCAATGCACAACATAATAGGTATTCTCTCAGGTCCCAGTGAAATGTTTAATAACAGAGGACCATGATGATAGCTGATTTGCCTTTACTTTCTCTAAATGCCCAATAGACTTTTTTTGTTGTGCTGTAAAATATTTCAACATAACTAAAAAAAGTCACAAGTGGAAATCAGAGGTGGGCTGCTGCCGGTTCGGCCCGGTTCAGCTGAACCGGTAGTGGAATTGAGGCCTAGGTCTCAGAACCGGCAGTGCACCCAGGCCTGCCCCGCCCCAGAACTGGTTTCCTCGCCACTGCTGGATGTCACCATTTTGTTTTTTTAGTGAAGTGAACAGCGTGTGCAAAGTTCACTGTAAACTGTTCTGCACATGCGCGAAGAACAATTTACACTGAACAGCGCATGCAGCATGCACATTGTGCACATGTTGCAAACCAGTTGTAAGACCGGCAGCAACCCACTCCTGGTGGAAATGTATAGGTTTCTTGTAAAACTAGCACTAGTGATATAGTAGCAAAGTTGGTAGGAACTGGGGCAGTATGTTTCAGAAAGCATGCACAGTGGGAACCATAAATCTCAAGTTCTCCCTTAACATTATCCCTATTTGGCAGCCTTCCATTTGTTCATTAATAATAATAATAATAATAATAATAATTAATAATAATAATAATAATAATAATTTTTATTTATAACCCGCTCTCTCTCCCCGAAGGGACTCGAGGCGGGGCACAGGGAATTAAAAAAGTTAGAAAAAATACAAAATTTAGAACAATAAACATACATAAATACTGACTAAAAGGCATATTAAACAGAAAACCCTGCGCTAAAATTCCCAAATATTTACTAAAAATCCCTAAACAATCAGAAGAGACTATCCTAGGCCGGCCAAGCGAAAAAGATGTGTTTTTAGTTTCAGACGGAAGGAGCGGAGGTCCGTGGTAGTTCTAATATCGGGGGGAAGGTCGTTCCAGAGGGCTGGGCCCGCCACAGAGAAGGCCCTTCCCCTGGGCGTCGCCCGCTGACAAAGTCTAGTGGACGGCACCCGGAGAAGTCCCTCTCTGTGCGAGCGAATCGGCCGTGAGGATGTATGGGGCAGGATCCGATCCCGCAGGTAGCTAGGTCCCGAGCCATGGAGCGCTTTGAAGATGACAACTAGCACCTTGAAGCGCACCCGGAGGACGACAGGCAGCCAGTGCAGCTCGCGCAAGAGCGGTGTTACGTGGGTGAATCTAGAAACACCCATAATTGCTCGCGCGGCTGCATTCTGGACTAACTGAAGTCTCCGGGTGCACCTCAAGGGGAGCCCCATGTAGAGAGAGTTACAATAGTCCAGTCGGGATGTCACGAGAGCATGAGTGACTGTGCGAAGGGCGTCCCGATCCAATAGGGGGCGCAATTGGCGAACCAGGCGAACCTGGTAAAACGCCCTCCTGGCCACGGCTGTCACTTGATCTTCCATGGACAGCCGGGCATCCAGGAGGACACCCAAATTGCGCACCCCATCCACAGGGGCAAGATGTTCGCCCCCTATGGCCAGCGATGGAGTTAGCTGGTTGAATTACCAGCTTTGTGCCATTGTTATTACTTCACAAAACTCAACACATATGATTGCTAATATTCTGTCCCTCAACTGCCACAATAGGTGAAGCCAACAGCCTCACAATTTGTCATTGGTGGATATTGGCTTCCTTTGCCCAATTTATGCCCTAAATTACAAATTCTAGAGAGAGTTGAGCACATCGTGGTTCTCTAATCTTTGGCTGGAACAGTTATAGCCCTAGAAAGTAGGTGCCTCAAGTAGTGAAACTGATTATTTAGGCCACTGAGTTCAACTCTCTACTCAATATAGCCATATTTGAGCTATTTAGCTTCTGCTTGAATACAGAGAAGGGATCAGTGCCTCTCTGGGTATGTGGATAAAGATTCTCAATCATCCAGGTAAAGTTGTCTGAAGGTTGTAGTCCAATGTGCAGGACTACAAAATAGTCTATTGAAGTCATCAGAAGGCAGATTGTCATAACATATTAGTGACTTTCTATCAATAAGAGCTTTTCACAATCGAAAAAATTACCAAATCACGCAGAGAGGCACTGTGTTATGGCAACTTATTTGCCATAGTTTGAGATGTTTCGCTGCTCATCCAAGCAGCTTCTTCAATTAGAGCAAAGTTAATTCGTTAATTAGAATATATATCCAGTTACCATGACTCAACCTTCAGACAACTTTACTTGGATGACTGAGAATCTTTATCAACATTTGGGAGAGGTAGAAACCCTGAGGTTGGTGTGGGAGGACTTGGCACATTCCAACAACTCTCTGCCTAACTAACTTGTTCTGACTGATGAAGTTGTTTGGATGAGCAGCAAAACATCTCAAACTAACAAGATAATAAGTCTAGTTGCCATGACTCAGCATTGTGATTTGGTAATTTTTTCCCATTGCAAAAAGCTCTTATTGATAGAAAGTCTCTAATATTTTATGACAATCTGCCTTCGTATGACTTCACTTGACTATTTTGTAGTCCTGCACTTTGGAATAACAAAGGTCTTTATCATTTTCTGATACTCTTTCAGGTATTTTGAAGATTGCTCTTTTATCGATCCTCGGGCTTTTTGATCCAAACATATCCAATTTCTTCAGGCTTTTTTCATAGGGCTTTGTGTCTTCTTCCCTGATCCTTTTTTACTTTCTTTCAATCTATCCAAATTTCTTGGAATCCTTAAAATGTGCCTTGAATTGAACAAATATTCAAATTGGAATCAATGCAAAACAAAATGGAAATTTTACTCCCATGATTTGGAAATGAAACTTTTCTTAATGAACCCTAAAATGGTGCCTCTTTATGAAGCTACATCATACAGATGACTCATATTTATATGCTGCTGGCTTATTATCTTTAGGAGTAAATTAAATGTTAACAAGAAATTAGGATATCTCAATGAGAATGAATTGATTTGCTTTTGGGAATTTGGGAATTATTGGAACTTCTGGTAGAATGTATATGGAGAATACTAGGATTGAGACTCCAGAGGATGGTAGAGGATAGGAAGGCCAGGGGTCACGATGGGTCAGATATGACTTTGCAACTAACAACAACAAGGATTGAGACTGTCTCAAAGATGCTTTCTTTCAAAAGGCAACTGAACTTTCTTGTTTTCTTTGAAGATGATTTGCTTTTCATCCAAGAAGCTTCTTCAGTTCAGTTCTTCATGAACGGAAGATGCTTCTTGGATAATAAGCGAAACACCTTCAAGCAATACAAGAAAGTCCAGTTGCCTTTTGAAAGAAAGCACATTTGGGACAACCATGACCTGGGTAACTGAGAATCTCCATAGACATTAGGATGCTATCTTAGAAGATGAGAAGATTTAGGAAACATCCGACTACTTTACAAAAATCTTGATGCGGCCCATCTGTCTGGTTTCCCATGCTCAAAAAATGTGTCCTATTATTATTATGTTTTCCAATATCTAAACATCCTTCCTTTTTCCATTCAATAGCTGTTGCAAAACTGCAAATATTCTCAGAAGCAAAATATTAAATTAAAAAAAAACTATTGGGGTTTTTTTTGTGGGAGTGATTTACTTTTACTGCAGGAGTTGAATTTCCTTGAGTTTCTTTGGCTCTAAATCTGAGAAGATTGGCTCAAAATACATAAAACATTAAGTAAGTTCAAGTATGATTGCAGTTTTCATGACCATAGATAAATCCCTGAAATCATGAGAGCTTTGTGTGTGTGTATGTATGTATTATGTATGTGTGTATATATATATATTTACATATAAATATATTCCCAGATGAATCATCTTGAATAGCTAAATTCATGCCTTTCTGGAACATTCTGGAACATTCGGGGTTGGCCACCATGATGTAAAGGACAACTGCAGCCTAATCAAATTAATATTTGGGGGAGCTATATAGTCCTTGAACCTAACCCAAGGTTTTTTACCCAAATACCAGCGCTTTAAAATGCTGAAGAACCCTGTGGGATATCAGGGGAGGGCAAATTTTGCAACTTTAAGTCTGAAGGACTTCTGTCTGGGAGCTGAAGTCCTTCAGACTTAAAGTTGCAAAGTTTGCCCACCCCTGGATTAGCTCTACAGCCATGATTCACCCTTACAAAAGAGGAAAAGACAAGAAGCTGATTCCAGCTGTTATAGGGAATGTCTCAAAAGCTGATTAGAAAACCTCCCAAAACCAACCCTCACATCCAGAGATCAGGTTTCCATTTTGTGCAGCTATCAACAGGATAGGAACAACTTTTTCAGTTCCTGCCAAATTGTAGCCCTGTTTTGGAATGCAAGTTTTTTGTTTTGATAAACTGCAGCTTGCAATCCCTCCTCCCTCCCCCCATCCCAATGTTCACATCAAGAAGTTTGGCTTAAACTGCTTTTAGGCCATAATGACTTTTAAACCATAGAGAGCCAAAAAGAAAATAAAAAAGGAGGAAGAATCACTACAAGGGAGGCTCAGGGACACATCATACTTGGACATCTGAATAGTTTCACGAAGGTCTGACTCAGGGGCAGGTCGTATTTACTGATAGGAATAACACTGCCAAATAAGGTATAAAGACTGGAGGGAAGAGATAAAAATCTGATGTGAACCACAATTTGGAACCTATATTAAATTCTTCAGCATTGTACATCCCAAGACAACTCCAGAAACATTTTGGCATGAAGTTATTTGAATTACTGATACAAGCTTTGACCTAACTAAAAGGGGCAGCTAGAACTGCATCTCACTCAATTCAATAAAACAACATTCTTATAAGTAACTCGAATCTTAATAGATTTCAACACTATTTTATCACTGAATAGCTAGTTGGCATGTTATATTTCTCGCAAATATTATAAGGAACCCAGTTTGGCATTTATTTAGAAATAAATGTTATGAAGAGGGAAGTAAGTCTCTCTCTCCATTTTGAATGCAAAATCAGGATTTTCTGAATCAACTCACCAGCAGTAACATTTGATGCCCCTACTGAGTTCTAATTCTGATCTTCCACCAATCAGTGGCATTCATTTGCTCCATTGATTTATATCCACACAATAGTATATGATAAAAGAATCCATTACAACTAATAAAGTTCTCCTAGTGGGATTTTTTTTCCTCACAATATACTCAAATATAGGTTTTCTTTACTTATATGGAATGATGAGAAAGGATTGTGAGTTTATAATAACTTATCCTATACACTTAGTCCTTGACATATAACCACAATTGAGCCCCAAATTTCTGTTGCTAAGCCAGACAGTTCTTAAGTGAGTTTTGCTCCATTTTATGACCTTTCTTACTACCACTGTTAAGTGAATTGTTGCAGTTGTTAATTTAGTAACATGGCTGTTAAGTCAATCCGACTTCCCCATTGACTTTGCTTGTCAGAAGGTTGAAAAACATGATCACAAGACCCCGGGACACTGCAACCATCATAAATATGAGTCAGTTTCCAAGTATCCAAATTTTGATCACATGACCATCTGGCTGCTGCAACTGTTGTATGAAAAATAGCAATAGCCATAGCACTTAGACTTATATAGCGCTTCACAGTGCTTTACAGCCCTCTCTAAGCAGTTTACAGAGTCAGCATATTGCCCCCAACAAGCTGGGTCCTTATTTTACCCACCTCGGAAGGATGGGAGCATGAGTCACTTGTTTCAATACCACTGTAACTTCGAACTATCACTAAATGAACTGTTATAAGTTGAGCACTACCTGTATATCAAAGCTTGGGAGTCTGTGATCCTTCAATCCTCAATTTATGACCAGATGTGTAATGACAGTTCAAAGTTACAATGGCCTTAGAAAAACTGACTTCCGATCTGTTGGTAGTGTTATTGCAATACCCCCAACTGGGTTACATCATTCACTCTTAGGTGACAGCAATCACTGGGAAATTCAATAATTTTTAGAGGCTTGCTTGTTTCTCACCCCTCAGCGGAACACCTAAGAATAAATTATTTTGAGTATCTGTGTTTTAAGCTAGTTTGCCTACCACAAACATACAGTCTTCCCAAACTATGGCCATCTCAGTTGTAACTTGAGCATGTTTTAAGACTGGGCGTGGCGATGCTCGTGTGAAGAGAGGTGTTTTCTCCACCTCGTAGGGCTTTTTTTTACTAACAAATGTGGATTAAAGTGATTAAAACGCGCCGTTGGGAGCTGGAAATGTTTACAGATGTTTTGGAAGGTCGGTGTGACTTGTAAATTGCTTTTTCAAAGTGATTGAACAACCCGAACTGCTCGAATTTCAAAGTTTTGTTTCTCCGTGGAGGCAGAGGGTTGGGCGAGCGGCCGAGGTAAGGGGGGTTACCCTTTGTCTTTGGCAAAGATCATTTGCATGCTTTTTGTCTCGCTACAAGGCTATAAACACAAGCTGAAGTTTAAGAAAGAAGGAAGTTGGTGATGGCATGTGGATTATAACTCCTTTGAACTTTCCAATTCTTTTAAAGTGGATTGTGTGAGCTGAATGTAGCGAGCAAGCTTTTTGGATTACACTTAAAATGGAGGCTTAAAAAGTTAAATAAACTGGGGAAGCTCTCCTAGGCTTTTTTTTTTTTCTGGCTCCTTTGGTGCATTATAAGCCGGCTTAGCCTTATCTGATTTGGGACACTGTTTGCCCTTATTCTTTATAAAAGACCCTCTTGGCAAAGAAATATAAATATAAAGTTTGTTTTTGAATTGAAATGACGACTCAACAGCCTTCAGAGCTTGAACGGATTTTTGGAGCTTTAAATACAATTGGAGAAAAGTTAACCGGACTGACGGATCATGTGGCGAATTTGACATTGGAAGTTCAAAAAGCTAAAGAACAGATAAGTGAATTGAATGTTAGTTTTGTAAAGCAAAACGTGGAGGTGAAATTTATTAAAGATGAAATTGAACAAATCCATGCACACGATGCACAAATTGATCGTAAGATGGAAGGAATTTTTTATAAAAACCAGCAACAAGATAAGAGAATTAGTCTTTTGGAGGAAGACGCTAGAAAATACAATATTGTTATACGTAATATTCCAGAAAATAGACCGGATGATTTGAAGCAGAGGGTGTTAAAATGGTTGAATGATTTTGGATTTGAATATACAGCAGCAAACTTAGTAAGTGTTTTTAGAATTGGTTATAAGAGGCAAGGTGGAGCGATTAGAAATGTTTTAGTAAGATTTGCAAACCTTGGAGATAAACTAGAGGTCATGGCAAAAATAAGGGAACTGGAAGGTGTTCCTAAGTTTGAGGAGAAAGAAATCCAAGTTTTTCCGGATATTTCCAGGGAAGACAGAGCTTGGAGATATCATTTGAAACCAGTTACAAAGCTCTTGAGAGACAATGATATTAAGTACAATTGGAGGCCACTACAGCAGCTAAAAATTTTTTATAAAGGAAGGATGCATACTATTACTCCAGAAACAGACGTATTAAGATTAATTCGGGAGCTTGGGCTGATTGAGAAAGAGGAAGATTTGGTAGAAATTAAAGATTATATGCTTAAGACGGGTGGAGTACAAGAGGAATCCCCAATTTCGGGAGAAAAAGGTGCAACTGGCGGCCAAGATCCCAAGAGTTTAAAGAGAAAAGAAATTTCCCCGGCAGTTTCTGAGTATAAGAAAATTCGTGAAGATACCGAACGAACGCCAGACAAGATGGAGGATCTTAGTAGAAAGCAGGAAGCTGAGTCCGGGGCGAAGCCAGAGTTGTCTTCTTTTTTTGAAAGTGGAATTTAAAGAACAGCCCGAAGAGGTGACCCGACCATCGGCATGTCCCACTCCCCCACACTCTTTATATAGAGGCGATATCTGATTGAGGATGTGGGGGATGAAGATTGCTCGTTATTTGTTGTGGTTGTTGTGTCTGATATTTGAGTATTATGTGTATGTTGTTTGTTATATATTGTCTGTGGAGTTTTATGTTTCTGTACGTTTTTTTCGTTTGGTGTTGGGTGTGCACATAAAGGAAGAGGAGGGGTCAGAAATAAAACAGTTACCGCTTAAATGCGGTTTATAAAAATAATGACATGGAACGTGAAGGGTACAGGAAATCATATAAAAAGGAAAAGGTTGGAACTTAAATTTAAAAGGGACTCTCCAGATATATTATTCTTGCAGGAAACTCATCAAAAATCTGAGGATGTTAATAGAATGAACATTAAAGGTATGCAAATTTATGAAAAATCTTTTGGGACTTCCAAAGCTAGAGGAGTTGCGATATTGATATCAAATAGGGTATACTTTGAAAAAAAACAAGTAATTAGAGATGAGGAAGGCAGATATTTAATAATTATAGGGAATATTAACGAGCAAAAAGTGACATTGGTTAATTTATATCTACCGAATGAAAAACAAAAGGGATTTTTGGACAAAATTACTAAGATTTTGGAAATAGAAAGTGAAGGGAAAGTAATTGTGGCGGGAGATTTTAACTTAATTAGGGATAGAATTGATAGTAATAATCCTACCCGCTTTAGTCAAACAAATAAAGGGGAAATTTTAAATAAATGGATGTTTCAAAATAGTGTGGTAGATGTCTGGAGAGAGTTGAAAGGCTCTGAAAGGGTGTATACCTTTTGTTCTAAAGTACATAATACATATTCAAGGATTGATTATATTTTTGTTTCTAAAGATTTGTTGAATAAAGTAGATAGAATAGATGTGGGAATTTTTAAGGATTCTGATCATGCGGAAGTTATGATGGAAATAGATTTTAATTTTGAGAAAAAGGAAAGAGGTTGGAGATATGATGAAAAATTGTACAAAAGGGAGGAGGATAAAATATGGATATTCAAAAAATGGAAGGAAACTTGGGAATTGAATGATAACGGAGAGATTAAATTTGAAATTGTTTGGGATACCATGAAAGCAATATTTAGAGGAGAAAGTATTAAATTGTCAAGTAGGAAATATAGAGAATACAAAGCTAAAATTGATCAGGATACAAGACAAATTAAGATATTGGAGAACCAATTCTCACTTACGAAGGATAAAAATTGTTTGGAGGAATTGACCTTACTAAAAACTAAATTGATAGAAGAAGATATTGAATTGGTTAAAAAAAATTTAAGATATTTGAATAGGGATTTTTTTGAATTTAGTAATAAAAATTCTAGGATATTGGCAAAGATGGCGAAAAATAAAACTCAAAAGAGAGAAATTGGTTCTCTGATAGATGAAAAAGGTACAAGGTGTTATAAGAGATTGGATAAATGTGAAGTAGCCAGGAATTTTTTTCAAAAATTATATTTAAAGAAATCAATTGATTTAGAAAAATTGAAGAATCATCTTGGAAAATATGGTATGAAAATAGATCAAACATACAAAGAGTTGATGGAAAGAGATATAACACAGGAGGAAATCAACGAAATAATACAAGAGTTAAAATTAGGGAAGACCCCAGGAGAAGATGGATTACCTGCTGAATTCTATAAAGATTTTAAAGAACTAATAATACCAAAACTGCAAAAATTATATAATGGTATTCTACATGGAGGAGAAGTCCCGATGTCATGGAATAAGACAGTAATATCTTTAATTCCTAAACCGGATAAAGATCTTGAGAGGATCGAGTCCTACCGACCTATTTCTTTAATCAACCAAGATGCTAAAATATTTACAGCAATTATAAGTAATAGATTAAACAGTTTTATAGACAAATATATAAGTTATAATCAAGTAGGGTTTGTTAAAGGTAGATATATGAGTGATATAATTAGAAGAGTATTGAATATTATAGATGTAGCAGAGAATAATGGAGATGAATTAGGTATAATATCGTTAGATATTTTTAAAGCTTTTGATTCTGTACAATGGGATACTATAAAAGTAATTATCGAGGCATTAGGCTTTGGTAATAAATTTATACATGTTATTTCAAAATTATATCAAAAAAGCAGTGCAAAGGTAAAGGTGAACGGAACAATGACGGAAGAGATTAAATTGGAAGCAGGTACGAGACAAGGGTGTCCCTTGTCTCCAACATTATTTTTGTTAGTTATGGAGGTCTTGATTAAATTGATAGAAGTAGATGAAGAGTTGGAAGGTTACAAGGGATATAAGATAAATTTATATGCGGATGACACTTTGATTATTTTGAAGGATATAGAGAAAGATTTAAAGAGGATAAATAAACATTTGATAGAATTTGAAGAAATGACAGGTTTAAAGGTAAATTGGTCAAAATCTGAATTATTAATAAATAAAGATGGTAAGGAGTGGGAGAGTATGCAAGAACAATTTGGGATAAGAGTTAAGAACACACTGAAATATTTGGGGATAACACTCTCATTTAAAGTTAGAGAATTAAAAAAAATTAATTATGAGGTGATGTTGAAGGAAGTAGAGAAAAAGATAGATAAATATAAAGAGATAAAGTTGTCTTGGTTTGGTAGAATTGCAATGTGTAAAATGATGTTATTACCAAAGTTTAATTTTTTATTTGAGATGCTACCATTAAATTTGACAGAGAAAGATATAGAAGAATATCAGAAGAAATTGGATAAATTTTGTAATGGTGGGAAAAGACCAAGATTAATGAAGAAACTGTGGTATCAAAATCAAAAAGAGGGTGGATTGGGAATTCCCAATCTACTTAATTATTATCGGGCGTATAATATTAGAACTGTGATAAAAATACTTAAAGGTGGGGATGGTCATTGGAGAGATTTGGAGTTAAAAGATATTAAGAGATTTGGGTCTACATGGTTCCTAGATAGAGCAAAAACAAAAAAGGTAATTAATAGTTATTGGTTAAAGGGGTTGAGCAAAACTTGGAATAAATTTGTTAAAAAATTGATTCCGGATATAACGTTTTTGGGAAAGACAATTGAAAGTTGGCCGATTAAAACTAATTCAAGTCGGAATAAAGTAATTGAGGATGAAAATATAGGAAATATAGTAGATTGGTTAAAAGCCTCAGGAACTGAAAGTAGGAAGAAAAAAATAATTCAAAAACTGGAGTTAAATTGGTTTGAAAAAATACAGGTAGAAAAATGGAATATGAAGGTAAGGGGAATATGTAACATAGATAGAAGTAAAACTAAATTTGAAATTTTAGTATCTCAAATTATTAAGGATGAAGTTGGGTTAAAAGGACTTGTCAGTAAGATATATAAGATTATAAATTTTGATGGAAATCCACAAATGGTAATGAAAAGGAATTGGGAAGAAGATTTAAAGATTAAAATATTGGATTTGGATTGGAATGAGAATTGGAAGAGTCGGATTATGAAGACTTTATCTATAAGGATTAAAGAACATAATTTAAGGTTGTTTGGAAATGGTATTGGACCCCTTTAAGATTATCACAGGTAGATAAAAAAATGAGTGATAAATGTTGGAGATGTAATATGGAATTGGGAACTTACGAACATATGTGGTATAAATGTGTGAAAATTAAAAAGTTTTGGCAGCAATTGGAAACAACGATGTGTAAAATGATGAAAAGAATAATAATATTGAGACCGGAAACTATACTGTTATTGATAATTAATGAACTAGAGTTAACAAAATATGAGAAAGAACTGATTAGAATTATGATTATAATAGGTAGAATTGTAATAGCAAGATATTGGAAAATAGAGGTAAATATTAAAATAGAAGAATGGTATTGTGAAATGTGGAAATTAGCCTTAAACGATAAAATGACGTGTGATATTAAATTTAGAGAGGGGGTTTATAAAAATGATATTTTTTGGAAGACTTGGAAGCCATTTGTGGACTATGCACTTGGAACTTTGGATGTCTCGACGCCTGTACCGAGAGAACGTGGATTTTGGAGATTTTAAAGACAATAGACGACACTTGAAACCAACTCTTCCTTTTGTTTTGTACAGCACCGGGTGATATATTGTAAAAATTAAAAAAAAAAAAAAAAAAAAAAAGACTGGCTTACTGAAGGTATTTTATTGGAAGCTTAAAAGACAGTTAAAGTTTCAAATCTTGGCAAGGCTGTAACAGAATAGAGAACGTAGAATGCTTGGAGGAGATACACTAAGCCATTGTTTGTTTATTGTTTAAGGGAATAAATCACAATCTGCTGAGTTCACACCTATTAAAAGTCTTGGTTTACAAGCTTCACTGGCTGGGTTCACATAGTATGCTAAGTAAACCACATTAAGCTTTACTCAGTGTGTCTTCATTTAATGTAGTGTAGGGATGTAATCAAGGGTGGGCGACTTGGGTTTCGCAGGGGTTCGGGAGAACCTCTAGCTAAGATTCTGTGCAGTTCGGAGAACCCCCAAATCTCACTCCTGGCTGGCCACGCCCACCTCATCCCTCCCAGGAGTCCCCATGGGCCCCATTTTGGATGCAGGTAAGTGCAGGGGGCGTGCAGAGGCTCAGGGAGGGCAAAAAGCAGGCCTAGCGGAAGTTCGGGAAGGCCAGAAATGGGCCAGTTTCCAGCCTCCAGAGCCTGAGCAGGCCATTTTCACCCTCCCGAAGGCTCAAGGAAAGCCTCCAGAGCCCTGGAAGGGCAAAAACACCCCCTTCCCCATGGTGCAGGAGACTGACTAGGCCACACCCACCATGGCCACACTCACCCAGCAAAAGGGCAGAGAATCCCTTGCTAAAGTTTTTGAAGCCCACCCCTGGATGTAATGTTGTGTGTCCATAGTGTCACACTAATGAGTGGATCCCATCCCCGAAACATAATTTTTAATCCTTGTTGTTGTTGGTTATGAATAGAAAAGTTTTCAAAGAGGAATGTTACTGCCCAAATGGTTATAGCCCAACCTGTATGAGGAAGGAACTGGATAGCTCCTCCTAAGTACCAAAAAATCAGAGATAAACACACTTGAAAATACTCATTTATATAACGTTATTCTCCAAAGAACAGGGTCTGAAGTAAACTTGGCAGCATAATGCACCCTTTCAGAAGAAAAGCAAGCTTTCTTTTTAAGTTTTCTGAATACAGTCCCAAGACTTGTATATAAAAGTCATACAACGGAACCTTGAGCAGCCTCTCACAAGTTCCTATAGTTCCTTTCTTGATTAATACCTATGGACAGTACCAATCAGATAAAGCCCTTTCATTGGCAATTGAATTTGGCCTGGGGGCTGTTCATGTCCCACCCCTGGCAGTCAGATGCTTATCCAGCTGCTGCTCTGGATCTCCCAGAATGCAAGATTCTAATCCAACCCTGCTCTTTCCTAAACATAGGAGTGATGATGCTATTGTTCTGAATTCAAGTTGGAAAGAGAGGCATGGCCAAAGTATAGACTCATATGTCTTTTGTAGCCATATGATTGGACCATTCAATCATTCCTGTTGCAGGGATGCAATAGTCTTGCCTGTCTTTTGAGGAGAATGACCGAAAGGAGACAAAGGAAGAGCTTTTCATTCACTTATTTCTCCCAATAGTCCAAACTGCAGGGGTGTCAAACTCAATTTCATTGAAGGCCACATCAGGGTTGTGTTTAAACTCAGGGGGATGGGTGGGCGTGGCCAGGGTGAGCATGGCCAGCTTGGTGTCACTCGTGTCAGGGGCACCTGTGGCGGCCTGAGCACTCCACCAGCGAAAATGGAGCTTGGGGGTCCAAGTTCCATTTTTACTTACAGAGGTTGCAGGAGGCCGTGGCAGGCGAGAATGGAGCTCCATTTTTGCTGGCAGAGACACCATGGCCCGGTCCTTCACTGTTTCCAGGGTGGCCCCATAGGCCAGATCTAAGCACTCCGTGGGCTGCATCTGGCCCATGGGCCTTGGGCTTGACACTCCTGTCCTACTGGCTTACTCCAGCTAGCAGTTCTGGAGTGACTGTTTTATGTATTTATCATTCCAATGATCAAATATTCTCACAGTTTACAGGATTGTTTCCTGACTGCTTATTTTTACCGTATGGCTATCATTAAGTGCTGTACATTATGATTCTTGATGAATGTATCTTGTCTTTTTATGTACACTGAGAGCATCTGCACCAAAGACAAATTCCTTGTGTGTCCAGTCACACTTGGCCAATAAAGAATTCTATTCTATTCTATTCTAATTCTGATTTTGGTTCTGATTCTGATTGTATTCTATTCTAGTTTTCTAGGTATTCTGCATTACAATGTCCAGGAAAGTTGAAAATATATCACAGATATAGTTCTCATAAATGATTGCTGTGATGATATGACCAGGCACCAAATCTCGATGTGAGAAGCAACAATGCTCCTTGCTATCCCTCCTTTCTACACCAAAGATATTCTTCATCTCCTTTATCTTCCCTTTGTTTTTGCTTTTTATTTCTGAGCAGGTTAAAAACATTTCTTTGTCAGGTTAGGGACCAAGCACTGGGCTGTAGCTGCTTGCTATTTTTGTTGTCTTGAAATACTTACGTGGCTCAAAACTATCCTTAGGTCTCAAGAAAATGCTAGGTTTTCTTTTATTGTTATTTTTCATTCAAATAATATAAAATAAATAACTTACGGTGAAGCAGGGAATATGCTGGGTCAAAGGAGAGTGTCAGTAAGCCTATCCTTGGTATAAATTTAGTGGCTTTTTATCTGCAATTGACCAGACATAGTCAAATTCACTCTTGGGGGGAAAAAAACACCCTAATGTTATTCCGTGGCATCCATCGGCAATGGTCAAACAAAGCCAAGATGGCAGCCATGATAGGTGACCAAAGTCCTACCCCATGGTACATACTGTATGTCCATGTATACACACAGAAGAACAAGGCTTTATTCTTTTGACCTATTTTTGGACTCTACCTTGAGAATTTACATTTATGAACACATAAATGCAGGGGTGGGCTTCAAAAATTTCAGCAACGGGTTCTCTGTCTGGTTGCTGGGTGGGTGTGGCCATGGTGGACATGGTCTAGTCAGTGTCCTGCACCATGGCAGAGGGTGGGGGATGTTTTCACTTTCCCAAGGCTCTGGAGGCTTTCCTTGAGCCTCTGGAAGGGCGAAAACTGCTCCCTCCAGGCTCTGGAGGCCCTCTGGAACCTCCGGGAGGTCCGTTTTTCCCATTCTCTGAGCTTCCGCATGGGCCCTGCACGTACCTCGCATCCAAAACAGGCCACATGGAGACTCCTGGGAGGGGAGGAGTGGGTGGGGACAGCCAGGGGTGGGATTTGGAGGTTCTGTGAACCAGCCATAACATTAGCTACGGGTTCTCCCAAACCCGGGTAAACACATAGCAGCCCACCCCTGCATAAATGCACAATTTATATTTCTGTTCCATTTGGGGGGTGGGGGTGGATAATACCTTTTCTTCTTTTTACTGTTACCACTATGAATGATGTGGCTGTCTTTGAAGCAAGAGCAATTATATTCAGCCAATTGGCCTTTTATTTGGACCAAATAATGTTTTCATTTTTTTCCAAAAAAAACAAAAAAAGGAGAAAGAAGCATTTTTTGTTTTACTATAGCTTGCTGTATTCTGACTTATACCCTAAAAACTCCCATTGCTTCCACTCCATTTGACATTTGAGCAAAAGTTAAACAATCACATTCCAGCCGAGCATTCCTATCTTGTCTACATTTTTAAAATATATTTTTTTTATGCTGGCCAAGAGAAGAGCCTTGATTTTCTGATTCTTGCAAGCCTAAAATGTGTCTCTTGGGCTACACCTTTTCCTTATCTTGAAAAGCTCAACTGGAAAATTAGGCAAAACAGTCCTCTAAATCAAGCCTTAGCACCTCCAGTAAAATGGTAGTTTATCTTCCGCACAAGCTGGATGGTGGAGATCCATGTAATTAGAGAAACAAATGCAGCCATAGCTCTTAACATCTACACCAGTAATTCAGTTCTTCCATGAAAAGGAGGGGGACGACAGCAACATGAAAGTATCGGTTGGCTTAGATCACAAATTAGATCCACAGCTAAAACTGTCTTCCATAATTGGTTTTAAATATGCTGCATACTTCAATGCTTTGCTACCACACATGCTGCCACATCGGATCCTGAAATGTATGTTATGTATTCTTTGGAGGTCACTTCAAATCAGTGGTGGGTTCCGAATCCCATTGCAACCGGTACGGTGCAACAGGGCTGGGCATTCACCACATGCACACGCGTGCATACTTACCACCCAGGGCACTCCACCTGTTCGGCGGAGCATTGCACAGGTGCCGTACGCTCCATGCGTGTGCTCAGAAGCCCCAATCAGCTCAAATACAGGTAAGGAGAGCGGGTAGGTGGGTGGGCTCTCTGGAGCACCAGTCGTATCCCACCACTGTTCCAAATGCTATCCTACCATTTTCTAGAAAAAGTTACATATGCCATACTGTCTGAAGCAGTTTTCTCTGATCCAATTTTCCTAAAATGTGTTGAGCATAATACACTCTTTTGACCATTGTGACCTCCAACACCTTTGGAGCATTCATGCATCAACAGAAGCTAAGAGCCAACCACAACTGGATTGAAGTCAGTGACCCAAAAGTGGAAGGAAAATCTAATGGGGGTGTCACAGCTGTATGGCAGTGAAAGAAGAGGAAAGAGGAAATGTTGAGACTAAGCTATGAAGAGCACAATCCAATGATTTCATATAAGGAGAGGCAGGTTGGATATTGAAGACAAAAATATTGCAAATAGTAGCAAACTGGATGATTGGAAACCAAGTGATTCGGCAGATTTTTCAGCAATCGGTAACACATGCCAAAATAGGAATGATTACATATTTGGAGATTATATCACACCTTAAAGCTCTGGAGCTTTATGTGGTCACAGTAATAGCTTGCTAGTAGTTTCTTGAGAATTTTATTAGCTCATGGAAAGATTTCTCGAAGAACTAGCAGTAGTACTTAGACATATACTGCTTTCAAGCACTTTACAGCCCTCTCTAAGCAGTTTACAGAGTCAGCATATCGCCCCCAACAATTTGGGGTCCTCATTTTGTCCACCTTGGAAGGAAGGAAAGCTGAGTCAACCTTGAGCCTGGAGAGTTTAGAACTTCCAAATTACAGGCAGATGGCAGTCAGCAGAAGTAGCCTGCAGTACTGCACTCTTAACCACTGCGCCACCATGGCTCATAATACACTCTAAGACTGTGCAATCCTGATTGGTTACTATAGGGATCAAATTAAGGTACCAGATCATAATTTCCCAGTGCTGAGTCTCCAGATGTTGTTGGCCATTACCTACGCAGGACGGAGTGTCTGGATTTGAATTCCAACTATCTTTGTACCAGAAAAAAAACTGTAGTAACACACCATGTCATTCTTCTAAAATTTGCACCGTGTTGTGATTGCAGTTTAGGTTTCAACATTTCATACTTTGCTAATTCAGGTAATGTGTTTATTTTGAGCCAAAAACTCTGACGTCTTGAAGAACAGACTGCTGACAGGAAAAATGATCTTGGATTGTAAGCAAAGTCCCTGAAGTTAAATGATACTGTTAAAGTAGATTTCTGATAGTACATGTGCCATCTCGTTTTCAGCAAGCACAAAGAGAAGAAGAACCTTATTTATGTTTGTAAATTAATCCAGTTTCTTGAACTTTTCTCATATTCTAGGGTGTTGTCATATTGCATGTCTCATCTTTTTAATTATAGTGATGATGTCTTTACAGTTATTAATAAGAAATGGCTCCAAACTATCTGCAACCAGATGCTTGGACTTTATAGAGTCCTCCAGAAACAGCACTTTAAATAAAAACTTCACTTTTAAAAAATAAAAGTAAGTTTGTTCCTTAAACTAGCCTTGTTAATTTTATAATGAGTCTTTTTCATTGTCACGCATTTATAATTTTTTTGGCCAGATCCCAAGAAAGTAAATCATGTTGGGCGGAGGAGGGAAGGAACAGTCATAGTCTATTGGTGAAATCCATTTTTTTCAAAATAGAAAGTCTCAAGTTCAGTCACTGTTATCATCAACCGGGGCAGTGTCTGTCAACCTTGGCAACTTTAAGATACATGGACTTCAACTCCCAGAATTCTGGGTGCTGAAGTCCATGCATCTTAAAGTCACCAAAGCTGACAAGCGGTGATTCAGAAAGTTCAGTGCCAGCATTGCTGGCTGGGGAATTCTGGGAGCTGAAGTCCACACATCTTAAAACTGCCAAAGTTGCCAAACAATGAATCAAGGAGATTAGTCCTGAACCTTACAAAAGGTTGAACTGGATGACCAATGGAATGATTCATCTTATGGTAGCTTCAAAAGTTAAAGCCAAAGGATCAAACTACTTTGCCCTATATTTATTTATTTAGTGTCTTTTAGTCTGTCTTGACTCCTTGTGACTGCCTGCATTAGTCCTTGCAGAGTCTTCTTGGCAAGATTTCAGAAGTGGTTGGTCATTGCCTGCTTTCTGAGGCTGACAGTGACTGGCCACCCAGCTGGCTTTGTGCCTAAAGTGGGAGTTGAACTCACCACTCCTCAATTTCCAATCTGGTACCTTAACTATTACACAAAACTGGCTCTCTAATGCGTTTAAATGCTTTCCAAGTCAATTAACTCAATCTAGTTCAGGACTACAACTTCCTGAATCATTTCAGTACTATTTTCCTGCAAGGAAAATTTCCATGACTAATACCATAAATATGAAACTTGGATTTAAGACCATCACACAATCAAATGTACGTTTAGCTATATGCACAGTCCATTATTTCACTTAACCTGCTTATTAAATAGTTTTGTGATAGCTATATAAAACTAAAAAGAACATTTCCAAATGTGAGCCCATAACCTATTATGGAATATATCCAACACCTTCCTTTCATAAATCTCTAGCTGTTCTTTCCATCATGTGAAAGTTCTACAGGATGTTAACTTTAATTAAGCAATCTGAACAAATATTAGCAAGATGGTCCTTAAAATAGCTTGAGTTGAGAAACCACAATTGAAACAATTGCCCTAATATAACTGTGGTTATACCAGACTGAAAATGCTAGGGAATGAGAACAATTGTTCTTGCTCCATAGTAGGTTCATCCAGGAGATGAACAATATGAAGTTTTACCACCAAATCCACCACTGGAATTTTCTGTTAGATCCTGCAGTTTAATTATAAAATATTTTTACCCACAGGCAGATTATTCTCATCTTTCTGACATTTTTCTATATAATACATCCTTGACACCAGGGGTGTCAAACTCAAGGCTCAGGGGACGGGTCCGGCCCATGGGGTGCTTAGATCCAGTTTGTGGGCCACCCTGGAAACAGTGAAGGATTGGCCTGCAGTGCATCTGCCAATGAAAATGGACCAGCTCAGGAGGCCTTTTTCACTGGCAGTGACCATAGGCATCCTGGACACGAGTGATGTCAAGCTGGCCATGCCCACCATGGCCACACCCACCCTGATTCCCCAAGGTCAAATACAACCCTGATGCGGTCAATGAAATCAAGTTTGACACCTCTGCCGTACACTGTTGGTGATTCCTTTGAAATTTAGGCTCACTCATATATTCTGAGGAATGCTTGGCTTCTACATTCCCATGTCTCTTTAGTAATACCAAGTGGGAAAATCATGTGAACTGAATACAGTCTGATACTCATGACATAAGCTGAGATTTAAGCAAAACACTAATCAAAGCTGAAACTGAAAGAACAAATGTTTTGGAACATCCAGGAGGAAAAAATTGAAGTTTTTTATTTTAACTTTTTAAAAATAAAATGAAAACTTGAGTACAGTCAGAAGTGGTTGTCCACTGCCTACTTTTTAAGACTGAGAAAAAGATGGGATTTAAACAAAGTCACTAGTTGAAAGCTGAGACTGAAAGATCATGTGTTTTGGAACATTTATGAGAATGCCCCAAAACATTTTCTTTGGACTCCTTTCTAAAAAACAAAAAACAAAAAACCCCATTTATTTGGCCCTGTTTTGAGTTGGCTGTACTTAGTAACCATAACATCACAGTACAGATTTAAACCTAAATAGTTAGGTAGCATTGTGATGTCATCCTCTGACTAACAGGGTGAAACTCCTCTCATGGATTTTCAAAAATAAAGGAGAATAAGCTGCGGAAAAGGATATTCCAATGGGTTTGTTTCTTTCCAAAGATTCATGTTTATTTATATCAGTGGTAGTCAACCTGGTCCTGACTGCCCACTAGTGGGCGTTTCAGCTTTCATTGTGGGCAGTAGGGATACTGAAGCACTTTCCTTTTTTTTAATTTAATTGACTTCCCTACTTTATAAATCACCCTTACTGTGGAACCGGTGGGCAGTTAGAAAATTTTACTACTAGCAGAGATACAAAAGTGGGCGGTAGGTATAAAAAGGTTGACTACCCCTGATTTATATCCTCAAACTGAAACTGAAGAATGTCCAACAGTTTTAAAGTTAGCATGAACTACAGATTTTTCAGCTTTTTGCAGGTTATATAATAACATGCCTGGCAAATACAATTTTGCAACTATATCACTTCTCATGGATAGATTATTAGGACATTTTAGTCTTTTGATATATTTTTGAAATTATATCATGATAAGATACCAAACAGAAGATAGAAAAGATGAATAAGTAAAAAAAATACATCTGGGATATTTTTATACTCTTCAGAGTCCATGTAGGATTGGGGCAGGTTATAACAATTATAAAATAAATGAAAGAGTAAGAAAGAGAGAGGGAGCGAGCGAGTGAGCGAGCTCAGCAAAGTTATGCATATACTATATCTTATTACCAATATTTATAAAGAAATGTAGTACGTGCATAAACCCCATTGAACTCATTGTGGGAATCACAATGCAAAGTTTACTCAAACTGATTCCCCTTAGGTTCAATGAGGCCTGCTTCTTGGTAATTACATATAGGATTAAAACCAAAGGGATTATAAAGTTGAAACAGTCAGTCCAAACGCAATGTTTCTCTAGGGCATTGGAAACAATGGCACAACAGATCTAATGATAACCTGAAACAAATTACTTTCCACAATGAGAAAGGAACTGGAGGGTTTGTTTAGATCCTTGGGAGTTCTTGATCTAAACTTACAGTAGGAGATCCCACATGAAACTGACGCCATTCTGATTAAAAGCAGAAGAGCCAAATTCTTCTAAGCAAAGATTCAGAACTCTACATGACTGGATTTTCTTTTAATCCGAAAAGTCCCAAATGGTGGGACTACAGGTAATCCTCGATTTACAACAGTTCATTTAATGACCACACTGAAAATAGTGATTTATGACCATTTCCCACACATATGACCCATAGTCATGTGATTTATATTCAGATGGTTGACAACTCACTCACATTTATGATGGTTGCAATGTCCCGGGGTCACACAATCCACTTTTGTGGCCTCCTGCAAGCAAAGTCAATGGGGAAGCCAGATTCACTTAACAACCAAGTTACTAATTTAACAACTGTGGTGACTCATTTAACATCTGTGGCAAGAAAGGTCATAAAATGGGGCAAAATGTACTTAACAAATGTCTCACTTAGCAACATGAATTTGGGGCTCAATTGTGGTCATAAATTGAGGACTACCTCTATAAAAGAAACAGTTGTACATGTCCAGGTTGTTGGGCTCCCTTTGCCCCTGCAGCTTTGGAGCAACTGAGAAATAGTTACCCACACTTCTACTACAGGTAATCTGTTGGATTAGTAAAGGAAGAGATTACATAGTTTGCAAAAGGTAGAGAAAGGGAAGGGTTAAAAATAACATATGTTGTGCTTTCAAATTATACCAAAACATGTGGTGCTTGTCTCCCAAGTCTGGCACTAAGGAGCCTGTGGTCTGGCAAAAGTTTGGATTTCTGGTTTTGATTTCAGAAATCATCACAAACACTAAAGCTGAAAAGCTCTAAATAACATTCGAAGGGAAGGGCTATAAAATCCTAGTTTATATACCATACATGAAGCTAGACATTGTTCTTCTTGGAGTTTGTGTTCCAATTCTGTCTTTATATAATTAGATATGAATGGATCCTTAAAGGAGGAGGAGGAGGAAAAAATTGGTACTATGTTAGATCTTGCTGTAAAAATCCTTTGGCAACAAAGCTGCTTAATCTCTGAGATTAATTCTTTATTTGAGAAGACAAGCAAAGAAAGAATCTTGGATACTTCTGTAGTCTGCAAGTATCAACATGGAACACTGCCTGGAATCTCCAAAGGCATGGTAATCCAGTGGCTTTATCACAAAGTATCTGTCACTCTACGAAAGCTGGATCGGAGCAAGATACAGTTGCTCTCATATTTTAACTCGCGGTGCAAACGGTGATGGGGTTACCAACAGTCTAATGAAACAAAGTCCTACTACTCTCTGGATACGATGGGAATATATCCAGGTTGGTTCTCTCCCACAGATCCATGGAACTCTAATACATCTGCGTGTATTTCCACCTATGAATAAGACATCTAAGCCACAGTGGAGCAGTGGTTAGAGTGCAGTACTGCAGGCTACTTCTGTTGACTGCTGGCTGACTGCAATTTGGCAGTTCGAATCTCACACAGGCTCAAGGCTGACTCAGCCTTCCATCCTTCCGAGGTGGGTAAAAGGAGGACCAAGATTGTTGGGAGCAATATGATAACTCTGTAACCCACTTAAAGAGGGCTGTAAAGCACTGTGAAGTGGTATATAAGCGTAAGTGCTATTGCGATCTCCCTATTTCCAACTTCATGCAGCAATTTGGAAGTCATTACTAAAATTGATGCAAAGTTGGTTAGGCTCCAGCAGTAAAAGGGGATGCTATAATCCTTTTATGTAACCAGAAATTTCTCCAGTAGTCCCTTAAACTTCAACCTTATATAACATATCGCTTCAGCACAGTTTTCTATTTATTGAAACTAGAAGCCTGTCATTTTCAGTGTCTCATACATTTATTTATTTATTTTTATATATATATATATATATATATATATATATATATATATATATATATATATATATATATATATATATATATATATATATATATACATACAATGCAGTACCTCTTTAAGACTTTGGCACTCCTTAGCAAACTATTCTGAGCAGTTAATCAAAAACATCCTGAAAATTTATGACTTCTATCATATCGATTGCCAACAGAATGAAGAAGAATGCAGACCTTCTAATGAATTGTCTTTATATATTAGTTGGAGAGTCTGTTTGGTGCAGTGGTTATGGCATCAGGCTACAAACTGGGAGACCTGCATTCTAGTTCCATGTTAGACACACAAAGCCGCTAAGTGATATTGGGCCAATCACTTTTGCTCAGCCCTCAGAAGGAGGCAATGGTAACCCACTTCTGAAAGTTTGCCAACAAAATGGCAACAATTTGTCCAGGCCTCTCTAAAAATCCGACACAATTAAACAGAAGAGGGGAAAAAATGTATCAGTTGCCATGGAACATAAATATAGGAATTGTATTTTGCTCATGTTCTGATTTGGGCTTTAGAGCCAAGTTCTCACAACCAGTGTGACAAGACAAATGTTGGACAAAAAGAGGCTCTGATCCAGAGTGGAAAATCTTCAGCTCCATAGGCTCTACAATAAAGGTAAACATTCCCCTCGCACATATATGCTAGTCGTTCCCGACTCTAAGGGGCGGTGCTCATCTCCATTGCAAAGCCAAAGAGCCAGCCTGTCTGAAGACATTTCCATGTCATGTGGCCAGCATGACTAAATGCCAAAGATGCACGGAACGCTGTTACCTTCCCAACAAAGGTGGTTCCTACTTTTCTACTTGCATTTTTTACATGCTTTCGAACTGCTGGGTTGGCAGAAGCTGAGACAAGTAACAGGAACTCACTCTGTTATTCAGTGCTAGGGATTCAAACTGCCAAACTGCCGACCTTTCTGATTGACAATCTCAGCATCTTAGCCACTGAGCCACCGTGTCCCTCTACAATACTCATATTTTAATCAGCTTGAACCCAACAAAAAAAAAAACTGGCTAAAATTAGGCGTACAACACTCAGTTGGGAAAGGGAATGAGATGTATAACAGTCATATTGAGACAGGAAGCTATTTATAAGAACCAAAACTGTTAGGTTCTATCATTTAAACTCTATATTTCTTAAATTCCAAAACATCTAAGCTCCAGCAGTCTGCACAGAAAATGTTTTAATTATGAGTGGAATTCTATTACAAATCATGAAGTTATCTCTTAGAATATTCTAATCTGCTTTCTCCTCTGATATGAGGTGCACTAATGTGTATTTCATCAAGTACAGACTTTTTTTTCCCAATAGCACACATGAAAAAATACAGGGAACTGCATTATCTTACTGGTTCTCCTACAAAATAAAGGCTGAGGCAAACTAATTATTCAATTATACTTTAAAACGGGGGTCCCCAGACTTGGCAACTTTAAGGCTTGTGGACTTCAACTCCCAGATTCCTGGAGTTGAAGTCCACAAGTCTTAAAAGTTGCCAAGTTTGAAGACCACTGCTTTAAAAGCATATTAGCACATCAGAGTACCGCCAGCAGCACAGAAATATTTTTCTCCATCTCTTTAACGCCATCTGTTGGTTGTCCAGATTTTTTTGTGCAGACCAAAGGCAATAGTCCTGCTTTCTTATTATTGGCCCAGCTGTGGTCCTATATGCTTTTTAATTCCTATACTGGGTAGGTCTTGGGATAATCACTGGACTATATTTATAGTGATGCAGTTAATAACTTAATCAAAACTAGGTTCAAAGAGCAACAGTGATTCAGAACATATATAGTTATGTACATAGCATTTGTTCAGAATACCTTAAAGCAGCCACATTTTTTTCCTTGGGTGCCCTATGGCAGATCTTGGAAAAGACACCCTGCATTGTTAAGGTGTTTCTGGCAGGTGCAATATGCATGACCTCACATGTTCCACATCATATTGAAGTGATATTAGCATGCTATATTAGACTCAAACATCAAACGCCCTGGGTCCCTCGTGGAGAAGGGCGGGATATAAATCGAATTAAAATAAAATAAATAAATAAATAAATTAACAGTATATAGTGAATTAAGCTCATAGAGACATTTTATATCATATTTAGGATCAACAACCGAGAAAAGGCTCAAAGACTAGAAATGGTTATTCAAAAGCAGGCAGACAACAAGTTGCTCCAGAAGTCAAAAGCCATTCCAGTAGGGTTGTGTTGCACAGAGATCAGAGGTGGCATTCAGCAGGTTATGACCAGTTCTGAGGAAGTAACGGAAATTTTAAATACCAGAACTGTTAAATACCACCTCTGACTGGCCCTGCCCCCATCTACTCTCTGCCTCCCGAGTCCCAGCTGATTGGGAGGGAATGGGGATTTTGCAGTATCCTTCCCTTGCCATGCCCACTAAGCCATGCCACACTCACTAAGCCATGCCACACCCACTAAGCCAAGCCCACAGAACCAGTAGTAAAACATTTGAATCCCACCACTGACAATATGCGAGACCGCCTCCTGCCCCATACATCCCTCAGACCGATACGCTCCCACAGAGAGGGCCTCCTCAGGGTGCCGTCGGCTGGACAATGCCGACTGGTGACACCCAGGGGAAGAGCCTTCTCTGTGGCGGGCCCAGGCCTCTGGAATGACCTACCCCCTGAACTCCGCACCATCTCCGACCTCCGCCTCTTCCGCAAGTGTCTGAAGACACATCTATTCCATCTAGCCGGCCTAGCATAACCTCCATTACTGACTATTAGACAGTTTTAAACTTGGGATTTTTAATTCGGTTTTTAGCGCAGGGTTTATTTATTAGAATAAGTTTTTTAAATTTTATATATTTTATATATTTTGTATGTATTTTAACATCCCTGTGCGCCGCCCTGGGTCCATTTGGAGAAGGGCGGGGTATAAATTTAATAAAATAAATAAAAATAAAATAAATAAGAGATCTCAGTGGGATCACTGGATCTATGACGCAACCACCCTCAGATAAATCTATGGGACCCCGTATCTCTGAAAACTGCAGTCTCCTTTTAGGCAAGGAAACATATTTCCATTTCTTAAGAGTGTGAACTTTTTAAGATTCTTTTCCCAACCAGAAAAACAACAACAGAATTTTAGAGAAGGATTCAATGGAGATAAAAGCCATAGCCATGCAAGTAGCTAACAATAAGATGGAGGATACTATGCAAGTTATCAACAGCGCTGAATTCTTCAAACAGAATAACTGCCAGGCAGACCTGCAAGACAACTCAGAATATTTGAGCATGTGTTGTGTTTTATGCTGTTAATTGTAAAAGGGAACAAAAAACATGGAACACCAGAAGTAAATGGCCAATGAAAGCTGCACCTTAAGTTTGAATTCTTGCACCTCTAACTGAGAGCTCTCTGGCCTGGATAGAGCAAGAGTAACATAACAGTAAATGTTCTGAATGATGGGCAATTTGAGTGTGCTGATAAGGTACAGGAGGACCAGCTTTTAATTCTGCAACTAATGACACTTAGCCTGAGAAAATAAGACTTTACCTCTACTCTATTAAGTCATCTCTTCAGGTGAAGAATAAAAGTCAAAAGCTCCAATATCTTGAGGGGCGATTGGTATGGGAAGAACATGAAGTTTGTCAGCTGTAATAAAATTTGCAAAATAGCGGGTTTCAAAAACCCGAGATTTACAGGGCTGCATGATCATAAAGAGCCAGGAGGCATGGTCAAATAAGCAAAATGTGTCCTATTTGGGACTAGCCAGCTTTTTAAAATAGTGTGCATAATCACACACTGACTAACTTGCAATAATGCAATGCCACTTCCTCAGAGACAGGTCTGAATGCTTTTTAAAAAATGTTTTGCATCAAGTATGAAAGATACACTGATGTATCTTGTATGCCTCAGGAGAGGCCATTTTATTCTGCCCTATAAGTCCTGTATTACCTATATTTCACCAGTGCTACCTCTTCCAAATCCAGCAAAGTGGATATATTTATGATTCATAATCCCGTAGACCAAATTCCGGTGAGTTTACAGCATGTGTCAATCAAGGAAGTTACTTTTGTGCAAATTCTTCGTACATGTCACTCACATGATACATGGGGTTCATTTCACAGATTATTTTTCTGATGGGTTTGTGCTTTTCTACCGCTTGAAGTCAACCTTTGATTTTCTTAGACTCTAAACTTTAGCACAAGTTTTTAATAGGCAGAATATATTTCATAAGAGGCACAGCATTTTGGGCAGTAAAAACTAGGCTTTAAACCTTGATCCTTAGGCCACTGAGCTATCAAAGGCAAAATTGATGATCATAAGCCCAACTATAACCAATGTATCAAACCAGGGTGCTTTGTTTCTGTTTTTTGAGGAGAAAAATGACAGACTGAAGGACTGTCAATTATCTGATTCACAAGACTTCCATTTTTGAAAAGCAAAGCTAAAATCTACCTTCATATTCAGCAACTTGAGCTATATTTATGTGTCATTTGTCCTTCTCTTTTTTTAACCTTTGAGTGAAAACAAGGAAAAAGCTGTAGGTATGATTAATACAGACATTCACCAATGAGCAGCAATCCACAAATTATGTGTACATTTAGTACACATTTTTTGTGTATTACCCAAAACAAAATAGCCCCAAAGCCTCTGTATTCATGCAGGGTGCTTCTTTTTTTCCATTCTAGCAAGCAGGAGTCTCTACTACATACTAAAAGAAGGAAAGGAATTCATCTTTCACATAGTACATTCCCATAAACCAGGGGTCTGCAAAGTTGGCTCTTTTAAGACTAGTGGACCTCAACTCCCAGAATTCCCCAGCCAGCATGGCTGGCTGGGGAATTCTGGGAGTTGAAGTCCACTAGTCTTAAAAGAGCCAACTTTGCAGACCACTGCCATAAACCATCAGATTCCCTATAAACCATTGATCTTTCTGCTGAGTAAACATTGCCTTCCATTTCCCTGACAGTTCCAACACGGTGAACAAGCATTTAGCAGTAATCTACATTAAGAGTTTGGATGCTCCCCCCAATATGGCAATGTCCATTCACTCTGCAATTCACTCTGTGATGCATTGTGGGGTCTTTGGTCTTTCTGAACTTGGTGGTTTTCATCAAAATACTGTTTTGGGCACTGATGATGTTGCCTAATTTGGTAGTGAAATGTCTGCAAGAAAAACACCAAACTCAGAGAGCACCAAGGACCAAGCAGTTTAACCCCAGGCTACAAAATATTCTCTTCTATGATGGGTTCTTTCATCTCATTGTTTCTTCCATTTTTCCCCAGAAACCTTGTTTGGGGAAAAAATCGTTGCTGTTTGCCTTATACATATATATATAAATGATATTAATTTGATATCCACACAACTTATTTAAAAAAGAAGTTTGAAATGGTACACAAGGCAAGTTTGCTGATAATATTACTTGCAGTAGTTGCAGTAGTCCCGGCTGGACTACTGCAACCCTCTCTACATGGGGCTCCCCTTGAGGTGCACTCGAAGGTTACAGTTAGTCCAGAATGCAGCTGCGTGGGTGATCATGGGAGCCTCTAGGCATTCCCATATAACACCTCTCCTGCGTGAGCTGCACTGGCTACCTGTGGCCTTTCGGGTGCACTTCAAGGTGTTGATGACCATCTTCAAAGCGCTCCATGGCTCGGGGCCTAGCTATATGCGAGACCGTCTCCTGCTCCATACATCCCTTCGTCCGATCCGCTCCCACAGAGAGGGCCTTCTCCGGGTGCCGTCGGCCGGGCAATGCTGGTTGGCGGCACCCAGGGGAAGGGCCTTCTCTGTGGTGGGCCCTACCCTCTGGAACGACCTGCCCCCCGATTTACGCACCATCTCAGACCTCCGCCTTTTCTGCCAGCGTCTCAAAACGCATCTATTTCAACAAGCCGGCCTAGCATAACCTCCCATTTCTGACTGTTATTAGCTGTAAATTTTAATTAGGGGGATTTTAAATTGTTTTTAGCACAGGGTTATAAGTTAAATATGTTTTAATAATGGTATTTTGTATATATATATTGTTTTTTAAATTTTCCTGTGCGCCGCCCTGGGTCCTTTTTTAGGGGAAGGTGCGGGTTATAAATTCGAAATAAAGTAAAGTAAAAATAATCCCAGATTTCTTTTTTTTTCCTCGCTGATTCTCAAATTCTTACATCCCCAAATCGGAAAATTCACGGAAATGTATTAATCTACAATAGGGGTGTCAAACTGCCGCTCTGCAAGCCAGATGTGTCATGTCCATCCCAGCTCCGCAAAGGCAAAAAAGCCACGATACGTTGTGATATGTCACATGACGCAATTGAGTTTGACACCCATGATCTACAACAACCAAAATGTGCTCAACTAGCAAACAGTCAGCATCATCATCATCGTCATCATGATGCATGTTCACAATCAATAATACAGGAAACGGGCTCAAATACTGATACGCATTATTAAATAAATTATGATACATATATAACTACTATTAGCATAACCCTAATTCACAATGGCAACTAAAACAAATTCATCACACCCAGCAATATAATGATTTGATTTATACTGAAAAGAAAAGGGGGAAAAAAACCCTCTGGAGAACAAAATTAAACTTACAAGATATACGTGCTTCTCAAACCCAAAGGGTTTTTTTTTTGTTTGCTTGCTTGCTTATTTTTAAGCATCAAAATAACTAAATTATTAAAAAGGAGGGTGGGCAAATGCTTCTCTGAAATTAAATCACATGTTTGATTCACGTTCATATGTCCAATGGTTATTAATGCCAGGCTGTAGTGAAGATACTCAAGAAAATCATTACCATTCAGAGCCACTAACAGCTATTAAATCTCCATCAATTCAACTTAACACAAGTGTACTTCAGGGCCCTTCCAGTTGCAGCACAGAAGCTCCTGCCTGACTTTATTCTATTGTCCTCTAAGTCACAAAAGGGCCCTTGCTGAGGATGCCTCTGAAAAAGAACCTTACGTCTTGTAGACCTGATGTTCTTTTAACAGATCTTCCCTTTATCAACAGAACCCACACACCCTTTCTCTACCAATGGATTAAAAGAAAAATAGAAGAAAGTCCTGGGATAACCTCAGCAAGTCAGCGCAAAACAAGAAAAGAAAAACCCTATATTAATGTTACTGTAACAAAGTTTTGGTTTCACCCAGTGGTGAAATTCAGCTGGTTCTATCCAGTTCTGGCGAGCCGGTAGCGGTGGTGGAAGGCTCCGCCCACCCATTGGGACATCATCACGTCCCTTTTTTGACATCCTGCGCGTGCACGGAAGGTCCTGCGCATGCGTGGAAGGTGGCACATGCACTCCATTTGCAAACCGGTAGCGAAGGTAAGTTGATTTCACCTCTGCTTTCACCTCTTGGAGACAGGAGGAAGGCAAGCAATATTTAATTTGGAAAAAGTAAGGTAAAGGAACTCCTCGACTTGTGACGGCAATGGGGACCAAAACTTTCATTTGCTAAGTGACGTAGTCATTAAATCAGTATCGCCCAATTTTACGAACTTTTTGGCTGCTGTTAAAAAGTGAATCATACAATCGACATGTGTCCAGCTTCCTACAATGACTTTCCTTGATGGGATCCAGTTGGGAAGGTCACAAAGGGGAACTACTATGTGACCATAGGACATTGGAAGAGTTGTGAATACATGGCAGCTGCCCAACATCTGAATTTTGAGCGGGGATGTTTCAATGACTGTAAGGATGGCCATCAGTTGTAAGTCACTTTTTTTCAGTGCCACCATAAATGAGTGGTTGAAATGTAACAACTCCCTGTATATCTCATTTCGCACAGAGAGCTCAGTTCTGATTCTGGGTCTGTTGTTATCGCTCATTTAAATCCTCATGATTTCATTGAATGTTGAGAAGGGAGAAGGATACTGCAAAATCCCCATCCCCTTCCCACTCCAGGGGAAGGATACTGCAAAATCCCCATTCCCTTCCCACTCCAGGGGAAGGATACTGCAAAATCCTCATTTCCACCCCACTCTGGGGCCCACTCTGAGGAGGTATTAGCCAGTTCTCTGAACTACTCAAAATTTCTGCTACCAGTTCTCCAGAACCTGCTGGATTTCAACCCCTGGTCCAAACCTGTTCCCTGCTATGTATTCAGTAATTAAATGGATGGAACATGGAAAGATAACTTCATGAAACAATCTAAATGTTAAGCAAAATAGATTTCAAGTTGGCCAGCCCTTGGATGGGTGACTGGCTTACCAGACTTCTTAAGTAGTCTTGAACTTTAGAAATAAACCATGTAAGCAACTGATCTCCAAGTCCCATGATTTTTGGGTGCCACAACCGAACATCACACTATGCAGGTTCTGTCAATATTCCCCAATCAGATGACTGAACATGTAGCTGGACTTTTTTTTTTTTTTGCAGATGTGCCATGCAATTTGAGAATTCTGCCTGCTGTGGGTCCAGTCCTTTTGGGAGGACCCCCAAGCTGGAGAAAGGTGATTTACAGGTTTGGGGTTTGTCAAACAAATGCATGAGGTAGCCAATGTTTCTGACTACAACTCTGAACGAAGACCAATTTCCATAAGCTGCATGATGGGTGTAAATAATTATTTGTTTATAATATAATATTTGAATTATATTCAAATATTCACCCTGATAGAAATAAAACAGGGCTTGGCATTCAAAGGCAACCTGGTTTACATTACTTCTTCAGCTTCAGCCTCAATAATACTTGGGCAAACAATCGACACAAACTCAAGGTAAACCATTCCCAACTCGATTGCAGAAAATACGGCTTCAGCAACAGAGTGGTCAATGCCTGGAATGCACTACCTGACTCTGTTGTTACATCCTCAAACCCTCACAGCTTCAACCTTAAACTGTCTACAGTGGATCTCACCCCATTCCTAAGAGGTCCATAAAGGGGGTGTGCATAAGAGCACGTGTGTGCCTACCGTCCCTGCCCTACTGTCCCCATTTATTTGTATTCATTTATTTCATTCATGTCCATGTTTATATTTATACCTGCTATCTTGTAGATGTTTGACAAGCTAATAAGTACAAATACATAAATACTGGTTGCACCTAAAAAGGCACTCCAATACCTACCTGTAAAATCTAAGAATGAACATTCCTTTACTGATATATAATTGCCTACTCTCTTTTCTTTCTAACTGGCATGATGCACCATAAATAAAAAAACATGGGGGGAAAATTGATAGAACATTATGGTAGTCTAGAAATACATTAAAAAGTCAACAACCAAAGCACCTCTGATATTGTAAGCAAAATCTGCTGAGAAAAACTAATTTTGATGGATTATTTGTTTACTATCTTTGGGTGGAGACAACCAGGAAATACTAAGATACTGCACTAGTCTGAGAAGCTGAAAAAATATTGAAGAAGATGATGGTCATTATAGCTACCCTGTTTCCCTGAAAATAAGAGCTCCCCAAATAATAAGCCCAATTGGGCTTTTGAGAGCATGCGCTAAAATAAGCCCTCAAAAATATTGCAGCACAGCAGCCATGAGGTGATTACACTTGTCACCTCCTGCACTTCAAAATGTTTCCGGAAATAAGGCCAAGTGCTTATTTCGGGGTTCAAAAGAAAATAAGACCCTGTCTTATTTTCATGGAAATATGGGGCATGGTCTTGTCTGCATTGTCACCAGAAAGCAACTAAAAGGGCACTTTTTAATTTCTGATATAGTGAATGTTGTATACATTGGAACTGACTAATATCAGTTATCTGTGATGTCTATTTTCAGAATTCCATTTAATAGCCATGCCAGAGATTAATGCAGAAATTTCAGCAAAGAGAACACATATTCTGTCATTCAACTGAGCCTGTTTTTCTTTTCTGAGTACTGTGCCCGGCTAGTCAGGCTGATCCAAAAATCTTCCTTAACTTCCTCAAAGAATCTTTTCAAAATATCAAGCAAACAAACTTCATGCCACCTTAGACGCTTCCTTTCATGTATCTCCAGAAAATGATAATTGAGGATAAGCTATTTCTTCATTGCATTTTCCGCTAATAGGCAGCCTTAGTTTTCCATTAAAAGAAGAATAAAACTATTGTTACAATCATGTTAAAGACTTGATGGCATGTGAATGTAAAACTCACATGCAAATGCTGAGGACAGAAAATGCATGTAAGAAGTCCACTGGCGATTGTTAATAGGCAGCAAATCAGCATTCACCAGGTTGCTATCAGAAAGTGAGTGTGTGTGAGAGTGTGTGTATGTGTGCATGCGTGCGCGTGCACACACAAACAACACACATCCATTTTCATATATTCATCAGCTTTCTCTAGGACAGTCAGCAAATTTGGCTGAGCATAATAACAATTTAACAAGCAGCCACAAGTTATTGGGAGAATCAAGTAAAAGATTGCTTGTAAAGTACTTTGTCCTACAAAGGTATCCACCGGCCAATGAGAAAATGTGGTTATTTGGGAGAAATTATCTGAAGCTAACAGAAGATAAGCATCTTACATGTGCTAAATTCAGTTTTCCACTCTCCTGTCAGACAGGCACACAAAAGAAATAAAACAGGAGACTTAAGAATAACTACTGTTCAGTGTCTTAGAAATCAAGTATGACTGAATCATAAAGAGGGAACAGTTCAAATGATTCCCCCCCCCCCTCACCACATAAGTTGCTTGAAAGAAAACCTAGAAGCATAATTGGTCTGGAAGCCCCATTTAATTACAGGGTTCGAGTCCAACTGGGAAGGAAAAGAACTGCATTTCAACCGCACCACCTGAGATCATCCAGATACTGAAAGTATTTGCAAGTTGACAAAAACATTTGCATCATAAAACGCGGCAAGGCAGTGGGCCGAGGCAAGGCAGATGTGGAATGTGCAAAGATCAGGGCACTAAAACAATTGGGGCTGTAAATAAGGACTAGTAATCAGCAATGATTGCAACTCAGGGGTTTAAATGCCAGGCAATTAATGGGCCTCGTTTCTACTGAAAGGAAATAGTTTATCATAAGCTATCCTGTGAGCAGCCAAGAGCCTTGCATCTGACCCTCACAAAGGTATGAAAAGAGGGAGAAAAGCATTGATAATTGGGCTTTCTGTCCAGTCACGCACATTAGACAAACTTTCTCCCTCTGAACCGTTAGGAGCACAGCTGTTTCCTGCACTTTCTACTGTATGTCTTACAGTAGAAGACACAACGAGAGAGAGAGAGGGGGGGGGGGTTGGTTTCTCTGGCGAAAAGGTGGGAAGGGGCGCCGGGAGGGGAAGGCAGAATTCAACCTAGTGCTAAAAGTTCCTTTGATTTCACTGTTGTTTTTGGTTCATTAAATTTTCCACAGATTTGCAGAGAAGAAAAAAACATGATCAATAAACCCTGACAAAAGCGAACGTGTGAAAAAGGCAAGAGAAAGGCAAAAGGGGGGAGATAAAAGGGAGATCCTGATTTCAGAGCCAGATGACCAGAGCTTTGGGCCGCTGAAGAATTTGAATAGGCCATCATTTCTTTACAGCTTTTCACTTTCTTTCTCCTCCTGACTGTTGGAACTCTTCAGTCAATACAATAGTAAATGCACTAAAACTGGTTTTCTTATGCTAATGGATGGGATCGGGCACTCAGAGTTAAAACACACTTCCCACCAATGTGTGTTCTTTTTTCTCCCTTTTTAAAAAAAAAAAAAAAAACATTAACCTATTCAAGTTAACCCAAAACTTCAGAGCCTGCTTAAAGCTTAACCTCCCCCCATGCACAAAATTAATGTGGGTTCTGTTCCCACCTACTCTTTTTAGCAGCAAAGGGGCAGAAAAAGTCTTCAATCAGGGTAAGGTTTCTTTTTTAAAAGCCTTTCAGATGAGAGAAATGACTGAAAAGGAAGGAGCAGAAAATCAGCATCTAGAATTTTAGCCTGTCTTATTTCATTCAATGAATGAATAGAACTAAATAATAGTAATACTAATAACGGGAATAACAATACTTTGTAATTTGTTTCAAGGGGAAACTATTCTGTGTTTCTATAAATCTCTGTGAGTTTTGGCCCTGTTATTCTGGATAGTCAAGGTCACCAGAAACTAAATTTCATAAACACTCTTCAAGGTTTAAATAAATGGTTTCACTCAGTTATGCCTCCATAAAACTCCTGGATATACATACATACATACATACATACATACATACATACATACATACATACATACATACATAATTTCCTTCTGCATTTTATCTTTAAGTGCAAGCATCACATAGTAAATATCCAGTAAGTAGATATAATTATGATAGCCTATTTTTAAATAGGAATTTTGTTGATATTCCTATTTTTAAATAGGAATTTTGTTGTCTTTATGGCTTTGTGTGTTAAAGAAGTAATTGACCCTAAAGAGTTTACTCTTCAAAATGTTAACAAATAAAGTCCAATTCTTTTCCGTAGTCACCCTAATGTTGAGGATATGTCAAACACTTTTCAAGCAAATTAACACAAAGCAATCTACTTCATTCACAAAAATCTGGATAGCCAAACCCTGCAGCTTACAAGCAAACATTCACAGCCCAGTAAGTGTCAGAGGAGGCTTGGAGCCATAATTAGATAATAACCACATTTTAAAAGAAGGGGCATTCCAAATAAGCTCTTTTTTTAACCTGCTCCTTCAAAAATCTTTTGGTAAGATGGTGAAGTGTGCTCACTCTAAGGAAAGCAACGGTTGGGTATTTGCTACACAAATACACAGAGAGAGTTTTGGAAAGCTGCTTGCTGCATTTGCTTTCTTTGCTAATCTGTCCTGGAAACTCTGTTGTGAACAAGGCACTTCTGAGAATACAAAAAGCTTGAAGGATTTGTGTATCTTTCAGGACACAGTGCAAACAACTGGCTTACAGTAGGCCACCAGAAGTTGAGCGAGCAAGCTTGGCAACATTTATTCAGCTTCTATAAATGCTTTGGATGTCTCGGGAAGCGATTGCTCTGGTAGGAGGAGTTGCTCCTTTAAAAGTATATATGTTCAAGGTTATTTTTTCCTCCAAAAGCCAAGATATTGTATGCCTTGAATAAAACCAAAGACTCTTGATATATATTAATCTGGCTAAGGAAGCTTTGTAATTAACCAACACTTTCAGCCTCCCCCCACCCCTCCTGTAACTCTAGAAGAGCCACCACAAGTTATAACCAAAATCAAGTATATATTTTTTTTTTAAAAAGTGCATTACATTTTTCATAGATGTCTTTCGACAATAAGATGCAATGCAATGAGTACTTGGCAGAGAACTGCCCGTGTAATCAACAAATATTTTTTACCTTGTGGGAAAGTAATATGATAAAACTGACAACTCCTCTGCATTTGCTCAGAATGCCATACAAGCTTAAGATCAACAGATGATACTTCAGAAAAAAGGAGGATTATGCTGCAGCACCTCCAGATAGTTTTAAAGAGTACGCTAAACCCACAATATGATTCCTCCACTGTCCGCTTCTTTACCTATTTTTTTGGGGGGGGGTGTAATTATTCAGTTTGCTTTTCCAGTATTATCATC
This sequence comes from Rhabdophis nuchalis, assembly GCA_039707465.1. Taxonomy (NCBI): domain Eukaryota; kingdom Metazoa; phylum Chordata; class Lepidosauria; order Squamata; family Natricidae; genus Rhabdophis; species Rhabdophis nuchalis. The sequence goes on along the minus strand of CM077643.1, from coordinate 153,650,647 downwards.
CTGCACTAGCTTTATACTTTGTTGTCTCAAGTTTATGAGAATTCCAAAAATAAAACTTCTGCATATAGATTAGCACTACTAGATGTATCATGCATTGATTAATCACCCTAACCTGAGACAACCTAATAGGAGAAAAGAGGAAAAACAACAACAGGAAAGGGCCTGAATATTTCACCTTATTTCTTAAAGGAACATAACTGCATGCAAACATCACTTACACCACACACACACACACACACACACACACAAAGGTACCTCCACCTCTATCCCCTTCCTGGATGTTAAGAAAGAAGGGCATGAAAAGGAAGCTGGAACCCATCTTCCTGAAGACATATTTTCTTTTGCAGAGCAGTTAACATTTTTAGGCATTTCAAAGTGAGGCATTTAAGTCTACAAGTGGATTCAGGATCAAATTATTCTTTCACCACACCCACATTTTCAAAGATTATCTCTTTGGGAAAAGCCACACCACAGAATGAAAAAAGCCACTGAAGAGAAAACAGTGATTATCAGATAGAAGAAACAGTTCTATCTTCTAAAAATTATGGGCAGCCTATCTAAAGCCTTTAGAAAGATTATACTTGTAGAGTCCCTGCAATTTTCTTGGCATGAATTTTGGAAAGTTGCCTTAGGTTTAATTGTCCCACAAAAAGTTCCACTGAGAGTAATTTTCTTGAGAGGCAAGCATAAGAGAAAAGACCATACCGGATGAGATATTATATTGTAGCTGTCATTTATTTTGAGGAAAAGTCAAAGGCAGGTGTTGTCACCACTTTCTTGCACAATGGGCAAAATGGAAATCACTTCAGGCAAACTTTAAAAACCACACACACAAACTCAAGTTAGACACTGGTGTGCAAACTATGTGCGATGAACATTTGCAGCTAGGAAAACGTCCGATATCTGTAAAAAATTATTTTCCAAGCGAAGGAAAGTAATTTGATTTGATTTACACACACACACACACACACACAAATTTGCTTTTACCTTCAGCCTGGTACACAGAAAATCACAAACAAAGGGATTCACTAAAATCTAAGGGAGCTAGAACAAACAGATGAGATCCATGCAGCTTTGCAAGAAATCAGTTTTTCCCCTTTCTGTATATTTTGGATTTTAGCGTTTATTTACTCTATCCTTTTGGCACAGGGTCCAAGGGACATGCCAATACAATATTTGTTTAAATGCTATTTTATGCAGCAGGCAAGAGAAACGTTTACTTTCGAATTCTTGGCCATCCCCTGAGACCCAATTGCATAAAAAAGAGAGTAATTTTTTTTACAACTGCTCTTAGCAGTCAATAGTATATGAACTTCAAAACCCAAAGCTGCAAAAGTGTACCCAGACCCAGCATTTTAGAAACTATATAAAACCAAGGAAACCAACTTAAATGCATAACCGAAGTGCATAACTGAAGTGCGTTAAGGATTTAGAAGTTGAAACTTCATAGGTTTCAGCCTATGCTAGTGATTCATTTCTTTATTCTGTAATAAGCGTACTGCCAAAGTTTACTTAATCTGTTTTATTATGTTAAATGCATTCTGAATTGTTACCATGTTGCTTATACTTGTACCTCTTATACTTGTTAGAAACACTCATTGGAGGGGGGGGGGGTATTGTACTTACTTAAGAGTAAAGCTTACATAAAATAAGTGACAAAGGGTAGCGTAGTTTATCAGAATACCGTGGGTATACAGTATACACTATGCTAAGAGAAAGTTAGACTTCCCATTCAAGTGCAGAAGAATCTTTCCCAAGTCTTAAGACTTGGCTTGTTTTTATTTTCTCTGCTATGTAACTTTGTCCAACACAGTTAGTTTTGTGGCCTTTATGATGAAAGGCGACCCGATGGTGCGAAAATGTTGTTTTTGTTGCAAGCCACATGTGCAGATGAGATAAACTTTATGAGAAACTAAAACTCTTTATGTTGCCAGATGTTCCTGGCTTAAACCAGCCCAAAACTTTTCAGCATCTCTCTCCTGGCACAACTTTACAAAGCCCACAGCTGCCTCCAAAAACCTCAGCTCCCTACAGGAGCAAAGGTACAAGAGGCCCCTGGCTATTATTCATCGCCTTCTTTTGCGGGTGCTGACCGCTAAGAGTTTCCAATCTCGGCCCGACTTCTAGTTAAGCAAAGCGCAAGCCTAACAGCGCCTCGAGCAACCCTTGGAGGCAAAAAAAAAAAAAAAAAAAGTGTGCAGTTCCGTCGGGACTGGATATTTTTAACGGGGAACCCCCAGCAAATGACAGCAATCGAGCGCGGGTGCGTTTTGCAGTCGAGACGGGCACCCTGACGAGTCGAGTTCCTTCTCGTTGCAATTGTTTTCAGCCCCGAGGTTGGGGGGGGGGGGGGAGAGGTAGAAAGAGAGAATCTCCCCCCTTTGCTCTTTCAAACCCTTAATAGGATTGGCGCCCAGTTCGCTCCACGCCGCTCCCCGACGCACGCGGATCAAGTTGCAGAGGTGGATGGTTGAAATTCCTTCGCAAATATACTTGCTGAAAGATAGCTTCGGGGACCGGGGAAGGATGGGATGGTGGGGAAGGGGGGTGAAGGGGGTAAGAAAACATCGTGGCTGGGAGGCGACTGCGCGGAGTTAACCCGTATCCAGAAGGGTCCCTCTCTCCCTCTTTCTCTTTCCCTCCTCTCCCTCCCTCTCAATCTCTCCCTCTCTTTCTCTTTCTCCCTCTCCCTCCCCTTCTCCCTTCCTCCACTTCCCAACCCACACACCCAGGGAATAAGTCTACAGGAACTTCGGCCACGTTCTCTCTCTCTCTCTCTCTCTCTCTCTCTCTCTCTCTCTCTCTAGTCTCTGGAAAGATACAAAAATAAACCTTGCATTGCCACAGGAGTGACTGTCAGGCTGTTACATCACAGTGCCACGAGGTTGCCGCCTTAGATCGCCGCACGCACTTCAGAGAAGCATCATCCCAAGCAGCAGCACGCACCCATTCACTCCCTCCCTCCTTCTCACAGGGGCGCAACACGCATCCTGCAACTCGGTCCAAAGTAGCCGGAAAATACAATCCCGAAGACGCTGGGCAGGCAGAGTGCGGGACGACCCTTCTCTCTCTCTCTTCTAACACACACACACACACACACACACACACACACACACACACACAAAGGCAAAATTGGGCAAAGGCGGAGAGAGGGGAGCAGACGGAGCCGAATCGAGCCTCTGGTCCACCGAACGGACCAGCGGACTCTCTCTCTACCTGAGGTCGTTTCAAGGCGACCCGCCCGCGAAGAGGAAGGAAGCCGCGGAGACCTCTGCTAACCCCCCCCCCTCCAGCCCCTCCGCTGAAGGCCGGCGGGACAGGAGGTGGGCTTCTCCCTTCGCTCCGCTTCACATTACGGCCGAATCGGGCCTAGTCACTTCACCTTCTCCCCCCCCCCCCTCTCCCTTCTCCTCTTCTGTCCCATTCGCCCCCGGCTAGTCCGCTCTCTCTTGGCTGCGGCGGGGCAGCCAGGCGCGGCCGCTAAGTTTTTGGAGCCGCTTCTTTCCCTCCACGCTGCAACCTCTTTTTGCGCGGCGTGTGTGTGTGTGTGTGTGAGAGAGAGAGAGAGAGAAGGGGGGGGGTCCTGCCCCAACTTTTTCCCCCCTCTGGGCCGTCACACCCACGCGAGAAGAGGAGGCGGGAAAACGCGCGTTTCTTCCCAGTCCACGCTCTCACGCGAGGGAGCCGAGGAATCTCCGCTCGGGAAGCCGCGTCTGCGTCCCCTCCAGCCCTTCCCCAAGACGCCGCGTTGGGAACCCCCGCCCCCCCCCCAAAAAAAAGTCACGAGCGGCTCTGCCACTTTACCCCTAACGAGAAGTTTTCAGGCGGCCAGCGGCTGTTCGGGCTCCAGAGCAGGGCGGCGAGCCCGGCTCCCCATCGTCCACTTCAGGGGCGCGGAAGAGCGAGTGGGGTTCGCTGGCCGGGCTTCCTTTTTGTGCTCCGTCGCTCTGCTCCCCCCCACTCTTGTTTTAAAAGAAAGGCGAAGTCGCTGCTGCTGCTGTTGCTGCCGGCCCTTCCCGACGCTCGCGCGGATTCTTTTGCCTTCTTTCTCCCGCTCCGAGGCTCATTGATGATCGCCGGGGGGGAAAAGGAGAAGAAAAAAGGCGAGAGGGGGGAGGAAGGCCGGGAGAGTTTAAAAAAGTGTCGAGCGCCCCTGCTGCTGGCGTATTTTTGCCCTTCTGCCATCCATCATCCCTGCGTAGGACATCAATACAGGCACGCTCGGGGGAGAATGAAGGCGGACGGAGAGGAGGAGGAGAGGGAGAGTTCTGTTTTCGCCCGCCGCCAATTGAGGAAAGTTCAAAAAAAAAAAAAAAACAAGAAAAGAAAAAAGGGGGGCGAACTAAAGGGGAGGAGAAAAGAAACTCCGTCTCTCTCTCTCTCTCTCTCTCTCTCTCTCTCTCTCTCTCTCTCTCCCCCAACTTTTGAAACCCAGTTGGGGTTTGGTTAACTCAAGTCAGATGATCTCCGGAACCCAAATCCATTGACTGATCTGTTTTCATTCTAATCCGCGGCGGCGGCTGCTCCTCCTCCTCCTCCCCGCCCTGAAGTCAACTGCACCATTAGCTCTTGCAGAGAGAGGCCGGCCTTCCTCGCATACCGGAGGGGAAAGGAGGTGCCGCGGGGGTAGGGTGGGTGAGGGGGGGGAAGAAGTAGGAGGGGGGGGGAAAGAGCCGGCGCAGCGGGAATTAAGCATCTCGAATTGCGCTTGGAAGAACAAGAAGATTCCCCACAGAAAAGCGGGTCTCTTCCCCCCCCCCCTCTCTCTTTCACACACACACAAACTTTGGCCACGGCGCAGGTCACGTGGGCAGCCGGCCGAGCGAAACGTTGCGAAGGCGCCAGAAGGCGACGAAGCTCCCCAGAAGTTCTTGAGGAGGCCCCAGAATCCCACCTCTCACCGATTGGCTTGAGTGGGTTCGGGATGAACCCCTGCTGTTGGCGGCCCTGCTTGGAATGTAGTTTTCTTTTCTGGGCAAGGGGGTTCCAGCTGTGGCAACTTCTTTTTCTTAAAAACAGTTGCCAGGTGACCTTGTTTGATGGCCTCCTCAGAGTTGTGTGTGCCTTTATTTTAAGTTTGTGAATGCCGGAGGAAAAGAATAAAGGAAGAAGTGAATAGGAAAAGTTGACACTCAAAACTTTCACATACAGATGCCTGCCAGTCATCCAGGGCATGGTTGTCTCAGAGGTGCTTTTTCTTCAAACTTTCTGGGGGTTTTTTTCTTTGAAGACATTTGGCTTCTCATGCAAGAAGCTTCTTCTGCTCACATACAGATCAAAATTTTTCTTCCCCGTAACAGATGTTTCGTTCTTGTCAACTGCCATGGGTCCAAATGCAGTTGACAATGTGTCAACTTAATAAATAAAAATGCATCAATCAATAAAGGCTTCTGTCTCATTATACAGTTGAATTATTAATACTTAAATCAGTTGGCTTTAACAGTAAGTGGATTATTGCCAGCCTGGGTTCCCTTGCCAGCCTGGGTTCAAGCCAGGGCACACCACTGAAACAGCATTGGTCACACTTGTTAATGACCTGTGGAAGGTTCAGGATGGAGGTGAAACAACCCTTTGGACCAGGGGTGAAGTCCTGCAGGTTTTGGAGAACCGGTAGCAGAAAGTTTGAGTAGTTCAGAGAACTGTCAAATACCACCTCTAGCTTGCCCCAGGAGTGGGGAGGGAATGGAGATTTTACAGTATCCTTCCCCTGCCACGCCTACCAAGTGGTAGTACAGAACCAGTAGTAAAAAAAAAACAGAACCAGTAGTAAAAAAGATTGAATTTCAACACTGCTTTGGACTGTGATGGACTTCTCTGAAGCTGTTTGGGAGGAGAGGATGGTTCAGCCCTAAGCTACTGTAAGGCCCCTCCTTTTTAGCTTCTACATGAAACAATCCAGTATGGGGTCCAGTAACATCCACTGATAGCCAATTATATCTCTCCATCCCTAGCCAGACAAAGGACACTATGGTAGTGCTGGCTGGGTGCCTGGAAACTGTGAGAATCTGAATGGACAGGAACCTGCTTTGACTCGACTTTGACAAGACGAGTGCTGTGAGCTTTTGCCTCCCCTTCCCCATATCTAGCCCAGATTATGTTTCATATTTGACTCTGGACAGGGCGATACTCTCCTGGGCTATGTTGATACATAATGTAGAGGTTCACCCTAGACTCAGGGCTGCTACTCAAGGGGCCTGTGGCAAGGTGCCTGGGGAAGTGCCTTTCCACCAGGGGTGGATTCCTGCCAGTTCTAACCTCTTCTATAGAAGAGGTTCCACAAATCTACAGGGCCGTTTAGAACTGGTTCCAGCTCCATCCCCCCGCCTATCCACACATCATCAAAATGAAGAGCGAGAGGAGGAATTCTGGGAGTTGAAGTCCACAAGTCTTAAAGCTGTCAAGTTTGAACACCCCTAGGGGTTTTTTTTTCTAAAGGTTTAGGGGTGCAAAGGTCTTGTAACTTGACAGATTTAAGACTTGCGTGCTTCAAATGCCAGAGTTTCTGAGCCAACATTTTGGTTGCTAAGCAAGAGTGTTGTTAAGTGAGTTTCACCACATTTTACAAGTTGGCCGCTCCCACCCAGTCACATGGCTGTCGACCCACTCCCACCCGGTCACATGACCAGCAAGACACTCCCACCTGGTCAAATGGCTGGCAAGCCACTCCCACAAAGCAGACCACACTTACAGAAGAGGTTCTAAAAAATTTTGAAACCCACCACCGCTTTCCACATATGCCAATACCACTTTTCCTGGACTAGGCGGTCTTGCTCATGGTCACTCATGCTTTGGTCTCGTCTTGTTTGGATTACTGCAATGCACTCTACATGGGGCTGCCCTTAAAGACTACTCAGAAGCTACAACTGCTCCAGAACGCTGCGTCATGTGCAATGATGGATGCCCCTACCTTTACCTATGTAATACCTCTATTATTACCTTTAAACTCTATATGGCACAGGCCAGCTTTTCACCCCTGCATTGCCACCTTATGGAGCTAGGAAGCATTCCAGCAGCCCCACGGAAAGCTTTTCCACCTGAAATTCAGTAGGCATCTACTCTCTTAGTCTTCGGAAAAGCACTGAAAATTTGGCTTTTTCCCCAAGCTAGTTTAGGATGAGGTGACTGCATTAACCTGAGCTTAACTTGGGGTCAGGTTTTTGTTTTTAACGTTTATGGTTTTAACCATAAAAAAGTAAACGTTGGAATATTTTGGACATGTGATGCGACACCTGGAAAAATATGACATCCTTCACTTAATCCTCCAGGGAAAAATTGAAGGCAAATGAGGTCCAGGCAGAAGAAGAACATCATGGCTTCAAAAACTAAGGGACTGGTTTGGACAAAACTCAACAGCACTTTTTCGTGCATCTGTTGATAAAAATAGGATTGCCAACATGATCGCTAACGTCCGATGACAGATATGGCACAGGAAGAAGAAGAATGGTTTTAATAGTTTTAATAAGGTTTTAATGTTGTTTTATTATTGATGGTGCTTTAGTTTACTTAGATTACACCTAGTATGTGGGCAATTAGCACTGGCACCCCTCAAGGCTGGTGCTTTCTCCATTGCTCTTCTCTCTCTATACCCATGAATGCATCTTTAGGGATCCCCCTGTTAAAGTACTGAAGTTTGCAGATGGTACAGCAGTCACTGGTCTCATTTAAGATGGGGATGAGTCTGCATATAGACGGGAGGTTGAACAACTAGCCCTGTGGTGCAGCTGGAACCATCCGGAGGTGAACACGCTTAATGCAGAGTGGATTTTAGGAGGAGCCCATGTATTTTATCACCTCTTACTATACAGCATCAGCAGTAGAAAGTTTTGGAGTTCTATCATCTTCCAGGATTTGAAATGGACACCTCACATTAGAACTATTGTTAAAAAAGCACAACAAAGAATGTTCTTCTTGAGTCAGTTCAGGAAATTCACAACGCCCCAGGAGCTGCTAATACAGTTTTACAATAAATTATTGAATCTGTCATTTGTATGAACTGTCTGGTTTGGTGCAGCAACCAAACAGGACAGGTATGGACTCCAACAAATAGCTAGGACTGCAGAAAAAACAATTGCATCCAGCCTGCCTTCCACTGAAGACCTCTATGTTGCACAAAGTCATACGGAGGGCTGAGAAAATATCTGCAGACCCCTCACATCCTGAATATAAACGGTTTCAACTCCTCCCTTTGAAACGCAATTATAGGGCATTGTATGTCAAAACACCTAGACACAAGGACAGTTTCTTCCCTCATGCCATCACTCTGCTGAACACCTAATTCTCACATGTCTATGTACATTTACCCATGTTATATGTTTGTATGTCTATGTACATTTACACATGTTGTATGCTTGTATGTATATGTACATTTACCCACTTTTACCATGTTGTAGCATTATTATTATTATTATCCTTCTTATCTTCTTTACTGACCCCTCTTATTGGTATTATTATGATTATTACTCTGTTGCTTTGCATGTACGCTGAGAGAGCATTTGCACCAGAGACAAATCCCTTATGTGTCTAATCACATTTGGCCAAATAAACCTGCTCTGCTCTGCTCTATTCTATTCTATTCTATTCTATTCTATTCTATTCTATTCATTACCAGAGTTTGATATAAAATAGGCAGTTAAATAAATGTGATAGAAGATGATAGATAGATAGATAGATAGATAGATAGATAGATAGATAGATAGATAGATAGATAGATAGATAGATAGATAGATAGACAGACAGACAGACAGACAGACAGAGACACACACACACACACACACACACACACACACACACACCAAGCAGAACTGGACCCCAATAGGACTTAGTTGGAAGAAGATCAGGACATCTCAAGGCTGCAGCTAGATTGGGAAGTTGGACACACATCCTGAAAGAAGGCAATGGAAAAACCTTTCTCTCTGATTCCCAGGAAACATTCTCAACAAGAACAAGTCATCACTGTTACTTAAAAGAGGAAACAATGTGAAATTAAACATCTCCGTTAATAGGTGCTGCCCAAATATCTCAATAATTCTTTATTGGGGCTTTCCGCGGTGCAGTGTTTGCCCAAAGATAGAAAAGACAGGGAAGCTCTTCACACTGTTGCGTAACTGATGGAGGGTGGATGTCCTTCCAACTATTGAGCATTGCTTTCCCCTGTCATCACTGCTTTCCCGTGAAACAGTGCTCTGGCTTGATTGTTTATATAACCAAAAACCAGCTCATGTGGCAGCCAATTTAAGAATACCGAAGCAGTGTGATGGCCAAACACATAAGCTGATTCATCGCTCTTAGACGAAAAGGAGGAATGGTAAAGATGAACAATTACTGTAGTGCAACAGACATAAATGTTACATTAACCTTCCCTTCCGGATGTATTGGCCTCCAACACCTTGTTTCTCTTAAGGATGGGTTTGTACAATGTCTCCCATAAGAAACTTGCTGAAAGGCTGGAAAATATAATAAAAACCATGCTATGGTTGGAAATTGTGGAGGCTGTATGAAAGGGGAAGGCTGCTCTGAGGAACGTCCAAAGAAGCTGACCTTGTTTGGAAGTGTAGATGTGATTTTTAACCCATGTAGAAATAGCCAAACAGGGCACATGCATTCATTATCAGCATGTGCAATTGTTCACTCAAACTGTATGAGCCATGGTGGCACAGTGGTTAGAGTGCAGTACTACAGGCTGTTTCTGCTGGCTGCCGGCTGCCTGTAATTTGACAGTTCAAATCTCACCAGACTCAAGGTTGACTCAGCCTTCCATCCTTCTGAGGTGGGTAAAATGAGGACCCAGATTGTTTGGGGGAAATATGCTGTCTCTGTAAACCATTTAGAGAGGACTGTAAAGCACTGTAAAGTGGCATATAAATCTAAGTGCTATTGCTATCTGTATCTGCTTACTTAGTGATCTAGGCAGAGACTGCAATGTGAACCAAGACATTATAAATCACAAAGAGTATAGTCTGGATGGATACGGGTGATGGGTGAAATCCAGCAGGTTCTGAGGTTCTGGATAACCAGTAGTGGAAATTTTGAGTAGTTTGGAGAACCGGCAAGTGCCACCTCTGGCTGGCCCCAGAGTGAGGAGGGAGTAGAGATTTTGCAGTATCCTCCCTGCCATGCCCACCAAGCCACGTCATGCCCACCACACCATTCCCACAGAACCGGTAGTAAAAAAAATTGAATTTCACCACCGATATGAGTGTCACCATCCTGGCATTCAACTAGGACACAATGGGAATGTATACAATTATTTGGAAGTGTGATGGAAAATCAACATACTAAACCTAAATTCTACTACGTGAGTGTGCCTCATCAGTGCCACATGGCTGGCTTCATCTGAGTCTATCCGAAGATGAATGACTAGGCATACATACCTCTTCCATCCCTTTGTCATATTATTTAAATTGCGGTGCAATACAGAGTCATTGGGTGATCAAACCTGCCTCCAAATACCTGAGATTACATGGAAGGTCGTGAGTTTCCAAGCAATTAAAGACCCAAAATATTTTTTATTTTAGAACTTTATTATATTTATTTAACATTCTTTTTAGACTGCCCCAATCCTTATGAATTCTGGGCGGTGAACTACAGAGCACCAAATAAGTACAAGAGCCAGATTTTCATGACACCTCTAGCTTGACCCAGGGTGGCGATATATAGTTGATTGTCATTGACATATCGACAACATCCTCAATCTAAATTGATGGACGAGCTGTTTCAACAATTTCATGCAGATATTGAACAGCATATGGGAAAGCATTGAGCTCTTGACACCCCACAATGGAGTACCCATGGACTTGAGCACTTCCTCTTGGATCATTAATAAAACTGTCTACTCAGGTAGTAGAAGAACTACCATAGAAGAGTAGCAGCTTTTCAGGGTGGGCCAGGTCAGGAAACAGACATTTTAAGAGCTGCTGGATGCTACTGTATAAAACCTGACATAGATTCTCTCTCTCCACTCTTATACCAAAAAAAAATCATTTTTGATTTTTCCTTTCTTGTTCCTTTCTCCCTTCCAGGGCTAATCTCATTTAACTAATGGCTGTTGAATTCCTGCTTCACTGCTATCTCTGCATATGTCTACTTATGGTGTCCCCAAGTCTCAACTACTTCAGGTAATCCAGAAGGATACCATGATTATATATTAGAGAGATATAACAGGAGCAAGAAGAATACATATCCCTCGTTTAAAGATAATCCATTGCAGAAAAAGTGTCATTTCTGTCTCATGATTGGAAAAGTTGGACCCTGGGCAAAAGTTATCAAAGCTGCTAGATCCAGAGAAGGCTTCTTCAAGATAGGCCACATTAATAATAGCAATAGCACTTAGACTTATATACCGCTTCACAGTGCTTTTACAGCCCTCTCTAAGCAGTTTACAGAGTCAGCACATTGTCCCCAACAATCTGGGTCCTCATTTTACCAACCTCAGAAGAATGGAAGGCTGAGTCAACCTTGAGCCGGTGAGACTCGAACTGCCAAACTGCAGGCAACCCAGCAGTCAGTAGAAGTAACCCGCAGTACTGCATTCTAACCACTGTGCCACCATGGCTCATAGAAATAGCACTTACACTTATATAGATTACACAATCTCTGAGTGGTTTACCATGTCAACATATTTCCCCCAACAATCTGAGTCCTCATTTTACTGAACTGGGAAGGATGGAAAGCTGAGTCAACCTTGAGCTGATGAGGATCAAATTCCAGGCTGTGGGCAGAGTTTGCCTGTAAATACTACATTTTGACCACTGTGCCAAAAGGCTTCATCCTTCTCTCAAAGCAGTATTGACTGTCTTCTTCTCCATTTATCCATCCAAAGGAGCCAGAAAATATCTCAGCCAAACCCATAGCCAGCAAAAAGTAAGCCACAAAGAACTCCATCTACTCCATCTACTATCTCAGACTCGACAATCTCTGTAAAGCCCCAGATTAATACATAAAATATTCCACTCACCACAGTAGATTCTGTCCAATTGGGGTCTAGCCCAGCCATTTTAGCAACAAAGAAATCCACAAATTCATCTGTTGTGCCCACAAGTGGTTTGTTCTGCCCATTTTTCCCTAAAAGGATCAGGATATTTTGAACAGTATGGAGAAGAATGGATAACTTTGCTGTTCTTAATATCACTGTGGAGATTAATCACGTACTCTTGCCAGGGTTTAGTAATGCCCACTTCTGGTTTTCTGCTACCATTACTATATTTCCCTCAGCAACTCAGTAATCCAAGGAGCTCCTTGGGTCAGTGACTAAGTAGAGGCCTCACAGGAACCATGACCTTCAGCCCTCTGCTCACTTCAAAATGTAAGTGCTGTAGCCATTTCATAATAAACATCTATTAGTACATTTTGTTCCTTTAGATCCTTTGATGAGTCAAGTTGCAGGCCACATAAATGTTGTATACATTCTTCATTTAAAATGGCTGTTGATGGTCACTCCCTGGCATGTTAGTTGAATGGGGCAGGGATACTGCTTTTACCTAGCTATAAAGTTAAATAGTGATTTATAACTGTGGGGGAATGAGAATAAGAGGATTGCTTAAACATGGTTTGTTATCATGTTGAAAATAGTAATTTTCAATTACTATCGGAGAAGAAGGGCTACAGGAATTGGATATATCTAGTTTAATGAAAAGAAAGACTTGGGGTAACATTATAGCAGTGTTCCAATATCTAAGGGGTTGACACAAAGATGGAGTCAACCTCCCCAAGGCACCGGAAGGCAGGACCAGGGGCAATGGAGGGGAACTAATCAAGGAGAAAACCAACCTAAAACTAAGGAGAAATTTCCTGACAGAACAATTAATCAGTGGAACAACTTGCCGCCCAGAAGTTTTGAGTGCTCCAACACTGGAGGTTTTTTAAGAATAGATTGGACAACCATTTGTCTGAAATGATATAGGGTTTCCTGCCTGAGCAGGGGATTGGACTAGAAGACCTTCTAACTCTGTTCTTCTGAAATTAAAGCTAATTTTCAATATTAATCATTTGAACACGCTGCATTAGGAACCCTGTTTTACAGGTAGATTTTGACTTACAGCCATAATGAAGCCTGACTGATTTTACAACCCATTTTTACAACCTTTTTTGCGGTGGTCATTCCTCTCCACTCCAGCTCCAGTGCATAGCTATTACTGTTCTGGTGTCAGAGGTTTGTGGTGAACAAATTTTCCTCTTTTGTTCAGAAAAACATTGACCATGTAAAATACCCCTCTGTAGTTTACTGTCACCTCCCGCTATGCTAATAACAGAATAACTGAGTTGGAAGTGACCTTGGAGGTCTTCTAGTCCAACCCCCTGCTCAAGCAGGAGACCCTATATCAGGGATGGCTAACCTTTTTCCCATCGCGTGCCAAAAGTGTGGGGAGTGCAGGGGAGTCATGCATGGGTGTGCCCACACCCATAATGTTATGTGCACGACCCCCCTACATGCATGCACATGTGACCCCCTGCACACATGTGTGACCCCTGCCCTCCCCCCGCTTTTGGCATGCGACAGACCTGTTTTCTGCCCTCCCCAAACTCCAGAGACTTTCTAGGAGCCTGGGGAGGGCAAAAACAGCCTTCCCCTCCCTCCAGAGGGCAAAGGTGAGCTGGCCAGCGCACACATGCATGCTACAGGGCAATGCCTCATGTGCCCTAATAAGTGGCTCCATGTGTCACCTGTGGCATGTGTGCTATAGGTTCGTTATCCTGGCCCTATACCATTCCAGACAAGTGACTGTCCAGTCTCTTCTTAAAAGCCTTCAGTGATGAAACATCCACAACTCCTGGAGACAAGTACCATAGTTCCGCTGGTTAATTGTCCTCATTGTTAGGAAATTTCTTGTTCCAGGTTGCTTCTCTCCTTGATTAGTTTCCATCTATTGTTTCTTGTCTTGCCTTCAGGTGCTTTGGAAAATAGGTTGATCCCCTCTTGTTTGTGGCAGACCCTCAAATATTGGAACACTGCTATTGTGTCACCCCTAGTCTTTCTTTTTACTAACCAATTCCTGCAACCATTCTTCATGTGTTTTAGCCTCTAACCCTCTAACAATCTTCTTTTCTCTTTTCTTCACTCTTTCCAGAGTCTCAATATCTTTTTAATAATATGGGGAACAGAACTGGATACAATATTCTAAGGGTGGTCTCAGCCTCTCTTTCCTTCTCCACCTCATTCATCTCCTGCCTGCCTGTCCTTCTCCCCATCACCAGCCATCTGGATCAAATGAAGATCAGAGAAGGGGGTGGGATTTCTTTTCTGTTCCTCTCTCTATCATTGCCCTTTCTTTCTCTCTGCCCTTGCTGGAGAGCACAACTGTCAATCCCAATAGCCACAGCTTCAGTTTATTGCTGTTCTTGGAAGGATCCCTGCTTGGCCCAGGGCTGCTGCTGCTGATGTTGGAGCCAGCTGTGGTGCTCTCCAGACAACATGGAGATACAGTAAGGGAAGGTACAGTGAAAAGATCAGGGAAAGAAAAGAGCTTGACTTGTCCTGGCTGGGAGACAGAGGCAGACAGCAATAAAGGAAGACCAATTAATTACCGCTCTGTTGGTAGGCAGTAAACCTACCAGCCTAGTTGTTATGTAATAAGAGGGCTACTGTTATGCCAGTGTTTCTTATTCAACAATCTCCTCCTATCTCATCAACATGAAGAAAATACATCACTAGGGATGTGTGAATGGAGACCTAGGGTCTTGTAGTTTGTCTGCTCCTCCCATTGTGGTATCATTTGCATTCTCTTGCCCTCATGGCACATTAGTTGCAATGGATAATGCATCTCTCTACCGATCAGTTATTACTGTGTCTTCTCTTGTGAACTAACATTCAGTACTTTACTAGATCCAGGGAGTGGTTAGGAGTTCCTGCAGAGAAGCGTTTAATTTTTTGGGGGGAGGTGCAGCGCTGCACGTCCCTTGAGGCCACATTTTTTCCAAAGTAGTGGAACTGATTTTACTTTAATTTACATTTAATTAAACTTAAACAGAATGAGTATGATTAATTTCCAGGCATGTTTTTAATAATTTCCCCCTTCTAGTACAGTAAAAATTAGAATTTGGAAAGAACTTTGGGGGTTTGTGAGGCTGCAACCAAAGCTCCCCTGGGGTATGGAGGTTTGCATACGTAAGTCTTTCAGACTACATTTACAGACTGTTGTTCTGGAACTTCTCTGGCAATTTCAAATAGGGAAATTGACTCACTGATGGGTCTTGGTTCCTGAACATTAGATAACTTATCTCAGGAATGTCTTATAGATATTTAGAAATAAACAATTGAACAATAATCCTTCAACATCATCTTTTGCCAGTGAGAACTGAACCCTGTTATCATAAACACCATAACCAACTACTCCTTCAAACACTGAACTAGAGAAATGCTCCAGGAAAACATCATCATGCTGCAGAGACCATGTACATAAAAAGAATTTAGGGTTGATTTAGTTGATTCATAAAAGTAACCTATAATTGATTAAATATTAATATTGAATATTAAATATTTATAAATTCATGAAAACATACAATGGTAGAGTTGGAGGTGACCACAAGACTCACCTAATTCAACTTTCTACAATGTGCAAAAAATCCATTTAAACCTTTCATTCTCCTTTAAAGACTATCTTTCAGGTTGACCAAAACTATTTAATATTCCAAAATAAACTCCTTAAACCCAGGCTGGAAAGTATCTTGTGTCTTAGACATACCGGTTTGGTAACTGAAGCACTATTTAAACAGTGGCAAAAGGGTTTATCTAAGGTTGTGTGGCAGTGGGGAAAAATACAAATTATTTACAAAGTATTACAAGATGCAAATGAAAGAGGAGGATTGGGTTTACTTGATTTGAAATTGTGTTTTGCAGCTTGCTGTTTGATTGGGATGGAAGAGTGGGAGCAGCTGAGAAATAGAAAGCTTTTGGAATTAGAAGGACATGACTTGAGGTTTGGATGGCATGGGTATTTATGGTATGATAAAGGCAAGGATAATGTGGATTTTAGAAATCGTTATATTAGACATGCCGTATTAAGAATATGGAATAAATGAAAACCCAGGTTTTGCCCCACAACATATTTGTGGCTCTCAGCAGAAGAAGCATTGTATACATGAGAATTAATAGGCAAACCCAAATGGCTAACTTATCATAAGATATTGTCAAGGAGAATACAAAATAAAATCAAGAGACAAACTGGTGGCAGAGAGATATCAGGCCAGGTCACCAGCATTTCTTCTCCATGAATAACTACCATAGGGTTACATCAGGGGTGTCAATCTCACATCGTCATGGCAGCATCTTGTGAAATATTGGGACTTCATTAAACCGGGCATGGACCTGGCCAGCATGTGATGCATCCGACCCACAGCTCAGGAGTTTGACAGCCCTGGGTTACGTTAATGTTGCTTGGAATTACAAGCTCTCAGTTAGATCATATGCTGGGTAGGACTCTTCTCATCCTGTTCTCCTTGTCTGAAAGATCTCAAAGATCCATTATTTCATCACTCAAACAATGATCCAAAGAAAGCAAGCAAATCTAATATTATAATTTCAAGAGTTCACTTATGGTGAACTCTTGAGGGGGGAGGGATTTCTCCATCTTGTAGTGTCCTGATTCGGTTTTCTCAAAATGGAAATATATGTGCAATCTCATTTTATTTAATGAGAGCAATAAAGTTGTTGATTCTGATCCTGTATGAAAGACAAGCATTCTGGGCCTCCTTGTCTGCTGCCAGTCAATTGTAGAAAAGCTATAAAAAGGAATAGGAAAGTTTTCTTGTAAGACACAAACATTTGTGGATGTTGGATTAAGTATTCAAACTTTGATATAGCCTTTTCCCATGACCAAAGGTTGCAGTGGGGTGGAGCAATGAATAATGATGTAATGAGAAAGAGGGTGAGAGATTTTCAAACCAGGGTCTGATTTTGTTTTGTTTTTAATTAATTAGGGTAAGTGCTGTTTTTGCTTTAAGTATGTTAAACCTCTTCAAAACCTAACAATCCACCTTCCTTCCCTTCTAAACATCAGTGGGAAATTGTTCTGCTTTTTAAAATTGGTTGGTGTTTGCTTGTTTGCTTTTGCAGCAGGATCTTGAAGGAGTTCAGGGAAAAAGTAAAGCTTTCTTAAACCAGGAGTTAAAATAAACAAAAGAGACTGCGACTTACCGGGAAGAAACCATAGTTCATAATCTGAATATCATTGATAGATGGGTGGTTTCTTGTAGCACTTTTAGTCTTCTTGTTTATCTCTGAGCTTTTGAAATACTTTTTTTTAAACTGCAATTTTCCAAAACATTTTCCCATCTAAATTTCCTTTTTAAATGGCCTTTAAACCTGCCTTTCATATAGTTAAGTCGTCATGTTGAAAATATACCACATTATCCAGAATCACTGTCTATTTATCATTTTGAAATGTTTAAAAGTTAGCAAATGGCTCATGTGATCTGCTATCACTGAGGGGGGGGGTGATTTTATTATATTAATTTATTCGATTCTTTTATTAGTTTTATTGCTTTTTAATGTGATTTTAAAGTATGTAAACCGCCTTGAGTCACCATGGGCGAATAGGCGACAATATTAATTAAACAAACAAACAAATAAACAAGATTTTTAACTTTACCATCTCAATGATTAATTATACATTGCCACTCTTCTGGGGTGGACACTGAAATAACACTAAGAACTAGAAACAGCAGGATACAATATATTGCAATTGAAAGTCTGTTCTTAAGTTAGGAAGAGAGAGAGAAAAAGAGAGATTGATGGATTGCAGATCTTCCTCTCTGGTCAATGGTTTCATCTGTCCTGTGGCATGGGAAAATGAAGAAATGGGACAGAATTTTTGAAAACTTCTATAGTATTACATTTTGCTCCACTAGATGGTAGTGCCAAGCAAAAATTTAGAAACACCAAGCAAGACTTCCCTGCTTGGTTCTTCAATAGGAGACCACTAGGAAATTCAGTGGCCTGTTGGAAGTTAAAATCCACCCCTCTACTAGAAAACAAAATATTTTGGGAAATATTAAAAAGGCAGAATATTTCCCCTAAAAAGAGAAATAGAAACTCAAGAGAGTCAGAAACTCACCCCCCCACACACCTTTGTGAATGAACCATTAAGGCCTGAGTCAGCCTGTTCTACATAACAAAGATCCCCCCTTCAGCTCCAGGGTGATGGGATTAAGGCATGGGCCTCAGAACATGCTAGTATTAGCTCTTTACCCATCTCACCACATGGCACCTAGGAAGATTACATCATCACCCAGCAAGTCAAGCAAGCCTGGGAGACAGCCTACAGAGTTGTCCCTGCACTGCCCCCTGGGAGTCTGACAACCAATCAGAATACAAGCTCAAGTTCAAAGCCCAGAGAGGGCATAAAAGCAGGACTCTCAGCAACTCAGCCGTTTCTGTTTAGGAGCTCAATCCTGTCCACCATTAAACCATCCTTCCAAGCAGCCTCCGTGTTTCCAGTGTCTTTTCCCCCACTTGGAACTGAACCCAGAAGGGCATTTCTTCCAGCAGGCCCTAGACTAGGAAGTTTAAAAAAAAACATCCTGAAAGAAGTTAGAATCAAACCACTGTCTTATTTCCATCAAATCAGCAGTTACGTTCAGCTTGATGGAAGCTTAATGTCTCTTTTTTTTTCTTTTGTCCTTTTTTGTATATTTTACTACTATGTAAAAGAAAGCAAAGAAGGCTGCTTCATGAAGTTCCAAATAATCGTATTTTGGAGATAGGGCTTAAAGTACATTTGCAGCAGGGGTATTAGTAGTGGTATTAATAGACAAAAAAAATGATAGAACAGGGAAAGCCTGGGGGGTGGAGGGAGCAGAGATAGTTACTACAAGTTAGCCGAAATCAGTAGGTCTATGATAATATTTCCTGTTCTGCCCTACAGACGGACACACAAGGTTGGCTGTTTGTCACTATCTCCTTGGCTGCTTGCCACTATCTCCTTGGCTGCGAGCCCTAACTCACATAACAAATACAGACAGAGAATTGCAGACTCGAAGGACCAGAGAACTCCAATGATGAGTTGTAACTGTAGTCTCCTTTTCCCAGCCCTGCGTAATCTAGCATCAGGGACAAACTGCCCCTGATCCTCCCCACTGCTCCATGACCCAGGCGCCTCCTGGTGGCCAACCAGACTCTCTGTTTCCTCAAGGTCTCCCTCCTCCTCCAGGGCAGACTCATAGGACTCTTCACTAGAAGAGTCCATCACTAGCTCATCCGAAGCTGACTGGGCCACAACAATTTCCTAACTTTAAAGTTCCGTGTCTGTAATCTAAACATGGCAGTTAGGGATCTTCTCATTCTCATCATTGATTCAATTGGCACAGGTACTGCCCCAGTCAGTCAGGTCGAAACAGACCACATTAAACATCATTGTAGAAAAGGTCTGGAAAAAGTGTAAAAAAAAGGGCAACCCATGGGGAAGAAAGGACCTCCCGAGGGAAGGATGATAAGACAGAGATGATGGAAAAATTATTTCTCCGTCAAAAAATTATGGAGGTGCTGGGCCTCTGGTGTGTGAGTTTCTGCAAGAAGGAAGTGTTGTTGTTGTTGTTTTCCATAATCACTGGTGTAAAACAATGAGCAGGCAAAAATGCTCCTGGTGGCCAATGTAACCGATTTCCTGCAAATAATTAAGAGATCTAATGTAAATCGCTAGAATCCCAGTCTATGTTCTACCTTTATAGCATTTATATTATCACAACAATCGTAAGTGTTACTTGCAGGAGGTGAAGGAAATGCACAACACAAAGATTGCAGTGTCCTTAAAGTCTCCAGGAACTGTGGTTCTAAGTTGGTTTTCACTAAAGACTAACACAGAGAACATTCTGAATTTATGGGATTGGTTTCCATCCCTAGTACTGTGAATTCCTCCTGCCCTCCAGTACTCCTTAGATGAACAAATATTGTTGCCAGTTTAATTTTTAAAAAAGGAGACTCGTGCCTTCTAGGTGTTTTAACCCTGAATATACTTCACCATCTTATCTCTGTCAAGGAGATAAATCATGCTTTCAGTCATATGTAATATATTTCAGATTCCCTGAAGATGGGCTCCAGAATGAGTCTGAAAGCTTGGAAGACTAAACCTCTGGTCGCAGTGACAGACCTAGATTGGATCCTGCAACATTATCCTGGGACACGTATATTTGCCCTTACTTCTTTGTTGACTCTTGGAAATTGCCTGACTGACTTCACTTCAAGTGGCTGGTTTATTTCCTTCCTCCATTCCCAACCATGCATTCAGCAGCTAGGATTCCCTGAAATCCATCTCTGACGATGCCATGGGATTTCATCAATGCCGAAGAGACTGTATGTTTACAGGAGGCTCTGTGAAAACAGTAGGGATCTCTTATTACTTGTGCGATGAGGTTCAGCTCTAAAAGCAAAATAGATATCTATTTAATGGCTGGGGACTGTAGGAAACATGGGCAGAATGTAAAACAAGTAGAATTTGTATGTATAGAGCAGGGGGGAAATCCAGCAGGTTCTGACAGATTCTGGAGAACCGGTAACGGACGTTTTGAGTAGTTCGGAGACCCAGCAAATGCCACCTCTGGTTAGCCCCAGAGTGGGGAGGGAATGGAGATCTTGCAGTATCCTTTCCCTGCCACGCCCACAGAACCGGCAGTAAATATTTTTGATTTTCACCACTGATATAGAGGCAGAGATGGAATTTCCCTTTCCAAGTTGTGGAGGGTGAGCTTAGAGGAGCTCTCCAAATCACTACCGAAAGGAGACCAAGGGGCCACATCCCTGCTTCAAATAAATGCTTCCGTCCGTTTTAGGGAGGGGCTCCCAGGAAATGGCTTTCAGGGTTACCTGAACGCTGTTCAATAACTGCTTGTGAGGAGATTGTACTTTGACTGTGTGCCTCATCTCCACTGGGAAATCATCTTCTTTCTCTGTAGGATGGATC
The DNA here is from genome assembly GCA_039707465.1 of Rhabdophis nuchalis. Classification (NCBI taxonomy): domain Eukaryota; kingdom Metazoa; phylum Chordata; class Lepidosauria; order Squamata; family Natricidae; genus Rhabdophis; species Rhabdophis nuchalis. Next base: position 153,629,759 of record CM077643.1, on the reverse strand, counting down.
ATCTGCCACTATAGGTCTATGTGGCATTATTCAAATAGATTGAGAAAATATGATGGGGAAAAATATACTATATAACTAACAACTTTTATTCATATGATATATTTGTTAAGGTTTAATTTGTTTTGTTTTGATGCGTAAATTACTCTGTTTATGGAAAGCTATATAAATTTCAGCAAATACTCTTTCTTTCCTCCTAAAGAGAGAAAACAACTTGGAGAGGGCACCACTTATCATGTGCACAGCAGAAAAAAGTTTGAGCTTTTTCCCTGCCTCCCTTTTCATGGATAACTGAATCTTTCCTTTCTTGTAATATAAGGTGCTGTTGGCTGCCTGACAAGTGTGAAGAAATCATAGACAGTGGACTCTAATTTTCTTTCCTTATTTATTGAACTTGGGCCAAAACTGGTCCTGAAAATAGCTGGGCCCATGAATTCCACCTGCAAGAACCCAGGAAACCAGTGCAGCCCATGGAGCAGAAATGTCACATGGATGAGTGGAAGCAAGACCATCACTGTTCACACCATCACATTCTGGATCAGTTGAGCTTCAAGGGCAACCTCGCATAGCCCCAATGAACCTTTGTTTGAGAAACTTCCAGAAAGATGTAGCAGGTGCAAGAACTCAGGAACCAGGATTGTTCAAACGAATACAAGTTTATTCCAGTATATCCCTAAACAAGAATTTGAAGTACTAATGATCAAGGCAATTTGGTAGTAGAGAACAGTCAGTGGAATTCAAAGGGGGCTGAACACAGAACTCTTGTAGGTGTGAAGGGACTCCAAACAGAGGATGTTTGACCCCTCCCTCAGGCTCAACCTGGTCTTCTCCTGCATCAATTTGTATGAATGCTATTGGTCAGGAAAGAGCATAACGTGTCTTCTAGGCTCCCTGGTATTTTGCTTAAACAAGGATTACCCACACTTTGATATTTTGCTCTTGCTCCATAGGCTCGGCCCGTTCTGAAATCCCAACTTCTGGTTTGTGCTTTGGGTCTGACTTCTTGGCTCTGGAACCAATCCCTTTTATTCAGCTGAGTAAAATGTCCACCTCATGTCCACCTAATATAGCAGTAATCAATAATACATTTTTAGTGATTTAAAGAGATTACCAATGTATTATTTCCTGTCATTGAATGAATGTTGAGAGAGATGCGTTGGCCTCAGGGTGCAAAATAACCTGGCAACAGTGGTACAGCGCTAGCATATTTGACACCTGGAACAGATCATTTTATAACACCTGTCCTGCACGTGTGTGCACGCGCGCACACACGCATGCACAGGTCAGTCTGGTTTAGTGGTTTTGGCATCAGACTAGTTCTAGTCCAGTGGTGGGTTGCAGGAGGTACGCAATTCCGGTACAGTGCTCCAGAGGGCCCACCCGCCCATCCGCCCATCCGCCCATCCTCCTTACCTGTATTTGAGCTCTTAAGCGCTTCCATGCACGCACATGGTGCAAACGGTGCCTGTGTGATGCTCCGCCAAGCAGCTGGAGTATTGCGGAGGGGTCACGGAGGCATCATAGGAGCTAAGGACGCATGTGCATGCTGTGCTGGCGGGCGGGTGCGCTGTGTGCGCTCATGTGGTGGACGCCAGACCCTGTTGCATGATACTGGATGCAACAGGATCTGGAACCACCACTGCTGTAGTCCTACCTTCACCACAAAGCCAGTTAGGTGGCCTTGGAGCAGCAACCCCTTGCTACCTGTATCTGGGCAATGGTATGCCAATGGCTTCCCTCGGCCCTTGGTATGCCATTGCTTGGCACCTAGTTCCAGAGACTAAACACAATGACTTGCATAGGCAGGATGCTATTTGCTACTCTGTCTTAGCAAAATCTCTCAGCCCAAACTTGCTGCTGCCTTGGGAGAGTCCTCACATTTTCAAAATATACATAGTTAAGTCTAAGACATTGAAATAATCCCTTTTTCCTCTAGGTCAGTGATGGTTAACCAAAAATGGGGCGAGCCTGGGAGCACCCACACATGTGACCCATGCCCATAATGCAATGCCCTCCACCGTGCATGTGCACACAACCCCCTCCCTCCCATGCATGTGTGCGGGCCTCACTGAAGCCTCCAGATTTCCGGGAGGTGCGCTGGGCCATTTTTTTTGCCTTCCACTTTCCTGAAGCCTCCAGAGGGAGAAAAACAGCCCAACAGGTAACCCAGAAGTTCATTCCTGAACTTCCATTGGATCCCATTGGGCCAGTTGTTTTGCCCTACCCAGGCTTCAGGGGAGCCTCATGAAGCTTTGGGGAGGGCGAAAAACAGACCAACGCACAAGCTGGAAATTTGGGGGTGGACTTCCAGGTTGCCCATTGGGCCATTTTTCTCCCTCTGGAGGCTTCAGGAGGCTTCCCACCTGAGGGCAAAAAAAAAGCCCAATGCTCAAACTGGAAGTCTGTTTCCGAACTTCCGGCTTGCGTGTTGAGTGGTTTTTCGCCCTCCAAAGGCTTCAGGGAAGCCTCTGGAGGCTGAAAAATGGCTGAAAATCAAGGCTGAAAATCAGCTGACAGGGCAACGCCTTGCACGTGCCATAGGTTCACCATCAGGGTCTAGGACCTAGGTCCTCTATTTTCTTCTTATGTGACTATATAGGGCAGGGGTGTCAAACTCACAACATAGTATTGTCATCAGGTGACGTATCACGGCTTTTCCCCTTTGCTAAACCACGGGTAGGCGTGGTCAGCGCATGATGCGTCCAGCCCGCAGGCTGCGATCATGACACTCCTGATATAGGGAACTGTCCTCTTGTTCTTTGCAAATCACGTTCTTTTACAAAAGGGGTCATAATAAGTAGATTTTTTTTTATTTAAAGAAAAGAGATCTTTATTTATTTATTGTAAACCTTTTCCCATCAGAACCAGACATGAATCTCTCAGCTTTCCAAATCAGACACAAGAGTTTCCATTGGGCAAAGTTGCTGGTCAGTTATGAAAAGCATCTTTCAAGAGGCTTGTTTGTTGCAGCTCCCGTAGCATATTAATAGCAGCAGAGATCAATTAAGTCCTAAAGAGGTTCTAATTAGCATCCTTGAAAACTGTTAAATTCATTATCTAGACATCAGAAGGGGAGAGGAATTCTACCTTGTCACTGCAGTGATGATAAATCACTGCCAATTAACTACAGAGCTAAAAGGGACATGATACTGAAGCCTGTGAACACCAGACGTGGGGAAATATGGTCTTGCTGGAGGAATTACACACTTCCTACACGTTCTAACACAAATATGAATCAGTCTTCTCCACCTGTTCTCCTCATGCACATTGTTCGCTATTGTTTTATATTTTTCCCTAGGAGACATATCCTTTACTATATAGCCAATTAGAAATATTTGATTAAATAAGCAATTCTTATCATCATCCTAACTACACTTGAATAGCCTGGCACCTCTGGAAAATTTTAAGTTTCAGATTATTGTTTCCAGTCCAGATAGGAGGCAAATTTCTATAGCTGGTTATTCCTCCTAGGTCCACTCTATATGTAATAATAGTTTTAAGGTTATGTGAAAGGATCTCACCTGTACTAATTTATGGTTACACTGAAAGCATATACAATACAATACAATAGCAGAGTTGGAAGGGACCCAGGAGGCCTTCTAGTCCAACCCCCTGCTTAGGCAGGAAACCCTATACCATTTCAAACAAATGGCTATCCAACATCTTCTTAAAGACTTGCAGTGTTGGGGCATTCACAACTTCTGGAGGCAACTTCTGTTCCACTGATTAATTGTTCTATCTGTCAGGAAATTTCTCCTCAGTTCTAAGTTGCTTCTCTCCTTGATTAGTTTCCACCCATTGCTTCTTGTTCTGCCCTCAGGTGCCTTGGAGAATAGTTGGACTCCCTCTTCTTTGTGGCACCCTCTGAGATATCGGAAGACTGCTATCATGTCTCCCCTAGTCCTTCTTTACATTAAACTAGACATACCCAGTTCCTGTAACCGTTCCTCATATGTTTTAGCCTCCAGTCCCCTAATCATCTTTGTTGCTCTTCTCTGCACTCTTTCTAGAGTCTCCACATCTTTTCTACATCGTGGCGACCAAAACTGAATGCAGCATTCCAAGTGTGGCCTTACCAATAAAGTGGTATTAACACTTCACGTGATCTTGATTCTATCCCTCTGTTTATGCAGCCTAGAACTGTGTTGGCTTTTTGGGCAGCTGCTGCACACGGCTGGCTCATATTTAAATGGTTGTCCACTAGGGCTCCCAGATCCCTCTCACAGTGAATATATGACAGACAGTGACAGAAACCCATGTGAGTTCTTGCATTAGTTCACATGACACCCCCCACCCCACCCCAACAGTGTTTGGTTAAAAACTGTACTGTAGCTCCCATTAAAAAAATATGATCTAGAAATAGGTCATAAGAATAGATCATACTTAACCTTCAAAAGTTAAGTAATGTTGTAAAATAGAATCTTCATTAGAACTAGGTGCTAAAAGGCCACTTCAACAAAAACAGTGTTTTCTTTTCTCTTGGGAAGCTTTTCTACATCCTAAGAATCACAATCAAGAAGGGCCTGTTTTCTGAAATTATGGAAAGCTATCCTTCCAACCATATTAAAATTTCAGCCGTCTACAACCAGCATCTTGGAACTGAGCTGAAAAGCAACTGTGGTGAATAATGAAGCTGACGAAGGACGGATATAGTAGAGGTTTGCATGGCCCTCAGACAGACAAAAAGACAATCCTCAAGGCCCATCCCAAGTAAAGCATGACATCCTAATGTAGACCGAAGCTTATGAAAACATGAATAAATGAAAGCAGCTCTGACACCTTCAGGAAAGGACATAGACAGAATGAAAAATGAAAGTTTTAAGTTTGTGAGGAAGTTCTGATTCGAACTATCTTGAAATAAAGATTCCATGCAGAACAGGATTGCTTCTATCCTGACTATAAGAACATTAGAAAAACAACAACTCTTGTGGTTGTTTACGACTTAAATAATCCAGGAAAGAGTTACAGCAATAGTACACCCTGAACACCAAGATCTAGATCATCTTTATTTAAATCTTCAATTCTTTAGATATTTTCAGTTATTCCATTCTTCTACTAGGGCTATTGAATGACCAGGAAAAAAATAAAGTCTAATCTGGTTTGTTTTTGTGATTTTTATTATTGTGCGCAATCAGAAGTTAACTGTTAAAGCTTTTCATCTTGGAAAAAATGGCAAAGTCGTGTGAGATGCTGCTGAAGGTAGAGGTAGAAGGTAGAGATAAGTAAAGAGGAGACTTTGGGACTAAAACCAGGAGTTACAAAATCCCATTAAAACTAGTTGGTCTTTGAACTGATACCTGAGGTGTGATCACCATGTCCTTAAACCGTGGAATGAACAGACATTGAAGGGGCCATTCAAGGTCTTCAAATCCAGGCTACGCTCAAAGTAAAGCTATTCCGAATTACTTGGATGAACCTTGCACTTAACATTTATTCTATTTAATACTACACATTTATTATAAATAAATAACAACACATTGTGCACTGACCACAACATCAGCAGGTTATGCAATCTTAAGAGATACTTTTAAACTGTCTTCTACCATCTGAAATGGTTCTTTTTCAACCTAGGCCAGGGGTCTGCAAAGTTGGCTCTTTTAAGACTGGTGGACTTCAACTCCCAGAATTCCCCAGCCAGCATAGCTGGGAGGGGAATTCTGGGAGTTGAAGTCCACCAGTCTTAAAAGAGCCAACTTTGCAGACCCCTACCTAGGCAGTTTTGATTGTGTATCATGCAAGCACTACTCAGGACTGAGTTTTTTCAGCTCAGTCAAGGCCGTCCTAGGCTCTTGTGTGAGTGTTACTAATGTGTGGCGTTAAGAAAAAGTAAAGTGTTATTCAGCCTATTTCTTCTTCTTTATCCCTTGTTCACTTTTAAATCGGCAACAGGCAACAAGCTTTTTCCCATTTTCTTGCAAAACCTCAGAGCTTTGCTATTGCCTTAGCTGAACCTCAAAATAATACACTTTTTCAATTAGGTTGATCCTTAGGTTCAACCACTAAAGTTTCCCTTAATTTATAGCTGGATTGTTTATTTATTTTATTTGGACCCGAAAATTCTTTTTAACCTCTTGAATCTGTATATTCATGGAACTCTTTTATTCATACATAATAACTACATTTCTAAATCTAAGCATGGAGTGATTATCATAATCTGCCATCTAGCGGGGAAGATAAAGTATTTCAATACTATGGTTAAAAAAAAAGAGGAAGCCAAGAAGTTTGCCGAAAAATTGGAGGAATTAGAAAACAATTCTAACTGAACAGAACAATAAACTCTAGCAACTTTCCTTAAATTGAGGCTCTGTAGATATTTAAGGCTATGGCATCCATCATCCAGTGGTTATGCTGCCTGGGAATGATGGGTATTATTATAAAACTCAGTTGAAGAGTGTCAAGTTGACTAAAGCTCATAGAAAATACTAAGCTGAAGAATATGTGTCTCTCAATGATAGACATCTCAGCATGGAGACTCAAATATTCTCAAACTAATATCTTTAAAGAAAAAAGCTTTGGTGAATAAGTTAGAGAACTGAAAGCATTGTCCACTCAGGTATTGTTTCAGAAACATGCAGGAATAGGAATGAAGAACAAGTACAAATTTCCAAAACATCCACCTAATTTGTTGTACAAAAGGTTTTGAAGCTTCAGGAAGCTTAGAAATTCCTTAGAATCAAATGTATTGATACATTGTGACTAGGCATAAGTGTCTTCTCTTAAGCCAAGATAACAGATTTTTTTTAAACTTGATGTTCAACATCAAAGTACATAAATTATGAAACTTGCATGTTGACATGTTTTTTGTTTTGTCGTATTTCTGCCCAAAGTCAGGTCAGAAAAGGAAAGACAAGTGGAAAAAATGCATCCACCTTATCCTTGCTACAATGCTAGGAAGTCAGTGATGCTCCAGTTGTTATTGGAGTACAGTTCCCATTCTCTCTTATTAATGTCATGATAAATGTAGTTAACAAAGAAAGGGCAAACAACACTGTTAAAATACCGTAATTATTTACAGTGTCCCTTTAAGGCAAGGGTGTCAAACTCAAGATGTCATGTTGTGGTCACATGACATATTGTAACTTTTTCCTCTTTGCTAAACTGCGGGTGGGCATGGCCAGCATGTGACACATCCGGCCCATGGGCTGCTAGTTTGAAACCCCTGCTTTAAGGGAATAAGAGGTTTCCAGAAGCTTTCCACCCACTCAAAACAATTTCATTCTTCATCTACAAAACCTACAGTAAATAAGAGGTTACAGAAAGAAAAGGATGGTTCCTTCCCAAACATACATATTTTTTGTTTACTTCATAAAGTTAAAGGTTCTCCTCACACATATGTGCTTAGTCATTCCCGACTCTAGAGGGCAGTGCTCATCTCCATTTCAAAGCCAAAGAGCCAGAGCTATCCGAAGACATCTCCATGGTCATGTGGCCAGCATGACTAAATGTGGAAGCTTTTGAACTGCTAGGTTGGCAGAAGCTGGGACAAGTAATGGGAGCTCACTCTGTTACGCGGCACTAGGAATTTGAACTGCTGAACTGCCAACCTTTCTGATTTGAGAAGCTCAGCATCTTAGCCACTGAACCACCACGTCCATTTACTTCATAGGATTCTCCTTTTTCTTGCCCAGTGTTGTTGCACTGGTAACCACTACACATTTGACCAACAGAAGTAAAGATTATTTCCTCTTTGGCCAAGGAATGAGAGAGACACACCCTTGATAGAGAGAGGATGGTTGAAGTTCTGGCTCAACAGTACTAAGCAAGTTGGGCTACTCAGGAGGAGCTCCTATATTTCCTAATGTAACCTAGAGGGTTGGGCATGGAGGAACAGTCCATGAACAGTCCATAATTGTTCTAGGCATGATTGTTCTGTCTTGTGGCATGGTCCTGATGCTGTTGCAATTTGCTTCCTCAATATCCTCAATATCTTGTTTCCAGTTCCTAGGTGGGTTTGCAACACTGAGATCCCAGTGCTAACTAGAAGGTCATTTCCAGGTCAGCCAGATGTTAACAACTAAACTCAGTCACAGCCCATTTCTCTGAATACATGTCATGTGCTGGGGAACATTTTATATGTTCTCTCTCTCTCAGAGCTCTACGGAAATTTAATATTGCTTTTGTCCAGATGTAGGAGTTATTCTCATCCTAGTGAATTAGCAACATATGGGCTGAGCTCCTAGGCAGCCTCTTCGGAAGAGGTTTTGGAAATGACTGCATGTGCCAAAGGATTCACTTTCTTACCTTGGCTTTCCAAAGGTTACTTTCTCTTTGACAGAAACAGTCTTGCTGTGCAAGAACGTAATAACATCGAGCCTGCTGCCTCCTAACAGATCATGTTAAACACAATCAATCAATTTAACATTGTTTCAGATTTTTTTAAAAATAATAATAATCTCAAAATATATTGTTCTAGTTAACCCATAACTGTTTAAGGCAGGGGTCTCCAACCTTTGCAACTTTAAGTCTGAAGGACTTCAGCTCCCAGAATTCTCCAGCCAGCTGAAGTCCTTCAGACTTAAAGTTGCAAAGGTTGGAGACCCCTGGTTTAAGGTACATTCTAAAATGGAATTTAAATCTAAGAAATGAAGAGTTCAGGTAGAGACCTAAATAGCGACATGGAATGAAAATGATTCGTTAGGAAATTGAGCATCATTTTAAGAAAACAGAGCAGATATTTAGCAGGTGAAACTTTTCCTGGGACCTTAGGAGGGGATGCTAAAGTTGCAATTTATGAGTGCCTGGAGGTTGCAACATTCTCACTCCGGCTTTAGCCCCATGCTTCCTACTAACTCTTAGCTTGCATCTAGTTTTCTGACTGAACAGTGCTTCAAATGTTGAGGAGCCTTGACACCAATGTATTAAATTCACCAACAGATGACAGTACAGATGGGATTAAACATTGATATATTCTTTAGTGTTTTCTTTCATTCATAGGAAGTTCCTGTGAGAAAAGCTAATTTCAACAATAACGTTGCTATTCAATTTATTAAAATATTGTATTTAAAATAGTGTTACGTTTTCTGGCGATAAGAATGTACACAAATTTCAGTCTAGAAGCATGTGCTGGTGAATTGATACACTATATGTAGTCCCACTAAGGGTAAGTGTTATAAATCTTGACTTACTCTCAATTTGGGTGAGATGAAAAATCCCAGGACTTGTATAGAGGATACCAATTGAGCAGATAAGCTTTCCTAAATCTATTGGATCTATAGGCAGCCACGCTGTGTGATGAACTTTTGATCTGTAAGCAGGACCTTCTCACTTTACAATCTAGTGAACTCATTCCACTCAGCTGGATTCTCCCAAAAACTATCTGGCATACTCATAACAAGCTGTGAGGATGTCAAAATGACAACTCATCTGTCATGACCTCATCAGATAAAGGCTGTCACTTGCTTCACCATAATGTCATGACACAATGTGAATATATGTATAGAATAGAATAGAATTCCTTATTGGCCAAGTGTGATTGGATACACAATGAATTTGTTGTGTGTGTGTGTGTGTGTGTGTGTGTGTGTGTGTGTGTGTATGCATAAGCATATGCATATGTATATATGTCGTGTGTGTATATGAAATTTCCATTTATTAATATTTCCCCAAAGAATGAAAAAATTTTAAAAAAGAAAAGAATGTGAATAAGCGAAAAAGAAAGAAACTAAGATTAAGGAACATATATGACATCTGGTCTTTTCTTCAACTGAAAAGTTCAGTTATAATGTCTCTCTTCCCCTTATAAGTTCTTCAAACTCTCATTTAATCTACATCTTTATTAATCTTCAGATCCATAAATCATCATGCCATTTCATGACACAATCTAGGTTGCATCATGGCATTGTGATCAAAGTGTTTACATTTACCCTCATTTTTCTCTATAGATACCAATGTTCTAAAAAAAACCCCAGCAACCCTCTGAACTGTGCTGTGATCCTCTGTCATCATTTAAGTGAATTCTGGGAGTTGAAGTCCACAAGTCTTAAAGTTCCCAAGTTTGGACACCCCTGATTTAAGTAATAGACAACCTACTGCTATCTAGAAGTTATTCTTCACAAAAATATGGAATTTGCATCCAACACTACATAGTTTTTGTTGAAAAGATTCTTTGCTCCTCTCAATAGAAAAATGGTTAACCAAGTTGTAGAAGTGTGCTTTGATATGTAGAATAACTTCATAACTTAAGTGCATATCTGACCCAGAATACAATTCAAACTGGAAATCATTCCTAGATGACAATTATTTAATACTTTTATATCAGATCCAACATTTGGGTCTCTTTATGTATAGATTCTATATTTTAATTTGACAGGGTATGGAAAACTGAAGAGATTTTTATTAATATGTGCTGAACTTTTTGTAACCTGTAATCTTACATGGTGATGTATACTATGTTGACCACAGTTCTCAATATTACTTCTAACTTTAGAGTGTAAAGTTTTTTATCACAGTGGCTCAGGGGCTAAGACGCTGAGCTTGTCAATAAAAAAGTTGGCAGTTAGGCAGTTTGAATCCCTAGCACCGAATAACGGAGTGAGCTCCTGTTACGTGTCCCAGCTTCTGCCAACCTGGCAGTTCAAAAGAATGTAAAAATGTAGGTAGAAAAATAGGAACCACCTTTGGTGGGAAGGTATGCCTTTGGCGTTTAGTCATGCTGGCCACATAACCATGGAGATGTCTTTGGACAGTGCTGGCTCTTCAACTTTGAAACAGAGATGAGCACCTCCCCCTTGAGTCAGGAACGACTAGCACATACGTATATGTGAGGCAGTGGTGGTTTTCAAAAAAATTTAGAACCTCTTTTGTGGGAGTGGCCTGCTTTGTGGGAGTGGCTTGCCACCCATGTGACCGGGCAGAAGTGGTTTGCCGGCCATGTGACTGGGTGGGTGTGGCCAGCTTGTAAAATGTGGTGGAACTCACTTAATAATGCTCTTGCTTACCAACCAAAATGTTGGCTCAGAAACTCTGGCATTTGAAGTACACAAGTCTTAGAGCTGTCAAGTTACAAGACCCTTGCACCCCTAACCTTTAGGGGAAAAAACCTCAGGGGTGTTCAAACATGACAGCTTTAAGACTTGTGGACTTCAACTCCCAGAATTCCTCTTCTCGCTCTTCATCTTGATGATGTGCAGACAGGCGGTGGGGGGGGGGGGGAGCTGGAACCGGTTCTAAACCGCACGGTAGATTTGTGGAACCTCTTCTATAGAAGAGGTTAGAATTGGCAGGAACCCATCCCTGGTGTGAGGGGAACATTAACATTACCTTTAATGTTTTTTGGTGATAAATTCAGTTATTTACAATATCTATGTTACACTGGAAAATTATGGACTTTATGATGTTTCTGGTTCATTTGTGTTTACTTTTTATCCTCCCTTCTTGTCTTCTTTCTATATTTATTTACATATTTTCTCTAATGTTCAATTTAGTAAAAAAGGGAAAATGGAATTTGATGTCATCAGATGTGATTTTTGATATAGGAGAGATCCTGATTTAAAAAGAAAATCATGCAGATTTCCAGATTTTGAAGCCACTTTTCTTGAGATTTATGATGACCACTTGCCATGTAGCAACCAAGCAAGCACACAAACAATAAATACCCACATGCAACCTATTTAGTATGAATAAGTAAATTCCTTCTATTTTTTTCTAAACCTGTGAAATAGCCACAAGATGGCAGTGCTACCTAATCATGGCAAGAGAGAGAACCAGGCATTGGAGAGCATCAAGAGATGTTCCAAAGAAAGTCTTACTGTTAGATTGGGTGATGGAAGAGGCAGACTCAGACTTTCAGCAATAAACAGCTCTTTATTAGCACAGATCAACTATGTACAAATCAGCAATGTGTGGTCTGACAGCAGCCCTTTTATAGGGAGCTGTCAGAGCTTTCAACCAATCAGATTGAATCCCTGTTCCCGCCAGAACAGGACCTTGGTGTAAACCATTATAACTGTTTCTGATATCTAACACCCCTCCCCTCTTAGATGGGTCCAACTGACTTGTGACATAATCACACAGGTAGGCGGGTTTTTTAGTGGCTCGCCCAGACCTGCGCAGTTCAATTGGAACGGACCTGTTTCCTCTGTGGCTTCGCCTGGTGGAAGCTCCAGGAACTTTCCACAGGCCATGGCTGGAGTTTCTGGAGCCGGTTTGTTCGGAAGTTGCTGCGGCCATGCAACTTCATCAGATAAGTACCCTGGTACCCTCGGGCTTGAGAAGTCTGTGGAAGGAGTGAATTCATGGTCCTTTTGGGTAGGGCTTTGGCTAACTCATACAGGAGTTACCTCTGGTTGCCTAAGAGTGGAGTTGGAGAGGCGCCATGGAGTTGGTCAATGTGCTGTCTCCAATTTCAACTGTCCTCGAGCTCTAGTAGGTAAGAGTGAGGTCCAGTGATGCCAATTACTGTGGCAGGAATCCAAAGAGTTCCCCCGGCGTATTTGTGGGCGTAAACGTGATCCCCTACGCTAAAGTTTCTTATTTTGCCGATCAAATCTGGGGCTGACTCGGCAGAGTAGTTTGGATGTGTCCGTCTAAGTGGGACCTTAGGCGGTGACCCATTAGAAGATGGGCTTCTACCAGTGGTAGCACTTGGCATGATGTGCTGAATGAGAAGATATTGATCAATCCGTGTTTCCCAATTTCCCAGCCCCATCCTGGATAGGGCTTCTTTAGCAGATCGCACCATTCTCTCCACCTGTCCATTACTGGCTGGATGGAATGGAGTGACCAGGGCATGTCTGATTCCCTGTGCTGCTAAATAGGTCTTGAATTGCATGGCCATAAATTGGGGCCCGTTGTCAGAGACCAAGATGTCGGGCAGGCTGTGAGTAGAGAAAAGTCTCCATAGTGCCTTGATGACCGCCTCTGCCGTGGTGGAGGTCATGAGGACTCCTTCTAATCATTTCGAGTAGGCGTCCACAATTACCATAAAGGTCTAGCCATGAACTGGGCCAGAAAAATCTATGTGCACCCTACGCCATGGTGCTTGAGGTCGCTCCCACTCCTTAGCAGGCGCCTCTGGGAGAGCTGGTCTGGATTCCTGGCATGGTGTACAGGTAGCCACCCATTCTTCTATCTCCCTGTCCATGTTAGGCCACCACACATAACTCCTGGACAAAGATTTTATCCTGACAATTCCAAGATTCCCTACATGTAAAGATTCCAATACTGCAATGCGCAGTTTAGATGGAACAATGACCCAGTCCCCCCACAGTAGACAACCATTTATTACAGACAGTTCATCACGTTTGCAGTAAAGCATTTTAAATTCCAACCCCACAGGTGCCTTGGGCAACCCCCTTCATACCCAGTTCCAAACCTGTTTGAGCATAGAGTCTTTAGCAGAGTGGCTGGTGACGTCACAAGATGAGACAGGACCAATCTTAAGACAGTCAATAAGGAGGAGTGGTGTCTCGGGGGTAGGGTTTGCTAACAGTTCTGGCAATGGGCATCGACTTAAGGCGTCAGCATGCCCTAATGTAGAGCCGGGTCGATGGACAAGGCGATAACTGTAGGCTGCGAGAAAAATTGTGCATCTGGTCATCTGCGGCAACAACAAAACAGGAGTTGGCCGGTCCCCAGCCAGCAAGCTCAGCAATGGTTTGTGGTCCATGATAAGTTCAAAGTCACGGCCGTAGAGATACTTGTGGAACCTTTTTACGCCTGCCACCGCAGCCAGAGCATCACGGTCCAGTTGGCTATAGTTCCTTTGGGCGGCAGACAAGGTTCGCGAGTAGTAGGTGATGGGCGCCTCGGTTCCATTGGGCATGTGTTGGCTGAGGATGGCTCCGATGCCAAAAGGGAAAGCGTCACAAGTCAGGACAAGTGGTAGTGTCTGGCTATATTGGACCAGAAATGTGTCCACTGACAGCAGTCTCTTTACCGCGGCAAAGGTGGCTGCTTCAATTCTGTCCCAGGACCACTTGGTGTTCTTTCCGAGAAGCCGATGTAAAGACTCAGCAACTGTGGCTTACTGTTTGAGAAAGACTCTGTAGAAGTTAAGGAGCCCAAGGAACGCCTGCAGCTCCGTCTGATTGCGAGGTGTAGGGGCTTCCCAGATTGCTTTAAATGTTTTATCGGTCGGGTGAATCCCAGAGCCGTCAATAAGGTACCCAAGGAATTCAACCCTTGGCATGTTAATTTGGCATTTTTCTTTTTTGAGGCGGAGGCCTGTGTCTCTAATTCTGGCCAGAACAGTGCCTAATCTTTTAAATAGTTGTGCCTTATTTGCAGCTGATACCAATATGTCATCAAAATAGGGGACGACTCCTGGAATCCCCTGCAAAAGTCATTCCATGACGCTTTGGAACAGCCTAGGGACGATACTAACTCCAATTTGCAGGCGGTTACATTTGAATGCACCTATGTGTGTTACAATGGTAGGGGCCTCCACTGTAGTGCCATCTACAGGCAACTGTTGGTATGCCTGTGTCATGTCCAATTTTGCAAAAGAAATTTCCAGGGCCTAGCGAATGTAGTAAGTACTGTACAATGGGTACAGGGTAGGCGCTTTGTTGTAACCCTTTATTAATTGTGCACTTGTAATCGGCACATATTCTGACTGACCCATCAGGTTTGACAGGTGTCACTATAGTGGTCTCCCAGCGTGCGTGATCAACCAGCTCTAGGACTCCCTGAGCTATTAATTTGTCAAGCTCCAAATCAATTTTAGAGTGGAGAGGGAAAGATACTCTCCTGGATTTTAGCCTGATGGGAGCTATGTTTGGGTCTAAATTAAATGATATTGGGCTCCCTTTATACTTACCAAGATCGGCACTGAAGATGTCCTCGAAACCCTTAAGGAATTCCTTGGTGCTGTCATCTTGGGTGGCGTTGACGCCGGTTACTTCTTACTCCCTGGTAGTTGCGAAGACAGATGTCTGGAGTCCAGAGCTGATGTTTCTTGTGGCTGGGAATGGCCTGGTTGATCGCTGCCCATGACATTATGGTCAAAGATGACCCTGTGTCAATCTCCATTTGGCGTAGAGAACCCTCGATGAGGACTGTAACTTTCAGCTTTTTTGGTGGGCATCAGAATTCCATTTATTAATGTGTGCCAGTGTCTTCAAGTAAAAAGTAATAAAGGTTATCTTATTTTATCTGATTTATCTATCTTACAGTAGTCAAAACCGATCATTGCTATATTCATCTAATTTTCACAATTAAATTATGAGAGTGGGAATTTTATATTTTCAATTCAAGACAAATGGGAAAAAAATGGCATACACATTAATATGTGCAGTCAAAATTTCACGCTTCTCCAATTTTGTCTCCTGACAATAAAATCTGGTTTAAATATAGAAAGTGAGTGAGTCTCTTTAGACTATTGCATAATTGACAGGTGTCCTCCCAATATTGTAACAACAGGAAAGATGATGACTTCCATTGACTCATCAGTCTCCAAGCAAAAAGAAGAAGATCAGCACAAGTTTCCCATCATTTCTTTTCCTAAAAAGGCTCGTAACAGAGGTGTTATTCAACAGGTTCTGACCAGTACTGGAGAACTGGTAGTGGAAATTTTGAGTAGTTCGGAGAACTGGTAAATACTACCTCTGACTGGCCCCACCCCCATCTATTCTCTGCCTCCTGAGTCCCAGCTGATCCGGAGGGAATGGGGATTTTGCAGTATCCTTCTCTGGAGTGGGGAGGGAATGGAGATTTTACAGTATCCATCCCCTGCCACTCCCACCAAGCCATACCCACCAAGCCACACCCACAGGTGGTACCGGTAGTAGTTACCAGTAGTAAAAAAATTGAATTCTACCACTGCTTCATAAGTGTTCTGGAGATACAAAATAATATCTAATATAGTATGAATAGATAGAAACATAACTGATCCAGGTATCTGCCATTAATGCATTTTATTTCATTTCTCTGCACTTCTCTATACTCTTAAACAATAACTGTAGTACATCCTAACTTTTACTTATTTAGTTAAATGTATCAGTTGCCCAACTTCGGTGGACTCTGGTTATAAATAGTTAATACAAGTTTCATTTATTCTGTAAAGGACATCATATGGTACTCTGTGGAATTCTGAAGCATTTTGAGTTGCTGGCTCAAAGACTATCACTCAGCATTTTTTTTTTGATACTCATGTTGCAACTTCTCAAAGAATATAAATTCACCCGCTAATCCTTTTAATTGATTTAATGGTACTCCACCCAGATTCTCCAACAAAAGGATTGCCCTGTTATTTTCAAGTGTGGATTCCCCCAGAATATTAATTTGGTCTGCTGGTAAGAATGAAACCAGAGCTGGCATGCTTTTGCACACCTCTCTGACAGCTCATAGAAAAAGATTGGGAATCCTATATTTTTGAAACTAGTCAGCCCTAATGCCTTCTAAAATATAAGAGGTAATCAAATATGTTAATTCCAAGGTAACTGAGGAAGGCAAGTTTCCAGTTGGCCAAGCCTGCCATTCATTAACGTGAGAAAGAAGAAAAACCCTCCTGCTGTAAACTTAAAAGTGGGCAATTAAAATTTCTTCTCTGGTACTTTCTTGACTCCTGTTAAATGTTCTCTGTCCATCCTTGTGCTGTCACAAAGAAGCCCAGCATAAAATGTTGGGCTTCATTGTCGATTCCTATCCTGCCCAGTGGTGGAATTCAATTTTTTTACTACTGGTTCTGTGGGCGTGGCTTGGTGTATGTGGCAGGGGAAGGATACTGTAAAATTCCCATTTCCTCCCAATCAGCTGGGACTCGGGAAACAGAGGATAGATGGGGGCGGGGCCAGTCAGAGGAGGTATTTACCAGTTCTCCGAACTACTCAAAATTTCTGCTACCAGTTCTCCAGAACTGGTCAGAACCTGCTGAACATCACCTCCGACCCTGCCTCTGTTGCCCTGTGTTGTCCTGATTTTTATGGGTGCCATTCATTTTAGGCATGAAAATTGGCTTTTCCTTCTGAGGTGGCTCTCTTCCTTGTCAAAATATTACCAGCCAGCTGTGAAAAATTCTGCCTGAACTTCTCTAGGATGGTAGGCGGTAAGGCATGGCCCTCATTTCATACCTCATTGGACACTTCCTAACTTAAGGCAACATGAAATAAAGGGGAAAAAACTCCTGGGTGGAAACACCTCCTGGGAGAGGAGAACATACCCTATCATCAGAGGTGGTATTCAGCAGGTTCTGACCAGTTCTGGAGAGCCGGTAACTAAAATTTTGAGTAGTTCGAAGAACCAGTAAATACCACCTCTGACTGGCCCCGCCCCTATCTATTCTCTGCTTCCCAAGTCCCAGCTGATCGAGAGGGAATAGAGATTTTACAGTATCCTTGCCTACCAAGCCACGCCCACCAAGCCACACAATGCCAACCAAGCCACGCCCACAGAACCAGTAGTAAAAAATGTTGAATCCAACCACTGCCTATCATGATTGCAAAACAAATTAGTCACATACCTTTCTAATTTCATGAATAAAAAGGAGAAACTGATTAAAACTGAGCAATAAAATCTAGCCCATTTTAACCCCTCATGATTCCTGAGAACTCCAGAGTGGAAAAACAGGACTGCTGCATGTAAAAATGAAAATACATTTCAGGATACTTTTAAGGGGGAATAGCATTAATACTACTTATCTTCCTTTCCAAATAAAATATTCACTTTCATCCTATCTCTCTTTCTTTTTTTATTAAGTTTTTTATTTTTTACAAACATATCAATGCATGAACAACGTGGCACCTGAGTGTCATACTTATTAATACAAATAAAATAGTATTAATCATATTTGTTTTAGTTAACAAATTTATATAATCCTTATTCACAAATTTCTATTAAATTATAATCTTTTATTATTGTGTCATTCAGTATTTCAATGTGTCATTTCTATGCCAATCACTCCATTCTGTCATACCTTTTAAAACAAATAAAATATTATTAATCATATTTATTACTTTTAACAAGCTTATATAATTCTAATAATAGTACAAACATTTATGCTAAATTAAAATCTTCCATTATTTGCTTATTCAATTTATAATCCTTCATTGTTTGGTTAGTCAATATTTAAATATGTTATTTTTATGTCAATCACCACATTCTGCATATCAGACATTTCTTGTTAGAAGCTTGGAAAAGAAGTGGGTGTAAAAAATAGGAAGGAGAAGAGTGTTGGCCACAGATAAAGAAATTTAGAAACAAAGCATTAACAGAAACACCAGGAGAGAAATTGCAGAGGTAGTGTCCAGAGAGAAGGGAGCATATCTTCAAGTCCCCAAACACATTCTTTAACAGATTAACAGAGTTGGAAAGGACCTTGCAGGTCATCTAGTCCAACCCCCTGCCCAAGCAGGAGACCCTACATCTGCTTCTACCTAGGATTGAACTCACAACCTCCTGATTGGGAGGCGAGAGCTCCACCTCTAGGCCACAGCAGCAGATCCTACCCACATTGCCATTTGAACTTCCCTCCAAATTATTGGGTGATAAAGTGTTAACACCTTGGAAACTGCAATGGAATAATGTTCGCTTAAGCTCTTTCCACTCCAGTAATGTGCTGTGGATGAAGTTCAGGAAATGTCACGTGACAATTTATATAAAGCAATATATGTTATGTCAGCACAAATTTGCTGGAGAAGATGCTATTAGTCATTAGTGGGGATCCTGCTTAATTGCATTGGTATTCCTCGCCTCATTCTGAGTTTAGCTTTCCCAACTCAGTTCCAACAGGCCTGAGCTGCTAGTGTGAATTCCTCTTTTAGCTCTGCTTCCATGAACTCACACACCACTCTTAACAACTGTCTCCGTGCTTCCTCCTTGCAGGCATTGTTTATACTTGTGATTTCAGTAGCTTGTGCTTTGGACTCTTCCATCTCTCCTAATTTGTGCACCTACAGCATTTCAAGCCATTGTATGCTGCCCACCTTCAACTCAAAATCTTCATCCATGACTGATTTCTCTCTAGTTTTGCTCCCCTAGATACAGTCACATTCCTCTCTATGCCTGACACCTTCAGTTCATTAAGCAATTCTTCTCGGTTAGTCAGCATTAAATCCAGAATAGTGCCACCCCTTGTTTATTCTTCTACTTATTGCAAAATGAGACCTTCAGAAACAGAGATCATAAATCTGTTGGACCTCTCATTCCTAGCTGATATCAGAGTAGTGGAAGTCTCCCATTACAACTCTAACTTGCCCTTTTGAGAACTTGGTGGGTTGGTTCAGATAGGCATTGTCCACATCTCCTATAGCAAACCTCCACCATGGTATTGCTGTTTTTTCTAATCTTAAAGATAAAAGTTCCTCTCGCACATATGTGCTAGTTGTTCCTGACTCTAGGGGGTGGTGCTCATCTCCATTTCAAAGCTGAAGAGCCAGTGCTGTCCAAAGAAGTCTCCATGATCATGTGGCCAGCATGAGTAAATGCCGAAGGCACACGGAACACTATTACATTCTTACCAAAAATGGTTCATATTTTTCTACTTGCATTTTTACATGCTTTCGAACTGTTAGGTTGGCAGAAGCTGGGACAAATAATGGGAGCTCACTCTGTTATGCAACACTAGGGATTCAAACCGTCGAACTGCCAACCTTTCTGATCAACAAGTTCAGCGTTTTACCACTGAGCCACTACGTCCCTCTTTTCTAAACTTACCTGGATTTAATTTTAATCTTATCTAGAGACTTTCAACAGAATTTCCATACTCAGCAGCACAAATGTCTTCACTGGAATAGAGCTTCATTAAGTATAATCCTATTTTATTTTGAACAAACAATATCTTTCAAGTTCTACATTCCATTCAAGACTGTCTCCTCCACCAGGTTTCTCTATTCTATTAAAACTTGTGTGTTTTCCAGATTTGTTCTGTAGTTCTACAGAAAAAAAAATATTTGGTTGCTCACATTACATCCCCTTGCTTTGACCCCTGTGAACAGTTAAGTATATAGTAAGCATCACATATTTATGAGTGTTTTTAGTTTGAAACTACTCGACTGCCGTTTAATCATCCAAGATAAGTCTCAGCTCAAGATTAGTTATTGCCTCTGGGCATCATCGAAACTTATTCAGATCTGTAATGAGATAACATCGAGATAGGAAACATTAACCATTCTAACATTCTTCTTTCTCTTTTCAGTTGTGGCTTCCATTTTTGTCTCTTTTTAAATGCAAACTATAATGACGTTATTATTGTGAAATTTTTCCCTGCCTTTGATATTCAATAATTTGAGGTGTGGAGGACAGAGAAAGAACAGTACAATGATGTCATTTTTATTGGGAAGAAAAACAGAAGTTAGACAACATTTGCTCTGAAATATCTCATTAGATCTCCTGAGATAAACTTACCAAGTTCAATAAAGTTGACTCTTTAAAATACGATTAGGGGAGCAAATGGAGGGTGTTAAGGAAACCAAGAATTTGGTATTAGATTAATTAACATTAAACTGGGCATGCTTGCTGGGACACTGAAGTTTAATCATTTTTGCATTTTGCCATCACATTTTGGCATCAAGATTTCTTGCCTTTTTAAGTTTGGTCATGTTGATTTGTGTCCCCAAAATTTTCTGCATCTATTTTTATCTTTAAACACCTGGCAGAGGCTCATACTTCTTCTCAGTGATCTCATTCATGTCTTCCAGAAGATCAAGTGCTTGAGCTGTAGCCCCCAACTTCTCAAAGACTATTGCATCATTTGGGTGTCTTTCTTTCATTGGGATTGATTGGGATCATTTCTATTCTTCTCCTTTCACACTTCAAAAGAAATAATGTCACACTAGTCAATACAGAAGGCTATGTGCTGCTCTTATTCTTACATGGTCTTATATTAATGTTGTAGCTAGGAGCACACACAACTTCATTGCTATATTTTAAGTTAGGAGAAAAATGTAGACTTTTTCTTACACTGACAAACATCTTATTTAGTTTAATGTATGAAAAGCTCTGCTTTGAGATGAGGTATAATTGTCATCTTACTACAGATCATTTGTACGAGTGCTGACCTACCTTGAATCATGTGTTTAGGGAAGAAGCTGCTGGTGATCCCTCATTTCCAAGAAGTACAAGGAGATGAAACTCATAGGCCCTGTTTTATAGTGGCCACACCTATATTATGGAGTAGCCTGCCCTCAGCGATCAGGCCGGCTTCGCCATTGTTTACTTTCTGGAAATGATGGAAGCCTGAGCTGTTTTATGATTAATGGGACATTCTGATTGATGGATGCTTTATTATGGTTTTCTGGATTTGTTTTAGTTCTGGCTGTGCATGTTGTAACAGAAATTGTATTTGTGCTCTTAATTACTGTGCAGCAGTAATTACTGGTTGATTGTGGCAGGTCTAAATTAGATAAATGATAGATATGTAGATCAATGATAGATAGATAGATAGATAGATAGATAGATAGATAGATAGATAGATAGATAGATAGATAGATAGATGATAGATAGATAGATAGATAGATAGATAGATAGATAGATAGATAGATAGATAGATAGATAGATAGATAGATGATCTAGTTCACAGATAGAAGCCAGGAAAAGCACCAGACCCAGACAAGATAACTCTTTGTTGCTTAAAAGTCTGTGCTGACCAATTGGCCCCCATCTTTACCCGAATCTTCAACAAATCACTAGAGATGTGCCATGTTCCTTCTTGCTTCAAATGCTCCACTACCATCCCAGTGGCGAAGAAGCCCTCCATCAAGGAACTGAATGACTACAGACCATTTGCTCTAACATCTGTAGTTATGAAAACCTTTGAAAGGCTAGTGATGTCCCACTTGAAAACCATCACGGATCTGCTGTTACACCCTCTGCAGTTTGCATACCGAGCAAATAGAATGACAGATGATGCTGTTAATATGGCTCTGCACTACATCCTACATCATCTTGAATCTCCAAAGACCTATGCAAGGGTCCTCTTTGTAGACTTTAGTTCAGCTTTCAATACCACCATACCAGACATTCTTCTAACTAAGCTAAATCAGCTGGCGGTACCTGAACACACCTGTAACTGGATCACAAGCTTCCTAACAGACAGGAAGCAGCAGGTGAAGCTAGGCAAAATCACATCAGATACCTGTACAATTAGCACAGGAGCCCCCCAGGGCTGTGTGCTCTGTCCACTTCTCTTCTCTCTATATATCAATGATTGCATCTCAAACGATTCATCTGTTAAACTAGTGAAGTTTGCAGATGATGCAACAGTGATTGGTCTCACTCAAGACAATGATGAAACTGCATACAGATGAGAGGTTGAACAACTAGCTTTGTGGTGCGACCGGAATAATCTGGAACTGAACACACTCAAAACTGTAGAAATGGTGGTAAACTTTAGAAGAAACCCTCCCATACTACCACCTCTTACAATACTAGACAGCACAGTATCAACAGTAGAGACCTTCAAATTTCTAGGTTCTATCATACCTCAAGACCTAAAATGGACACCTAACATAAAAAACATTGTCAAAAAAGCACAACAAAGAATGTTCTTTCTGCGCCAACTTGGGAAACTCAAATTGCCCAATGAGCTGCTGATACAGTTCTACAGAGGAATTATTGAATCTGTCATCTGCACCTCTATAACTGTCCAGTTTGGTTCTGCAACCCAACAAGACAGGCACAGACTTCAGAGGATAATTAGAACTGCAGAAAAAACAATTACGGCCAACCTGCCTTCCACTGAGGACCTGTACACTGCACGAGCCAGAAAGAAGTCCATGAAAATATTTACAGACCTCTCGCATCCTGGACATAAATTGTTTCAACTCCTACCCTCAAAATGACGCTATAGAACACTGCACACCAAGACAACTAGACACAAGAACAGTTTTTTTCCTGAACACCATCACTCTGCTAAACAAATTATTCCCTCACCACTGTCAAACTATTCACTAAGGCTTCATTACTATTACTGTTAGTCTTCTCATTGTTCCTATCACCCATCTCCTCCCACTTATGATTGCAGGACTGTTACTTTGTTGCTTGTATCCTTATGATTTATATTGATATAGATTTTTTCCTGATTGCTTATTTGTACCTTATGACTATCATTAAGCGTTGTACCTTATGATTCTTGACAAATGTATCTTGTCCTTTTATGTACCCAGAGAGTATATGCATCAAAGACAAATTCCTTGTGTGTCCAATCACACTTGGCCAATAAAAAAAATCTATTCTGTTCTATTCTATTCTATTCTAGACAGACAGGCATATGAGAATATATAGGTAGATAGATAGTAGATAGATCCTTACGAGTTAAAAAAAAAAGCAGGCAATAACGTATTTTCCTGGTTGGCCAGAACTAGGGAAGAAGGCAAGAACAAGAACAAAAGTTGTTGAGAAAGGTGAAGCTGCATGCCCAGGATAAGGCCATGCACCTTCAATATGGAAGGTGCAATTACATATTGGTATTGCACCTCCATTCAATATGCAATGTAGAAATTATCCAGTTGCCCTTTCCGCTGAATTGGTGTCACCGTAGCTTTAAAACTTCCATGCATGCAAGAAGCGCCCTCAGCAAGTGATCTAGGAGAATATACTTAGGGTTGCTCAGCCTTGAAAGCCTGATCTGATTTTTGTTCAGCTCTACCACAGGGATTCAGAATTACCTTTTTCTTAGTAGGAAACAAACTAAAAGAGCTTCTTTTGCTCAACTGTAAACCAAATCCTGAACAAGCCTGAATGCCATCGAAAATACTTGAAGTCCAAGTAGTGATGTTTGCAAGGCATTCCTCAAATCAGCAAGCTGGTTCCCATCTTTCCTCGCCTTCTGAAAGATCTGTAAATAATTCCAACTGAGTTGAGTTTATGAGATTAGAAGTGAAAAACCTCACTTTAGTTTTGTAATTTAATAGGGGAGAAAAGGAAGTCACACACTTGTAAGGTGCTAACAAAATGGCCTGTGGGAGCTTTTTTTTTCTTTTTTAGCAATGACTAGCCTCACACAAGTATAGCAAAAACATGTTAAGGACTAAGAGGTAAGAGCCTGAGGATATGTGAGCTCTTTTTTAATTATTTTTTTACATTTTGAAGTACATTAGGAACTCTGCCATTTTAATGACTATTTCAGAGCCATTGCATCAAATGAATTGGGCACAGAAAGTGTGAAACTATTGGCATTAGGGGTCCACAAGAGCTGGGAAACGAATACATTTAAATTTATAACAATTCAGTAGTTATAATAATAAAAGGATTCAAAATCTAGAAGGGCAAAACCACAGCATTGGAAGCATCTGCTACAATCCAATCCAAAAACATAAAACTTAGTGATAACTCATGATTTTCTTTTGAGAAAGGGAATTGCAAACCCACCCAATACTGTATGATAAACACCCATTATGCTCCATCTATTTTCATCTGATTGTTTTCCCCCTGTCCATTGTAACATGACACAACTGGCAGATTGTGAGGAATTCAGTGGGAATTACCTCTAAGTGATGATTTAGGCTTTAATTATTTCACTTGGAGAAGATTTCTCTCTCATCATTGAAGGTGCTAAGCAGCATCTCTATATGCTATGGTTTTACTCAGAAACTGGAACAGTAGTTTAAGGGCTTGAAGCAGTGGTGGCTTTCAAAAAAATTTAGAACCTCTTCTGTAGGTGTGGCCTGCTTTGTGGGAGTGGCTTGCCAGCCATGTGACTGAGTGGGAGTGGCTTGGCAGTCATGTGACTGGCTGGGCATGGCCACCTGTAAAATGTGATGAAACTCACTTAACAACGCTCTTGCTTAGCAATCAAAATGTTGGCTCAGAAACTCTGGCATTTGAAGCACGCAAGTCTTAAAGCTGTCAAGTTACAAGACCCTTGCACCCCTAACCCTTTAGAAAAAACCCCAGCGGTGTTCAAACTTGACAGCTTTAAGACTTGTGGACTTCAACTCCCAGAATTCCTCCTCTCGCTCTTCATCTTGATGATGTGCAGATGGGCGGGGGGAAGGAGCTGGAACCGGTTCTAAACGGCACTGTAGATTTGTGGAACCTCTTCTATAGAAGAGGTTAGAACTGGCAGGAACCCACCCCTGGCTTGAACATAATGGGCTGACCCAGTGGTGGGCTGCAAATCTTTTAACAATCAGTTCTCTGCTCTAATGACCGGCTGGGTGGGTGTGGCCAGGGGCGTGGCCAGGGGTGTGTGACAGCGCTCTGTCTCCTGAAGCACTCTGCCAGTCAAAACGGGATGCGGCGATTAGTTACAAAATGTGGTCTTTGCTTTGTGATATCCAGATTCAACGAGCAAGGGTGTGCACTGCACAGAAAATACACTTTTGTTTGATTATGAAGAACTATCCCGAAAGTCAGATGTACTGTACACTATATGTAGACTGACTTTTAGCTACACATCCTCCCAGCAAACAGCAAATTTTGAAGCTCCGGGTAAAGAGGATTCATTGTAGGATGGGTAATCACAGTTTGCATGTTGGAGGTGTTTAAAGGAATGCTGAGAAACTCTGTATTTTAAAGAACATTTGAGGGAGGGGTGCAGAGAATAGCCCTTCTCTGTCTGAGACTGTAGAGAGCTGGCACCAATCAAAACACTGTTTGTGAAGCAACTAATCAACACTGACAAGGTAATCCACTGGTATATGAAATAAGAGCAAACTCTATTCCCTTCTAATACTGATGATGTTACCTAGTTTGGTAATGAAACATCTGCAAGAAAACCCTCAAGCTCAGAGAGCACCAATGAACCCACAGTTCAACCCTGAGCTATAAATATTCTCTTATATTAGAGAGACTCGGAGCCTGCTTTATATGAGATGGCTCACAGTGGATTTCATTCTAAATCTTGAGATGATTTCTATAAATAAGGAATGTAGAATTATAATAGCTGAGTATTTGATCCTTCATACCTCAAAAAAAATACAAAGCTAAGGGATAAACAAATAGAAAACAGATTTGAAAAAAGAAAAGACTCAGGAAAACCAAAAAAGAATGACTTCCAACTTTCTTTGGTATAGATATAAGTAAAATATGTATCAAACTCTTATTCTAAGATTAACATTTGTCTACATTATTTCCATATCGAATCCCATATGGAATCATCAAAGCCCAGATCAACTTTTAATTTCAGTTTCTCACAAAAAGTCCAGTAATGGTTCATATTGCTTTAATCACTATTTGTTAGGGAAACCACAACTTTATTTAATTGCACCAAACTCCAAATAAAGCAGAAATGGAAAATCCTAAGCTGTAGTGTAGACCCATGCTTCTCAAAGTTGGCAACTTTAAGGTGCCTGGAGTTCAATTCCAGAATTTCCAAGTCAGCATGAAGTTTGCCCATCTTAAACTTGCCAAGACTGAAAAATGCTGATTTACAGATAGGGATTTTTCCATTCCTCTTTTACTGGTTCTTACTTACTTATAAGCAATCATAATGCAAAATCTTCACCTCCACCCAATTCCAGACCAATGATAATATAAAATCCTGACTTCCATCCATTCCAGATCAATAATAATGCAAAATCCTGATTTCCACCCCATTCCAGATCAATGATAATGCAAAATCCTCACTGCCAGCCCATCCCATTCCCTGACTAACCTGCCTTTCAGCTCTGTTCTCCTACATGCAGGGCAACAAAAGAAGACCAGGTAACTTCCAGTTTAATTTTTTTTTTTTTAAACCTGTTGGTCACTTAGTCATCTTTTGGGTTGCAGGAGGGTGGCAGCCCCCCAGCTGATCAGTGGGGATCCCAGTCAGGTCCCTGCAGCTTTCCCACCCTGAATGGTAATCCCAGGTAGAGGAAGGGGGGAAGGGGGGGGGGCAACCAGTGGTGGGATTTGCCAGTTCGCTGAACTAAGCAGAACCTTAACATCTGGTTCGCTTGAACAGGTGCAAACTGGCTGCAGCCTACCACTGGGTTGACCCCAAAGAAATCCACTGATCTTTAGAAGGGAGGCTATAGTGGGTTGGGATAACTCAGCTCATGTAAGCCAGCTGTTGTAATAAGTAATTGACACATATGGTGCCTTTTCCATAAAACATTTAAAGCACTATTTCTCAACCTCAACCCCTTTAAGATGTGTGCACTTCAACTTCCAGTCTCAAATCAAGACTCCCAACATTGGCTCAGTGGGGAATTCTGGGAG
The DNA here is from genome assembly GCA_039707465.1 of Rhabdophis nuchalis. Taxonomy (NCBI): domain Eukaryota; kingdom Metazoa; phylum Chordata; class Lepidosauria; order Squamata; family Natricidae; genus Rhabdophis; species Rhabdophis nuchalis. The sequence goes on along the minus strand of CM077643.1, from coordinate 153,602,744 downwards.
TTGAGGTCCACATGTCTTAAAGTTACCAAGCCTTGCAAGTATCATCTTTAAACTTCTGTCCTTTGTAATAACACTCTTTACTTCTTTTGTAACTGTTGCACGTGCATTATTTCTAATAACCCCAACATGTGCCACCTAAGTATTTTGTGATATAACTCACATAATCTCTTGCAGACTGAGAATTAAAGCCCAGAACACTTGGAAGGTTGCCTTTCCTACAATCTATGTTACCTGAGTGTAAGCTTATTGGAACACCATGAGGCTGTGTTGGCACGAGACATTAGCCCAGAGGATCTTTAATGAATTAACTCAATTTTTCTATACTTGCTATGTTTGCCGGCTACGTCTGCAGAACATGCCAACTATGTTTGCAGAACACATTGGGTTAAAATAAGTTTTGCAATTCAGTGGGTTACATGAACATTGCCTGTGAATTATTTCTATTTACACTGCATATCTGTGTAAGATTGCACTGTTATTTTGGTGAGCATGAGCTTTCATTTGAGGCTTGCCAAGGAATATCTTGGCACATGCTCAGGAATGTGCCTGATGAAAGAACTGATTTATATATGCAGGACTCTTCCCTCCACCTCCTCCCCCAATCCCAAACAATTTGTACATTCCCAATTACCTTTATTGGACAATATTACATACCTTATTGGGTGACTGGCAAACTCCATCTACAGTATGTAAGAAAGTCTTGCTTACTCATTGGGCTGTGCAAATTATTTGCTGATTCTCTGAAGGGTGTGTTGATATCTAGGTACCATCTTCAGGGGAGAAGAAAGCAGGCTACGAAAAGCCTGCTGTAAAAATATCAAAATTTCAGGTGAATAATCCTAGGTCTTGGGCACAATTTGTGACACTCACACATCCAGAATCAGAACAACCAATTTGTTTTACCCTTCTCAAGTTTTCTTTTCATTTTGGAGCTAAAACATTTTCCCTCAGTGGACTGATTCCAGAGGGAAGCTTTTACAAAAAAGGCACCATGGAACTTTTTTCCCCCTCAAGAATATTTTCATCCCTGGCAAATCTACAGTATAAGCATGAATGAATGTGTAGAAAACACATGGAAAAATTATGAATGCAGATTGTCCCCCCAACCTACGATCACAATTGGGAACAGAATTTCCATTGCTAAGCAAAGAGGTTGTTACGGGAGTCATGCCCAATTTTAAGTCCTTTTTGCCATGGTTTTTAAGCTAATCATTTCAGGTGGGTAAATGAATCACATGGTCATTAAATGAATCAGGCTTCCCCCATTCACTTTGTTTGTTGGAAGCTGGGAGATCACAAATGGCAATCACACGTACTTAGGATACCAAAAGCATCAGTTTTGATATTTTGATCATTGATCTTTTCCCAAATCACATATATTTAGAATTTTAAAGAGATACCTGCCCTGAAACGATTAATTTCGAATTGCTCCATTAATCAAAATGTGTTGCCGCTATGAGAAGATTTCATTAAACAGGCCCCTGATCAAATATTTGTACACCTTTTGAACCCATACCGTGAATGTACAAAACAAGCACAGTGTGTGCATATAACAACAGGATGTGGCCAGCATCAGAGAAGGCTGAACTACTAATCTATCTGCTGATTTTCTTTTTGTTTGCTAAAGCAATGTTAAAATTAAAGGGGAAAATGGTAACCAAAAGTACAAAAATGCTGGGATGGTCGTCCTGCCTGACAATAGTTCTAACTAAGTAAGAATTGTCAACAGGTTAAAATTTATTGCTTAGATGAAGCTTTCAGAACACTAATCAGTTCCATGACTGCTGGCTCCTCAGCGCTGCCCAAATGAGGCCTCATAGCCTTGTTTTCACACCGTTCCGGAAGGTTCTTCTTCATTTTAACTCCAGGCTTCCAGTCTCGGTGAAATTCCTTATTCCCCCACGCTCCCACAAAGAGCATTAAGGAATGAACATGAAGATGAAGTTCAGGTAGACATCATAAGATGCAGGAAGCTGGAGTGGGATATTAACTTCAACAGGAAATAGCCCCACAAAGTTGGGTTAAAGTTGGACAACTTATGATGAACTTCATCTTCATGTTCATTCCTCAATGCTCTTTGTGGGAGCGTGGGGGAATAAGGAATTTCACCGAGACTGGAAGCCTGGAGTTAAAATGAAGAAGAACCTTCCGGAACGGTGTGAAAACAAGGTTAGGAGGCCTCATTTGGGCAGCGCTGAGGAGCCAGCAGTCATGGAACTGATTAGTGTTCTGAAAGCTTCATCTAAGCAATAAATTTTAACCTTGATTTTAATCACCCTTGTCTCTTTTTACAAGTTCATTTTTATATGCTGTTTCTATGTTTTAATATCTTTTTTTTTCTTGTATGCCATCCAGAGTCCCTCCATAGAAGAGATGTGTGGTTCAAAACTATGATAAATGAATAAATAAAATAAAAAGAATGTGGGCAAGTCAAGCCTACACTGTAGGCAGCGTTGATTCATTTACCATCTCTAAAAGAATATGGCTGTGGGCTCGCTCACACCTTTTCAGGTCAGCATAGTATTTATTTCTGGCCTGAAGTACAATTAGATCCGATTCCTGGAAGTCACTGAGTATATGCAAACTGCCTCACTGATATTTATGGAATCTCGTGCGAAGGTGGTCTGGTTGTGGATGGTGTTGGGCTGTAGGTTTATCTCATGACCTCATTCTGACTCACTTTTCTAGTAAAGTTATTTTTAGAGTGTTACATAGGACCTGCAGTTATAGAAAGACGCCCTTCCGTGATCCTGGTTTAGTCTCAGATGATATGAGACACACACACACAAAAAAGGGAAAGGGGAATGAATTGCTCATTGGGTTTAATGATAAAGAAGCAAGAAAAGCAGGATGCCTTTGAGCATCAACACCACAGATATTTTTGTGAGTTGGGGTGAGGTCCCAGGCACAACGCCCTCCATGGGACAAGCCAAACCTACACACTGGGCGCTTTTCATCAGTAGCAGGGTGCTTCCTCCTCCTTTTGGTGACTTTGGACAATTACTCAACTCTGCCCCTTTGAGAATGGACCCCTGAGCATTAACGTCTTGCCCACCAGTATGTGGAAGTTGGGGGGAGGGGAGAAGGAGAAGGAGAAGGAGGAGAAGAAGAAGAAGAAGAAGAAGAAGAAGAAGAAGAAGAAGAAGAAGAAGAAGAAGAAGAAGAAGAAGAAGAAGAAGAAGAAGAAGAAGAAGAAGAAGAAGAAACAACAATAACTATACATCTTCTGATTCTTTCAAACCTTGAACCAGCATTTTTCTACTTTTCTACAATGGGGCTTTCCTTTATTTCCGTCCCTCCTGCAAAGACTGCTATTGTCTCCTGTCAAATCCATCATGGCAGTTTTCTAAGGTGCCCATAGGCTACCCAGATCAAATTCAGCACTAATCTCTGCAGTATTTCGATGTCTGCATATCCCCATCTGTTCTGTGTATGCTGAGTGAGAGCCTGCAAGGGTGCCTTCATTTGTGATTATTTTTCTGCCACATGCTTTGCAGCAGCAGCTTTGCTGTGAATGCTAAAAAATAACTCAAAAGACCTCCATTGTGACGGGACCCCCAGTTGCCCATCAGAATTGTTAGCTGTTAATTTGTTAGGAAGAAGGAGCTGACACTTGTTGACTGTAATTAAGGGGCAAGCCACATATAATGCTAGAAACCCATTAGGCAATTGTAAAGAATTACTTTAAAACAATGAAATGTAGGAATAGGGAACATATGCTTGATTTTAGCAGTGTGATTATAGCAGTGCAAAGAAGGGAAGGGAAATGTAAACTCTCTTGCCAGCTGCAATCTCACACTATGCTCTTAATGTTGATTTGTAAAAACAACAACAACTCTCCTTCAAGTCAAATTTGATTTTTAATTACTACAAGTCTATGTAATGCTCTTGCAATAATATGACATTTGTGATTGCCTTTGTCTTAGGTGGTTGGGTTTTTTTTCATGTCCTGCTCTAATCTATACTTCCGGCACTTCCTATTGGTCTCCTATCCAAATGCTAACTAATCTAATCATGTTTCACTTTTAGAAATCCACAAAGACACCCCTTAATTTAAAAAGATGCCACTGGCAGTAGGTGCGGAGTATATTCCCTTTGTGCTATAGTTAGGAAAGAAAAAGTAAGCTTTCCTTACATTTTTCCTTACATTACAGTCTCAGCAAAAAACTAATCTTTATCTGTGCCCTGATGATGTTATACTAAATGATAATGCCAAGTGAGATATTTAACAAGTGTCTCTTGTAGTTTGGCTTACAGGAACTAGCTCTAATGGACGAAAACATTCCCATCTTTAAAATGCAAACCTGAAAATATTTATGATACATCTATTTCTTGAACAAGACTCAGATTTTAGAATACCTTGGGCTAAGCAGAAACTGTTCCTCAAGGATCCACCTAGGTCTGATCAGACAAATCAAAGGTATATACCATCTTCTGAAGGAAAAAAAGGGCTACAAAATAAAGCTTGCATCTTCTAAACATTATGCAGTCACACTCTAGTCTTTCTCCCAAGAACTAGAAAGAAAAAGAAAATTGATTCGAATGTCAATGTTTATTTAACCTAACAGTTCCCTGGTCAATTAAGTCAACTTTTGGTGAACTTTGAGGATTCCACCACAGAGGGGCAGACAAGAACTTCAAATAGGCCTCTCCAAAGCCACCATATTGGAGAGAGGCCTTTAAGGAGTTGTTAGAAATTGAATACTCTTTTGAAACCACATTTTAATTTTTTTAGATAACCGAAGTCTGTATGAAATTATTGCTCATGTAAAGTATACATGAAAATAGAAATAATGGCAACCACTGAAAATAATCTTTCAGAGATTCTGGAACACCTGGGAACTACCAGAGGACTGGAAAAGAGCTGATATGATTCCAATCTACAAAAAAGTGGAAAAGGTGGAACCAGGAAACTACAGAGCAATCAGCCTGATATCAATACCTGGGAAGATCCTGGAAAAGATAACCAAGCAGTGCATCTGTCAGCATCTAGAAATGAACAAGATAATTAGTAAAAGGTAGCATGGGTTTATCAAAAACAGATTATGCCAGACAAACTTTATTTCCTTCCTTGACAGAGTGACTAAATTAATGGATAAGAGAAAAGCTTTGGACATAGTTTACTTAGACTTCAATAAGGCATTTGATAAAATAGACCATAGCCTACTTTTTGAACAATGTGGGATAGGTAGTACCACCACCAGATGGATTCACAATTGGCTGATCAACCATACTCAGTGAGTAGTCCTCAATGGAACTACATCTACATGGAGGGAATCATGCAGTGGGGTGCCTCAAGATTCTATCTTAGGCTCAGTAATTTTCAACAGCTTCATAAATGATGTAGATGTGAGGGAAAAAGGAGAACTCCTCAAATTAGCAGATGACACCAAGCTTGGGGGAATAGTTAGCACTTTAAATGATAGACTCAAGATTCAGAAGAACTTTGACAGACTTGAACATTGGGCTTTAGCCAACAAAATGCAGTTCAGTAGTGAAAAAAGAAAGGTCCTATACTTAGGCAAGAAAAATCAAATGCACAGATATAGAATAGGTGGTACCTGGATCAAAAGTAGACACTGTAAGAGATATTTGGTATCCTAGTAGACCACCACTTAAATATGTGCTGCAACTGCCAGAAAGACTAATGCCGACCTGGGTTCCATCAACAGAGGGATAGCTTCAAGATTACATGAAGTGATAGTACCATTTTATACTGTACCAGTGAGATCATACTTGGAATACTGCATCCAATTCTGGTCACCATGATACAAAAAAGGATGTGGAGCTTAAATAAAGAATACAGAGAAAAACAACAAAGATGATAAGAGGTCTGGAAGCTAAACCATATGAGGAACAATTGAGGAAAGATATGTCTAGTCCAGGGGTCTGCAAAGTCGGCTCTTTTAAGACTGGTGGACTTCAACTCCCAGAATTCCCCAGCCAACTATGCTGGCTGGGGAATTCTGGGAGTTGAAGTCCACCAGTCTTAAAAGAGCCGACTTTGCAGACCCCTGATCTAGTCTGACAAAGAGAAGCACTAGGGTATTATGACAGCAGTCTTCCAGTATTTGGCTGTCACAGAGAAGAGGGAATCAACTTATTTTCCAAAGCATTTGAGGGCAGGACAAGAAGTAATAGGTGGCAGATCATTAAAGAGAGTTCCAACTTAGAATTAAGGAGAAATTTCCTGATAGTAAGAACAATTAATCAGTGGAATGGCTTGCCTCTGGAAATTGTGGGTACACCATCAATGAAGGTTTTCAAGAAGAGACTGAACAGGACTTCTCCAGAATGGTGTAGGATGTTCATGGGTAGGGGATCAGAGGTGGGTTGCCAATTTTTTTACTACCAGTCTGGGCGCGCTCCTATGTGTGACGCTTCTGCACATGTGCAGAAGGGTCTGGGCGTGTGGGCGGAGCCTCCCACTGCCGCTACTACCAAACCGGCAGCAACCCACTTCTGGTAGGGGATTGAATGAGAACAGGGTGGGCCGAATGCGTCACATGCTGGCCATGCCCATGCCCATTTTAGCAAAGGGAGAAAAGGTCCCGATATGTCATGTGATGCTGCCGTGATGACGTGAGTTTGACACCCCTGCACTAGAATGTCTCTAAGGTCCCCTTCCAACCCTATTATTCTATGTTTGACCTACATTGGCTAAAAAAGACTTCTTAATAAGTGGTTTTGGATAATGAAGGAAAAGTTTGAGAAGCACTGGCCTACATTCTTAGTATTTTATGGTGGACTCCCATCCACATATTAACATAGCCTGACCAGCTTAGCTTTTTAGAACAGTCAATGGCAGCTAATAGTTGTCATTTAGCCCAACAAAAGTAAACATGCCTGAAGTTAAGTTTGACTCCTAGTAATTTATGTGGTTTTTTTCCCCTGGCAATGTATACTTGCAGCTTTCTTTCAGGATTTTTAAAAGTTCTCACTCTAGACTACATCCTTGGATTCACTGGGATTCTTTTCCAAGGCTCAACCCATCTTAATGTTTGAAACCCGAGTGCTCCTGTGTGGCAGGCTCCCGTCATTCAATCCAGCTCCTTGATAGGGAAATGAAAGGAGCCCCATCCCCTGGGCATCCTCCAGGCAATGGGGATGTCACCCACTAATCTTTTCAGCCCTGAAGTGCCTTAAATGGTGCTTCTGACACAGACAGGGTTGGCGAGTGGAACTCAGCTTAACTTCTGAACCCAGGCAAATTAAATAATGTCCTGTCACCTGCAGAATGTTTTTTGGTAGTTCCTAAGAAATTTAGCAGAAGATGCCCAAAGAGGGAAACCATGGGTAATAAAAATAATAGGTATGGCCTATCTAGGGCAGTTTTGAGATGCGAATGCAATCAAGTTCTCCAAAGGACTGAGGGCAATGGCATTATAAAAGTAAGTTCTATTTTGAGAAAATAGATTTTATCTCTCTATGATTATGCAAGAATCCAAAGACATTCAGTGTGGTAGAATGGTGAGTGGCTGAAGGAGTATTTCTTCTTGCAGCAGCATGCACTTAAATTATAAAGTTTGTTACCACAAGGTGTAGTGATAGTCACCCACTTGGATGGATTTTTTAAAAAAGGATTAGATTCATGAGAAAATGTCCATATCAATGGTGCCTGTGTCCTGTTGCCAGCATAACAGCGGTAAACTGAGGAATATAACCAGAAGACAGCTTGTGCTTATGGCCACAAAGGCAACTAGTGGGTCACAAGACGTTATTTGTTATTGCTAGTCACTTTATATATATATATCTTTGCTTTACTTTATTTTATCCTTTCTTTTCTTTTTGCTTTCTTTTTTTCTTACACCTTTAAAATTGTCTTTGAATTTAATTTGAAATTAGTTTTTTTACTATCATAATCATATATTTTTTTAGTAAAAATGTATTTTGAAAAAAGAAAAATGAAAATACATGATTCATACATGCGTGGACGGACCTACCCTGTTCTTTTCCCTATGGAAAAAAGTGAGGGGAAAAACTTGCCTTGTACATTGTGCTTCTGGGATGCCAAATATCAAACATGTCATTAAACAGGATTTTCTGAGATTACCATATCCCACATTTTACTGATTCATTCCCTTGTAGCTTGACAATGAACTTGATAAAATAAGCAAATGTCAGGCCATTCTCCATGATTCATACTCCGGTACGTGACAACAGGCAGCATAAACAACCTCCCCAAACTCTTAACAACAAAGCTTTTAATCTTAAATGCCAGACCCTAAAGGAGATATTTTAGATTCCTGTAATGTCACATTGTTTTCTTTGAAATAAAATGTGGGACTTGCCATCATCTCCTGCCCGACTCTTAAGAATACAGGATATCCCCTGACCTACAACCACAACTGAGTCAAAAAATTTCCATCACCAAGCAAGGCAGTTATTAAGTGAGTTTTGCCCCGTTTTATGACCAGTTGTTAAGCGAACTGCTGCAATTGTTAAGTGAATCACAGAGTCGTTAAGTGACTCTGGCTTCCCCCATTGACTTTGCTTCTCAGAACTACCTGGGAAGATTGCAAATGGTGATCGCATGACCCAGGACATTGCAACTATCATAAATACCTGCCAGTTGCCTGAATTTTGATCACATGACCCTGGGGATGCTACAACGGTTATAAATGTAAAACCGATCCTGTTACTTTTTTCAACGCTGTTGTAACTTTGAACAGTCGCTAAATGAATGGTTGTAAGTCAAAGACTTCCTGTACCCTGACAGGTCAGTTTTATCAGGGGCTACTTACAAGGCTGTCCCATCTATTTCACGGGATCAGGGGTCCTTGGTGCTCTCTTAGCTCGCTTGTTTTCTTGCAGATGTTTCATTATTCTAACTAGGTAACGTCATCAGTGCTAGTAAGGAGTGGGGTCTGCTCTCAGTTTATATTATGGTGTCTGAATGTAAACTGACAGCAAGCAACACTCCTTACTAGCACTGATGATGTTACCTAGTTAGGGTAATGAAATGTCTGCAAGAAAACCAGCAAGCTCGGAGACCACCAAGGACCCCTCGTTTCAACCCTGAGCTACAAATATTCTCCTTGATTCATTTCATGGGATTTATGTACGCCTTGGTATGTATGGAAGGGTCACATGACAATCCCTGTCCCCATTCATTGGTATCTAGGGAGCATTTTCCATTCTTCCAAAGGGCAGCTCGCTCTCTAAAAAGTGTACATCCCAAGAAGTCCATGTTTCTTGAAAGGTTAGGACAGGGGTGGGCAAACTTTGCAACTTTAAGCAAAGCTGGCTGGAGAAGTCTGGGAACTGAAGTCCTTTAGACTTAAAGTTGCAAAGTTTGCCCACCCCTGGGTTAGGATCACACCTATTCCATTTGTATCGATATGATAATCTCCCCACAAAATCAAGTTGGGACAGGAGGATTTCTGGTCCTTTGTGGGTGAGGGATGAAGATGATGGCCTGTTTTGTTTTCCTTGTCGGTGAGAAAGATCCTTACAAGAAGGATCTTAGGTACACAAACAATAACCTCTGAACCCAAAAAGCAAGGCTTGGTGAAAGCTTGGCATTTTATGCTATGCCAAGGTGTTTTTTGGTTTTCTTTTGTGTAGCGGAGTTCATATTAACCACTGATATCTAGGGATTTGGGGCCTTTTCAGCAGGGGTCCCCAACCCTGGGCTGCAGACTGGTAACACAGTCTGTGGCCTGTTAGGAACCAGTCCACACAGCTGAAGGTGAGCGATGGGCAAGCAAAACTGCACATGTGCAGAATCTAGTTTGAGTGCTCCTGCCCTCCTCCCTCCAGTCCATGGAAACCTTGTCTTCTAAAAAACCAGTCCTTGGTGCCAAAAAGGTCAGGGACCGCTTCTTTGCAGTACGTAGTTATATCCAAGAAACAAAGGATGGGAAGTAACCAAAGGCAGAACTGACCTAAAGGTAAAGGAGAAATTTCCTGAGAGTGGAACGGCTTGCTTTCAGAAATTTGGGTGCTCTATCACTGGAGGTTTTAATGAAGAGATTGGAGAGCCATTAGTTTAAAATGGTATAGAGCAGCGGTCCCCAACCTTTGGTGCACCAGGGACCGGTTCCATGGAGAGAGGTTTTTCCGTGGACCAGAGGAGGCGTGGTTTCACATGCTGCTTGCATTCCATGGATGGAGCTTTGCTCGTTTGCACGACATGGTTTCTGACATGCTGGGGTCCGATGCCAGTTCATAGACCAGCCGTTGGGGGCCGCTGGTATAGGGTTTCCTGCTTGAGCAGGGGGTTGGACTAAAAGCCTTCCAAGGTCCCTTCCAGCTCTGTTATTCTATCAAGTCAGAAGATACATTTTCAGCATTTGCCTTAGTTAGATTCCTCTTAAGGTCTCTGGCTCTCATCCAGAACCCTCCTTCAGATTCTCAACTGAGCTTTGTCAGACTCAGTTTCATATTTGCTTTAAGTGATGTGCAAAAAAATGTGACTCAACAAGGAAGCTGTTTGCCTCAACTTAACAGTCACTGAATGTGTTTGGTCTTTGCTAGTACATTGATTTATGGCTGTTTCCTCAGATACTTTAGTTTCTTTGAAATATTTATGGCTCAGGTTAGGAATTGATTGAAATCTCTTTTGGTTGATTTGGGCTGTGTGTGCATGCATGCATGCATGAAGCATCTCCAGGTGATATATAGCTTTCGTAGAATGCAAAAGTATAATTCCATGCAGTGGACAACATGTAATTAAACATATCACCAGTGCTCATGAGTAATAGTATCATCATAAAATATTGAATGCCAATGTGAATTTTTTAAAAGTGCAAAAAACTTTTGCTGACCTACAGTATATATATTTGAATTTTAACCCAGACAACCTCTGCATGGAGAATAAAGTTAGCTGAAATTAACTCCCAATTTTTCAGTTGAAATATTTAAGGGCTAATCTTGCTCCATCTTCTGTTACTCTACAGCTGAATTCCATTCTTTGATCTTATTTATTTTAATCATTGACACGCAATAAGGATTTGAAATGGGATATGCAGTGGCATTTGGAATTTGACTGTTACGGTATATTGGCTAGTTGTTTTATAGCATTCGAGAACTATAGTAATTGTTCACATTCTTAAAGAATTTGAACAATTACTATATTTTGAAGACTTGCATATATTTGGTTCAGTCTGCATTCCATCTTTGCTACATATTTCTTGGGAAAATTATTCTATGCATTTCTGTCTCTTTCCTTTTGACTTAAATTGGCCAAGTTATGTTGTTGGGGCTGAAAAGGGGAGCCAACTGCCCAAAGAAGTATTTATGATTGCTATTATTATCTGAGTCTCATACAGATAAGACACAGTGAAGTTTTATGAGATTGTATAAAACCAACCATTGCTGTTATCAACAAGGGAGGAAATAGACTTTTCCAATGCAAGGAGAAGGCTAAGCTGGCTCATAAAAAATTCTGTCTATTTAGCAGTATAAGTCTGGGAAAGGTTTGCCATACTTATGCGTCATCTAGTTGCTTGAGTGGTTGAGAGAGATTTTGTTTTTCCTTCACTCTCATATCTTGGATATTTCTGGGTGGTTGCTGGAAAGAGCAGGTAAACAGCAACCAAACCACTGAATAAGGATTTCATCCCTATAGCGGTTTTTTCCCCTATGTCAATTGAATAGAGGAGTTTGTCATATTCTTTCTATTCCAGTAAATCAGGTTTGATTAAAAATAGACCATTGATGATAAAACATGAGGGAGGGAGGGAGGGGAAGGGGGGAAAGGAAAGGAAGGGAGGGGAGTAGAGTAGAGTGGAGGAAAGGAGAGGAAGGGTGAGGAAAGGAGAGGAAGGGTGAGGAAAGGAGAGGAAGGGAGAGGAAGGGAAAGGAGAGGAGAGGAGAGGAGAGGAAAGGGAAGGAGGGGAGGGGAGGGGAAGAGAAAGGAAAGGAGAGGAAAGGAAAGGAAGGGAAAGGGAAGGGAAGGGGAAAGGGAAGGGAAGGGAAGGGAGAGGAGAGGAGAGGAAAGGAAAGGAAGGGAAGTTTATGGTTTATGGTTTATTAAATTTATATACCGCACCCTTTCCCAAAAGGGACTCGGGGCGGTGCACAGGCAATTTAAAAACATATATAAACATAACAATATACAAAATATAAAACCAGATTAAATTAGTATCCCTGTGCTAAAAAAATTAAATATGTTAAAACAATATCCCTAAAAACCAATTTAAAACAATTTAACTGCAGACTATGGGCTAGGTGATGTGAGTTAGGCCAGGCCGGCCTGTTGGAAAAAATAAGTTTTAAGGTTCTGGCGGAAGGAGCGGAGGTCCGTGGTCGTTCTCAGTTCGGGGGGTAAGTCGTTCCAGAGAGTTGGGCCCTCCACAGAGAAGGCCCTTCCCCTGGGAGTCGCCTGCTGGCATTGCCTAGTGGACGGCACCCGGAGAAGTCCCTCTCTGTGGGAGCAAATCGGCCGAAGGGATGTGTGGGGCAGGATGCGATCTCGAAGATAACTAGGTCCCGTGCCATGGAGTGCTTTGAAGATGATAGTCAACACCTTGAAGCGCACCCGAAAGACCACAGGCAGCCAGTGCAGCTCGCACAAGAGCGGTGTTACATGGGAGCATCTAGGAGCTCCCATAATTGCCCGCGCGGCTGCGTTCTGGACTAACTGCAGTCTTTGGGTGCACCTCAAGGGAAGCCCCATGTAGAGAGCATTGCAGTAGTCTATACGGGATGTATAGGCTATAAGGGAAAGGAAAGGAAAGGAAATGAAAGGAAAGGGACTTCGTGCTTCATCTCTGCCCTAAGAAAGACCCAGAACCATGATTTGTACAGCCACTTAATCTGATTTGAAGAGTAAGCCAACCTACGGTATGTCCAGTTGCATTTACAAAGCAAAACCTTTGCCTCTTCAAAAAACCCTCTCCAGTGGCTGCATGATCCCAGCTGCATGAAACCAATGACCATCAGATGGCAGTCAAGAGATACAAAACCTGCAGGTCTTTGCTGCCACTTTAGTGATGGATAAATAGACAAATGGAAAACCCAGTACAGGTTGTCCTTAACATTTATTTAGCAACCAAAGTTACACAGTACTGAAAGACTTACGATCAGTCCTCAGACTTATGACCGTCACAACATCCCCAAGGTCAAAATGTGGCCACTTAGCAATCTGCAACAATGCAGCATCTTCAGGTCACGTGGTTGCCATTTGAGACCTTCCCAACAGGCTTCCAACAAGCAAAATCGGTGGGGGAAAGCAGGATTTGCTTAATGACCATGTAACTCATTTAACAACTGCAGGGATTCACTTAACAATCATGGCAAATAAAGTTGTAAAATCAGGTGTAATTCACTTCGCAACCATCTTGCTTAGCAATGGAAATGCTGGTCCCGCTTGTGGTCATAAGCCAAGGACTTTGTACAGGTATTCCTCAGTATAAATAACTAATATTTTGGATACTTTAGACTACAAATCTCATAATCCCTGTGCATTGAATACAGGTAATCTTGATTTACAATAGTTCATTTAATGGCTGTTCAAAGTTACAGTGGCACGGAAAACAGTGACTTATGACAGTTTTTCACAGTTATGACCTTTGCAGCGTCCCTGTGGTCATGGGATCAAAATTCCAATTCAGAGGCTTGGCAGCTGGGTTCATACTTATGACCTCTGCTGTGTCCCAAGGTCGTGTGATCACCTTTAGAGACCTTCTGACAAGCAAAGTCAATGGGGAAGCCAGATTCACTTAACAATTGGATTACTAACTTACCAACTGCAGTGATTCATTTAACAACTGTGGCAAGAAAGGTCGTAATATGGAGCAAAGCTCACTTAACGAGTGTCTCACTTAATATCAGAAATTTGGGGCTCAATGATTGTAAGTCGGGGGACTACCTGCATTGTATTCATGATGAAAAAAAACAATGTGGACGTACCGAAGGATACCACAGAGCTTTAAAAAAAACTCTCGCAAACATTAAAAGCTCACAACAGTGGTGGTTTCCGGATCCCGGTGCAACCGGTATGATGCAACGGGGCCGGATGTCCGCTACATGCACACGCACAACACACGTGCAGCACGCGCCTGCGTACTTACCGTCCACAACGCACCAGCTGCTCAGCAGAGTGTCACGCAGGTGCCATACGCTCCCTGCGCATAAGCCCTGATCGGCTCAAATATAGGTAAGGAGGGGGGTGGTCCTCTGGAGCACTGCACGCGGAACCATTTCTTAGGGCACGCAAGGCGTTGCCTTGTCAGCTCCAGCACTGGCCAGCTGATTTAGGCCCTCTTTTGGGGCAATTTTTCACCCTCTGGAGGTTTCAGGGAAGCTCTTGAAGCCTCTTGAGGTGGGGGGAGGCTGTTTTCATCCTCCCCAGGCTCCTAGAAAGCCTCTGGAGCCTGGGGAGGGTGAAAAAAAGTGCGCCAAAAGCAGGGGGTCATGCACATAGCATTATGGGTATGGCACACCCATGTATGACCCCCCTGGGCTCCCCACGCTTTTGGCACATGAGCCAAAAAAGGTTAGCCATCACTGGAATAGAGGAACAATATTAAAAAGTGTGCCTGGACTATTCTAGTGCTACCAGCAAACTTTACGTATATTGATTTACGGTGGCTTTCCCTGTGGTTGGTAATTGAATTTCAGCTAGGGAAATATCCATTTACAGGGTTCCACAGCAGCGTAATTCCAGATGCATGGCAAGGGCCTACTGTGGGAGCAGGAAAATTTACGGGGGGAGGGGGGGCAGGAATTCGTCCTAGGTCAGGGCTAAGAAAGACAAGATGAGGGGGGGGGGAAATCAGTATCATTGTTTTCAAACTTCTGGAACTTACGGTCTAGCTACTGACGTTTCAGAAAAGCATAACATACGAGAATGCGATTCCTATCAAAAGCCATGTTTTGACTCCTTTTCAGAACGTCAGGGGACATCATGACCTGCTCTATGGCTGGTCCTTGGGAAGGACCTGATAGGTGATAAAAATGCCAAATCCAGTCTAAACATCTGGCAGACTGGGCGACCGATGATAATTTTTTTAAAATAAAAAGACTAAACATTTCTCACAATAAGGAACCGTAGAACAAATACAAATTCTAGGGCACTGTTTCTGCCTCCCCTGTATTAGAAGCAGCCTTGGATTAGACGCAGGCTTGGGGTTCAACTCAGATATCTAAATACACTCTAACCTGGTTTTTCCCCCCAGCATCGAATGCTAATTGTGAATGCTGAGATGGTATAGTTTCAATACATCTACAGGGCTCAGGTGTGGGGAGGCTGTTCTAAGGTAGACATCCACCTGTGTGCTTGCTGTCTCTTTAATAGCCAGCGAGGGAAAGGTGCTTATTCATCAGGGATCTAACACCTGCATTCCCCTTTATTCTTTCCACTCCTTTTTCATGTGAATTCTTTTTTCTTTTCAAACTCTGTTCTCTTAATCATATGTTGTATGATTCCCATATCCACTCCTATAATTAACTGCAGGAGCTTCCAAACTTGGTAACAACTTTAAGATTTGTGGACTTCAATTCCCAGAACTCCTCAGCCAGGTTCAGAGATCCCTGACTTAGTGCCTTTTAACAGGGGTCTCCAACCCTGGCAACTTTAAGCCTGGAGGACTTCAACTCCCAGAATTCTCCAGCCAGCAAAGCTGGGGGATTCTGGGAGTTGAAGTCCTCCAGGCTTAAAGCTGCCAAGGTTGGAAACCTCTGCCTTATACTGTTCATCATTCAAGGTTTTGTGGCTAGATCCTCAGCTAGGCCTATTGAAGAGTTTTGAGGTGATGCCTAAGGATGTCAAAGCTCGGCTTCTTTGTGGTCTCTGTCCTGGACCCGGTCTGCCCCTTGATGCTGAGCATGAATGTATGAAGCTGCCTAAGCATGTGCCTGCAGGTGGAGCATAGAGGTGCTATGCACATAGCACATGAGCCAGGCAACTGGGCCTTCAGTGCAATGCCCTTCTAATTGCTCAAGCGCAATTCCTCCCTCGCTGTGTGTATTCAGGAGATGGGAGTGGAGAAATACAATACAAGGGTAAGTCCTTGAAAAGAAAACAGTGTCTCAGCCCACAAACCCCAGAAAAATCAAAGGGGAAATTGTTCCTAGAGATAAAAGGAAGGAGGCGGGGGACTAGAGCTACCTTCTCGCTACGGACATTTCTGCTTCTCTCTCTCTTCCTTTGCGTCTGGTATCAGTATCACGACCTGAATAGCCAAGCCTGTGAGTGGCACCTGCACAGCTCCACGGTGAAGGTCACATACCAGCATCCAACTCCCTCCCTCCCTCCCTCCCTTTGTATTAGAGATACAATATCCTACATTCCTGCCTTTCTTTGAGCGTGAAGCTGCCCCGAGTCCCCGTGCAAACCTACAAAGGTGTGAGGTGTAACCTAATCAGAACCTGTGTGATTTTTCTGTAACTCAGCGAACAATGGAAACCGGAGGTAGGTGACCTTCTTAACCAACCAACTCTTGTGCTCATTCTCCCCCAATACAGTAAAGGGCAATGATAGACCCGAGCCTCATCACACCACTACCAAAAAAGCTAAAAACATTTTACTCTGGCCTAGAATCCCTATTGGGGGGGGGGGGTGAACCCAAAACTCTGAAACGCACAGAAGTCCTGTTCTCTTCATTCCCAATAAGGAGAGTTGCTGTCATGTTACAGTTTCGTATGGAAAAGATCCCAGTTCTTTCACTGCCATCTCTGAGTAAGATAAGGAAAGATGCTTGTCAAAGGCCAAAGGGATGCCACAATGCAGGTCAGAGAAGCTTCTGGCACAGCGGTGGGATTCACTTACCTTCCCTACCGGTTCGCAAATGTGAGTGCACGTGCCACGTCTGCACATGCACACCACTTTCTGTGCATGCACAGTGCTTGCGCATTAGGTCGGGGAGGGTAGGCGGAGCTTCCTACAGCTACCAGTTCGCCCGAACCAGAGAGAACCAGCTGAATACCACCTCTATTCTGGCAATCCTTTAGCAGGAGCTCTCTTTTTCAGTTTCTGACTTCATGACATACTGTGCCTGGGATATGGGGATAGAAAATGAAAGGGAGGGAGGGAAAGAGGCAGAATATTTGAAGACGAAGGTGTAAGGATTATTTTGCATAAGGAAGAAGGCATGCACAAATGAGCTGTTCATAATTCACTGATTTGCCACCAAATCCGCACAGTGAATTTAGGGCCTCCCGAGATGACAAACAATGGCTGGGGTTCCAAGAAGGGCAATTTGCAATTCTAGGATGGATGGATGGATGAATGATCGTTTCCAAGCTTAGAAGCCCCTAACTCCCAACTGTTCTAATAATTATTGGCTCTGCTGGCTGCTAATTGCAGGAGTTAATACCTGAATGGTGCCCATGCAAAACAGTTAAGATATACATTTGTATAGGATGCACGTAGCCCATTTTCCTTCCCCCCACCCCGATATACTACCTACTTGTAAAAAATGTATGCACAGGGGCAGTGGCTGCCCGCCTGATGAAAGGAGGGAAGAGGGAACAACTTGCAGAAAGTCACATGACTGCAGATGTGCAGAAGCCACTAGGTGGCACTGGACAAAGAGATTTCGTTCCACGCAAGCAACATAAAGCATTAATCACTGCCTTTCTCACCCCTCGCTCCCCACTTCAACATGACACTTGGTTGCCTTGTAAAAACCATGCGGTGTCAGCGATGGCACGAAGTGAAAGAGTCATAGAGTTCCTGGGTGTCTGGCTATTATTTACCTAACACCACCAAGGTACATGACATTTTGTACAAGTAACATAAGCAAAAGTAAAGACTCTACTCCCCAAAAACAGTGCTTAATCCAAATCAGCAATAAAGGAGGAGCAGTGTGGGATAGGCCACAAGGAGAAGAGAGAGAAATAAGAAACACACGCTTCCCCGGTGCCAAAGATCATACTGTACTGTGTGTGGTTTTTTTTCGTACGTGCACATCGATCTGCATTCTATAATCATGTATGAAAGCTGGAAATTGCCTAAAACATTTTGTCCACATCTACGACTTAATTACACTTTTTGCCTCCTAGTTGCGAGAATACGTTCTTTTACTCCTAAAAGCGTGGAATTCAAACCACATTCATTTGTAGCCTTCATAATTCAAGAGGTCCCATGCCTTCTGCTGGAACAGCATCCTTCCAGAGGTCTTCACAGATTCCACCCTGAAGATGTTCCAAACGTTGCTGAAAATGGATTTTCCCATGGACCTCACGATATAGTAGCTGCTGAACCCCTTTCAGGTTCTCCTTGGGGTGCTTTTTGGGAGGAAAAGTTGTGTTTCCTTCGCCAAACATTTACGGTTTTCCCTTTTTTTTGGGTTTCTATTGCCTTTTATTTTAAAACATGAGCCTGCCAGAAGTGTTTGGATTTCAGCAGCCTCTAAATATAATTAATTAATGCAGTAAATTACACATATTTATTTATTACAGACGTACAATTAATTGAAGACTCCCTTTAGAATGCCACAGCAATGTGCGAACGTTAGCTTTTGTCCTACCAGTTTCTCCCCACCGGAATCGGCATGCAAAGCAGTGTTAAGCAGCAGGTGGTACCCTCACAAGGCCCTTGACTTGGGTGGGTTGAAAGAATAGGGAAGAATTTGGGGGCAAGGTAAACGATGGCTGAGCCAGGTACTCATCGTTGCATTAAATACTGTCACTGTACCAAGGTAGGGTCTCTCAATGGAAGAGGCTGCCTGTCGAACAATGGTTTCCCTCATGTCTAGAACTGGCCCGCTATTTAAGTTTCATTCCAGACACAGAGGAGAAGGAGAATTAATTCATTTAATTAATTTAGAGGAGGAGTTGCTGAAAAAAGGCAGAAAAAATATTCTAGAAGGGAGGCAACTAGGTATAAATAACCAATACTTTGGATTCTTTAGACTACAAATCCCATAATCCCTGTCCATTGAATACAGGTAGTCTTGACTTACAACGGTTCACTTAATGGCTGTTCAAATATACAACGGCACTGCAAACAATGACTTATGATCATGCTTCACACGTATGACCATTGCAGCATTCCCATGGATGCTTGGCAACTGAGTCACATTTATGACGGTGTTGTCATCCCCTTTTTTGCAACCTTCTGACAAGCAAAGCCAATGGGAAAACCAGCTTTGCTTAACAGCCGTGCTACTAATTTAACAACTAATGATTCACTTAACAACAGTGACAAGAAATGTCGTAAAATAGGGCAAAACCCACTTAATAAATTTCTCACTTAGCAACATGAATTTTGGTCTCAATTGTGGTTGCAAGGTGAGGACTATCTTTATATGAATGGAGACTGATGAGACTTGAACTGTGGGCGTGCATCCAATAACTTCATTGATCTAAAGCAAGGCCATCAAGCTCCCGGCTCGTGGGCTGGATGTGTCACATTCTGGCCATGCCCACACCCAGTTTAGTGAAGTGAGGGAAGTCCCGATACATCACAGGACACTGCCGTAATGATGTGAGCTTGACACCCCTGATCTAAAGCATTTTTCCCGCATGATGTTTTCAGATTTGAAATATTTTGACAGTGCTCTCTTTGGCCTTGTGCCTACCATATTTGGAGCAGCAACAGTTTAAACTGTCTTGCATTTAGTGGTCCAGAGACCACTATCTAAGCCAACTTTCCCCAAGGAGGTATCTTCCAGATGGTATGGACAATTCTCAGTCATCTCAGTAGACACATCACATTGGTTGAAGGTGCTGGAAGCCCTACCCATCTGGATACCACAAGATGAAGGAAGTCTGGCTTTGGAACACTGTTTCAGGGTCTAACAGGGGCAAGATCAAATTTATATGCCAATGAGTGGCAATCTGTGACTTCTTTACCTTTGTTTTTAGCTGCCAGTGTAGTCCTTTCCAGTCAAAACTCTATTTTTTAAAAGAAAATTTATTTGTTTCTTATTAAAATATGGTACCCAGTGCAACCATCCTGGCATTATCTCCCCCATACATACTAAAGTGTATAACTGAAACTATACAAATATTATCATACATTGTTCTATTAAATACATTACTAATTATGCATATATAAATACCTATATTCTAGTTAATATACTTGTTTGTGTTTATATCGTATATACATATATTACATTAATTGCATTACTTTCTATATTCACAAATCCAAATTACTTGTTCCAACTTCCGCCTCTCATTTCCAACCAATAGTAAAATCTATCCCA
Source organism: Rhabdophis nuchalis (assembly GCA_039707465.1). Taxonomy (NCBI): domain Eukaryota; kingdom Metazoa; phylum Chordata; class Lepidosauria; order Squamata; family Natricidae; genus Rhabdophis; species Rhabdophis nuchalis. Next base: position 153,582,645 of record CM077643.1, on the reverse strand, counting down.
TATAGGGTGATATTCTGATTCTCCTTTGTTTTTAATTTCTAGCGTCAAGTCAAACCTCTTGAAGACTTTTGAAGATTTCTGTTTAGAAAAAATTAAACAAAACAAAAATGCTAAAATAAAAAAAAATGCTAGGAGAAATGCTAAAAGTGCAGTATGACCTCTAAAATAGGCTTCCATGGTTTTAAAATGATGGGAAAGTCCCCTACACCCTCCAAAACCCCACAAGATCCCCCCACATCTATTAGAGAGGAGGCAGTCTCACTGATTTGGGCTTTCCATCCACTTATCACTGCTCTCCCTACCCCAAATATTAAATGTGGTCTCCCACCAAAAAAGATATTCCATCCGAGCTGAATGCCATGCATGCAAAAGCTCACAAGCACTTGCCTAAGGGTGAGCTACGCTTTTGGGGTTTGCCTCCTGAAAACATATAGGAGATCTTAGGCAACTAAAAATATATACCGTACTTGGAAGTTCTCCAGGCCAGGGGTCTCCAACCTTTGCAACTTTAAGTCTGAAGGACTTCAGCTCCCAGAATTCTCCAGTCAGCTTTGCTTTGCTGGCTGGAGAATTCTGGGAGCTGAAGTCCTTCAGACTTAAAGTTGCAAAGGTTGGAGACCCCTGCTCCAGGCCACTTGAGGGCTCAAAGTTCTGCTACTTCTTGGGGTCCCCCCCCCCCCCGGTGACAGATGATGGTCACCACATTTTGCCCCTTCAAGGGCAGAATCCACAAGACAGTGCAGAATGAAGCAAGTTTGCCTGGTATAGATGAAAACCTAGGTTTTGCCCCAAAACACCTGACAGCTTCTTCTACTCTCAGCAGAAGAAGCATTGTATAGATGAGTATTAATAGGAAAACACAAATAGCTAACTTATCATGAGATATTGTCAAGGGGAACACAAAATAAAATCAAGAGAAGAACTAGTGGCAGAGAGATATAGTTGCCAATAGGTTTCTTATTTATAGTTATTTATAGTTATTAGAAAGATGAAAATAGGTAAAAGGGGTTATGGTTTTGAACATTGTAAGGCTGAATTTGAAATGGAAGTGTGTACAAATGATGAACATGTAATTGCTAAAACATATATACTTTTAATGACATTTGAAACAGAAAAAGACAAAGTGAAAGAATGTATGGGCTAAAATTTTGGGTTATATTTAGATGGAACTATGGGAAAATATGTGGCTGAAAGGATTAAACTTTACATTTTGTTATAACCTTAAAAGATTTTTATAAAACGGTGTATTGCAGATATATGACTCCAGACAAGTTATCTAGACCAGGGGTCCCCAACCTTTTCGGCACCAGGGACCGGTTTCATGTAAACAAAAATTCCGTGGACCAGTGGGAGCCTCCAGCAGGTGAGTCGAATCATGTGGGCTGTGTGCGCGTTCAGTGGTCACAGGAAAGCTGCCAGGGGTCCCGGGCGAAGGAGCCTCCGCTGGGGCAGGGAAGGACAGGCTGCATCGCGGTCAGGAGGGCCTGGCAGCTCCTTCCCCCCACACAGGGCCGGGTGGTGCCCCGAACCCCCCCAATGCAGGCCATTGCCCCCATCCTGCCCCCGGGGAGCACCCCAGCCAACTGACAGGATAGCGGAGCGTTAGCTACCCTTTCCTAAGAGTTGCGCTACTCTCTCTGCCACTCACTCCGGCCCGGTTACTATCAAGCCACGGACTGGCACCGCTCCGCAGCCCAGGGTTGGGGACCCCTGATCTAGACTATATAATGGCACTTAAAGCGAATAGAATAGAATAGAATAGAATAGAATAGAATAGAATAGAATAGAGCAGAGCAGAGCAGAGCAGAATAGAATAGAATAGAATTCTTTATTGGCCAAGTGTCATTGGACACACAATTTTTGTCTTCAGTGCATAAGCTCTCGATGTACATAAAAGATATAAGTGATAAATCATTATCATAATCATCATAACTACATTCATCATGAATAATAAAATACATAGATAGTCATAGGATACTAAATAAGCAATCAACTTATACTCTTACTAGGAAACTAAATAAAATAAAATAAATCGTAAAGATACAAGCCACACGGTTATAGACATAAGTAGAAAGGGAGATAGGTCATAGGAAGGATGAGAATAATAATAATAATACAGTCTTAGTAAATACGGTAGTTTGACAGTCTTGTGAGAATTCGTTGTAATGGAATGCGGAGGGGGAAAACTGTGTCTAGTTGTTTTGGTGAGCAGTGCTCCATAGAGTCATTTTTAAGGGTAGAAGTTGAAACAAATTATGTCCAAGATGCGAGGGGTCTGTAGATATTTTCACAGCCCTCTTTTTGAGTTGTGCAGAAAGATTTAAGTGTGCTGATACTACTTTAGTTCTTACCTCTGCTATGGGAAGTTTCTACCAAGAAGCTGAGAAAAATCTGGCCTGCAAGTACATGTTAGAAAAGAATTAAATGTTATCTGACAAGTTGATAACTTTTTACTGTGGTGTGACTGCAAGGGTGTGTGAGAGAAGATGTTACAATTGCAGTGGAATAATTTTCCTCTGACAAGTACATTAATATAATGATGCAGAAAAGGGTCCTCCTTTTGGGAAACAATTTTCACACACTCGGATGCTTTCAGAAGCAAGACTTTCTCGATGATGCCATCTGGTAATTCCCCTCTTATCCCAGGAATATTTTCCTCTTGGCACATAATACAAGGTAGTCCTTGACTTACAACAGTTCATTTAATGTCCGCTCGAAGTTACAACATCACTGAAAAAAGTGACGTACGACCGTTTTTCACACTTACAACCATGGTCATGTGATCAAAATTCAGATGCTTGGTAAACTGATTCATACTTATGACGGACACAATGTCCTGGGGTCATGTGATCCCTTTTGGTGACCTTCTGACAAGCAAAGTCAATGGGGAATCCAGATTTACTTAACAAGCAAGTTACTAATTTAACTGCAGTGATTTACTTAACAACTGTGGCAACAAAAGTCATAAAATAGGGCAAAAGTCAATTAACAAATGTCCTACTTAGCAACAGAAATTTTGGGCTCATTTGTGTGTTTTAAGTCAAGGAGTACTTGTATTTTGGGAGAGGTTATCCTATTCCCCCCCCACTTCCTATCATCCATCCATCATCTCTCTCTCTCTCTCCTCTCTCCTATCTATCTATCTATCTATCTATCTATCTATCTATCTATCTATCTATCTATCTATCTATCTATCTATCTATCTATCTATCATCTATCTATCTATCATCTATCTTCTATCTATCTATCTATCTATCTATCTATCTATCTATCTATCTATCTACTGTGTTTCAGGGTCTTATTTTCTTTGGACCCCTGAAATAAGCGCTTGGCCTTATTTTCGGGGAGGTCTTATTATTTTTGAAGTGCAGGAGCGGCGAGCATGATCACCTCATGGCTGCTGCTGTGTTGCAATATTTTTGTGCGAGGTCTTATTTTAGCACATGAGCTCAAAAGCCCGATTGGGCTTATTATTCGGGGAGGTCTTATTTTCAGGGAAATAGGCTATCTATCTATCTATCTATCTATCTATCTATCTATCTATCTATCTATCTATCTATCCCTAGCTACCTATGTACCTATCTATTAACCTACTTACCTATCAGATGAACAATCTTTTTGAATACTGCAATTAATATAGATGTTGCTTTCCTTGTCATGTTTTTAATGTGTTTGTATATTTATTGTTTTAGTTTTCCCTGTGCACCGCTCCGAGTCCCTGTGGGGAGAGGAGCGGTCAACAAATTAAAAATTATTATTATTATTATTATTATGGGAGCCCTATGTCATGAGAAGGCAGTGTGGGAACCAATTCACACTTGCTTGGGATGTCTCCATGGCAGAAACTGCTGGCTCTTTCTTCTAAACTGTCGTAACACCATTGTGTCTAATCATCACTGACTGCAACATGTTAACCATCCCCTTTTGAGCAGCACAAGCAGAATCTCACTGTACCCATTTCTGCTCATCAATAAGGTTGCACGCATATAAAATGTGTGGAGCCTTGAAAATGCTCCAGTGGTTTGTTGTTGTTGTTTTACAGGGGAATGAATAGGATCTCCTGAATCTGCTTTTGCATTAATAGCAATACTGTTAGGGAGAAAGCCACATGGAAAAAGTTCCCTTCTGAAATTTTCCTTTGGGATAGAATGGAAACTGAAAAAAACCAGGGAAGTTAATAATTATGCAGTAAAAGAGAGGACTTACACAAACACACACCCAAACAAGCAACACAGAGTACCTAGTCCATACCTAAATAAACACAACAGTATTACACTCTGTCTTCTCTATTCTTTGAAATAATTCTAAAGATAGGACTCTGAGTACTAAGGCAGCTGCTTCAAATGAATCAGGCAACCAACTGTGGCTGCCAAAAACCGGGGTAGGGTGAATGGATGAATATTTAAAATTATAGAAGGTTTGGAAGAGATTTGAAGATGATCTAATCCAGCCCCTTGCCAATGCAGAAATCCCCAGCTACAACATTTTGATAGATACCTATCCAATCTTTGTTCAAACACTTCTACCTTTGAAGCAATTTGCTGCATTGTTTAATAGTTCTTATCATTAGGAAATTGTTCTTGATGTTTACGTAATTTATACCCATAGTTTCTTCTCATGTCATTTCTATCTCATCATCTAGAACCCCTTGAATACTTTTGAAGTTGACTTTCATGTTTCCCCACAATGTTAATACAGGCTGAATGTATCTTTTATCTCCAATCATTCCTCACTTTGTTTTCTTACCAGATCCCTTATCAGTTTGGTTGCTCTTCTGTAGACATTGTCCACTTTGTCCCTATCCTTCATAAAATGTGACATCCAGAACTGGATGCAAAATTCTAAATGTGGTCAGATCATTTGGCCCATATCTACAAACACAGGGATAATTTAGACTCTTCAAATTACAACTGAGATTTCATACCCAAAGGGATTTTATTAAGATAAGCAGTCATTAATATTTGCAAAATCAATCTGTATCTATCTATCTATCTATCTATCTATCTATCTATCTATCTATCTATCTATCTATCTATCTATCTATCTATCTATCTATCTATCTATCTATCTATCTATCTATCTATCAAACTATCTACAGTATCTAGCTAGCTAACCAGCTACTGATCTTCCACTTTAATACTTATGATCAATGGTGGGATTCAGCCGTTTCGCACTGGTTCAGGAGAATCAGTTGTTAAATTACCCCCCCCCCACACACACACACACACACTATCAAAGTCGATCCTGGGTGCTGTGTTCTGCTCTGCTGTGCTCTGCTCTGCTGCGCTGCAATGGAGAAACAGGTAATGGAACGGTCAGCATGAGGGAAGGAGGAGGCCACTTTCCCTCTTTCTTCTCTCTACTCCTCCCCCCACTTGTGCTGGCTGCTCCATTTCCCATTTCTCCATTGCAGCTCAGTACCCACGATCCACTTTGATAGCAGGGAGGGGGGTTATTTAACAACTGGTTCACCCAGGGTAAGGTTGGCCATTGCAGGAGGCTCGTCTCACATGTGTGGTGGGGCCAGAGGACAGCGATGGGCCATGCTTATCGCATACACAGATAACCGCCCTGCCACCCTATTTGGGGTGACCCGCTCCCTCCTTCAACAGAGGCTGCGGGAAGCCCCTCTGCAGGGCAAAGCAGAGGAATTTGGAGAGTATCTGCAGGATAAAATCGCTCAGATTCGGAACGAGTTGGCCTCCATTGAGAGTGGTCTGGAGGGATCATCAGAGGCAGGTCTTGAGACAGTTTTATGGGATGAGTTCGACTCTGTTACTTCCGAAGATATGGACAGGTTACGGAGGCGACTGAGAGCCACCACATGTTTATTGGACCCATGTCCCTCCTGGCTTATACTGGCATCCTGGGAGGTTACACGAGGCTGGCTCCAGGAAGTAGTGAATGCTTCGTTGAGTGAGGGGTTCTTGCCAGCCGCATTGAAAGTGGTGGTGAGACCCCTCCTCAAGAAGCCTTCCCTGGACCCAGCATTGTTAGTAAATTATCGTCCGGTCTCCAACCTTCACTTTTTGGCGAAGGTTGTAGAGACTGTGGTGGCACAACAGTTTCCCTGTCACCTGGAGGAAATTGATTATCCAGACCCGCGCCAGTCCGGCTTCCGACCCGGGCACAGCACCGAGACGGCATTGGTCGCGTTGGTGGATGATCTCTGGAGGGCCAGGGATGGGGGTTGTTCCTCCATCCTGGTCCTATTAGACCTCTCAGCGGCTTTTGATACCAGCAACCATGATATCCTATTGCATCAACTGGAGGGGTTGGGGGTGAGGGGCACCGTTTTACGGTGGTTCTTCTCCTACCTCTCCGGTCGGTCGCAATTTGTGTTGGCAGGGGGCAGAGGTCGACTTCGAGACCCCTCACATGTGGGGTACCTCAGGGGTCGGTCCTCTCACCACTCCTGTTTAACACATATATGAAGCCACTGGGCGAGATCATCCGTGGTTTTGGGGTAGAATACCACCTGTACGCTGATAAAACACAGCTGTACATATCTACCCCAAACCACCCCAACAATGCCGTTGAAGTGATGTCCCGATGTCTGGAAGCCGTACGGGTCTGGATGGGAAGTAACAAATTCCGACTCAACCCGTCCAAGACCGAGTGGCTGTGGTTTCCGATGTCCCGGTACAACCAGTTGACACCATCACTGGCCATCGGGGGTGAACATCTAGCCCCCGTGGATAGGGCACGCAACTTGGGCATCCTCCTGGATTCCCGGCTGTCCATGGAAGATCATCTGACGGCCGTGGCCAGGGGGGGCTTTTTACCAGGTTCGCCTGGTACGACAGTTGCGTCCCCTACTAGAGGGACGCCCTTCGCACAGTCACTCATGCACTCGTGACATCCTGTCTAGACTACTGTAACGCTCTCTACATGGGGCTTCCCTTGAGGTGCACCCGAAGGCTACAGCTAGTTCAGAATGCGGCCGCACGGGGGATTATGGGAGCCTCAAGGCATTCCCACGTAGCACCACTCCTGCGCGAGCTGCACTGGCTGCCTGTGGCCTTTCGGGTGCACTTCAAGGTGTTGATTACCATCTTCAAAGCGCTCCATGGCACGGGGCCTAGTTATTTGCGGGATCGTATCCTACCCCACACATCCCTTCGGCCAATTCGCTCCCACAGAGAGAGACTTCTCTGGGTGCCGTCCACTAGGCAGTGCCAGCGGGCGACGCCCAGGGGAAGGGCATTCTCTGTGGCGGGCCGAACCCTCTGGAACGACCTACCCCCCGAACTCAGAACTATCATGGACCTCTGCTCCTTCCGCCGAAACTTAAAGACGTACTTCTTCCATCTTGCCGGCCTGGCCTAATCTATACTATCAAGCTTGTAGATTGTATGCTAAATTATTTTAATTTGGATTTTAAGGGGTAGAGTTTTTAGGATTTTTAGCGCAGGGTTATTGGTATTTAATTGTTTTTTACTATTTATTGTTTGCTACGTTTTATATTTTCCTATTTTAATTTCCTGTGCACCACCCCGAGTCCCTTCGGGGAGAGTGGCGTGGTATATAAATTTAATAAAATAAAAAATAAATAAATAATGCCTCCCACGACAGCCAACCTGACTCTGGACGAACCAGTAGTTAAGCTATTTGAATACCACCACTGCTTATGATACTCAAAGCAATATATATGATTGCAAACAGATTTTGCCAGCTATTTTAACATCTACTCCCATAAATCTTTGACTTTACTGGCTATATATGAAAGTTGACAACTTTCTTAGAGGACATCAGATTGGGAAAGTCTGCACGAGGATATTATCTTTAGAAAGCATCTTGGTGATTGGTATTAGTAGATTATCCTGCATCTGAGATATTCTTGGCATGTTGCAGGTTACACAATTCCACCCTGACTTTTCAGTCTTCACTTCACTTGGTGACGTCAAAGACTATGTAAACAAGTTGTTGCTTTGGAGTGACCCCGGATCACAGTCAAGGGAAACCTAAAAACACCACGGAAGCAGAATATTTGAGATAAGGATGACTAAGGCAACAAGATGTAAACAAATACATATATACTAGCCTAAGGTGATGTATTTATTGTGAAATGAACACATCTAAGGCCTATTGTTACCTTGACTGAACTACTAAAGGTAGAAGCTGATCAGGTATGATGAATAAGTCAGAAAAGCTGTAAATTTAGATGAAAAGAGTGCCCATCAAAAATATTATTTCATTCCACATAGTTTTGATGTTCAAGGGAACAAAGAGCTCAGATATGTGGTTGAGGCCTATTAAGTAAAAAAGCTTATGCACTTCGCTTAAATTAAGTGGATGCAACTGTTGCACACATCTAAGCATTTATGTAGTATTTATTTTTGATACTCGACATTGCATTTGACACGTAAGATTAAAAGGCAACATACAAAACATTCTACATTATTTTTGAAAAACACCAAAAAATCAATGATCTATGATTACACACAGTTCATGTTAAATTTTGCTTACAAAGGGAGACTGAAATGTCATGTAAATTAAGTTGCCTGGGTTAAAGCATGCCTTGATCTGTGCCAAGCTGACTGTAGATTAGAAGCTAGGAACCTCAATTTAAGAAGGCAAGGACCTCCTTAAAGCCATAAAAAGAATTGAAGAAGAAGCAGCCACTACAGAACTCAACAATTTCTGCTTATATTTATTTAATCTGTGCCTGCCTTTTTCCATCCTGAAAGTCAAGATTGCCTAAGAGATAGGATTTCATGGCTATTTCCGAATCCATAGGTTCAGGAAGGGGAATTTACTGCATGATTTCTTTCATGTTTTAGGACAATCTAAAAAGGGATTTGTTTTCCCAGTAACAAAACCATATTTTTCTCCTGCACAGAAGCAGAATTTATTGAGTCATTTGTGGGAGGCGGGGGTAGAAGAGACCTGGCTTCTCATATATCACATCTTTCCAACGCCAGTCTCCCCACTCTGTGTGTACGTATGTGTGAAGTCATATCACATGAAAAGACATGCCCAGAAATCTGGAAGCTTCAAAATTTCCACTACTCCAGAGCTGAGCATTGAATCTCTCCCTATCTTGACTCATCAAAATGTTCTCTAAAGTACGTACAGAAAATATTTGGAAGACACATAGTTACCTTGGGCTGTTTGATTTCCCTACCTTCTCCCTTGGAATGTATCCTTTCCATAGACAGACTTGAGTATAACATTTTCTTTCATCCTTATACCGGGGCCAAAAGTCATTGCTTATCCACCCAAATAGATCCTACAGGCCCCTGCCTTCTCTTCACTTGTAGGTTGCTTATTAAATAAGTCACTCTTGCATTTTCCGATAAATAAGGTGCCTTCTCATTTCTGAATCTCTCATTGGCCTTAAATAAATCATATTTAAATAGAAGTTTTGGAGTTTATATTTTATAGCCTGGGGAATATTGCAATAGCAATGTCACTGGATCAAACCAAAAACAAAACAAAGAGTACAACTTGAGCGTTACTTCAGCTCTTAGAGTTGTAGAGCATTAGATTAGAACCAGAGATATGGACTGCAAAAAAAACAGATGACCGTTAGTTAGCAGAATATTTGTTCATTCATTTCACATCCTCTACATTTCACATGGATTTATTTAATGATTATTAGGATTTTTGTAGCCGATACTGGCAACACAAACTAATATTTGCACCAGTAAAGGTCAGTCAGGTCACAGAACTAATTAGCAGTTCTAGATACATGTTACCTAACAGCTAAGTGGCATCAAAGAAGTTTACTTTTTAATCCACATTTCTTGTTAATAATAAGGTTTGGCTTATTCTCTAAAAAGCAACTTTGGTTAAATAAATAATTCTTTGCAAACTTTCATTGTTTGACAGTATGCTTTGCTGCTGCAATGCTGTTCAGCTTGTCTAAAATTTAGCCAAAGTTTATAAAGCTTTTTCATCTTGTTTGATTCACATTGCTTTAGTCACTTATTTCTCCAAACATACAGCTTTATATGTTTAGACTACTTAGGACATGGCAACATACTACTACCAGTGAGCATGTGACTAAGAGGTGGCTGAGGAAAGATTACTCATAGTAAAGGGAACGCAAATTGCTCAATGTGGGTATATGTGCCCATTTTAAAGACAACTGAGTTACCTGAAAGAGGAATCACTGACTCAGTAGCAATCAGCTCTAGTTTTATATTTAATCACTTGGTTAACTTTTATCTCTCTTGGACTCAACGATAGAGATGGTGGACCAGTCTGGCAGTTGTTTGGGTTGAATGAAAGTATTCTAAAATCTCCCAGCCATAGAACTGGATTTAAAAGGCCATTTAGGCACCTGAGTCAAAAGCTTTTTTCACTGTAAGAATCTGAATTTAAGCATCCCCAGCAGTTGTTATAGCATTAGGCTAGAAACTGTGAGACTAAGAGTTCTAGTCCTACCTTAGGCACAAAGCCAACTGGGTGACCTTGGGCCAGTCACTTTCTCTCAGCCCTAGGAAGGAGGCAATGGTAAACCATTTTGGCAAAATCTTGCCAAAAAACTGAGGGACTTATCCAAGCAGTCTTTGACTATTGGACCCAAATGCATGGAAGAAAACAACAACAACAGTGAGTTACCTTGCTCTGCTTGAACATATCCAATTAAGAGAAGCCCAGCTAGTTCATTGTCAAAACTGCTGCTTTAGAAACTGCTCCATTAGGAAGAAAGAATTTTTTAACATTCATTCAAAGGGAATCCCAACGCACTTGATCATTCCTTCCATACATTGCATTTTCCCCTGCTTTGCCAAATTTTATAAATGTTATCAATTTGTTTCATTTTGTTTTCGGTTTCAGCAGGTGGCAGCACCTGGCTGATTTCGTCTAGGTTCAGACAAGGGCTTCCAATGCCCTTTTTTCTTCTCCAAGTGACTGGTGCAATATTCCATGCCCAATTATTTCCTTGGGAAATAAAATCTGCTGCATTGATGAAGGGGTATGATTCATGATTTTGGTCTTCCTATTCAGTTTTTTGTTTCAGAATTTTTAGTTCTACTTGAGTCCAATCCATTATTCCAATTGGCAATTCCAATCTAATGACTGGAATGGCCCAGATGTTAATTGTCTTTATGGTATTTCTGCCATTGGGTTTGGAGTTTAAGTCTTCTTCACTCTCATGATGTATTTCACTTCTAACCTTCTTCTTGGTTTCAGGGTGCTTGATGTTCTCAGTTTAAAGGATACCAAGTAGTTGTAGTGATCTTCTTCATCCAGACCCTGGGATTTGGATTTCTGGAAGGAAGCAGGTAGAAAAGAAGATTGAAATCCCCATCAGTTCGATTTAAGCAATGATATACTTTGGAAAATCAGATGGGCACTTACAGACTTGCATACCAATTGACTTCACTGAGGTTGGGCAAAGGAGCAAGTGCCTCCCTACATTAGCTTCATTTTAGTAGCAGCTATATCTAGTATGCAAAGCAGAGATTAGTTGAAGAGAATTGTTTCATAGCATTTTCACCCTATAACTATTTCCACTCCCTAATTCCTCAGAAAGCAGTGGGAATCATATTTGCATTTCTATTTACTTCCACCATGCCTCTGTCATTGTTCTCTGTCCATCACCAACTCCTAATCTAATGTACTTCCAGGATTGTAAAGACAATTAAGGAGGAACCCATGCATACCCAAATTCAGTTTTAGAAGTCTGTTGTTTACAAATGTTGCAGGATTTTTTTTGTCAAAAGACAGCAGTTTGCCCATATACTGTACCATACCCTCATTTGTATATTGTACAATTTCTTTATCAAAGTTTCTTTTTAAAAAAAATATTTAGTCAAGTAGGCTAATCTGTAGAATGAAACCACCAATCTTTACAATTTGCTTTGAAAGCAGGAAAGTGGTGCAGTGGTTAGAGTGCAGCACTGCAGGCTACTTCAGCTGACTGCTAGCTGCAGTCTGGCAGTTCAAATCTCACCAGGCTCAAGGTTGACTCAGCCTTCCATCCTTCTGAGATGGGTAAAATGAGGACCCAAATTGTTGGGGGCAATAGGCTGACTCTGTAAACTGCTTAGAGAAGCACTAAGCACTGTGAAGTGGTATATAAGTCTAAGTGCTATTGCTAAGTGCTATTTGAATAATTAAAGGCAAAATAAAATCTTGAAAAGCTAAGCAGGATGAGGCCTATTGAGCATGTAGATGGGCAGTGTCACAACTGAGGGATAGAATAAGGGCTTCAAAAAGACAGAAAAATGTATAATAGAAAGAATTATTCAACAAGTGACATAAGGCAACTAGTAGTTGATAAAATGAACACCATAAATAAATAAATACAAATACAACAGCAGAGTTGGAAGGGATCTTGGAGGTCATCTAGTCTAACGCCCAGCCTAGGCAGGAAGCCCTATACCATTTCAGACAAATGGCTATCCAGCATCTTCTTAAAGACTTCCAGGGTTGGGGCATTCACAACTTCTGGAGGCAAGCTGTTCCACTGATTGATTGTTCTAACTGTCAGGAAATTTCTCCTCAGTTCTAAGTTGCTTCTCTCCTTGATTAGTTTCCACCCATTGCTTCTTGTTCTGCCCTCCGGTGCCTTGGAGAATAGTTTGACTCCCTCTTCTTTGTGGCAACCCCTGAGATATTGGAACACTGCTATCATGTCTCCCCTAGTCCTTCTTTTCATTAAACTAGACATACCTAGTTCCTGCAACCGTTCTTCATATGTTTTAGCCCCCAGTCCCTTAATCATCTGTTGCTCTTCTCTACACTCTTTCTAGAGTCTCCATGTCTTTTCTACATCGTGGTGACCAAAACTGGATGCCGTATTCCAGGTGTGGCCTTACCAAGGCATTATGAAGTGGTATTAACACTTCATGTGATCTTGATTCTATCCCTCTGTTTATGCAGCCTAGAACTGTGTTGGCTTTTTTGGCAGCTGCTGCACACTGCTGGCTCATATTTAAATGGTTGTCTACTAGGACTCCAAGATCCCTTTCACAGTTACTGCTATTGAGCAAGGTACCACCTATACTGTACCTATGAAAAGCAATGTTTCATGGACAGAGGGAAAACTGGAAAAAGCAAGCGAACATTGTATCAAAATAGGATCACCCCCTGCTTAGGCCCTGTGCTTGAGAAAAGAGCCAGGTCTTTAATGTCATAAAAAAGCCAGCAAAGGCAGGGCAGGAGGGGGCCTCTTCAAAGAGCAGGTGCATCAGGGGTGGGTCCTGTACCAGTTGGTACCGCTTTGCTTCACATAATACTTCCTCTCTGGAAAATGGTTGGTGATTACAAAGAGTAGATTATGGAAATATGGAAATTATGAGGCAGTGGTTCAAATATAAATGCATTTATATCCAGTGTTAAGATGAACAGAAACCTCTTCTTTATAATCTTTTTTTTTCTTTCCTTTTCTTTCTCTTATTTTCTTTATCTATTCAATTATTTTCCTTATTTCTTCCCTAAAATTTGTATTAGTAATAGTAGAAACTGTGAGTGGGATCTTGGAGTCCTAGTGGACAACCATTTAAATATGAGTCATAAGTGCAGCAGCTGCCAAAAAAGCCAACACAGTTCTAGGCTGCAGAAACAGAGGAATAGAATCAAGATCACGTGAAGTGTTAACACCACTTTATAATGACTTGGTAAGGCCACACTTGGAATATGGCATTTAGTTTGGTCACCACAATGAAGAAAAGATGTGGAGGCTCTGGAAAGAGTGCAGAGAAGAGCAACAAAGATGATTAGGGGACTGGAGACTAAAACATATGAAGAATGATTGCAGGAACTGGGTATGTCTAGTTTAATGAAAAGAAGGTCTAGGGGGTGACATTATAGCAGTGTTCCGATATCTCAGAGGGTGCCACAAAGAAGAGGAAGTCAAGCTAGTCTCCAAAGCACCTCAGGGCAGGACAAGAAGCAATGGGTGGAAACTAATCAAGGAGAGAAGCAACTTAGAATTGAGGAGAAATTTCCTGACAGAACAATTAATCAGTGGCACAACTTGCCTCTAGAAGTTGTGAATGATTCAACACTGGAAGTTTTAAAGAAGATATTGGATAACCAGTTGTCTGAAATGATGTACGGTTTATTGCCTAAGCAGGGGGTTGGACTAGAAGACCTCCAATGTCCCTTCCAACTCTGTTATTCTGTTTTCTGTTTTCATTACTTGGCCTTGATTAAAATGAACCATTTTCCCTATTAATGCCTCTAATTGATTTATCATGTCTGCCGCAAATGTATAAATGTTTATTAAATCAAGTATAATGAAGAACCTCCTTCAAATTACTGCAACAAAGTGGTTGGCATCTGTAGAAACCTTAAGCATTTCTTAATTCTAGACAACAGATTACTTTCTGAATCTTTTTCTAAGTTAATGTAGTAAAAAAAGAATGCAAGAAAGGGAAAAATAAACAATAACCACCCTCTGAAGAATATTAGATATTATCTCATCCTCCAGCACCATTGCCCTAACAAGCAATTTTAATACTATAAATAATATATTGAAGACAATGTGTAAAAGCCTAATGTAGCAACAGGATGCTTCACACCTGATTACTGTACTGTAGAAGAAATTAGAAGCAAACAACATCCTATTTACATTATGGCTAAACATAGTATTGGGAGCAAATCTGAAATAATTTGAGAAATAGATATCAATTCCTTGCCCTGCTCTCCCCCTATTCTATTACTAATAAAGTAATTTAATCAGGACTTTCTATGACAAGCAGACTGATCAACCTCTTTTTTTATTCCCACATATAAAGTAAATGTGTGTGTGTGTATGTGTATAAGAGAGAGAGAGAGAGAGAGAGAGAGAGAGACTGATTCTCTTTGCGATTAAAAGTGTTTTACATTCTCTCCACAGAAATGAGAGAATTGTTATTGTCTCATTCATTTGGCTCTGCTTTGATTCTCCCTCCCTCCCCCCTCCCTCTCCCCCCCCCTCTCTCCCAAGACTAGATTGAATAATGTACTAAAATGTAACACTACTGTGGATTATCAAGGTATCCACGGTCTATTTATGACGAGAAGATGATTCAAGGACACTAGAAGATGGCAAGAAGAGCCTCACCTTCATAATAAGTAAATGAAAAATAGGCAACTTTTTATTAGTTGGCAACAGGATCAAGAATGTCTCCCTAAAATCAGGAGTTTAGAAATAGTTGTGCTACTATCTCTCTCTCAAAACAACTTTTTCCAACTTCCTAGTCTGGGATCTAATCTGGGATTTCATGGTGATCTCTCATCCAAGCAGCAATTAGATTCATTCCTGCTTAATTTTTCTGAGATCAGCCAAAATGGCTTAGGTCCTGACACCTGCTGTGATAATGGATTTATAAATGTCCCTGATAATAAAACTATCAAGTTCAAGGCATGGATCATGTATTCTTGTATTATTATTGTGGTTTGTTGCACAATCAGCCAGATGTTCAGACTTGATTTGACATTTTTATCCACCTATTGAGTCCTTCTCAAGGACTGATACAGGCAGATGTTCTTTGATGGTGTTGAAGATACTGTTGCAGAATGTAAGTTGTTACATGTGTGTGTGTGTGTGGTGTGTGTGTGTGTGTGTGTCACAACACCCTGTTAAGCCCCAATTAAGGGAGGAAGCACACTGCTTTCCTTTTCTGCCTTTCGGCTCATCACCAGAGACCATCTAGACAGAAAGCTATGAGTTCCGTTGTGTATTTTTTTTATATGTGTGTTAGGTTTTTTGAGCTGATCAATAAATAAATCAGGGAGACTAGGATAGATCTATTTCGAGCTTTTTAGCTCTCGTCAGCTAGCCATGATTTATTTATTGATCAGCTCAAAAACCTAACACACATATAAAAAAGTACACAATGGAACTCATAGCTTTCTGTCTAGATGGTGTCTGGTGATGAGCCGAAAGGCAGGAAAGGAGAGCAGTATGCTTCCTCCCTTAATTGGGGCTTAACAGGGTGTTGTGACACAAGTATATACTTATCCTCCTGTCTCAGCTGATCAGGAAGAGAACCTGGTGGCATTTCTGCCTAACATGTAATACAGTCCCAGTTCAAATCCCAGTAAGGGTATGGCTAGCTGATGAGAGCTAAAAAGCTCGAAATATATCTATCCTAGTCTCCCTGATTTATTTATTGATCAGCTCAAAAACCTAACACACACACACACACACATATATTGTCTACAGGCCTTTAATCATCTTAGTTGCTCTTCTCTGAACTTTTTCCAAAGTCTCAACTTCTTTTTTGTAATGTGGTGACCAAACCTGGATGCATTATTCCAGGTGTAGTCTTACTAAATCTTTATAAAGTAGTACTAATATTTCACATGAGTTTGATTCAATGTCTCTATTTATACAACCAAGGATTGTATTAGCTTTTTGGTCTGTAGCCACACACTGCTGGCTCATGTTTAAGTACTCATCCACTATGACTTCAAGGTCCCTTTCAAAGTTATTGTTTTTATTTGGTTTTTATTCTTTTAGCATGCTTTTATAATAATTCTACAATAAAAGTAAAGTCTCACTGAAGTTGAACTTAACCTTTTTACTGGATTTTATTTTCTGGGATGTATTTTTTTTAATTTTTCTGTCTACTTGATGCATGTGTCCATGTCCTCTCTTGCTATTAATCTCTCTGCATATATGTGCACATACACTTGAAACAAACTTGGTTGGTGCCATTAATCACCAAGCTAAAATCTTTCTCTGTGTGTATATAGGTTTGTGTGTGCGTGCGTGATAGAGAACAATTTATGAAAACAATAAAAGATATAGTGTTGGCATAATATTATTTGCATTTACATTAATAAAATGAAGAGTGATAAACATGTCAATGACTCCCGTGTTTACAAAAAAAATGTACCCTGAGTTATGCTAAATTAATCCTAGGATAGGTCAAAGCAACATCTCTTTTAAAAAAACCATTCCTTGGATATTTCCAACTGCATTGCTCTTACATTCTTCTGAAACGTCTTTTTTTTCCCCACAAAAAGAAAAAAGTTAGAAACAGCACTGAGGACAGGGAGATATTTACGATGGGTGACATCAGCACACGGACTTCTCATAAAATGTAAATGATTGAGCCATAGCAAGCCCACAATAAATCTTCATCTGAAAGAAGCTTTGGTGAGACCTCATCAAACTCGCAGAATTATTGCAAAAGTAAGGCTGAGGAAAAGAGAGAGAAAAATTCCTTTAGAATCACATTGGGTACTTATTTTTGAAGGGAAAATGTCCTCTTGCTTCCCCATCCTTTTAAATTCAGCTGTGACTATTGCCTTTCTGCATGCTTAAAGGAAATTGACTTTTTTAAAGGTGGAAAATGGATTAAAAATGGCATTCTTTAAACAAGCCAATATTACCCTGATAGAAGCAGAACAATCCCCTTATTTTGTTGGCCTATTTTTCATCACTTAGAGCAGTTCTTGTCCTTGCGTGCCGAAAGCATGTGCATGTGTGTGACAGCGCGCATGCATGTGCCCACGTCCATAATACAATGCACACCCGGCCCCCTTGCCACCTCCCCCCTGCACATGCATGCATGACACACCCCAGTGCGCTCCCCCGCTCCTTGCACAGGCACACACAACCCTCCCCCGTGCCCCATTTTGGGCCTAGCAGACCTCCCTGAAGCCTCCTGAGACCAAGAATGAGGTGCAGGGAGTGTGAGAGGGGTATTTCCCTCCCCTCCCGTGCATGCATGTTATGTCCGCCTTGTATGCAGCTTTATTCCTCTCTAGCATTCATCACCATTGTTCAGTGATGCATTTCCTGCCTCTCAAGATTTACTTCTATCTGCTCCTGTGAGGCACTTCCTCTTCCTGTTGGATGTATATAGCTATATTCTCAATGGTTTGCATAGTCTTTTAACTTCATTTTGATTAAACAGCCCGCGCTGACAGAGACCCAAAAATCAACGGGCCGGTGGGAGGCACGCTCTCATATGTGGTGGAGCTCAGCTGGCTGGCGACAGCTCATATGCCTGCAGAGAGGCCTCTGTATGTCTCCTGTGGCACATGTGCCATTGGTTCACCATCAAGGACTTAGAGAAAACCACTGGAATTTATTCCATGCTGCGAATAGGCCCATGAGTGAATTCTCATGATTTCGCTGTACAAATCTCTCAGCTGGCCTTCAGAAGTGTGCTAACTCTGCAGAGTTTGGAAAGATTTAAGTGAGAACATAGATTTTTAAGGTCACCTTCTTGTGCAATTAGGTCAAGTGATCCTCATAGTGAAAGCTTTCGGGATTTTATTCAGCTGTTTTCTTTTTCAGATATCACCTTTTTTCCCTTTTTGGTTCTCCATCTCATGTTTCATAAAACACAAGCTTTGCATTGGCAGATATTTTTTTTTAACAAGGAAACCTTTTAACAGGTTAGCAAATATTGGCTTGCTACCAAAGATTAATCTCCCCTCCTTCCTATAAAATCATTATTTTCCCCTTTTCTTTACCGATCTTTTATTTCTATTCCCACCTACTACTTTGAGGTTGCCAAGTCATCATCGCCTACCATGGATCGCAGCAATTTAATGCATCTCTTATCTTCCCTCCATTATTTCAGCAAAGACATGTTGACTTCTGAGATACATTATTTTTAAAGCAAGCTTTTTGTGGCTTTTATCTATAGCAAGCTCATCTATTGTCACGTCAAGCCTTTTCTCTTGCATTCAGAAATATCACAAAGCAAAGGGAGACCTGAAAATGGGAATTAAAAATCTGGATAAGGAAACTTAAGAAGTCTCCCTACTTGCAAAGGCTTCAAGGGAAGGCTGGATAGGGAGATCAAAGCAAAGGCAGAGTGGGATTGAGATCAATATAATGACAAAAAAGGCCCTCACTTTGTCAAGGACCTAGGAGTACTCATCTCAAACAATCTAAGTGCCAGAGCTCACTGTTACAGCATTGCCAAAAAGGCATAAAGAGTTGCCAACTAAATCTTGCAAAGCTTCTTCTCCAGTAATATTGTACTGCTAACTAGGGCATACAAAAACTTTGCTAGACCTATTCTTGAATACAGCTTATCTGCCTGGAATCCGCACTGTATATCAGATATTAATACAATTGAGAGAGTCCAGAGGTATATCACAAGAAGAGTACTCCACTCCTCCGCTCACAACAGAATACCCAATAGGGCCTATGCCACCAGGCTTGAAATTTGGGGCTTGGAAAGCCTAGAACCATGCCACCTATGGTCTGACCTAACCACAGTACACAAAATTATCTGCTACAATGTCAGCAACAGAGTGTTCAATGCCTGGAATGCACTACCTAACTCTGTTGTTAAATCCCCAAACCCCTATAATTTTAACCTAAGACTGTCTACTGTTGATCTCACCCCTTTCCTAAGAGATCTGTAAGGGGCATGTGTAAGGGCACCAGCGTGCCTACTGTCCCGGTCCCACTGTCTCCATTTATTCATACCCATTCACTGTGTTCATATTTATGGTTATACTTATACCTGTTATCTTTTACATGTTTGACAAAGTAAAATAACTGAAATAAAATAAATAAAAAACAAAAACGTAGCCAAAGGCATCAAGTACCATAATTGATCAGGCCAAAAACATTGACTTTAGAACATGGGTTGTAGGCATTCTGCAGTTTTGGCCCGATTTCAATAGTGTTCATTTTGGGATTTGATTCCAAAATGGTATTTAGCAAGGTATGGGAACACAGATAGAGCATGTGTCTGAAACTTCAGCTGCATCTTTTTCCAGGATCACATTCCAAGGGCAACGAACTTGGTAGAAGATGCAGCTGCTTTAAAGAGTTATAGACAGATGCTACTTTAAGCCCATTGCATGCTCTGAAATACCTGTTCACAATTCTTTTAGAGAATGTTGTGCCTATGACAGTTTGCTGCAGTCAACTTGCCACAGCCAACTTGCTGTGGCCAACTTGCCATGTCAACTTGCCACAGGCCTACTCAACATGGCCAACTTGCTGCAGGACAAGCATTACACTAATAGTTAAATGGAATCATTAAAGAAAGCATGCCAAATGAGGGACAAAATAAAATTTGAATGACAAAAATTACAATATTTTAAAAATTATTTTAAATAATTAAATTGAATTGTTGAATTGTCCTGCAGCGAATTGTCCCATGGCAAATTGGCTACAGTGAGTTGGCCACAATGAATTGGCCATGGCGAGTTGGTCATGGCAAGTTGGCTGTGGCAAGTTGTTCCATTCTGGGTCCAGCCTTAGCTCAGATCATTCATGGGATTGTGTTCTTCACTTAGCAGCCCAGACAGGAAGATGAACACCATCCCCACTTTTCACTTACCCAAAGAGATGATCTTAGAATCTCAATGCTGCCTTTGCACTTGATTGCAGGGAACCATAGATTTTTCTCTGTTGATAATTATAGCACTTAGCACTTATATATCACTTCACAGTGCTTTACAGCCATCTCTACATGGTTTACAGAGTCAGCGTATTGTCCCCAATTATCTGAGTCCTCATTTTACTGACCTCAAAAGAATGGAAGGCTGAATCAACCTTGAGCCAGTCAGGATCGAACTGCTGGTAGTGTTAGCCTGTAATACTGCATTCTAACCACTACACCACCATGGCGCTTAACTATAAGTACTCATGCAATGTATTTTTTTTTTTAATGTCAGCAAAACTGCATAAAATATACAGTGCTAGAATGGTATTTCTAGTCGCCAAGGGTTATCTGTGATTATTTAACAAACACACATGGTATCCACACAGTTACATTCCAGATAATGTCTAAGCTATAAAGCAATTGTTATTCATAGTCTGGAGAAATTAAATTCACTACTTCCCAGTAAAATATTAGGGTGGTTTTTTTCAGTCTCAGTATTAAAGAAAAAGCCACTTACTTTCAGCAAAAGACACAAACATCTGGATCTGAGTTGTGTGTGGTAACTAAGTGATTACATTTCTACAACTATTACTAGCATGTCACGCAAAGGCAGCATTGCATGAAAGGTTTATGTATGCTCATCTTGAGTAAAGTATGTATAGCCTATGGATCAATTCCAGAAGGCTAACAAGGCTAGTCTGATGAGCAAATAGAAAAATCCTGAGTACCTTAAAGATTAAAGGATCCATTATTATACCATAAACTTACCACCCACTTCATCAGCCCTGCTTTGTTACTGTAAGTATTTGCTGATGGCTTGAGCACAATGCAGAAGCCACAATGTGCTGTTTTCAGCAGAAGAGAAAAGACAGTTGCTTGTCTTCCCTAATGTGAAAATCTGTTGCCTAAGCAAATCTGCTTCATTTAAAAAAAAAAAATTGGAAGTGCAGCTTTTGGCCACAATAGGTTCCATCTGCTTCTCTGAGTCATGTTGTTCTTTTTTATGAAATGATTAAAAAAATCCTTTTATGAATCTTTTGGGGAATGTTCTCAAATGTTTGTGCTTCCAATGATGTTTCATACTTCACTGATTCAAATATAGCTCAGGCAGAGGGGAGTGGGATGGGTAGCATCAGCTCTGTCCATCTTGTTGGAAGATGGCATCTTTAAATCAAATCCAAAGAGTAAACAATATTTCAACTCTAAGATGGTAAGGGACTCTCATTTCCTTCCTTCTTATTCTGTGACAATAAGAATATTCTCTGGTAATATTGTACTGCTAACTAGGGCATACAAAAACTTTGCTAGACCTATTCTCGAATACAGCTTGTCTGCCTGGAATCCATACTGTATATCAGATATTAATGCAATTGAGAGAGTCCAGAGGTAATTCACAATTTGAATTTATTCGCATTTATATACCGCCCTATCTCCCTTGCGGGACTCAGGGCGGTGCACAGGCAATAATAAAATACTGTAGACAATAAATACAATAAAAATATCTTAAAAATAAATTAAATTAAGAAACCTGTGCTAAAATTACAATAGAAACCCCTACTAAAACCAAGATTAAAACTATGCCAGGCCGGCCGCATAGAATAAGTGTGTTTTCAGTGCCCGGCGGAAGAGGCACAGGTCCGTGATTGTATGCAGGTCCGGGGGTAGGTCATTCCAGAGGGCGGGGGCTGCCACAGAGAAGGCTCTCCCCCTGGGAGTCGCCAGCTGGCATTGTCTGGCAGACGGCACCCTAAGGAGGCCCTCCCTGTGGGAGCGGACAGGTCGGTGGGAGATATGTGGTTGGAGGCGGTCCCGCAAATAACCAGGTCCCGTGACATGGAGCGCTTTAAAGGTGGGTACTAGCACCTTGAAGCGCACCCGGAAAGCCACAGGCAGCCAGTGCAGCTCGTGCAGGAGAGGTGTTACATGGGAGCATCTCGAGGCCCCCAGAATCTCCCGCATGGCCACATTCTGAACTAGCTGGAACCTCCGGATGCACCTCAAGGGAAGCCCAATGTAGAGAGCATTGCAATAGTCCAGGTGGGAGATGACGAGGGCTTGAGTGACTGTGCATAAAGCGTCATGATCTAGAAAGGGGCGCAACTGGCGTATCAGGTAGACCTGATAAAAAGCCCCCCTGGCCACGGCTGTCATATGGTCGTCCAAAGACAGCCGAGAGTCCAGGAGTCCAGGAGGAGAGTTGCGGGCCCTTTCTGCGGGAGCCAGTGACTCGCCCCCGATAGCCAGAGATGGAATCAACTGGCTATATCATGACGCCGGAAACCACAGCCACTCAGTCTTGGACGGGTTGAGTCGAAGCCTGTTCCTCCCCATCTAGACTCGCACGGCTTCCAGGTACCGGGACATCACAAGAAGAGTACTCCACTCCTCTACTCAGAACAGAATACCCTATGCCACCAGGCTTGAATTTTTGGGCTTACAGAACCTAGAAGTACGCCGCCTAGGGTCTGACCTAAGGGCAGTACACAAAATTATACATTAAAACATCCTACCTGTCAATGACTACTTCAGCTTCAACCACAATAATACACGAGCAAACAATAGATACAAACTTAAGGTAAACCGCTCCAAATTCGATTGCTGAAAATACAACTTCAGCAACAGAGTGGTCAATGCCTGGATTGTACTAACTGACTCTGTTGTTACATCCCCCAAACCCCATAATTTTAACCTTAGACTATCTACTGTTGACCTTACCCCATTCCTAAGAGGTCTAAGGGACGTGCTTAAGCGCACCAGCATGCCTACTGTCCCTGTTCTACTGTCTCCATTTATTCGTACCCATTTATTATGTTCATATTTATGTTTATACTTATACCTGTTATTTTTTTTACATGTTTGACAAACTAAATAAATAAATAAATAATGATGTCTCCCTAGCAGTGATGTCCACCTTCCGGAATCAGAATGTCGACACAGAACGTGGCTTTCCAAATGCATAGGAACGGATATACTTTCAGTTTACATTTCCCTTTCTGGTGCTTTTTCCTCTGCCAATTTTAAAGTAACATGTCATAGGTTGCAGATCACATTTTAAGTTAAGTAGGTCTTGGAGAATTTTTTTTTTGGGGGGGTGGGCAAGGCATCCACATCCAACCATAACACAATTGAGGAGAATATTTGTAGCTCAGAGTTGAAATGAAGGGTCCTGGGTGCTCTCCGAGCTTGCTTGCTTTCTTGCAGACATTTTATTACTCAAACTAGGTAACATCATCAGTGCTAGTAAGGAGTGGAGTCTGATGATGTTACCTGATTAGGGGAATGAAATGTCTGCAGGAAAAAAAGCAAGCCCAGAGAGCACCAAGGACCCCTCATAACACAATTGATAGAAAATGATTGTACAGATGGGCTTTCTATACCTAAAAAAAAAACAAATCTGGAAGATCAATGCTTCTAGTATGATGTCAGTTCATATTTCCTAACATTTTGGTACATAACTGGAGTACTGAAGTGACATTGTTGCTGTCAAACTCCAGGGAATGCCTTAACAATAGAAATATTTCAATATCACCAAAATGTGCATTGCAGAGGTGGTATTCTGTAGATTCTGACCAGTGGTGGGTTTCAAATTTTTTTAGAACCTACTCTCTAGGTGTGGCCTATTTTGTGGGCATGGCTTGGCAGTCATATGACAGGGTGGGAGTGGCCAACTTGTAAAATGTGGTGAAACTCATTTAACAATGCTCTTGCTTAGCAACCAAAATTTTGGGCTCAATTGTGATGATAAATTCTTTCTCTTTCTTTCTTTCTTTCTTTCTTTCTTTCTTTCTTTCTTTCTTTCTTTCTTTCTTTCTTTCTTTCTTTCTTTCCTTCCTTCCTTCCTTCCTTTCTTACTTTCTGCCTTCCTTTCCTTTCCTTCTCATTGGGTTACTGGCAGCGGCAGGCCAGACTTACTTCTGGGTCCGCTGGTGGAACCCCCTCTCACCGGTTCTCTAAATTTTACCATCCGGCTCTTATGAGTAGGTGCGAGCCTGCAGAAACCCACCACTGATTCTGACCAATTCTGGAGAACCAATTGCAGAAATTTTAAGTAGTAAGAGAACCAGTAAATACCACCTCTGACTGGCCCCGCCTCATCTATTCTCTGCCTCCCGAGTCCCAGCTGATGGGGAGGAAATGGGGATTTTGCAGTAACTTTCCCCTGGTGTGGGGAGGGAATGGAGATTTTATAGTATCCTTCCCCTGACACACCCACCAAGCCACGCTCACAGAACCGGTAGTAAAAAAAGAAACGAATCCCACCAGTGGTGCATTGCTATTATAGGAATATTCATCCAGGAAATGCTCATGTGTCTCAGAATTTACCTCAGAATCAGTGGTGGGTTTCTGCAGGCTCGCACCTACTCGCGAGAGCCGGTTGGTGAAATTTAGAGAACCGGTGAGAGGGGGTTCCACCGGCGTACCTGGAAGTAAATCTGGCCTGCTGCTGCCAGTGACCCAACGGGAAGGAAAGGAAAGGAAAGGGAAGGGAAGGGAAGGAAGGAAGGAAGGAAGGAAGGAAGGAAGGAAGGAAGGAAGGAAGGAAGGAAGAAAGAAAGAAAGAAAGAAAGAAAGAAAGAAAGAAAGAAAGAAAGAAAGGAAAGAAAAAGAATTTATCATCACAATTGAGTCCAAAATTTTGGTTGCTAAGCCAAAGCGTTGTTAAATGAGTTTCACCACATTTTAAAAGGTGGCCACTTCCACCCTGTCACATGACTGCCAAGCCACGCCCACAAAATAGGCCATACCTACAGAGTAGGTTCTAAAAAATTTGAAACCCACCACTGCTCAGAATCTACGGTACAACACCACTTTGAAGTGAAATTGGCCTGCATAGAAATTGCTTATAGAGTGTTAAGCTGTTAAGGGGTGGCACAACTTTGAGGGAAATACTTCAGCTGTGCAGATGGCTTGGACCTTGATGTCAGCACACTTAGAGACATCAGAAATTCTCAAGGACAGGTGGGTTCTTTTTCTTGCTAGGAGCCAAGGAAACATGTCCCAGCATGGAATTCAACTGGGGAGCTTACAATTATTTTTTTCTTGCGTAGTTTATGATAAACAGCAGCCCTTGGAAAACAGCCCTTCCTCTGTGGGAAATACCTCTTGAATCTTGATTGTGCAAACAAATTCTTTCTGGGGATCAAGTTCTTTATCAGTGACACATGACTTTCTTAATGCATGTTAAGGATAGTTAATATTATTGTGAACTCGGCCCAAGGTCATAGATCGTACAAAGACTGCCCAGTGTCCTGCCAGTCTGTGTAGATTATATCACATATCAGAATTCATCACTTGGAAGAGTACTTTGTTCCCCCACCCTCTGTACGCTAAGACATCTTCCTTGGCCTCAGTACCCACCATAACTATTTAGAAAGCTGCCAGTGAAAAATCTTGCATACTTTCTCATCATTCCTGCTTGGGTTTGCCCAAGAATTCACGCTGATTTTGCAACTATTTAAATTTTCTGTTTGCTACTTAAAAGAGATATTTGAATTATTTGTTTCTTGTGGTGAGAAATAAAATGGAACTTGGTCAGCCATTCAGTTGCTAGGAGTTCTGCCTCCACATCTGGCAGCCAGAATAAACAAGTATAACCTCAGTCTCTGGGCAAGTTTGTGATTGACAGTCCCTCAGAAATGTGAGTCCTTTGTTATAGTAAATTAGATTGGAGCAACTGAGAGAGAGAGAAAATCTGAAACCATCACTGTATTCAGACTCACCAGGTTTAGGTTTTCTGCTCTGCGGTGCTGAATTTCATATTGGACATCAATGTCACTTCCCATAATAATGGGAACAGGCCTCTTCTCTTCAATCTTTATCTTGGTTCGTAATAAGGCTTAGTGTCAATTGGATGAAAACATTGCCAGATTATTAGTTTATGGTTGATATATGTTCTTTTTCAAAAAGCTTTTCATCAAGAGGACTGTGCACCACTTAGAAAGCTGCTCTCATCCAAACTAGCAATAACACTTAGACTTACTGTATATACTGCTTCACAGTGCTTTACAACCCTTTCTAAGCAATTTAGAGTCAGCATATTGCCCCCTACAATCTCGGTCCTCATTTTCCCCACCTCAGAAGGATGGAAGGTAGAGTCAAACTTGAGCTGGTGAGAATCGAACTGCCAAACTGCTGGCAGCCAGCAGTCAGCAGAAGTAACCTGCAATACTGAGCCTAACCACTGAGCCACCACGGCTGTATGTTTGAGAACAAAATCAACTTATTTCTAGCTCAACCCTAAATAGAATGGAAGCTGTAATAAAAGTAGTATTTCCTTTGAAATGCTGCAATTTATTGGAGATCCCTGTCAGGGATCCAGTTTTTCTTACCTACTAGACAATTCCTTTACACAAAGGATGTAGCCAGGCTTGTACCTGGACTGAAACTTCTCAAATCCACATCTCAGGTTGATTTTCCTATGACTCAGCTTTGTGCGAGACACATTATAGAAATCACTTAAAAATTACCCGATCAACTTATCTAAGACACTGATCCTCAATCTGAATTCCTCATTTCGCATTCCCCCTTTTAAAAAAATAACCATTTAGTGAACTAATACTACTTCAAGAGGCTGGTGAAATAAAGATCACACTTGGCTGTTGAATCCCAGCAGGGATAATAATAATAATAATAATAAATTTTATTTGTAGCCCGCTCTCTCTCCCCAGAGGAACTCGAGACGGAGCACAGGAAAATTAAAAAACAATAAACACAAACAGAATACATAATTTAAAATCACAATTAAACAAATCCTGCGCTAAAAACATCTATAAAAACTAAAAACTGTCCCTAAAACCCCTTAACACTACAAATAATTAAAATTACCCTAAAACCCCAGGACAAGGAGGCTATCCCAAGCCGGCCAGACGGAAAAAGTAGGTTTTCAATTTGAGACGGAAGGAGCGGAGGTCCGTGGTCGTCCTAATATCGGGGGGAAGGTCGTTCCAGAGGGCCGGGCCCGCCACAGAGAGAGCCCTTCCCCTGGGTGTCGCCCGCTGACACAGTCTAGTGGACGGCACCCGGAGAAGCCCCGCTCTGTGGGAGCGAATCGGCCGTGAGGATGTATGGGGCAGGATCCGATCCTGCAGATAGCTAGGTCCCGAGCCATGGAGCGCTTTAAAGATGATAATTAACACCTTGAAGCGCACCCGGAAGACGACAGGTAGCCAGTGCAGCTCGCGTAAGAGCGGTGTTACATGGGTGGACCTTGCGGTCCCCATAATTGCTCGCGCGGCTGCATTCTGGACTAGCTGAAGCCTCCGGGTGCACCTCAAGGGCAGCCCCATGTAGAGAGAGTTACAATAGTCCAGTCGGGATGTCACGAGAGCATGAGTGACTGTGCGAAGGGTGTCCCGATCCAATAGGGGGCGCAATTGGCGAACCAGGCGAACCTGGTAAAACGCCCTCCTGGCCACAGTAGTTTTACTACTGGTTCGCAACCCGCGCGCATGCGCTGTTCAATGTAAATTGTTCTTTGCACATGGACAGAACAATTTACAGTAAAGTGCACATGTGCAGTCACTAAAAACCAAAATTGGCACAGCCCAGTGGGGGCAAGGGAACCTGTTCAGGGGCGTGGCAGGCCTGGATCGCTGCCAATTCTGCAACCCAGGCCTGAATTCCACTACCAATTCGGCCAAACCTGGCCAAATCAGGAGAAACCCACCTCTGAATCCCAGGGCCTAGAAAGCTGAAATTAGTCTATAATTGTGAAGTTCCTAAAGTTAATGGGGGTGGAGTGGAGGAGGTTGGTTAAGATATATCAAAAAAGGATGACACTTGACATTTTGAAAATAGAGTGTTATTGAAGGCTATGAATGATGGTTCTGATGTCCATTAGAGGACATCAGGAAAGGAAGGAAAGGAAAAGATAGTCAGGAGAATACAACCTTGGTTATAACTGACAGGAGGAAATACAATATATTATGGATGAGGGGGATAGGAAATGTATTGGCCCTCTCTTCTTCTACTCCCCCTTCTCAACTTGAGAGGCAGGTTTCAGATACCTGGAGCCTTTGGGCTCAGGCTAATGCTCTTAAACACCAGATCTAGCTATAATGAAGCTATAACAAAGTTAATCTGCAGCTTAATCCTTGTTGAACAGGGGATGATCAGCTATACCATACAACATTTGGGGGCAGCAGCTATAAAGTACTCTGGACAAAACAGATTATCTGGATCATGTTCATTCAGGGTTAAGACTTGGGCACCGGGTGAAGACTGCACTGCTTGCTTTTGTCAATGAACTAAAGTGTTACCTAGAGAAACCCTAGGCGCATCCTTATTGGACCTGCTAGATCTCTTGACAGCTTTCAGAACCATCAAACATGGTATCCTTCCTGACTGTTTGCAAGGGTTGGTAGGGGAGAAGTGTTCTGTGGCCTCCTGAGTGGGTGGATCCAGCTGATGTGGGTGATCCCAATTTGGGATGCTCAAAGGATCGATTTGCTCCCCCATTCTATTAAATATATATACACACAGTATTGTTGTCCTTCTGCTTCAGCCACCTTAGGAGATTTTTCAAGAAACAAAATAATTTGATAACTTTGCAGGTCTTCTTTATAGGATGATGAGAATCACTATCCTTCATGATCATGATTGTCATGATTGTCATTGTCTTCTTCATCATCATCTTCATTGTCATCGTCATCTTAGGCAAAAGTGTACAATTTAGAGTAAGGATTTAAATGGGGTGCAAGCAATTCATCATGGGGTACAAATGGGATGCAGGAAGTGACAAGCTCCAGGCAAACGGGCTCCAAAGCAGTCATCTTCCCACTCATCCACTTGAGTGCTGCCTGGGACCAGCAAGTTTTTGCTGGGTTCCCCATTTTCTTTGCTTCTTGAATACCTACAGGAAGACACAAATCACAGTCAAGGTCCTTGCTTAATGTTTCACAATCCAGACTTAATGATGGCAACAGAGATAGAAAGGATTGCCATTCGTAAGCAATGCAGTCAGGTAATATCATGGTTTATAACCTCATCACTTAGCAATGAGTCCCAACTTCTGTCACAACCTGAGGACTATGTTTGGTTGGATAGGAGAGCAGCAGGAAAGCACTTTGCTATAGAATAGACTAGAAAATTGGGGGGGAAATATCCTGAAAGAAGGTAGTGGGACAACACTCCATTATTGTTGTTCAGTAAAATACATACCCGAGCTCCCCAGAAATTGAGTTTTAGTACTCAAAATAAATGTTATTGTTATATTAAGCATCTGTGGTATTGCAATGTAAGTTACTTCCAAGGGCTGGATCTTTAAAAACCACAAAGGGAACATAATAAGGTATTAATAGTGATGGAAGTCCTTTATTATTATCCATATTTTATGCTGATACTACTTTGTGATCCATACTCATTAAAACTGTATGTGTATGTATAATTAAAGAAGTCAGATGAAAGAAAGCTAGCAGGTTTTATGTCCTATTACTTTTGAAACAATAATTCAAATATGTTTAACACTCAATGAAATAAATAGAAGGGTCTTAACTGTTACTTTGCCAATATCAAGATTTCAGTCTGAAGATGAAAACAAACATTAAATATTAAAATATTTTGCAACCATTGCAATCAATATTATTATCGTCCAGGTTTCTGCTCTTACGACAAATGCAGACAAAGTGAAAGTTGAACAGTTCTATAAAAACCTGTAATACTTGGTCAATATAAGAGAGCCTCTGTATATAAAAAGAAGCAGAAGATAAACTAACAGAGTTCTCTCAGGAAAATTTTATCCAAGAGCCTGTGAGACAATAATACACATGAATATCTTCAAATGGACAACACCAAAATCAAATTGACTATACACTCTGTACAGTAAGCAGTGGTGGGATTCATTTTTTTTTACTACCGTTATGTGGACGTGGCTTTGTGCATGTGACAGAGGAAGGATACTGCAAAATCCACATTCCCCCACCCCCACCACACTGACCTGCTTCCTGTTCTCCTGTTTAGGGCAACAAAAGAAGATCAGCTGAGAGGCAATGGGGACAGGGCCAGCCTATTTGTCAGTTCTGTGAACTACTCCAAATTTCCGCTACCGGTTCGCCAGAAGCTATCAGAACTGACTGAATACCACCTTTGACAGTAAGTGTGAGAATCTCCGATCATTAAGAACAAGACCTTATATTGATTGTGGCTCAGATCACATACTAAAAAGAAACAAATAAAATTATCAAAGCACTAACATACATCTTTAGCAACATTTTCTTTGTGAATACATTGAATGGATTATCTTTTATAAACAAAGTACTTGAAAAATACTGCTAAGGGCTTCTGTGGCGGCCTAGATATTTCAGAAGGAGCTGTGGTAGCGAATGCGGCCAACAGTGGTTCAGATAGGCAAAATCTTTCTTGATAAATGAGGGAGCCAGAGATCATCCACTTGCTCCCTGGATAGCTGTTCCTCACGAGTCTTCCAGTCTTCTTGTGAGTAGAGCAGCTGAGGAAGAGGAAGAAACAGTGTGCTTGTGCCCACAGTACAGCCTTTGAATGACATTAACCACCAAATCCTCACTGTCTTAGCCATTTATTTCGGTCCAATCAATTCATATTTGGAGACAGGTCTTGAAACAGTTGGGTGAAGAAAACAACCACTCTGTGAGTCAGCTTTCCTTCCAAATTACAGAAAGTAAAGCAAAGAGGATTTTAAAAAAAACACTTTAAAATAACAACAAGAAAGTTACAAATGGAAAAAGGGGACTGTATAAATTTCAGAGATTAACATTTTGCTGACAGTGCTTCTGGCATTATTTGAAATTAATTAAATAAATAAACCAGACCCTTGTGGGAATGTTGATTGGTTGACATCAAAGGGAAAAGATAATTGATGGATTTTACAAAACAAGGAGATAAGTGTAATATGAGTTGGACAGTGTCATGAAAACTATGTAAAGAAAGCTAAAAAAGAAAAGGAGGAGGGGGGAGGAGAAACCTTACCTTTTACCTTCACCTTTGTAATTGACTTTACTTTTACTTTTGGATTGTAAATAAAAGAATGGTGACTACCAGAAAAGCTGCAAAACTTGGTCAGGGGTGGAGAGGATCATTGAAGCAACTGACACCAAAAAAGGAATTACTCCAGAAATCTTACAAAAAATGTTTGAAGATATGGAGAAAACAGATATCTGCATCTGTCAAATCTGTTAAAAGTGATGTGGCTGCTTTTGAAGTGAAAATGGAAGAAAGGTTTGTAGAGATGAAAGGGGAAAGAAAAAAAATTACAGAATAATTTGAAGGATCTGTAGGACAATGAATGGGAGAAGTGAAATTAATGACATAGTGGAAATTTTGAGAAAGCAAAACAGAAACAATAAGCAAAGAGATGGAAAAGAACCAAGAACAATCTGGTGTAATTAGATTTCTCAAGAATTCTGCTTGAGACCTAGTCAGTTCCAGAGGATTACATAGAGAAGACATTAAAGGAAAGTTGTTCAAACTTTTTGGAATGGGGTGAAAAAGATATGGAGAAAGAGACCGACAAAGCGCATAGAATCAAAATGCAATTTGCAAAATTAAGACCTGTACAAAGGGGTTTCTTGGGTATTTTGTCAGGAAGAAGGCTACAAATCATGTTTTGCTGCAGCTTTTTACTATCATATTAAAGATTGATAATGTAGATGAGGATCAGAGGTGGTGTTCAGCAGGTTCTGACCATTTCTGGAGAACCGGTAGCGAAAATTTTGAGTAGTTTGGAGAACTGGTAAATACCCCCATCTATTCTCTGCTTCCCAAGTCCCAGCTGATCAGGAGGAAATGGGAATTTCGCAGTATCCTTCCCCTGGAGTGGGGTGAGAATGCGGATTTTGCAGTAACCTTCCCCTTCCACACCCACCAAGCCACATCCACATAACCAGTAGTAAAAAAAAATTGAGTTCACCACTGATGAGGATATATTTAAAGAAATCCCAATCAAATGCTGCCTAAATGAAAATGTTTTTTTTTCCTTGACTGATAAACAGAAAAAGAAAGCATATCAAAGGAGGAGAGTTCTTCACTTTTAAATAACAAGGATTCAGACTGAATTCCATCCAAAAGCAAGAGAATTTCTAGAAAAATTTAAATGCAAATGAAAGTAACAGCCATGGTGAGAAACTGAGGAGGAAGCCACCACTTTAGGTGCTACAATGGAAAACATGTGGTTGGTGGAAAACGTGGTTGAAAGGGTAATTTTTATAAAATGATATACCACTATATGACTTCAGAAAAATATCTAGAATGTATATTCGAATTTGTGTTGGTAATACAGACAATGTGAAGGATCATGCCTAATCCTTGGACTTTGAAAAATCTCAGAAAATATTGGGTTCAAATACATAAGTTACAAATAATTTTACAGACTAATATTCAACCAAAACCAGAGCTTTTCTTGTTGAGATCAATAGACTGGCAATTAGAAAAGTGTTACAGGGAGATTATTCTTACATTTTATCACTGCCCCAAGACTACTATATGCATGCAAATGAAAAGATTCTGAATACCTACAATGGTGAAGATGATGGAATTAGCAGAGATGCTAAAATTACCTTGTTTGCTTAAACAAAATACAGCAACCACATTTATTAATGAGTGGAAACCCCTTATGGACTTTTGCTGGGAAAAAGAAGAAAAAAAACTTATGATTTATGGATCTAATGATTAGAAGGTGTTATTAAAAAAAAGGAAATTATGATGTAATGAGGGGTTGTTAAAATATAAAGATATTTCTATCTGCTGTTGAGATGATTGGAACCTACTTCTTTATAACTTTTCTTTCTTTTTTTCTTTTTCTTCCTTTTCTACTGCTGCTTTTTAATTCCTTTGCACATTGTTTTTCCCCTTTATTCTTCTTAAACATTTAAATCATTTTTATTCTGTTGAAAGCCTCTTTAATAAATATGTTTTTTAATAATCTGGTATGAAATTGGTGACAGCATTAAAGATGATGCAATATTTTTTTTGCCAAAATTCCAAAGTGTGTGACTGTCTGTTGAGGCATTGAAAACAGCTGAAGAAAAGTGGGAAGCAAAAAAAAGCAACAAAGGAAAATTTTCTCAACTAAACAATGAATTCTGCTGAAGAGCAAAACGAGACAAAGAGTTACATTTAAACAAATAAAGGAAATAAACTATGGGTAACAATCAAGTGAGAAGGACTAAGGAATGGAATAAAGTTACAGAAATCAAGCACAACTTTTATGCAAACATGGGCATGATAAAAGACATAGAAGTCAAAGATTTATTAAGACAAATGTACAATGATATGGTGTAAATATAAGGAAGAACTGTACAAAAAGATTTCAAATCGTTACGTATGAAGGTTTGCTCACTGACCTTCTGGAAAGAAAAGTTAATTAGGCCCTAGGAAATAGTGCTAACCAGAGAGCTACAAGAATTGGTGAAATGCCACAAGAACTATTTAAAATCTTGCAAGATGGTACAGTTGAAAGTACTACTAGCAGATGGTAAGTAGATATGAAAAGCATAGCAGTAGCCAAGGAACTTGAAAAGATCAATTTATATTCTGGTTTTAAAAAAAGAATTGTGCTAAAAGAATGTTCAAGATTTAAAAATTCAGACCAGGGTTGTCCTTGGTGTACCTGTGTGTGTTTGTATAAAAAGAGTCAAAATAGTGCACATTTTTTTCATTTTAAAAAGGGAAGTACTCCAATCACATGATCAACACCAGCATCTTAACATTTTTTGACCCTCCCCAAATGTCCATGAGTTAGATTGTTCCATGTCTCCTACTAGATGCCCAAGCTGGATTCAAAAGAGAAGGCAGCTAAGATGATGTAGATATAGATATACATGTTAGTTTTATGAGCTGATCAATAAATAAATTAGAGAGACCAGCTCATTATTGATCAGCTCATAAAACTAACACACATATCTAAAAAAATTACACAACGGAATTCTTGGCTTGCTGTCTAGATGGTCTCTGGTGATGAGCCGAAAGGCAGGAAAGGAAACAGTATGTCTCCTCCCTTAATTGGGGCCTCTTAACAGGTTGTTGTGAAAAAATTACCTATAATAGATATACATCTTTATACACAAATACAGTTCAAATGAATATGAAGCAATTCAGTAATTCAAAATTTGGAAAGGAGTGCGTCATAGTTGTATACTGTACCCTTATTTAATTTATATGCAGATTACATTATGAGAAATGCTGGCTAGAAGAAATAAAAATTGGAATTAAAATTTCAGGCTGAAACAATGACAGCCACAAATACCCACTTTGATGATTAGAATACAGGAATAACTCAAGGCGAAGAAGAGAGGGCGAAAGCCATTCAGCTGTTCAAGAAGTAGAAAAAAACCAATATTAAGATAATGTCAATAAGCTATAGCAACCCAATGTAGCCGGCTGAAAAAATAGAAGAACTGAAGTAATACTAGACACTTTTCACAAATATCCACATGAATTGGTTAGTAGTAAAGAATTTTTTACTTCTTGCTAAAATGAGATATGAAATCTAGACAAAATGTTAAAGAACAAGGTACATCACAAAGGTCCAAATTGTGTTGGCTATAATTTTTTCCATACAACAGGCAACAACAGAAACTGGATTACCGAAAGGCTGAGCACAATAAAAATGTTTGTGAATTGTGGTTGTGGAGAAGACTGTTTAAAATATTCTAGCCATAATGTAGAAGGAAAAAGAACAGAGGAAGAGAGGAAAGAAAGAAAGAAAGAAAGAAAGAAAGAAAGAAAGAAAGAAGGAAGGAAGGAAGGAAGGAAGGAAGGAAGGAAGGAAGGAAGGAAGGAAGGAAGGCAGGCAGGCAGGCAGGCAGGCAGGCAGGCAGGCAGGCAGGCAGGCAGGAAGGAAGGAAGGAAGGAAGGAAGGAAGGAAGATGGGAGGTGGAGGTGGAGAAATAAGGAAAAAGGAGGAGAAGAAGAAACCAGTAGCAAGATGAATTGCAAGGTGAATGGATTCAGTAACATGGTGATGAGTGCACCATTGGGAGACATGAAAGAATTGGTTAGGGATACATTGTGTTGGAGAAAATCTATGAGGTTGTTAGGAAACAACTTGATAGTCTAAATCAGTCAGTCAGATCATATTGGCTGAAAGCATGACCTCCCATCAGTGCAAATATCTGCATTGTTTAGAATGATTTGGAAGGAGGTGTGTATTGGCTCCCTCTAAGCTTTGGAGCTTTAAGTCACGGCCTACTTAGCCTTACTCTAAAGCTGGCTCTATGTTTGTAAGTAGGGAGATACAGTAGATGATAGTAGCTTCTAAACCAAGATAGTCAAGCTAATGTCCTCTAGATTGTTTCAATTACAGTTTTGACAACTCCTCAATCCTGATCATGCTGGCTGGGATTGCAGTCTGAATTATGGGAAGGTATTCTGTTGTATACCTCACTTGAGCTAATCCAATGCATTTCGTCTTATAAGTTTTAAACTAGCCTCACATTGAAAGTAAACTGTTGAATATCTAACAATGGAATTCATCACTCATTAGTATTTCAACAGCCACAAGATGCTTGTTCTGCAAAGCTCTGCAAGCATGCACATAGCTTCTATGGTTCTTATTTTAGAGACATACATTTAATTACTTGCCCAGAAAAGTGAGGCCTTGACCAGCCTCCACTCCTATCACCACTACTTTAATTCCAGCTTGGAAAGAAACCAAATTTCTGTTTCTGCAAACAGGCACCACCACGTACTGTGTGACTTTACCAAGATTTACGATATCGTTTATTAACTCTCTAAAATGGCCACATAAATCTGGAATATCCTAGTGCTAGTTGGGTTGATTTTAAATAAAAAAGAAAACGAAAAACACTTTGTTCTTTACACCAGGGGTCCCCAACTCCCGGGCCGCGGACCAGTGCCGGTCCGTGGCTTGATAGTAACCGGGCGGGAGTGAGGCTCGGGTTCCATGTGACCACCGAACGCGTGCGCGGCCCACGAGACTCGACTCACCCTCTGGAGGCTCCCACCGGTCCGCAGAATTTTTTTTACGTGAAACCGGTCCCTGGTGCCAAAAAGGTTGGGGACCCCTGCTTTAGACCAAGCATTGGTGGGTTATGGCCAGTAGAGCCTGGTACATACTGGTAGCAACCAGGAGCAGTGGCCACCGTACTGATACGGTGGCTCGTTTGGCCCACCCGCCCACCCGCGTCCCATACTGTTTATAACGCAACTGGCCAATTGCACACGCATGCACAGCATGTGGCAGCTGTGCGACCTCTGCCAAGCAGCTAGGTGTCGCAGGGGCAGTCGCATGCACAGCATGTGTACATGACTAGGATACCTGGCCCTGTGCGCAGCATACCGGTAGCGACGGGGAGTGGAACCCAAGGGATAGAAAGTAGAGTTAATTACCATTTGGTAGGTTTTCACTGGCACAAATGTTTCCTCCCATTTTTGGGATATAGAATTTAGAACTTAACTCCCTTTCGGCCACTGCCAGGTTATACATTGATGGGGACCATAATTTCCAATAGCAACAACTTTTCAATGAGATGAGATGTCCATGAGATGATGTTCCCGCAAAAGAAGCCAGTAGTGAGAAGTCTGAGGAGGAAACAGAGGATTTGGGTTATGTTATTTCTGGAACCTTGACCTGTACCTCAGTACTTCCCTAGGAGACTGTTCTTGCTGATACTAGATTCATCAATTTCTTTCTTTAGGTATTTTCCAAGTTAGGTTTGGCTTCTTATTTCCTATTTTTTTGCAAAAATGGTAGTCCTGAAATGATGACCACACTTGAGCCCAAAATTTCTGTTGCTAAGTGAGACACGTGTGAAGTGAGTTTTGCCCCATTTTATGACCTTTCTTGCCACTGTTGTTAAGTGAGTAACCCGGCTGTTAAGTGAATCTGGCTTCCCCATTAATGTTGTTTGTCAGAAGGTTGCAAAAGGGGATCACATGGACCCAGGACACTGCAACTGTCATAAATATGAGTCAGTTGCCAAGCAATTGAATTTTGATCACATGACTATGGGATGCTGCAAGAGTCAAAAGTGTAAAAAATGTTCATAAGTCACTTCTTTCAGTGCCATTGTAACTTCGAATGGTCACTAAATGAACTGTTGTTAGTCAAGGACTACTTATATTCTGCTTCTAGAAAAGATTAGAAAACTAGTCTTTTTCATCCATTATCAGAAGCCAGGCTTGCCTCATTATTCCAGCCTGGTGAGATTTAACCCATAAAGTGGCATCAGCACTCAGAAGGGCACTGAAATATTTTTTGGACTGAATCCAATCTCCGACACAGAGGTTCAGTTTGCTGAATTCCAACCAGCTTTGCTAAAACCACACCCCCAATTTTTTTTAAAAAAACATTGCCCAATTGCTCTTGCGGTTGTAACAATACATTATTTGTCTTAATAGCTAACATAAATCCATCATCTTGCATCTTGAATTAATGTCATCATCTTATTCTATTGCCTGTTGTTACTCAGTTTTATTGTTATACTCTCTCTTCTGTGGCAACTCTTAACTATTTCAAAATCATTATACATTCAACACTCTTCCTGCTACAGGTATGCAGTCATTTAAGGTGTTTTTTTAAAAAATAAGGGATAAGTAAGGAAACATTCAACACACCTAAATTCCACTGAAATGCATTGGACGTTGTTGAGATCACTGGATTGTAGCAAGTTTGATTTCTCTCAAAAGCACCATTGTGCCTCAATATAATGGAAATCTTTATTTCAGAGAGTTCTTGGTAAATATTTACATTTTAGGTTAAATGAAATGATATTTAAAGATTACAGAGTTTATTTTATATGTTTATTTATCAAATTTAGACACTTCCCACCTCACCGCCAAGTGACGCTGGGAAGTTTACAGATAAAAGTCATAAAGCTTTTACCTTTAGTTATGTAATTAAAACAATTAAATTAAGACAAAATTAAAAGCAGAGTTAAAGGGTAAATGAAAAGGTGGGGGAAGTACCTCCAACCACTAGCCAACACCTTGAATTGAAACTGAAAGCAAACTAGTACTCATTGAGGTTCACACAACAGAGGTATCATATATGTATCCTTTGACTGCCCAAAACTGCTTGTATTGCCACATTCTGGACCAACTGAAGCTTCCAGATACTCAAGGGAAGCCCATGTAGAGTGCATCACAGTCCATATGGGAGAGGATCAGTGATTCCTGGGATGAAGAAGATATAGGTCCACAGGCTGGACCTCTCAGTTCCTATCAACACCAATTGAGACCAACTGTGGAGGAAGGCCTTAAACCAGCAAAGACGTGTACCCTCTAATCTCAACTTCTGGAGCTGACCTAAAGGTTGATAGTACTGGAAGCCATGAATAGATCAAGAGGAGCAAAGATGGATGCTCAACTCCATTCAGCTCCTACCAGAGATCACCCAAAAGCATAACCAATGCTGTTACACTCTCATATCTGGGCCTGAAACCTGACTGAAAAAGGTCCAGATAATCCATTTCATCCAGGATCCTGTAGAACTTGACCACTTCCCTAAAAAGAGGAGATGGGAGACTAGACAAAAATTGTCCAGTTCAGTGGGGTCCAGTGACAGCTTCTTTAGGAGAGAGCACACCACCACCTCTCTTAAAGGGAGACAGGAACACCTCCCCTCTCAAGAATGAATGATTTATTGGCAGAATCCATCCACATGTCACCTCCAAGGCAGCCTTGAGCAGCCAGGAGGGGCATGAGCCAAGTTCACAGGGAGTCATGTTATAATACACATTGCATTTGGATATTGGTGCATAAAAGATATGTTTAGGATCAGTCTAGTGTGTACTTTATTTATTTATTTATTTATTTTATTAAATTTATACCCCACCCTTCTCCTTGTTAGGATCCAGGGCGGCGCACAGGCATTATATAAAACCATAAATACAATATACATCAATTAAAAATATATTAAATTAATTCACCCGTGCTAAAACCCGTTATTAAAACCGTAACCAAATTATAATTTATATTTAAAAGTCAGACGCGGGGGGCTATCCTAGGCCGGCTTGTTGGAATAAGTACGTCTTAAGACGTTGGCGGAAGAGGCGGAGGTCCGAGTTAGTGCCAAGGTCGGGGGGTAGGTCGTTCCAGAGGGCCGGGCCCGCCACAGAGAAGGCTCTTCCCCTGGGTGTCGCCAGCCGGCATTGCCCGGCCGACGGCACCCGGAGTAGGCCCGCTCTGTGGGAGTGAACTGGACGAAGGGATGTATGGGGCAGGAGGCTATATATATAGCTAGGCCCCGAGCCATGGAGCGATTTAAAGATGGTGGTCAACACCTTGAAGCGCACTCGAAAGGCCACAGGCAGCCAGTGCAGCTCGCGCAGGAGAGGTGTTACGTGGGCTTGCCTTGAGGCACCCATAACCACCCGCGCGGCCGCATTCTGCACTAACTGTAGCTTTCGATTGCACCTCAAGGGGAGTCCAATGTAGAGAGCGTTACAGTAATCCAGCCGATTATCTTTTCTCATCTCTTCTTGTAAGAAAGTCATGAGAAAAAAAGCTTTATATAGAAAAGGAAATGTATGGGGAAAAAATTTGCTGATTGAATAAATAGTAGTTTGAGAAGTCGGTTTAGCACAGGGATATTAAGTTAAGTTATTGAAAAGGCAACTATGGGTCTCTTGATGTAAGGTGGTATTTGGTTTGAAAAGAAAAAAGAAAAATCCTGCTCTGCAACCCTCAAGAGTCAAATACTAACTGGGCAATAGTTGTACTATGATGGGAGACAAAGCCTAGACTAACCTCTTCATTATACACCATTTACAAAACCTCTGAGAAGGTTGGCTTAAATGTTTATACCAAAAACAGGGAAAGTGGCTCCTAAGAAATTGATGGGGAGGGGAGTTGGTCTGGTTTGGTTTGGTTCTGTTCTTGTGCGATCATGTCAGTGTAGACATCCAATGGCTATCTGGACCAGTCCCAGGGGTGGGTTCCGGCAGCTGCTATTTCCGGTTCACTTGTGGGCGCGCAGTGCGCACACTTGATGCACGCTGTGCACACATGCACAGTACTATAAAAATGCTTCTGTACATATACAGAAGCCAAAAAACAAGATGGC
Organism: Rhabdophis nuchalis; assembly: GCA_039707465.1. Classification (NCBI taxonomy): domain Eukaryota; kingdom Metazoa; phylum Chordata; class Lepidosauria; order Squamata; family Natricidae; genus Rhabdophis; species Rhabdophis nuchalis. Next base: position 153,542,391 of record CM077643.1, on the reverse strand, counting down.
AGCGCTTATGGGCCACCAGTTTGGGTCGCTGCTGGTTCCAGCAACCCAGGTGGCCAAACCACTACCAGCTTGGCCGAACTGGTCTGAACCGGTAGAAACCCACCACTGACCAGTCCCCATTATTTTCTTATTAATATTATTGGAAGATGCTTGCCATCACTTTCTTCCTGGGAATGAGAGAGAGAGAGAGTGACTGGCCCCCAAAATCATCCAGCTGGCTTCTGTTAGGGTTACTATTTGGGGGGGGGGGGTTTCAAAATATCTGGATAACCACTAGGCGACAGCAGGAAGGTGCAGAAACCTCTTCTAACTGCCCATTAGCAGCCATCTGCATTGTTTGCAGCTCAAACATAATGTTATTGAAGTCAATTCGTACAATCTTTTACCATTGGACCATGCAAACTGGGGCTGTTAGTTTGTAACTCAGTAATTTCTAGATTGGCACAGGCTGCACATCTCTGACTTATGCTATAATAATTGTACCATACAAATTCTATTAGATGTGGTTTCTCCCCCCCCCCCCAAAAAAAAAATAACAGGCTAAAACAACTACCTCTTCAGAAACCTGAGATGCAGAGCAGGTGCTCTGCATAGAAACCAGTGACCCAATTCTCTTGATCTTCCCTCTTTTATTTTTTAACAGGAAGGGAAGATCAAATGAATCAAATGTTGACACAAATGTACATGTGGTAGGGAGGAGGGAAGGCATGTGGAACTAGTTGTTATTTGTTATACAGGCTACACTTGCAATGTACGCATGAAATTCCCATTGAACATAGTGGGAATTTGAATCTGTGAATTCACTACTGTGAATGTGAATTTGTGGACTGGGCCTGATTCTCATACTGCCATATTGGTACCTCAACGGCATATGTAGTGTAGAAAAACAGCATTGAAAATAAATATATTTCCAAGCAAAGCATTGTCATCTTAAGGCAGATGTTTGAACAGGGGCAGAGAAAGACCCTGAGAGCATCAATTTCATGTGTGTCATTCAAAAGGACATACATGTAGACCCTTTTCTTTCTCATATCTGAATATACAATACAATAGCAGAGTTGGAAGGGACCTTGTAGGTCTTCTAGTCCAACCCCCTGCATGGGCAGGAACCTTATACCATTTCAGACAAATGGCTGTCTAACATCTTTTTAAAGACTTCCAGGGTTGGGGCATTCACAACTGCTGGAGGCAAGCTGTTCCAGAGGTTAATTGTTCTTACTGTTAGGAAATTTCTCCTTAGTTCTAAGTTGCTTCTCTCCTTGGTTAGTTTCCACCCATTGCTCCTTGTCCTGCCCCCAGGTGCCTTGGAGAAAAGTTTGACTCCCTCTTCTTTGTGGCACCCTCTGAGATATCGGAACACTGCTATCATGTCTCCCCTGGTCCTTCTCTTCATCAAACTAGACATACCCAGCTCCTGCAGCCGTTCTTCATATGTCTTAGTCTCCAGTCCTCTAATCATCTTGGTTGCTCTTCTTTGCACTCTTTCCAGAGTCTCCACGTCTTTTCTACATCGTGGCGACCAAAACTGTATGCAGTATTCCAAGTGTGGCCTTACCAAGGCACTATACAGTGGCATTAACACTTCACGCGATCTAGATTCTATCCCTCTGTTGATGCAGCCTAGAACTGTGTTGGCTTTTTTGGCAGCTGCTGCACACTGCTGGCTCATATTTAAATGGTTGTCCACTAGGATTCCGAGATCCCTCTCACAGTTGCTACTATTGAGCAAGGTACCACCTATACTGTACTTGTGCATTTGGTTTTTCTTGCCTATATGTAGGACCTATGTATATGTATATCCATAAAAGAAAGTAAAATTATTTAACAGTAACATAAAATTATTTCCTGCTACCTGAAGATAGAAAGCACAATTATATGATTTACCCATTTCTGGACTGTAAAGGTTAATAAAATGATAGCATCCTTAGTTCTTTTGAAAAAGAACCTCCCTTGTGAGAACAAAAACAAATACAGAGTTTGTCAATTATTTGTCCCAGGCATCTGAGCAGATAATGGTTTGTGGGAAGCTGACCAATTAACTTTATTGATGTGATTCTTCTGAAATACTGTACATGAAACTCCTTGATGTCTTCTTTTATACCTCTTCCTTATAACATCACTTTGCATTAACCTGATTTTTTTAGAACATTCAGAGCCCCTCCATGAACACACTCATGTTCTGATGAACTGTTCAGGTGACCCTGAGGATACAGATAAACCTCCAAGTGGCCTCAACAACGCTCTAAAATAATGCAAGTGACCAACAGTCTGCAAGGAGTATAAAACCTTCTAATAGGACAACAAATCCTGTTAATTGTCTTCTTGAGTCCAACTAGGACTCAGTAATACTAATACTACTACTACTACTACTACTACTACTACTACTACTAATAATAATAATAATAATAATAATAATAATAATAATAATAATAATAATAATAATAATAATCTTTATTGCCATTGTAATAAAATAAAAAATTACAATGAAATTGGTTTGAGCATTGTGCTAACATTTGTATCAGGTGGAATACAGACAGCAGTGACAACTATTAACAGAAATCTCTCCAGGCAGATAAAATGGCCGACAAATGACAGTTGAGAATTCCACGTCTGCAGAACAGTGTGTATAAGCAACTCTACTGTTAGTACACCAGTTATTATGTGTGTAAATACACAGTCCTCCACCTTTGCTTTTACCAGAGTTGTTGTTTCTGTCAAAGCGGTGTGTTGCGGTTAGTTAGCTCCACAGACACATCCGGTACAAGTGGATGAAGCCAGGTCTCTGTGATGATCATCACACAGCAGTCACGAATGAGCTTATTCGCTGCCATCCATAGCTCTAGTTCATCGGTTTTGTGGACAAAAGATCTAGAGTTGGTTAGGAAATGCTTGGTAATGCTGGTCTGTGAGGCTGCTTCCGTAATCGAACTAGCAAACCTGCTCTGCATCCTTGCTTCTGCTTCGGCTCTCTTCACTGCCTCCTAGGCCAAATGGTAACCTACTATCTTCATTACCTGTTCGGTAGCGGGAGCACATGCATCTGGGCATACACAGAAGGTCCATGATGATGTCTGGGTGGGTTGGCGGAGCCTCACACTGCCGCCACTACCGGTTCGCCTGAACCAATGCGAACCAGCAGCATACAACCTCTGTCCTGTTTGCCTCATTTTATGTAAGTTGTCATGTTGACCACTGGGATATGGGTTGGTTCAATTACAAATCTTCACAGATCAGATTTTAGATGGCCATTATAACTATTTACTGTAAATAGCTGCATTGAGCAGTGATGCTGCTATGAAATGAAGAATGCAATCATAATTATACATGCTTAAAGTCTGAGCAGGCTGCTTTGAATTGTTCACAGATTTCTTTTTAATATATGGAGAGAGCTGACCACAGTGTGTGTGTGTGTAAAATATGTTGGGCTGGAAACTAGTAAAATGTCTTTCGGTTCTACCGTTTTAACTCTTACTGGGCTGTTTACAGATGAATCTTAATAAATTGCTAGCAGAGTCTTATGTAAACAGAGCTGGCTGCAAGATTTGATGGGATGAGAAAAGGCGTGGCCTGATGACTGTCTTTAAATAGTTTGGATTTACTTTACTGGATTATTTTAAATTACCTCGAAATTTATGTCAAAATTCAGAATAACAGAATAACAGAGTTGGAAGAGACCTTGGAGGTCTTCTAGTCTAACCCTCTCCTCAACAGGAGATTCTATACCATTTCAAATAAATGGCTATCCAGCCTCTTTTTAAAAGTGTCCGATGATGGAGCACCACAACTTCTGAAGGCAAGCCATTCCTCTGGTTTATTATTTTCACTGTCAACTCCAGATTGCTCCTCTCCTTGGGTGGTTCCAACCTAACTAACTTGGTTAGGTTTCAACCTAGGAATGCCAGAGACCAAAGAAAACTACACATAAAACACAAATTGCTGCTTTGCAAAATCCAAATATTTCCAGGGCAGTTGAGAAGATGTAAATTTTAAATAGAGTTGATATGTTATAATACTCAGTTGGTCATACTTATTTTTAAAAGAACACCTGCCTTTGATAAATTCAGTAATTGGAGCAAACAAATCAGAAGAATATAAGTTTCACAGCTAGTAGATTTATAGTCTTCAATCATCTGGGTAGATTTATTACACTTAACAGGCCAGCATATGTAGCCTGAATAAGCAAATTGAAATGATGTCATTCATGACAACTGATAAATAATTGCACATTCACTGACTAGAAAAGCATTAACTTAAAGGGTTTTAAATCTAGCACCTAAGAATTCACTTTCAGTTACTGAACATTTTTGATATAGCTTAAATCCATATTAATAATTGAATTGACTATGGTCAACAATGTTGCTTCCAAGCCCATGTATTTCAATTGGCCATAAGCAATTATATTGGTCTGGGGAAAGTAAAAGTGAACTACACTTATACTGGAAACCAGGATAATTTACTAAAATTGGTTCTGTTTAGTCAAATGAAAAGAAGGGCTAGAGGTGACATGATAGCAGTGTTCCAATATTTGAGGGGTTGCTACAAAGATGAAAGGGGCCAACTATTTTTCAAAAAGCAAGATGAGAAACAATGGACGGAAACTAACCAAGGAGAAAAGCAACCTGGAACTAATGGTGAAAGCAATCAACAAATGGAACAGTTTGCCTTCAGAAGATGTGGGTGCTCCATCGCTGGAGGCTTTCAAAAGCAGACTGGACCACCATTTAACTGAAATGATAGAGGGTCTTCTGCTTAAGCAATGGGTTGGACTAGAAGACCTCCAAGGTCTCTTCCAACTCTATTATTCTAATACAGAGGTTCCCAAACTTGGCAACTTTAAGACTTGTGGACTTCAACTCCCAGAATTCTCCAGCCAGCTATGCTCCCAGAATTCTGGGAGTTGAAGTCCACAAGTCTTAAAGTTGCCAAGTTTGGGAACCTCTGTTCTAATAGATAGATAGATAGATAGATAGATAGATAGATAGATAGATAGATAGATAGATAGATAGATAGACAGACAGACAGACAGACAGACAGACAGACAGACAGACAGACAGACAGACAGACAGACAGACAGACAGACAGACAGACAGATAGATAGATAGATAGATAAAAGAAACTGACATATATACATACATACACATGATGCATTTTTCAAGATGAACACAGGAAAATATATCCCATTACAGCTTGAATAAAGTCAAATCCCACTCTTCCTGGCAACCTTTACCTAAATGTAAAAGTAACATCAAAGAAATATGTCAGCCTTGCTGTGACCTTGCAAATATATGGTAGGTGTGTAAAAAAGAATGGCTTGCCCAATTCTGTTTTTATTTTTTAAGATAAAGCAGTGTGAGGCAAGTTTCCTTTGATTCAGAAAGAAAGTAATCTGAGAGATATGCATAGCCCAGGGACTCTCAAATCTGAGTGAGAAATCCCCAGGAGATTGCAAATAAATGGGGTCCTAATACCCCAGCTAATACCCCAGTCCTCAATTTATAACAGTTCATTTAGTGACCGTTCACAGTTAGAATGGCAACTGAAAAAAAGTGACTTATGACCGTTTTTCACAGTTACGACCTTTCTGGCATTCCCACGATTATGTTATCAAAATTCAGGTGCTTGGAAACAGGTTTATACTTACGACGGTTGCTGTGTCCTGAGGTCACATGATCCCCTTTTGCGACCTTCTGACAATGGGGAAGTCAGATTCACTTAACAACCAGGTTACTAATGTATCAACTGCAGTTAATTCACTTAACAACTGTGGCAAGAAAAGCCGTAAACGTTTCACTAGGGGCACAACTCACTTAACAAATGTCTCGCTTATGTTGGGCTCAATTGCGGTCGTAGGTCAAGGACAGTGGTGGGATTCAGCCGGTTCGCTCCTATTCGGGAGAACCGGTTGGTAACTTTCTAAGCAGTTCAGAGAACCAACTGTTGGAAGAAATCTCATTTTGTTTAGAGGGCTAATCCTGTAAGGAAGGCAGTAAGGAAACATTCTGGTGTTGTTTCTAGCCTCATCTTTGTTGCCTGGCTTACAGAAACTGCCCCTCCGGTTAACCCTTATGACATTGTAACAGCTAAGGCGAAGTGCCCATCGACCTGAGTGACGTTGAATTGACCATGCCCACCCAGTCACATGACCACCGAGCCATACCTACCAAGCTGGTCATTAGGACAGAGAACCGGTTGTTAAATCATTTGAATCCCACCACTGGTCAAGGACCACCTGTAGTCACTGTTTCCTTATTTATTTATTGACTCAATCCAAATAAAAGGGGGATCCTAACTCACTCCCGCTTCATGCAGTTGTGGCAGTGTGTGGTTGCTTACACACAGATGAAATTGCGATGATTAAAAGTAAGTGGCGTATTTATTTCTTGCCCAAGCACAACCCCAGTGAAATCATTAGCTTGATTCATGGGGCGGTCACACCAATTCATTTGTCATCTCAGGGGTCATGGTGTGGCACGGCTTAGGAGCCTCCCCTCCCCAGTCATTTTGCAGCTGCAAAGCATCTCCCCAAACTGACCTTAAAAAAAAAAAGAAAAACACCTCTTAGGGGTTGGGGAGAACCCTGGGAAGACGCTGCAGCCCTCTCTTTCTTCCTTGAGCTGCGATGAAAAGGCAGCTTGCGAAGGGAGATTTTGACAGAGAAAAGAATGAGGAAGGAAAAAATGCTCACCAGCTTCTCTTTACATGCTGGGCTCTACCTACAACTTGCCCCAGGCTGCTTGGGATTTTGAGAAAGGAACTCCCTTGAAACATGAACTGAGCTTCAGAAACTAGATGAGACAGGATATTTTGCAGGGAGTTAGATTAATTATTGAAGGAACCTAATAAGATCATTTGGATCGGACCACGGGGAGGAGAGGAGATATTAATACCCTTCTCTGTTGTCCAAATTAAAAAATCCGGGAGTAGGAGTTCTACCCCCCCAAAAAATAATATGGAGGGGAAGAATTTTAGCCCCTACCTTATGCAAATTGATTGCATAAAAGCCAGGTCTTGTGCCAATTTTCCTGACTCAAACATCTTTATGACAATCAGAATTTAGCTATAAAGGGACAGAAGTCTCTTTTCTTTGCTACACAATGGAAAAGAAAGAAAGTAGGAGAGGGGAGGCCAGGAGAGGGGAGGCCAGGAGAGGGGAGAGGAAGCCAGGGGAGGCCAGGAGTGGGGAAGGGATGGGGAGGGGAAGGGAAGGCAGGGGAGGACAGGAGAGGGGAGAGGAAGCCAGGGGAGGCCAGGGGAGAGGGGAGGGGAGCCAGCGGAGGACAGGAGAGGGAAGAAGGGAGAGGAGACGAGGGGAGGGGAGAGGGAAGGAAGAGGAGAGGAGAAGGGAGAGGAGACGAGGGGAGAGGAGAGGGGAGGGGAAGGGGAAGGGAGGGGTGGGGAGAGGGGAGAGGAGGGGAGAGGAGAAGAAAAAGGAGGGGAGGAGAGGGGACAGGAGAAGGGAGGGGTGAGAAGAGGGGAGAGGAGAGGAGAGGAGAGGAGAAGGGAGAGGAGAGGAGAGGAGAAGGGAAAGTAGAGGAGAGGAGAAGGGAGGGGAGGCGAGGAGACAGGAGAGACCTAAATAAAACCACCACTTGAGACTCATCTCCAATTTGAGCATTAATTGAAAGGGATGGGGAGAAAGGAGAAGGCTTAGCCACAATGGCAGAATTCTGCAATCCAACCTTCTCCATTCTTTCTGCAGGTCTGTGTTGGCAGTTATTCTTCCTGCCAGTTGGTGACTTGCTGAAGAGGCGGGAATAGCAAAGATGCAAGATGCATCCAATCATTTCGCCCCTCATATCCTGCAAACTGATCATCTGGACTGCACCATTGGACAATATGTCAGAGCAACGGCAATTGAGGTAGGATATAGACTGGCAAGTGAAGTAGTTAATTTCATGTCACTATATTTGTCTGCTGAGTGAAAGATGGTTGGAGAGCACATCAGCAAAGCAATGGGGGGGGGGGACTTCAAAAGCCCTGCTGACAAACATTTACTCAGTAAAAGATTTACTCAGTAAAGGAACTGTCTGAATCATGTAAAGACCCCCCCCCTCAAAGGAAATCAAGTGACTTCCTTTAATTCAAACAAATGCATTGCTAGGAACTCCATTCATGCATTCCAGCTCATAGCAAGTCCTGAAAGGAACCAATCACTGTAATTCTTCACTTATGGAGAATTAAATGCACGATGCAACCTTTGCAAGGCAAAAATTTGGGTGGTCGGAAGAGAAGCTCGTATTTGTGTAAGAATGCTATTATCACTAATGTGACATAAAGTAGCCATCAAGAAACCCCGAGTCAAATGACAATGAATTTGTTTCTACACTGAAATATAATCTACTGTATATTTAAATGTTGTCTTCTGCAACAATAAGATTGCAACAATCTTATTAAAATTCATATTTTTCATTCCCCGTGTTGGCATTTAGAGTACAAAGGAAAACACCTTTTTGAAGACTGTAAAGATGTGCCCACCTCCTCTGTTTTTTTTCATGGTTCTCCTACGCAGGGTGGCTTTCTTTGGCTTGAAATAATGCATTTTCAGCAGGTGACATCAGCTGGGCACCCACTCTTACTTCCTTCAAACCATACACATCTTTAACAAGATGCACAAGGGGAAGAGGCAGTAAGTAAACCCTGGCACTGAAATTCAAGCCAGTGAAATTGGTAGGTCCAAAGGAACACCTAAATTTGTCTGGCCAGTATGTCCTGGCTAACGTGCTTCCCAATTCACTCTGGACTTCTCACTTGTAACCCTTGATATGCGGAGCACGTCAAATTCTACTAGCTGAACCACATCAAACTTAGTAGTGCTAATTTAAAAGAGAAAGAGGGACTTTCCTCTTTGATGATTACTGTGAAAGTGATTCTCCACTCTTCTGTTTTCTTTACTTATTTATAACTTTGATTTCTACAGCTACCCACTCATACACAAATCTGGATGTGACTCCATTCAGTAAACATCAGTGTTGTGGTAGATGTGAAAAGAGTTTATTGTAGTTGTTATAGGCTACACCTTAAATTGGAGAACACATGCCTGTTTTGATTGACCATCAGCAGAAAGCCCAATGACATATGCTAAAACAGGGTCTTGCACTCCCCACCCCCAGTTTGTCATCCACAGAGTTGTGACCTTCAGGCTGAGAACCCCAATCAGACTCTAATCCTCTACTATTTCATTCCCTAAATTTCTTTGAAAATCACAGGGCGCCCTGGCATCCAGGAACATGGAGAAGTTGCATAGATTCAAGCCACTCCAAAACTATTGTCACCCTCTAATTCCAATCCTAACTAAGACCTCACGCAACCTGTCCATGAGAGTCTCAGGAAGAGTGCCAAGTTGGACACCTAATAGCATGGCCACACAAGGATCAAGTGTTGATGAAGTAGCTGGAAGACTCACTCAATGAAAAATTAGGATAGTATTATACCATCAGTCATCTGGGGCCCAATCCAAGTAAGACCACAGTGTGTGCTTTTCACCTTTGAAACCAAGACACATGGCAAGGGAATCAAATACAGCATTGCCCTACACCAGGGGTATCAACCTTTTTATACCTACTGCCCTCTTTTGTCTCTCTGTTAGTAGTAAAATTTTCTAACCGCCCACTGGTTCCCCAGTAATGGTGATTTATAAAGTAGGGAAGTCAATCGGACAAAACCCCTACCGCCCACCATGAAAGCTGGAACGCCCACTAGCGGGCGGTAGGGACCAGATTGACTACCACTGCCCTACACAGAAATATCAAGTATGACACTAGATAGAACACTTTTATTTAAACAAAACAGCCTGGATACTAAGACTAAAGTCAGTGCAAGGAATAACATTATCAGGAATTTGACAAATTATACATGGAAGAGGGCACCACTTCCTTCTGTGGACATCAGTTTTGGTCCTGAGTATTTCTGCAGCAGAGTAAGTTGCTCCAGTATGGATCCATATTTGTTTGCATCCACAAATGCAAAAGACGTTGACATGGCTGTCAATGAAGCAGTTTGCCACAGTGACAGGATGTGTTAAAATAAATAAATAAATAAATAAATTTAATTTGTTGACCGCTCACTCTCCCCGAAGGGACTCGGAGCGGTGCACAGGGCAAATAAAACAATAAATATACACACATAATAAAAACGAATTAAATAATATCCCTGCGCTAAAAATTCCCAGTTAAAAATCTAAAATTATTAACAACCCCATAGAAGGGAGACTACCCTAGGCCGGCCAAGCAGAACAAATATGTTTTTAGTTTTAGACGGAAGGAGCGGAGGTCCGTGGTTGTTCTAATGTCGGGGGGAAGGTCGTTCCAGAGGGCTGGGCCCGCCACAGAGCGAGCCCTTCCCCTGGGCGTCGCCCGCTGACAAAGTCTAGCGGACGGCACCCGGAGAAGTCCTTCTCTGTGTGAGCGAATAGGCCGTGTGGATGTATGAGGCAGGATCCGATCCCGCCTCATACATTAGCCCACATCAGTTGAGAAAATGTGCCCTCCTGCTGGTATTGTTCCACCTAGGATTAGGAGAGAAGTAGCAGCAGATGCTGAGAAAATGATCCCTGGGATCTTTTGAATGGATATATGCCCCAAACTCGACAATTCTAGGAAGAGTTTTACAGCAAAAACAAATATCCTTGAAGGCCTACAGGAGCAAAACCAAATTAGAAGATGGAGAAGAAAATGTGCAAAAAAAAGCATAATCTTAGAAGAGAACATGGCTGAGGGAATTGATCTCCCGTGTCACTTGGTTGAGGGTGGGAGGCCTAGGTATAGGACTAATATACTTACAGTAAGTGGAGGACTGCTGGTGGATAACAACACACAGCATGAATGTGGACATGTGCAGAGTCTGGCCCATTTATTGATCTATCAGGTTATTACCAGTAGAATGTACCAAAAGTGATTTGTTTCAGAACCATGATAAAGCTAAAAAGGTAGCCTCATTTTGGCAGTTTAATGTTTGATCTGGACATGAAATAAATAAAAAGTGCCAAGTTCCCTCTCAAACTGCACAAGGTGTGTCTGTAGGGTCAAATAAAAACTACCTCCCTGCAGCAGGAACAGCTATGGAGAACTCCAAGCCCGACTCCTAACTCCACGTTATGTGACCACTACCCTAAGACGATAATCAGATTTAACATGTGACTTCTACTACAATATGTGTTGCAGCATCCCCACATCATGTAATTGCAATTCAGGCATTTGACAACTTGCTCACAATTAAGATGGGTCGCAGCATCCTGCAAGTACACAATCACCAATTGCAACCTTTACTGCTGGCTTCTGACAAGCCAACACAAGGACGAAGTTTGGAAGATGACACGAATGGAGGTGGTGTGACATCACATTTGATGACTATAAAGTCATCAAATGAAGGATTTGCTTAATGACCACAACTGGAGCTGCCAAAACTGCCTTCTGTAAGTTGGCACAGTGATGTGTTGCCACAATTTATGTCCACATCATTTAAGTGTTACAATGGCCAATGCCAATCATTATTAAGTATGGATTATCTGTATTTTGTCCTCCCTACCCATGCTCCTATTTCCACTAATTCTGTATTAATCATAATCATGTGCAATATGCTCCTATGGCCCAGCTAGGAGGGCGAAAAATGGCCTCAACAGGCCAACTGGAAGTTTGGAAACAATCCATTTCTGGCTTCCGGAGGACCTCCGGGGTGGGGGGCGTGGGAGGCCATTTTCACCCTCCCCAGGCTTCAGGAAAGCCTCCAGAGCCTGGGAAGTGTTCATCTGTGGGAGGATTGAATTGACGTGGGCACCAATTTTGGTATGCTTAAGGAAAAGGTTTGCCATCCCTGCCTTATACTATTTAAGCTGTACTTTTACCTGGTTTATATTTGTTTGGGTTTTTTTTCTCTCCTAGCAGGTGGGTGCAAGTTCTGGCCTCCGGGGCTTTCATCTCTATGATGACAATGTTAAGTACAGGTGTTTTTTGCAGCATACCATTTTCCTTTTTAATTTTTGAAATTAACATCTATTAAAAAATTAAACCCCAGTGCAGCTTGGAGCCTGGAATGTACGAAGGGAGATATCTGTGGGCTTATTTATGCCTCTAGACACCACTTTGCCTGTCTCCTCATTGAATTCCTCTTACTTAGTGCCTGCAACTCTTCTGGGTTTCTTTCTCCAACTATTCTATTCGATGCTACCTTTGTGTTATTCTTATTTTTGATGCCAAAGAGTGTGGGCGATTGTCTTATTTGCATTTCAACTACTTAACTGCTGGTTGGCAAGAAAGGGACATTTGATGGAAACAGTAGAACTGATTGGAATCCTTCATCCTTTGAGGCTCCAACATCCGTGTCTTTTTTTAGCTTGGCTCTAATAACATTTTAATTGAATTAGCAAAATCATTTAATTAAAACTAAGAGTAAACACATGGACAAAGTAAAGGGGTTATATTCGTAAAACACAGCAGAGACGTGTGTTAAAAGGTTTCTTTCTCCCATGAAAAGCATCAGTTTTCAACTTGAAACTGTGTATATTTTGAGTTGAAAGGATCTTGAAGAGAAAAGTTCTCACCCGCCACCTCGAGTCTCAGTGACTTCCAAAAATTGGTTTCCCTCCCTAGTCATTTAATTTTTTTTTGTTTCTAATGAAAAGTTAGAAAGTGAAAAAAGTAGATGAATTGATCAGCATTACAGCCCCTGCCTTTCTGGAGGAACAGCATGACAGGAAGATAGAAATTTAGCACCTTACCTCCATTAAGTATATTAAAATTGTGTAAAACATGCTATACATTCAATACCAACACACATACATTTTATTACCTCCATTGCTGATGTTGAACTTTTCAACAGGAATAATTTTCCTCCCCTTCCCCCCCTCTCCCCATTGGTACTGTCCTTATCAGAGGTGGGTTTCTACTGGTTCGGCCCAGTTTGGCCGAGTAGATAGTAACTCAGCCTGCCATGCCCCCGAACTGATTCTCACGGTGGCGCCATCTTGTTTTTTGTTTCTGCACATGCGCAAAAGCAATTTTCTTAGTACTGTGCATTAAGCGCATTAAGCAAGAGCGCAAAGTATGTCCCTAAGCAAACTGGCAGTAGCAGCAACCGGAACCCAGCCCTGGTCCTTATATACTGTATGATATATTAAAGAAAGGAATGATACCTTCCTGTGTTCTACCCCCAGTGCTTTGTATTATCGTTCAATTTTTTTTTCTATGCTAACATTTTTAACCTATCCTTCTGCATTATGCCTAGCATTGATTGCCCTGTTCATTTTAATGGCTGTAATTATCTCTGCCATAGTAATTATAGAGTTCTGTGCTGCTTAGCCAAGCCTGGGAGCCATAAGATCTAAAGAGATCTCAGAGTTTCCTGCATGGACCAGTCATACCTGGAATCTTCCAATGGAAAATGTGACCTCTACATCTCAACAGCTTGTGAGGGTAGCTCACAACTCTTTTGGCCTTACCATTCCTAACCACCTTTCATCATTCCCTACCATTAGCATCTGTTCTGAGCTGAAACATTCTATCATGAGTTAATCCTTGTCAGCTTATCTTCGCTATGAAATAATAAACTTTGTTTGGAATTGTGAGAAACTCTGCAATGGTATGGAGTTAAGCTGCCAGTTAAATGGGTGTCAAGTGCGTTCTCATGAGAACGGGACACCCTCTCTTTGTTTCCTTACCCTCCCACCAAACATCACCATATTCATCTTTAACATGGGCGGAGCTGGGGAGGAGATGAGTTTTGACACATGTCAAGTTTCACCATCTGTCAAAAGTTACTCCAGGTTTTGACAAGCAGATAGGGGGGGGGGGACTACACAGTGACACAGGAGAGAGCTATCCTATTGCTCTGGGCAACTTTCCACCCACACATTCTGTTCATCCCTGTTCATTGGGCTACTTTGCAGACAAGCACTAAACCCATGTTCAAAAATAGTTGGCGAAGCAACAAGTGCTATGAAGGCTTGTTGGATTTAGCAAGGGAGAGCTTTCCCACTGAATCTTCTCAAGCATCCACTACCTGCCTACCTGAACTTTTGGCGGGGGTATACAATGGAAATCCTGCTGCTCCATGCTATTTCCTTGGTTGTTTGTCAACTGTAAATTGGCCTTTTCAAAAATATAAGTACTGAAAGGGTGGCACATGGCTTATGTTCAAAAGCAAACAACAAAAAGGTGCAGCCCAGAGGAGATGCGATGTGATATGATGGAAACCTAACTTCTCATGCTTTATGCAGTCCCCATCTAGTGCCTGTCACCTATTAGTTGGAGGGACGGTTCTTTCAAGGCCAGATTTCAGCTCAGAAACTGGAGTCGTATAGGGAGGCTGGTTTGAAAGATCCTAGAGCATAGTGTCCAGGAATCAAAGAGGAGAAGAAATGTCAATAAATCTGGGCTGATCCCACCTCTGTAGCAGACTATAAATCTCTTATGTAATCTAGGCAAAGGAAATGTGCTGGGATAAGACAGAAAATATTAAAATAATATGAGGTATTAAAATAATATTCATACTGGATATAACATCACTTTAACACTAAGAGTAGGATGATTAAAGTGAGTGTGGGCTGGAGATCAAATGCAAGCAATGCCTGGAGTATATGGCAGACAACCCAGGTTGTTGGGGCATGTCTATGCCATGGTTAGAGGCAAATAAGGAAAGCCCCTAGAATTCCACAGTACAAATTTAATTTAACCACTCAGATAAACCGATATTGCTGCTGAAATAATATTTTAAACTACCTTACAGAATGGCAGCCCATCCAAGCCTACTTTGGCCAAGCTTCTTACCTACCCAATTTTATTTTATTTTTTAAAGGTAAGAGGTCCCATAGTGTGGAATTAAAAGGAGAGAGTAATGTGAATAGAGAGCCATCTGAAAAATCTTGTTTTGCAATTGGCGAGATCCTACTGAAACTTTTTGGGAAACGTTGTAGATGTGCCCTTAAGTTTTTTATACAGAACGTATCGACTACCCCACAAAGAGATGAATTCAAAATGGAAATCTAATATTTTTCAACCTTGCGTTCATGATATGTACAGACATTGGGGGGGGGGGCAAGGGGGACCCTCATCATTAACCAGCCACATCCCACCATGACTCAGGATACTGAATGTGCTTTTTTTCCCCTGTAAGAGAATTTATTATCTCTCTTGTATGAAATGCGCTGGGAAAGAGAATGGTGACATCCCCCGCTGCCCCCAATCCTTCCAACCTGTGCTAATACAAAGTGAGTCACAAAATGGCTAAAATGGCTAATTAGAATTCTAATTCTAATCTAAAACAATACATGCAATCCTGTGATAATAATCTCTCCACAGATCTTGACAGCTGGCCTGTCTGATCCTTGCAGTCTGTTTACAAAGTAGAATTAGTGGCACTTAGAAAGCTGCTTAACAGCATGAGTACAGATCCAGCTAACCTGTCTCGGGCAGCTGGGCTCCCCAATGCAACCATCAGCTGTTAAATCACCACCGCTGCTGTTTTAATTCGAGAAAATCTCTCCTATCATCAATCACTTTAACCAGGATTTCTTTTATCCTCTTTTTTTTCCTTTTAACCTGCAAACTCTGCAGGAGCATCGTGGGGAGTAGCATTTCATCAACATACATGTACGCACAGAAAGAGTCTGTGACACGCTGTTGATCATGGGGATGATAGAAGACCAGTCCTTCCCCTCTGATGCCAATTGTACTCATCAAACTACGACTCAAATTATTCCACCACAGATTGCTGTGATAGTTGTAGCCTGATCGCTTGTGTAAACCCTTGCTGAGGGGGCTCCTTCTCTTGCAGGTGATCTGAAGCAAACAAGAAATAAGGTTGGGGATAAGGACACTCATTCTGTTTTCCTGCCACCAGCTTCCTCACAAGAACTTTATGATCTTTAGAACTGGCTCTGGACTATTCAATAACATGATGTTGGTTGGGAGAGCTAATTCTCCTTCTCCTTTGTTCTTTTCTATTTGTCTGAGCCTGGGGCAAAACTGGTCCTTCCTTTGCAGGTGAGATGCACCTTTCTCAGCAAATGACAGCCAATGACTTAAAAGCCAGCCAATCAACATCTAAAAAGCCACATACAATAGGCACTATAAATACCACACACAGAACAGCACACTCTCTGCTAGAGAGACGTTCCCTGAAGATGGGCTCCAGCACGGCCTGAAAGCTAGCTCAGAAGAGAACCTTTGGTCCCGGTGACTGACCCAGATTGGATCCTGTAATATTATCCTGGGACATACATAGTCACCTTCATTCGTGTTGTACCGTTTCCTACTGGAGGGAATTCATGGCAGATTTTGCCTCCTGGACAGTCATTTCTCACACTCACCTTTTCCCAATATGCTACTATATTCTCTTGGGAAACTTTTTTCTCCACTAGAAGAATAGTGACAACACAACATCAATGTTTTCAAATGACTAGCACTGATCAGAACTAGCACTGATGATGTTACCTAGTTAGGGTAATGAAACGTCTCAGAGGTGGGTTCCAGATCCCGTTGCAAGTGGTACGGTGCAACAGGGCCAGGCATCCACCACATGCACGCACACAGCACCTGTGCAGCACGCGCATGTGTACTTACCACCCGTGACGCTCCACGATGGCTCCGCAATGCTCCAGCTGCTCGGCAGAGCATCATGCAGGCGCCGTACGCTCCGTGTGCATGCACAGAAGCCCCGATCAGCTGAAATACAAGTAAGGAGGGCGGGCAGGCGGGTGGGCCCTCTGGAGCACCACACTAGAACAGTACCTGGTGCTCCCAGCAGGCACCGTACTGGAGTGTACTGGTCGTATCCTACCACTGAAACATCTGCAAGAAAACAAGCAAGCTCAGAGGACCCCCCCCCCAAGGACCCCCTCATTTCAAGTAACTTTTCCACATAATACACAGGACCAGAAATCAGGAGATTGCAAGTTCTAGTCATACCTTGAAGGCCAACTGGGTGTTTTGGAGCCAGCCACTCTGCCTCAGCTCACCCCATCTCACAGGGTTGCACTTGTGGGGGGAAATAGAAGGAAGAAGCAATATTAGATTTTCCTTTCTTGCTTGCATGGGGTGAAGGATTGTTACCCAGGATCAGCAGCGTAGTGGCTGTAAAAGCAGAGCACTAATTGAAGGATTCTTTTTTTCACTCAGCTATTGGTTAGTTGAAGGTATCACTTATTGGTTCAATTAACTGCAGTTAATTGTCCTAGACCAGGGGTCCTCAAACTACAGCCATGGGTCAGATACAGCCCACTGAAGCCATTAATCCAGCTCATGTGGGACCATGAAGGTGCCCCGCCCACATCACCCCACCTACCTGCTGGCTCCCGCCCACTTTCTGGAGGTCAGGGAGGCCAAAAATGGGATGTGCAAAGACCTATGGAGGCCAAAAACAGGCCCATTTTTGGCCTCCCTGGCCTCCAGAGAGCGAGGGAGGGAGGGTGACACACACACACACACAGAGAGAGAGAGAGAGAGAGAGAGAGAGAGAGAGAGAGAGAGAGAGAGAGAGAGAGAGAGAGAGAGAGAGAGAGAGAGAGAGAAGTCCTTCATACACACTCCAAGGCAGCCATATGCCTTCATTAACCTGCTTTCCACCCCCAGGAGCATAACAAATTAAAGTTTAATTTGTGTGCCATATCCACCCAGTCACATGACCACTTAGCAATGCCCATCCAGCTTGTCTGCCCCCCCCCCAACAGTCTGAGGAACCATGAATTGGCCCCCTGTTTAAAAAGTTTGAGGACCCCTGTCCTAGACTCTATTGATTCATCGCATTGTCCACAAGGAGTTTGGTAGACTTCAAACTCCAGTGAAAATACACCGTTGTAGTATCCTGTTTCCCTGAAAATAAGACCTCCCTGGATAATAAGCCCAATTGGGCTTCTGAATGCATGCACTAAAATAACCCCTCCCCCCCAAAATAAGCCCTCCCCGAAAATATTGCAACACAGCAGCAGCCATGAGGTGACCACACTCGCTACCTCCTGCACCCCAAGAATAATAAGAGCTCCCCGAAAATAAGGCCAAGTGCTTATTTCAGGGGGTCAAAAAAAAAAGACCCTGTCTTATTTTCAGGGAAACACGGTAACAGTGGTGGTGTGGAAGAGACGAGAAAGGAGAGATAGCTATTACTTCTGGTAGAGGCCTAAAATAATTTCCCAATATTTAACAAATTGATCAGTGTTCCCAATCCATTTACATTGCACATACTGTAAGTCTCTATAAAATTGCAAAGAGACATCAGTAATTATAAAGGAAAGAAAGGGAGCTTGCTTTATAGTTATTCCTCCCCATTGACCGAATGAGCTAACTGGAATTAATGGATCTTACTATGATTTCTTTGAAGAACCCAAAACCCTGCTGGGAGTTGGAGCATGGTAAGAAGGCAGAAGGGAGGTAGAAGCTGAGAAACTCTGTTTTCAAGGCTGCTGCTTAATTTCTTCCACCTTCATTGCTATTAATGTTGGTAGAAGTGTTCAGAACTATATCAACTCCAGCTTTTTCATCACATTTTTCTTATATACTGTATATAGATTAAATGTTTTTAATACAAGTACACCTATGGAAGTGCCTGATACCTGTAGATTTTCTAAGCAAACAAACATTGCCTGTTTTGTCTTTTGAATGTTACAACTCCAACATTGATGGGAGGGTGAATTAATGAAAATATATATACAACACCCTGGTAAGCCCCAAATATGGGAGGGATCAGAACTGCTTCCCTTTTCTGTCTTTCAGCTCACCCTAGGAGCCATCCAGGCAGAAAGCTATTTTTTCATTGCCTTTGTTATATTTGTGTTACGTTTGTGCTGATAAATAAATAACGGGAGACTAGTATAGATCCATTTCAAGCTATTCAGCTCTCATCAGCTAGCCATACCTTTACTGGGATTTAAACCTGGGAATTATTACAACTGCCTCACATGTAATACTTCCCAGGTTCAAATCCCAGTAAGGGTATGGCTAGCTGATGAGAGCTGAATAGCTTGAAATAGATCTATACTAGTCTCCCTTTATTTATTTATCAGCACAAATGTAACACACACACATGTATATGTATATATCTCCCTCATTCAAGTTTAAGAGCTGGGCTGGAATTTCTTGTCAGAACAGAAAAGCAACTGTCCATCAACCATGTTTTCTTTTTTCTTTTTCTTTTTTTTATACGAATGTGGGATGACAGTACAAATATTTAAAATCACTGTTTGGGTAGAACACAGAGAAGCTGATGCATAGCAGCTGTTAAATTATGGATATCTTATGCAATGAGTACATTTCATCTCAGTCTTTTGAAGAATCAAATAATGATGCCCTTGTTCTAAAAACCCTCTGTCAACTCCTTGTGGGAGTTCTTTGTATAAACAAAAGGGTTCATGTGTCTAAAAGAATTATTTTGTAAATGTGTTAACTGACAGGCACACTGGAGTATATAGATGCCCAATCCAAGGTAGATTTTAAAAGAGTTGGAGTTTTAAGTGGATAATTCTACATATACCTACAGTTTAATTGTTTAAACATTTCTTGAAATTGCACACATTAAACCAATCTCCTTCCTGACAACCTAAAATGTTAAATTAGTTAATGAACTCAGCTACTTAAGTACTCAAGTTGTTGGTGCCTGGTGTTATTATCCAACAGGGGAAGCCTCTATCCTAGGATGTGTTCAGTAGTGATGAAGAAGTGGCTCTACCTGTTGATATATTTAGTACTCGTGATGAATACTCTGCTGCAGAAAACTCCCATGGTATTTGCACTAGATCCAAGAATGAGCAGGTAGAGATTTGTAGATTATCTGGAGCCTATCCCTCTGGGCTTGTCAAAAGCATTTCTGTATTAAGGGAGGCTATATCAGGTGAAAAAAAAGAGAGTGAAACCAATGATCAAAATACATAGCCTATACTAGCACAGAGCTGTGGTGGCACAGTGGTTAGAATGCAGTATTGCAGGCTAATTTTGCCAACTGCCAGCAGTTTGATTCTCACCAGTTCAAGGTTGACTCAGCCTTCCATCCTTCCGGGGTGGATATAATGAAGAGCCAAATTGTTGGGGGCAATATGCTGACTCTGTAAACTGCTTAGAGAGGGCTGTAAAGCACTGTAAAGCAGTATATCAGTCTACGTGCTATTGCTATGTTGCAAGGCTTCAAAACACTTCACATGATTTACTTTACACAATTTATTTATAACAGTCTGAAAGGCCAGATTTCCCAAAGATATTTGAAACTGAAATCATTGAACCATGAACCACCACACTTTTGGTATTTGTTTGTTTGTTTGTTATAACCACTCATCTTACACAAGTGACTCTAGGCAGCTTCACCAGATAATCCATGGTGCTGGGTTATCAAAACGTTTGACACACCCACACCAAAAGACTGTATCATGTCTGACACAAATGCTGGAGGAACAGCCAGGTCTCCAATATCTTGCAAAAGATTATCAGGGTTAAGGGTCATCCAAATCTCTAGGGGGAGTAGAATACTGTTCTATAGGGCAGGTGCCGTGAGTGAGAAGGCATGACTCCAGAGTCAAGCAAGATGACATTGTTTAATAAAAAGGACCCAGAACATACCCTCTCTATCAGATATGGTGGCACTGGCAAAAACAATGGGACAGAGATGGACCCATTAGTAACTGACTCTATGTCACGAAGGGTTTTATAGGTGATTACCAGCTATTTGCGGGATCGGATCCTGCCTCATACATCCTCACGGCTGATCCGCTCCCACAGAGAGGGACTTCTCCGGGTGCCGTCCACTAGACTTTAGCACAGGTATGGTTTAATTTGTTTTTAAGATGTTGTATATTGATTGTATTTATGGTTTTTTAGTCTCCCTGTGCACCGCTCCGAGTCCCTACGGGGAGAGGGAGCGGTCAAGAAATTAAAATTATTATTATTATTATTATTATTATTATTATTATTATTATTATTATTATTATTATTATTATTATTATTATTATTATTATTATTATTATTATTATTATTATTATCTTTGATTGGTACCCAGAAGCCTAAAGGAACCCAGTATAGTACTGTTGCATGGGTATGATGAGGAACACCAAAAAATGCCCATGCTCTGGACAAGCTGCAACTTCTGAGCCCTCTTCAAGAGCAGCCCCCCACGTAGAACTACACATTATGGGAATCCAAGTGGAGGTAACAAAAACATGATTTGCCATGAGCAAAGCTTCCTGATCCAGGAATGAGCATGATTGATTCACAAGACAAACTTATGTAAAACTCCCCTGGCAACAGCCATCATCTGATCTTTATGCAAGAACGAAGAGCCCTGGAGGACTTCCAGTTTATGTATCAATTTTGGCTAAGGAAGTACACTCCCATGCAAAGTTAAAGATGGAAACTCCCGGGGAGGAGGGGGTTAAAACCCACAGAGAATCTTGTCTTGCCAGGATTGAGCTAACGCTTCTTCTCCCCATTCAGCCTCCAGGCATTGGGAAAGGACCTTGACCACATCATTTGGTTAGCCCAGGCAAGAGATGTAAAACAGGCATCATTAGCATACTGATGATGCCACACCCAATGCTAATCTCACCAGTGCCTTTATGTGGATGTTAAATAGGAATGATGAAGGAGTAGAGTCTTGAGACCTCCCACAAAATAGGGTCCTCAGACTTCACTTCTCCCCCCCCCCCCAATAATGATTGAAGAAGGGAGGAGAACCATCATAACATGGTCCTTCCACCCCAACCCTCTGAATCATGCCGGAAACATACCATGTTTGATGATATTGAAGGCTGCTGAGAAGTCAAGGAGCACCAGGATGGATGCACCACCCCAATCCTGAACATGCCAGGGGTCATAAACAAATGAAACTAACACTGTCTCAGTACTATAACCAGATCTGAATCTCGAGTGAAAGGGGTCCTGATAATAGGCTTCTTCCAGGGCCCTCAGTAATGCCCCATCACCCTCTCAACAACGTTCTTTAGGAAGGGAATGTTGGAAACTGGATGGAAAGTGTGCAGATCCGACAGATCAATGATGGCCTCTTGAGGAGAGGACAGACAACTGCTTCTTTCAAGGCAGAATGCTCTTCCTATGGAGAAACATTCAGAGAAGTGATGCCTTATTATCTCTGCATGGGGCTGGGGCTGGGGCTGGGGCTGGGGCTGGGGCTGGGGCTGGGGCTGGGGCTGGGGCTGGGGCTGGGGCTGGGGATTCCCCTAACATGAAATGACTTTTTTCATAAGCCAGACGTAGCTTTTGAAGAGTGCTTTCAAAGCAGAGTTGCTTATCTATATCGCTACTGCACAGGAATGGTCCCAGGAAGAAGTGATTTCAAGAGGAAATATGTCATTCAGAATTCTTGTCACATTACATAAACCTCAACATTTTCATCCCCGTATTTGGAAGCATGCAAAGCAATAAGTAGTTGATCCTCCTTTTGTATCTCAACTCAACCAGCTGGTCTATCAGGCAAATGTTATTGGCCGACACCTTGTTCCCACCAATCGGAGGGTGGAAAGCAAGTTCTATAGCTTACCCAGTGATTTTCAAGGCCAGGAAAGGAAGTACTTTAATGGAGTGCAAGTTTTAGAAACTCAGGGCATGCCTACTCCGATGCCTACATGGCTTTTGTTCCAAGTGGAAACAATTCGGGTTCCTAGGATCCTGTCTGTGTTTGCTAGCATTGCTTTGAAGGACAGTTTCAGAGGCAGGCTGGCCTTCCAGAACAGTACTTTCTTTTTCCTTTGCCATCTGCCTAATGGTTGTTTCTGTGTATGTATTTAAAATTCCAATCTGAATCACTTGAACAAAAGAAATTAAATCCAGTGGAAAAACTGGCAAAGAGCTGTTTGTAGGATAGCAAAGGAAGGGAAAACATGGTGTAAGGGGCAGCTGGAGGGTATCAAATCGAATGTGGCAGCTCTTTCTTTTCCTGTTATTGAATCAGCTTCAAAGGATCAGCAACATGAAACCTTCTGGTACCTAAAGTTCCATGTAAATTTAAACACTGATTTTTATGAAAGTCACTTCAGCACAGCGCATATATATATAGAAGCTTTGCTTCTTCTGTTGTTGGCACTCGCAGGAAACCACATCCTGCAAACTAATTGACGTAGGTTGGGCATTTACTATGGGAATATACATGTGCGTGAGGCCGGATCCTGTGCTATGAAGTGGTTTGCATATTGTGAGAAATTCAGATTCAAGTCCCCGCTCAATAGAGCAGCTGACTCCGTGTCTCTGACAGAATATGTGGCTGCCTCTTCTTTTAAGATCTCTCCAAAGGTTTGGTTCTGGGAGGGAGGCCTCTCTTTGGACAAAGAGAGAAATATATTTTTCCCCCTCTTTTCTATTCAGGAAGCTGGTGATAACAGACAGTTAATTGTTATTGGAAATATTTGTTATGCCGCCAAGAGAATGCCACTTTCACATGTTGAGACAGCTTATGCAAGTTGCATCCTCTGTATCATTTCCAAAATTTAATTAAGAATGGATGTGCACCAAAATGCTTTGATTTCATGTCCCATTTCCCTTTCTTCATCCTTCATCTTCCTACAACCCCCCCCCCCCCCCACTCTGCTTGCATTAACTTCTCATACTCAGCAATGGCTGGGTGACTTTGGGCCGATCACTCGGTCTCAGCCCACCCTGCCTCACAGGGTTGTTGTCCCAAAGGTGCTTTTTTCAAAAGGCAACTGGGCTTTGTTTTTCCTTGAAGACATTTCGCCTCTCATCCCAGAAGCTGCATCTTCTTCAAGCTGAAGAAAACACCTTTGGGATAACCATGGCCTGGATGACTGGGAACCTCCATAGTCACAGTGTTGTTGTTATTATGGGGAGAAATAGAAGGAGGAAGGACTATGAGGCCTATTGCTGACTTGAGTTATTTATAAAAAAATAATGAAAGTGGGATAAAAAATAAATAGTAAATAAACAAAAGTATACTCTCTGTTCAGCTCAAGTGGCCATAAAAAGGAAAAGATAAATTTTCCCCTCGTTCATATGTGCTAGTCATTCTGGACTATAGGGGGCGGTGCTCATCTCCATTTCAAAGCCGTAGAGCCAGTGCTGTCCAAAGACGTCTCCATGGTCATGTGGCCAGCATGACTAAACACGGAAGGTGCATGGAACACTTACCTTCCCACCAAAGGTGGCCCCTATTTTTCTACTTGCATATTTACATGCTTTCAAACTGCTAAGCTGGCAGAAGCTGGGGCAAGTAAGAGGAGCTCACTCCATTATGTGGCACTAGTTATTATAATAATTTATTTTATCTTTTCTTCTTAATGAAGGGAGGTGACTCGCCATGTAAGAGGTAGGACTCTGACTAGGAACAAGTGAGATGAAAACTGTATTTCTAGTTAAAGAGGGTAAAAAAGCTTCTCTCCTTCCCCAAGTAACTAAAATCACAATAGCTTTAATTCTCATTGAACAAGCATCACAGCACCTAAACTGTTTGCAGTGAATGGGCAGAACCAAATATGGTCATGGGAGCAGGAACGCTTTACAAGTAGTCCTTGTTACAATAGCAGAGAAACAGTACCACATTCCTCACATTTATGACTTTCACAATGGACAGGAATGGAATGGAAAGCAGAAATACGATCAGATCATCGAAGGCACAGTCCCAGTTTCACTCAGCACTGCTTTGCTTAATGATCGAGTTGCCAGTCCTAAATGTGGTTGCTAAGCAAGGACTACCTGTACCTTGTCATGCCACTTTTTTCACACGTTTAAGTTTATTCCTGCGTGTTTCTATGCCAGTGTATGATAAAAAGATAAATTTTGCATAAAAATGCAGAGTTATTTATGTAGTGAAATAACATCCCTAAGTCTATTTAATTTCAAACATCACGGACCTCCGCCTCTTCCGCCAACACCTAAAGACGCATTTCTTTCACTTTGCTGGCCTGGCCTAACTTCCGAGATTATATCATCGACTGGTCTTTAAATTACACAAAGTTTTAATAAGGGTTTTAAATTGATTTTAGCACAGGTATCTCTAATTTAATAGGATTTTATTCAGTCTAGGATGTATTTATTCTTTTGTATTGTTTTATTGTGTTTTAATTTCCTATGCACCGCCCCGAGTCCCTTCTGGGAGAGTGGCGCGGTATATAAATCCAATCCAATCAAAATCAAATCAAAATCAAATCAAAATCAAACATTTTTTTGAGAGCCCTGGTGGTACAGTGGTTAGAATGCAGAACTGCAAGCTACTTCTGCTTCCTGCCGGCTGCCTGCAATTTTATCTATCTCTTAACTTTCCCCCTGGAGCCTCTTATTTAATTATTCCTTGTATCTTAACTTATACTTTTTGCTATGTACTGTGATAAATTAAGAATATAATTGGTATATAAAAAGAAGAGTGTTGAGAGTGATTGCACAAAGGCATTGGTGTGAAGTATGCAAGTACACAAGGCAGGCCATTTTTGCAGCCAAGGTCCACAGGGGACAAAGCAATTCTCCATTCTCAAAAAGTTCTTGAGATAGGACCATTGCATAAATGGAACTTACTCATGTTTCTCTTTCATTTTCAATTATCTTCTTCTCCGTCATGTTTTTGAGATGTAACCTTTGAATTTCATTTACCAAGTAGTGTAATAATTGCTCCTAATAGTGTGCCCACTATTAGAGATGGGTGTTGATGAATATATGGAAAAGGATATACCCTAACATGTGGTTATAATGCCTAACTGAACATTGCAATAATATTTAATTTTTATGGTATCTTTGGGAAATAGTATTGAATATACATTTTTCTTCCTGAGAAAATTGTACTGAAATGTTTTTGCCTTTTCACATACACATATACATAGATAACTTTGCTATTTCTTTTCAGGACAAATAGTGTTGTATGAAGCAGATAAAGGAAGCAAGAAATAGAAGAGTGGGGGTGGGGAAGACACAACAAATAGCAAAGGAACCATAACTGAAACTAGTTTACACTGCCATTACTCACTATATTTTTCCATATATTTCTATCTTCATAAATAACCCTTGCTTCCAACCAGATCTGTACACTATTTTATATTGTATATGTATACGTGTATGTGTATGTGTATATCTATCTAATTATATAATATATAATATAGTATGCATGCATGCACGTGTGTGTGTGTGTGTGTGTGTGTGTGCTTCATACTTCCATACACTACTTCATACATTGCTTTTTATTGCTTAGTCTTCTCCCCACTTTCTTTCCCTGGATTTTGTCAACCTCATCCTGCTATGACTTTCTCTGTCTTCCCATTCCTTTCAACTCATTCACTCTGCCTTCATATATTTGTTTTGCAATTTCATCCTCATTCATTCTCTCTACATGACCAAAGACCAAATCTGCATGTCAAATTACTTCTTTTGTACTGGCTGTGCTCACTTTTAAATTCAATCCACATTTCCTAGGCACCCATTCATTCTTCACCCTCTCTCTTCTTGCTTTAGAGCACACACACTTCTTAAGTAACTCACTCCAGATCATTCAACTTACTTTACATTTCTCTTGACTTACTCAATTCGCATTTGCATATACCAAAGAGGGCAGGTCCATTGTCATAGAATGGAGTCATTCTCTATCATGGAAGGGCAAGACAAGAAACTATGGAGTAGTCAGTGAAAAATTAGGAGGAGCATTCCCTCACTTCAGTTTCAACCATGGGAAAGGAAGCAGAACTGGACTTGGGGAAGAATGATTGAACCTAGCTAGCAGCGAAGTTTCAGAAAAAAACTAAGGAGGAAAGCACAAGAAAGAAATTCAAAATGACATTGCTTTGATTGCGTTTGGTAAAACATATGAAGAATGGTTGCAGGAACTGGGTATGTCTAGTTTAATGAAAAGAAGGACTAGGGGAGACATGATAGCAGTGTTCCAATATCTCAGGGGTTGCCACAAAGAAGAGGGAATCAAACTATTCTCCAAAGCACCTGAGGGTAGAATAAGAAGCAATGGGTGGAAACTAATCAAGGAGAGAAGCAACTTAGAACTGGGGAGAAATTTCCTGACAGTTAGAACAATTAATCAGTGGAACAGCTTGCCTCCAGAAGTTGTGAATGCCCCAACACTGGAAGTCTTCAAGAAGATGTTGGATAGCCATTTGTCTGAAACCGTATAGGGTTTCCTGCCTAGGCAGGGGGTTGAACTAGAAGACCTCCAAGGTCCCTTCCAACTCTGCTATTGTATTTGTATTTGTACTTATGGAGTAGAGCAGTAGCCCCCAACCTTTTGGGTATCAGGGACCATTTCCATGGAGAAAGCTTTTTCCACGAAACAGAGCGGGTGTGGCTTGTGTTCTGCCTGCATCCTGTGGATGGGGCTTCACTTGTTTGCGTGGTCTGGTTGCTGGCATGCCATGGACCGGTGCCAGTCCATGGACCATGGGTTGGGGATCCCTGGAGTAGAGCGAAACTCTACAACAGGCTTTCAAGATTCTGTTATTCCACCCTACAATAATAAACAGGAATCCCTGATGCATGTCTTTCTAGACCTCGTCTACCTTGAAAGACTAACCATCTGAAACCATTTGATCATTTTTATTTTTTATCCTACTCATCCTGCTGGATGGTCCCTATTTAGCTTTTTTTATTTATTTCCACAACAATTTTTGTTTCTGTACACATTGCTCTTTATTTGTAGATGCTCTTTGTTCCAGTGTTATTTGAAGGAGGTGGGGGAGAGAGAGAGAGAGGGAGGGAGGGAGGGAGGGAGGGAGGGAGGGAGGGAGGGAGGGAGGGAGGGACAGAGAGAGAGAGAGATTTTCCATTCCATCACCCTTACAGTGTATAATCCTGCAGCTTTCAATCCCATTCTATTTGCATTTTTTTGAGGCTGCCGGAGGTGATTGTCAGAGGCCTGGGTGTTATATTTATGACTATGATTTCCAGGTCTACTTTTCTTTTTCATGCTTAAGGTGTGCCAAGGTTTGTGATTGGATTCCTCTGGAACCAGATTATAATCCAGATGAGAAGTGATTTATTGAAACTGAATCCAGGCAAGAGTGTTCTCAATCGGTTTGAGGGAAGATTTTTCTTATTTGTTGTTTATGGTTTTAAATAGTAAATTAAGGATGACATTAATTTCACTTGCTTCACTCTTCTTCCACGTTCCCCTGGTTTCATTATGAACATTATGATCTGTCCTGCATTTAGGATCTCTAATCCTTCACTAAACATTTAATAATAAGCAATTTATCATAAATTTATTTTTATATTCATTCCTGTGTATTCATATGAGTGAACTTATGTTTAAACTGTGTCTTCATTGCAAATAGGTTTTTTTTCTAAGTAAATTTTTCTCCCCAATCACCTTTCTCATTTTTTTATTCTGGGATCTTCAATTGCCCTAATTACTTTTTCCATTTTCACTTAGCAACTCATGTAGCAGAATAATGTCTTTCCCTGAATTTTATTTATTCATAATAAATAATCTGCTTCTTCCATAATCACTATTCATAGATGCAACTTCATTAACATTCATCATCAAAACTCTCATACTTTTATAAGTAACATTTCAGAGGATACCAATCTGTACTTTTTGATACACATTTCAGCTCTAATTCAAACTTAAAGGTACACTTTCCTTGAATGCATTCATCAGCTTTAATCTACAAAATCAAAACTCCTTCGTTCAGATTCATTACTTCTTCTCTTTCTCTTATTTACATGGACACACAAAGTGCATATTTTTATTTCTTTCATTTCATTTGTTAATTCGGGCTTTTTATCATTAAAATCTCTGACATTCTAAGTAGCAATCTCCCATAAGCTGGGGCCATGACCTGGCAGGCCTATGGATACTGACTTCCATTGCCCATCATGGATTTTGATCAATGGAAACACTCACATAATGCTTTTTATTCTTTCCAACACAACAGATGGTTGGAATAATTTATGTAAAGCGACTTTCAATTCTGTCCATCCATCTGTCTGACTGTAAGTAGAGTAATTTTTCAAAAAGTGAACAGTATTGGATCAAATGTGGGGGGCGGGGGGGGGGAGGAGAGTGAGCAAAAGAAAATAATAGTTTGGGGGGGGGGGGAAGTCAGATCTAGCTGAGGACAGTGGTAAAAATAATGCAGAAAAAAACCCTTCCAAAGTATACCTACAGAGAGCCAGTATGCTGCTTACTGCTACATTCTAAGCCTCCGCCCCTTCCTACTCAGTATGGAACATATGCTGCCTCACCATGCTTCCTAATGTACATATATACAAACATAGAGAGACACAACCCCAAGGGAAAGCAGAAGGAAGGAGGGAGACGGAGAGCAGGAGGGAGAAAAAGAGAAATGTGGATGACTCTTTTAGCCACTGCTGATAAAGTGATTGGAAAGAATTCCAGAAGCTTTGCTCCACATGCTTTCCCATACCTTGTAGATAAGATAAAGGAAGTGTAGACCAGGTAACAGGGATTAGTCATATCTATGCCGTATGAAGAATCCCCTGCTAATAGTAAGAACAGTAGCAATCAGTTTTGGACAGTTTTACCCCAAGCATATTCATACTATTGTATTCTACCCAAATTAGGATCGCTAATGTAGGGAGTCTCTTGCAAAATAACCTCTTGTCCATATTCCACCAAATAGAAGGTATACACAATGGACAGATACATACTCAGAAAAGTATAATATTATACTTTTCTGAGAATTCATATTATACTCATTAAGCCTTTGTCCAAATGTACAGTCAACCCTCTCACAGAGGCCATGAATCACCCTTCCACAGCAACAACAATCCACGTAACTCTTTTTCTTCTGGGAACAAACAGTGTATCATGGAAAAAACAATCCAGCAAAAGGTACCTTTTCTCTGAATAGCACAATAACGAAGCATTTCCCTCCCTCTTTGGGAGGGGGGAGGGAGAAAAGGACTGGTTATATATCAAATTATATCATGGGTTGCAGGGGCAGAGAAGAGAATGCCCATTAACCGCTTTGTAAAATAAACAGCAACTATAAGCAAAGCTTTTGTTAGGCTGAAACAAACAAAGAAGTTCAGGCTACTTAAGCTTTGTGTTTGTTACTTTGGCTATAAAAACAATTAGCTTTAGATCGCTCAGGCTGCAAAGTTTGACTTCCACATACCTTTATAATGCTCCTGTGGGTTATCATTCCCATAAATCAGGGCATGCATTCAGCCAGAGCTGAGCCCATTATCGATGAAGGGGCCTCTTGTAGGAGCTAACAATGTAAAGCCTAAAGGTTAGTGTGGCCCTAACATTCAATCTCATAAGAGAATAGAGGCAAACAGAAAGTTCATGTGAGGACTCCTTCCTTCCATTCTAAAGTAGGATGGATCTAGCAATTTCTTTTTCTTGACCCTAAAATTACTTAACCTCTTAGCTGTTGATAAGCAATCTTTTGTTATGCCCACAACAATAGAACTGAATCCAGCTGAAGCTTAGCACTGTATAGCTTCAACCTCCGACTTATATGGAAAGAAGCCCGCTGATTTTAATAGAATTCCCTTCCAAACATACGTAGGGTTGCAATCGTAAGGTCTTTTTATTTACACTGAGGGAGAATTAAACATGTTTAAATCGCCCACTGAAATCAAAGAGATATCCTTGATTTGGTCGGGATCATCATTTATAGCTGGTATACTTGTTTCTAACAGCATATCTAGATTGTAGTTGAGAAGTTGAGACATTTTTCTACTCTTGCTGAACAACTTGCTAGTTTCGTTGTTAAGGATTTATAAATTGTATTTCAGAATTTAGATCTCACCAAATTGCATATGTATCAAAAAAGATTTAAAAATAATCTTTATAAAAGACTTTAATTTCCCTTGTTAAAGCCACATGAAAAGGGTGAAGAACCTAAAAGAGAGAAAAGCAACAAAGCCTATAAAATCAATAAAAACTGTTGTGCATCACATGGTGAGTCAGAATGGGGGCACACACATACAAGTGCATTCCTATTTCTTACCAACTTAATTTTATATATCAGCATTTCTCAAACTTGGCAACTTAAAAATGTGTGGACTTCAATTCCCAGAATTATCCAACCAGCAAGGATGGTGGGAGAATCTGGGAAATGAAGTCCACATACCTTAAAGTTGCCAAGTTTGAGAAATGCTTTAGATTCCCAACAGTGGTACCCAAGATACAGAGACACCAATCTTTCCTCTTCTCATCTATTAAGAGGAGATATGAGTTGATTTTTCTATAGTATGAAATAATATATAGTAGCAAATTAGTATGCTGTGCTGTGCTGTGCTGTGCTGTGCTGTGCTGTGCTGTGCTGTGCTGTGCTGTGCTGTGCTGTGCTGTGCTGTGCTGTGCTGTGCTAGAGATGATTTAATGTTTCTATAGTAATAGTAGCACTAACATATACTATACTATACTATACTATACTATACTATACTATACTATACTATACTATACTACACTATACTACACTATACTACACTATACTATACTAGAGATGATTTAATGTTTCTATAGTAATAGCAGCACTAACATATACTATACTATACTATACTATACTATACTATACTATACTATACTATACTATACTATACTATACTATACTATACTATACTATACTATACTATAGATGATTTAATGTTTCTATAGTAATAGCAGCAGTGAAACAGAAAACATCTTCCCTGCTACTTCCTGCACTGCTCCTATTTGCAGTTGTTATTCCCGGCATTGCTGTCAACCCACTTCTAAAGTTGTTAATGTATAGTTGCTAATATAGGTGCTGAACACATTTAGCAGTTGCTCCATCCGCTGCTTTAACTGTTACAGTTGTTGTTCTTAGCTTCATTTTAAAGTATTTGGCATTCTGGTATGAAGGTATACAATTCTCTCTCCTCCTTTAATTTCTGGTCTTACTGTCTATCGAGATTCTCAGTCATCCAGGTCATTGTCCCAAAGGTGCTTTTTCAAAAAGCAACCAGACGTTGTTTTTACTTGAAGACTTTTCACTTCTCATCCAAGAAGCTTCTTCAGTTCTGGTCTAACCTTTCCCTGCCACAGAAAAGCAGCTACAAACGCTAGGGTTCAGCCCATGAAAGGGTTAGCCATCATTTTAACATCTGTTGTAAGAGGCTACTACAGGTAGCCTTCAATGACCACAATTGGGCCCTGCAACTCCATTGTTAAACAAAATATCACATGATTGTGATGGATTTACAGCCACACTTTTGCTGCCATCGTTAAGCAAATCAACTGCAATTACTGAGTGAGAATTCAAGTGACCAGGACTTGCAATTTTACTGGAAGCTTATCAAATGACTCTATGACCTGACAGGCCTTAAAAGCTGGTTAGGAAGCACACAAATGGCAGTCACACAACTGCTAGGACATTGTAACAGTTGTAAGTGTAAGTGTAAGTGTAAGTGTAAGTGTGAGCATTACCCAGAGGTAGTATTCAGCCAGTTCTGACCGATTTTGGAGAACTGGTAGCTGAAATTTTGAGTAGTTCGGCGAACAGGCAAATACCACCTCTGACTGGCCCCAATCCCATCTATTGCTGCCTCCCGAGTCCCAGCTGATCAGAGTCCCACTGGGTCTTCTTTTGTTGCCTTGCACAGAATGGAGCTGAAAAGCAAGTTAGTGGGGTGAGGAGGGAATGGAGATTTTACAGTATCATTCCCCTAGAGTATAGTGGAAATGGATATTTTGCAGTATCCTTCCCCCAGGAGTGGGGAGAAAATGGGGTTTTTGCAGTATCCTTCCCCCAGGACTGAGGAGGGAATGGGGATTTTACAGTATCCTTCCCCCAGGACTGAGGAGGGAATGGTGATTTTGCAGTATCCTTCCCCAGCCACAGCCACCAAGCCACAGCCACAGAATCGGTAATGAAATGTTTTTGAATCCACCATTGGCATTATCCAAAGAAAAACATTTGTGGTTTGGGATACATCACCCTAATTCATTTGTCACAAGTGTGAGGACCTCCAAATTAAAGAAATACAACATATTAAAAGTAGATATACCTATGCGTTCTCCTTTTTAATATTTAAAGTCACTCTGCTCTGGTTGGTTCTCAAGAACATTAAAAAATATGAAAACATAGAGTAAAAGACCATGGCTTCTTTTGATTGGGAGGTGCCCAGGGTTTGTTATAGGGTAGAAGGCTATATAAATGAAGAGGAAGAAGAAGAAGAAGAAGAAGAGGAAGAGGAAGAGGAAGAGGAAGAGGAGAAGAGAAGAGAAGAGAAGAGAAGAGAAGAGAAGAGAAGAGAAGAGAAGAGAAGAGAAGAGAAGAGAAGAGAAGAGAAGAGAAGAGAAACGTCGGGACAGATATTAAAAAGAAATGAACCCACACAATCCAAAGAGGCCTACTCACTCTCACCAAATACCTTGGTAAAGAACAAGGTATTCAAGATCCTTTGAAACACCAGAAAGGGGGGGCAGTCTGAATCTCAGGGGAAACCTTATTCCAGAGGGCAGGCATTGTGACAAGGAAGTCAGGTCTTAGGGGTCGTGATAGGTGGCACTGTTTAATAGAATTGGCTCCCACCAGAAAGTCTGACTTAGAAACTTCAGTCAGGTGATCACCCAAGAGTTTCCAGTGCTGTGCTCTTCATCACTGTATAGCTTATTCCTAATGATAAATAAAACTATTTGTATAAAAGGATTACTATAACATGATGTGTTCCACCAACTTCATATGTAGGAAGAGTATCACTGCTCGTTTTCAAATGAGCGCCCAATGTCTCATATCTATCCATGGTTTACAGGCTGGAAAACAACTTCCAATTTAATTTAATTTAATTTAATTTATTTAGATTTATAAACCACAACCTATATCCCCGAAGGGACTCAGGGCGGTGCACAGGAAGTTAAAACAGTTATAAATATAAATAGATAAATACAACCATACAAAATATACCAACAATAAAAACTAATTAAATTTGACAAGCCCTGTGCTAAAAATTTAATAAAACCCCCTAATTAAAACATCACCCAGTTTAACACAGTTGATATACAATGGGCCCGAGGACTAGGCCAAGCCGGCTAGATGGAATAACTGCGTCTTCAGCCGCTGGCAGAAGAGACGGAGGTCCAAGATGGTCCGGAGATCGGGGTGAAGGTCGTTCCAGAGGGCTGGGCCCACCACAGAGAAGGCCCTTCCCCTGGGGTCGCCAATCGGCATTGCCCAGCTGACAGCACCTGGAGAAGGCCCACTCTATGGGAGTGAACCGATCGAAGGGATGTATGAGGCAGGAGACGGTCTCGCATATAACTAGGCCCCGTGCCATGGAGCGCTTTGAAGATGGTTATCAACACCGTGAAGCGTACCCGAAAGGCCACAGGCAGCCAGTGCAGCTCGCGCAGGAGCAGTGTTACATGGGAATGCCGTGAGGCTCCCATAATCCCCCTCGCGGCCGCATTCTGTACCATCTGTAACCTTTGGGTGCACCTCAAGGGGAGCCCCATGTAGAGAGCATTACAGTAGTCCAGCCGGGATGTCACAAGTGCTTGAGAGACTGTGCGAAGGGCGTCCCGGTCCAATAGGGGATGCAGCTGGCATACCAGGCGTACCTGGTAGAAAGCCCCCCTGGCCACAGCTGTCAGATGATCTTCCATGGACAGCCGGGAATCCAGGAGGACACGTAAGTTGTGTGCCCTATCCATGGGGGCTAGATGTTCACCCCCAATGGCCAGTGATGGTGTAAACTGGTTGTACCGGGATGCCGAAAATCACAGCCACTCGGTCTTGGACGGATTGAGTTTGAGTTTGTTACTCCCCATCCAGATCCGTACTTATTTATTTATTAATTAGACTTATTAACCGCCCCCTCTCCCCGAAGGGACTCGGGGCGGTGCACAGGAAATTTAAAAAACATATACATATAACAATAATAAATAATTAAAACTATATTAAATACTAACACCCTGTGCTAAAATATACCCCTTTAAAACTGTACATAAAACCCAATTAAATAATTTCTCTACTAAAACTAAAGGCTGAGTACGATAGGTCAGGCCAGGCCAGCCTGCTGGAAAAGATAGGTCTTTAATTGCTGACGGAAGGAGCGGAGGTCCGTAGTTGTTCTAAGATTGGGGGGTAGGTCGTTCCAGAGGGTAGGGCCCACCACAGAGAAGGCCCTTCCCCTGGGCGTCGCCCGCTGGCATTGCCTAGTGGACGGCACCCGGAGAAGTCCCTCTCTGTGGGAGTGAATTGGCCGAAGGGACGTATGGGGTAGGATGCGATCCCACAGATAGCCAGGTCCCGTGCTATGGACCGCTTTAAAGATGGTAATCAACACCTTGAAGCGCACCCGAAAGGCCACAGGCAGCCAGTGTAGCTCGCGCAGGAGCGGTGTTACATGGGAATACCTAGAGGTACCCAAAATAGCCCGTGCGGCCGCATTCTGGACTAGCTGTAGCCTTCGGGTGCACCTCAAGGGGAGCCCCATGTAGAGAGCATTGCAGTAGTCTAGACGAGTGCATTAGTGACTGTGCGAAGGGCGTCCTGGTCCAATAGGGGACGCAACTGGCGTACCAGGCGTACCAGGCGAACCTGGTAATATGCCCCCCCTTGCCACGGCTGTCACGTGATCTTCCATAGACAGCCGGGTATCCAGGAGGACACCCAAGTTGCGTGCCCAATCCATGGGGGCTAGATGTTCGCCCCCTATGGCCAGTGATGGAATCAACTGGTTGTACCAGGGCGCCGGAAACCACAGCCACTCAGTCTTGGACGGGTTGAGTTTGAGTCTGTTCCTTCCCATCCAGATCTGTATGGCTTCCAAACACCGGGACATCACTTCGATGGCTTCATTGGGGTGGTTCGGGGTAGATATATACAGCTGAGTATCGTCAGCGTAGAGATGGTACTCTACCCCAAAACTACAGATGATGTCACCCAGCGGCTTCATATATCTGTTGAACAGGAGAGGCAAGAGGACCGACCCCTGAGGTACCCCACATATGAGGGACCTTGAGGTTGATCTCTGCCCTCCTGCCAACACAAATTGCGATCGACTGGAGAGGTAGGAGGAGAACCACCGTAGAACGGTGCCCCTCACCCCCAACCCCTCCAGCCAATGCAATAGGATACCATGGTCGATGATATCAAAAGCCGCCGAGAGGTCTAATAGGACCAGGATGGAGGAACAACCCCCATCTCTGGTCCTCCAGAGATCATCGACCAACGCGACCAATGCTGTCTCAGTGCTATGACCAGCCCGGAAGCCGGACTGGCGCGGGTACAGATAATCAATTTCCTCCGGGTGACTTGTGCCACCACACTCTCTACAACCTTCGCCAGAAAGTGAAGGTTGGAGATAATTTACCAACAATGCTGGGTCCAGGGAAGGCTTCTTGAGGAGAGGTCTCACCACCGCCTCTTTCAAGATGGTAGGCAAGAACCCCTCACTCAAAGAAGCGTTCACTATTTCCTGGAGCCAGCCTCGTGAAACCTCCCAGGATGCCAGTACAAGCCAGAAGGGACACGGGTCCAATAAACATGTGGTGACTCTCAGTCGCCTACGTAACCTGTCCATATCTTCGGAAGTAACAGAGTCAAACTCCTCCCAAAAAGGTGTCTCAAGACCTGCCTCCGGCATTCCCTCTAGACCACTTTCAATGGAGACCATCTTGCTCCGAATCTGAGAAATTTTATCCTGCAGATACACTCCAAATTCCTCTGCTCTGCCCTGCAGAGGGGTTTCCCACAGCCTCTGTTGAAGGAGGGAGCGGGTCACCCCAAACAGGGTGGCAGGCCGGTTATCTGCGGACGCTATAAGAGTGGCACAATGATGACGTTTGGCCACTCTTATCGCCACAAGGTAAGTCTTCAAATGGGCTATTACCTGTGTTCGGTCAGATTCAGACCGTGTGGATCTCCATCTACTCTCTATGTGTCTCTTGTGGGGTTTCATCCCCCTCAGCTCCTCGGTAAACCAAGGGGCCTTGGTGACTCGACGCCGCATGAGAGGCCGCAAGGGCGCGACCCGTTCCAAGGCCCCCGTGGCTGCAATATTCCATGCGGCCACCAGGTCCTCTGTCGGGGCACGGGTCAGGGCCACAGGTAGTGGCCCAAGCTCCGTCTGAAACCTCTCAGGTTCCATCAGGCGCCTGGGGCCGAACCATCTAGAAAATTCTGGTTCTGCTTCCCCGCGATGGGGTGTAGCGGTGGGAAAGTCGAGCCGGAGAAGTGAGTGATCTGTCCATGACAGGGGTATGATGGCTAAATCCCCTATACCCAGATCACTCATCCACTGGCCAGAGACAAAAATTAAATCCAGCGTGTGTCCCTCCATGTGTGTGGGGCCCTGAATTACCTGGGTCAGGTCCATGGCCATCATGGAGGCCATGAACTCCCGAGCTACCTCGGATGATTCACCCGCCGATGGCAGGTTGAAGTCCCCCAAGACTACAAGTCTGGGGGTCTCCACTGCCACCCCAGCGACCACCTCGAGGAGCTCGGGCAGGGCTGCTGCAGGATCCGTACGGCCTCCAGACACCGGGACATCACGTCAACGGCATTGTTGGGGTGGTTTGGGGTAGACAGGTACAGCTGAGTGTCATCAGCGTACTGATGGTACGGTACCCCAAAACCACAGATGATCTCACCCAGCGGCTTCATGTAGGTGTTGAACAGGAGTGGCGAGAGGACCGACCCCTGAGGTAGCCCACATATGAGGGGCCTCGAGGTGGACCTCTGCCCTCCTGCCAACACAAATTGCGACTGACCGGAGAGGTAGGAGGAGAACCATTGCAGAACGGTGGCTCCCATCCCCAACCCCTCCAGTCGGTGCAATAGGATACCATAGTCGATGATATCAAAAGCTGCCGAGAGGTCTAATAGGACCAGGATGGAGGAACAACCCCCATCTCTGGCCCTCCAGAGATCATCGACCAATGTGACCAATGCCGTCTCAGTGCTGTGCCCAGGTCGGGAGCCGGACTGGCGCGGGTCCAGATAATCAACTTCCTCCAGGTGCCTAGGGAACTGCTGTGTCACCACACTCTCTACAACCTTTGCTAAAAAACGAAGGTTGGAGACCGGACGATAATTTACCAACAATGCCGGGCCCAGGGAAGGCCTCTTTAGGAGGGGTCTCACCACTGCCTCTTTCAAGGCGGCAGGCAGGAACCCCTCTCTCAAAGAGGCATTCACTATATCCTGGAGCCAGCCTCGTGGGACCTCCCAGGATGCCAGTACAAGCCAGGAGGGACACGGGTCCAATAAACATGTGGTGGCCTTCAGCCTCCTCGACAACCTGTCCATATCGTTGGAAGTGACAAAGTCAAACTCCTCCCATAATACTGTCTCAAGACCTGCCTCGGACAATCCCTCTAGACTACTTTTCGTGGAGGACAACTCGCTCCAAATCTGGGCGATTTTTATCCTGCAGATACTCTCCAAATTCCTCTGCTCTACCCTGCAAAGGGGCTTCCCGCTGCCTCTGTTGAAGGAGGGAGCGGGTCACCCCAAACAGGGCGGCAGGGCGGTTATCTGTGGATGCGATAAGAGTGGCACAATAATTACGTTTGGCCACTCTTATCGCCACAAGGTAGGATCTCAAATGGGATCTTACCTGTCTTCGGTCAGATTTGGACCGAGTGGATCTCCACCTGCTCTCTAGGCATCTCTTGTGGCGTTTCATCCCCCTCAGCTCCTCGGAAAACCAGGGAGCCTGGGTGGATCGGCACCGCGTGAGAGGCCGCAAGGGCGTGACCCAGTCCAAGGCCCCCATGGCCGCAGCATTCCATGCGGCCACTAGGTCCTCAGTCGAGTCGCGGGTCAAGGTCACAGGTAATGGCCCAAGCTCCGTCTGGAACCTCTCAGGGTCCATCAAGCGCCTGGGGTGGAACCATCTTGGAATCTCAGGTTCCACCCACGGTGGGGTGTGGCGATTGGAAAGTCCAGCCGAATGAGAGAGTGATCTGACCATGACAGGGGTATGATGGCTAGGTCCCCTTCTCCCAGATCACTCATCCACTGTCCAGAGACGAAAATTAGATCCAGTGTGTGACCCCACTAGTGTGTGGGGCCCTGAATTATTTGGGTCAGGTCCATGGCCGTCATGGAGGCCATGAACTCCCGAGCTACCTCGGATGACTCGCCTACCGATGGCAGGTTGAAATCCCCCATGACTAACAGTCTGGGGGTGTCAACCGCCACCTCGGCGATCATCTCAAGGAGCTCGGGCAGGGCTGCTGATACGTAGCGGGAAGCCAGGTACACAATCAGCAAACCCAACTGCCTCCTCAGGCCCCACTTCACGCAGAGGGACTCACAACCAGCAATCTGAGGTACAGTGGTCTCTCTCGGCTCAAGACCTTCCCTAACCATAACCGCCACTCCCCCACCCCTGCCTAGGGCCCTTGGCTGATGAAACCTGTTGGGCACATTTCAACGAGGGGGAGTTCCCCCCTCGTGGCCCAACCAGGTCTCTGTGATGCCCGCCAGGTCCGGCTCCCCCTCAGACACAAGGTCATTAACGAGGAGGGCTTTGTTGACCACGGATCTGGCATTGCATAACATCAGCCTGAGACCCCGGCTCTGTGATCCTTGACCCCCTAGATTGCGGCGGGGGGCACAGGGAGTTGGGACGCAGAACCGCCTGAAGCCAGTGGCCTTGCTCTCCCAACGTGTGGCGTGTTCCCTGTCCCCCACCGTTCCTGCCCTTCCCCTGAACCGTTCTGATGGCAAAGCCCTCTATAGGGACGACCCCTATTCCCCCCCCTGATCGGACCTACTCGCTTCCCCAGCGGATCCGCCAGCCGGTCTGGCGGTTCTCCCAGGACCAGACTGTGTAAACCCCCCACCCCCCTCCCTGGAACCCCCTAAAATCCGAATTGACGATTTGGTTAAAAATTTCATTAAAAATCCCCACAGTTTGCGCTTCGCCCCATCTCTCTTGATCAATGAATCCCTCATTGAGGTGGGCCCTTGTTAAAAAGGAGGGCCAAACCTGCAAGAGGGGGGATTCCCGCAGGGAGATGAGGTCTGCCCTTGAGTACATAACGGATGGTAGTCATTGCGGGGGGGCATATCGGCCACCAATAGGTGTTATCAAGCAAGGTATAAATAAGTCACGGGTAATGAAGCTGTCTGTACCCAGATAATATAGTACAAGAATAGGAGGTATCTTAATTGGGCATTATTATTAGGAGAGAGGGGGGAATGGGATAAGGGGTAGGGAGAGGATGGAAATAGATGGAAAAAGGGGAGTCAAGATGGAATGGGGGAATTTCCAAGGGGTTTGCATGAATTCCCTGCTTCCTTCAGATCTCCATTTGTCTTCTACATTTTGATTCATTGAACAAGAACAGCTTTTATTTTTAGATAAATAATAGTATCTATCATCAGAATGTATCACACAATCACACTCCTTGCATGGATTTCGCTGCCTTATATTGAGCAGGGGTGAACAATCTTTGTGTGACTATATAGTGCATTTGTTTTTATTCTTCTGGAGATCACATGATATTTACTAAAAACAACACAGCGATGATATCAGAGATACATAGGCAGATTTATGGCACGCATGTAATGAGAGTTGGATTCTCCTCCCCTCCCCCCGGTAAATAAAGCAGGTGTGCTAAGCTACTGAAGAGGGACACAAAAATGGCAGCAGGGAGTACAGTCTGTAGACCCCACATTGCTCAGGTATTCCTGATACAGGAATTATGTCAGCAGTGCTCCACTTCAGGTGAGCTGGCCCTCAGTCACAAGCAACCCATCCCTTTCTTTTTAGACTTTAAAAATAGAATTTAAAGAAGTTCTTGGCATTGTGTTCCAAATCATGTGAATTATGCGAAGGAATACAAAAGCAAACAACAAGCTAACCATGAGTTTTTAATCAGATTCAAAACAGAGAACCGAGGTAAGACAATGCCGCAATTAATACGTAAATATATACGTAATAAGCAGTCCAAGACATATCAGAAAAGCAGGACATAATAATTACAATGACCCTGGAAGATATTAACATTTCCGCTTGCGAAACTGGCACATTTGGATCCTATCCCAGTCAAAATAGCAGATTTTGTTTTGGTGGTAGGCTTTTTCTTATGAAGATAAGATTAACTGTGAACATTTTCATTGCCACAAAGAGGAAGAATGGGGTGAGGAAGAAAAAAGTGACCTAAAACCTAGAGACAAAGTAGTTGGAAAAGGCAACAAAAGGGACTAAATTTTAAATAAGTCAAGAATTGTCTTTCAACAATTGTTTTATTAGATTTCTTCTATCCTATGTATCAAATGAAGAGTGAAATGTACAATCTTAATTTGATACCTAAGATGGAGGAAGCTTGTGCATACTGAATCTTAATCATTCTTTTGTACATTTCTTTCTTACATTTACCACTCACTCCTTCTTCAAAGAGCTCATAACCATATACCTACTCTTTTGATGTGCCTTTTCATCCTCGCAACACCACTGTGGGAGAGAATGGCCTGGCTGCAAATCATCCAGTGAACTTCATAATAAGAGGCTCGAACCTAGGCAGGGTAAAGATGAGGTCAAGAAATATGGAGAAATAGACTGAAATAGGAAGTGGCATAACCGAGATGAAGAAACCTGTGAGGTGAGCAGAAGAAGCTGCCTTGAGCAAAGAGATGGGATATAAATCAAGTGACTGAACATAAACAGAAATTTAGTTATTGCTGTAGGGAGAGAAATGAAGAAACAACAGATGACTGGGAAATAATGACAAAGGAAGAGGAGATGAGAAAAGAAGCAGAGGAAAAGAAAGGAAGTTTGGATTGCAACAACTGCTTTTTTTGAGTCGATATAACTATTTTAAATAACATGGTTTCAGAATTATCTGAGTTATGTAGTCCTGAACTGTGATCACAACAAATTCATTGTTGTATATTATATTCATCTACTTACAAGTAGTCCTCGACTTACAACTGAACCTCAAATTTCTGTTGCTAAGTGAGACAGTCATTAAGTCAGTCATTCCCCATTTTACAAACTTTCTTGCCACAGTGGTTACATGAATCACTGCAGTTATTAAATTAGTCACATGGATGTTAAGTGAATCTGGCTTTTCTATTGACCTTGCTTGTCAGACGGTCGCTAAAGGTGACCGCATGACCCCAGGACACTACCACTGTCATAAATATGAGTCAATTGCCAAGCCTTTGGATTTTGATCATGTGACCATGGGCATGCTGTAAAGGTCATAAGTATGGGAAATGGCCATAACCATAAATCACTTTTTTTCAATGTCATTTTAACTTTGAATGGTCACTAAGTGAATTATTGTAAATCAAGAACTTACTGCTTTCCTTCTAATGAGCTCAGGGCAGTATCCATAAAGCAAGTTTTTCTCCATAACTATGAAGCATTTGTCAGTGACTGGCCTAAGGTCTCCTTGGTGGTTTCCAGGTTAAAGGGAGATTGAAATCTGATGTCACGATAATTAACTGTACTCCTTTTCATAAAATATTAACTAAATCCAGCATTAGGATGATAAGCTTTAATCAGCCTAGAACTGTGATGGCAAGCCTATGGCACGTGTGCCACTGGTGGCATGTGGAGCCATATCTTGGCGTTGCCCTGTCAGCTCCAGCACTGATTTCGGCCAGCACTGATTTCAGCCTTCATTTTTTGCCATTTTTCACCCTCGAAAAACAACCCAACACACAAACCGGAAATCGGAAAATGGGCCATTACAGGCCTCTGGAGGGCCTGCGGGGGGGGGGGGGCAGGGGAGGCCATTTTCACCTTTCCCAGGCTGCTAGAAAGCCTCTGGAGCCTGGGGAGGGCAAAAAATGGATCCACCGTGCCATCACATGCCAAAAACAGAAGGAGGGCAGGGGGGGTCACGCCCAGGTGCGGGGTGGGCACACACACACACCCTACTGCCCCCACTGCTTTTGGCATGCGATGACAAAAAAGGTTAGCCATCACTGGCCTAGAGAAATAAGAAATGCTGGTAAGAGGTTGCATGAGATTTTAGCCAACAA
The DNA here is from genome assembly GCA_039707465.1 of Rhabdophis nuchalis. NCBI lineage: Eukaryota > Metazoa > Chordata > Lepidosauria > Squamata > Natricidae > Rhabdophis > Rhabdophis nuchalis. The sequence continues at coordinate 153,499,577 of CM077643.1, read as the reverse complement.
GGTGGGTTTTTTGTTTTCTTTGTTTATTGGTTTTGCTTTTGAAGCACCTCATATTGTGTCCAGCTGCTTTCATATAGCAGCCAAATCCATGGTTGATATGGAATTCACCTCAGAAGAAAATAGGGAAACTTAAAAGACCTCTAAGGCAGAAAAGGGAAAGAGGGAGAGAGAGAGAGAGGGAGAGGGAGAGAGGGAGAGAGAGGGAGGGAGGGAGGGAGGGAGGGAGGGAGGGAGGGAGGGAGGGGGAGGGAGGGAGGAAGGAAGGAAGGAAGGAAGGAAGGAAGGAAGGAAGGAAGGAAGGAAGGAAGGAAGGAAGGAAGGAAGGAAGGAAGGAATTTGCATTTGTTTATTCAATTGTAGAAAATTAAAATCAACCCCTGGTCCTAGAAAAATGAAATATCCTGGGAGATATTGAAAAAAGCAGAATATTATATTTCCCTGGATAAGAAATGGAGAAACGTGTTTTAGGTAGGAAACAGACTCATTCTTAACAGCCCCCACCTTTGTCAATGGGCCATTAAAAAGCCTGAGCAGTCTATTCTACATTACAAAGATATCCCCATTCAGCTCCAGGGTGATGGGATTAAGGCATGATAGTATTAGGCCTTTACCCATCTCACCACAGAGCACCTGGGAAGAAGCAATGCTCAACCAAACCCCTGCTCTAAGGTCCCTTCCAACTCTGTTATTCTACACTTTGTAGATAGTAGAAAAGGGGAGCTGAGGCAAAAGTTTGGCCTCTTAGCCTGCCACGCCCACTTTCATTTGACCAAGTGCCAAGAAATGGAGCCTAGCATAATGCCTCACCAGAGACATGTTTACTTGCTTTATTATATTGTTGGGGTTTTTTTTTCTTTTGTCCTGCCAGACTTTCTTCATAAAATGGAGCTTGGCCAAAAATGAGTGTTTCAGTGTAAACACAGATCCAGTTTATGGGATGAGTATCTGTTTGATGGTTTTAAAGCATCTCCCAATGAGCACTGGCACAGGTATGTTTCTGCTATGAAGAAGAGGACAAATAAATACAAACAGCAGAAACCTGGCTCCGTTCAGACTGCCTTGAAGCAATTTGGTGGCATCCTGACTGACAAATGAATGATTCCTTCGGTATGTGGAAATCCAGTGGGTCATAAAAATAACTTTTCTAATACTTTTCTAACAGTGTGGGGATTGTTGTCATCCCATGAGACAAAGGGAGAAAGAAAGAAGAAGAGAGGAAGAGAGAGAGAAAGAAATAGAAAGAGAGTGAAAAAAGAAAGAGAAAGACAGAGAAAAAAGGGAGAGAGAAAGAGAAAAAGAAAGGAGAGAGAGAGAGAAGAAAAAGAAAAAAGGAAAGAGAGGGAAAAGGGAGAGAGGGAGAGAGAAAGAGAGAGAGAGAAAAAGAAAGAAGGAAGGAAGGAAAGAAAGAAAGAAAGAAAGATAGATAGATAGATAGATTTTCTTAATGTAGAAAGTTCATGCAATTCTCTGCAGTTGTAACATACTGTATAGTTCAGTATCTCAGGATTTAAATGTAGTATCCAAATGTCTATAACTAGAAAGAAAGATGTTATTTAACATGTGCTGAAGATGACAGCTGCCTCTCATCACTTAGAAAGATGGTCTTCTCCAGGTGCTCTTTTCATTAGGTAAAGCTACGCCTGCTTTAATTCCAGCCTGCTTTTTCTGGCTTCTTCCTGCTACACCTGGAATAATGCTCTGAAATCATTTGTCTGAAGAGTACTGTTAACATAATATAATCACATCACCAATTATGAAGCCAATGTTACAGAACTCACCATAGCTTTTTTCATACATGGCCCAAGAACCATTTTCATTCTCTAATGTAGGTTTGCTAGCATCCTAATTCAGTATTATAAAATAATGATGGTGAGAGATTTGTTCTCCAAATCCTTACACAGGTATGCAGACTCACATACATAAACAATGCATACTCCTATATAATCATACTTGTCCAATAAAGAATTCTATTCTATTCTATTCTATTCTCACACTGTTCCATTTCACTCCACTCCACTCCACTCCATTTATTCTATTCTATTCTATTCTTGAGTAAATAGAATTTATTTCTATGTAGAAGGGTAAAGGACAATAAGTAAATTAGTTTTCTTATTGCTTAATTTTTTTTTACTGGGAATATATTTCTTTTAAATATCCATATAAAGCAAAGCATATAGTACCAGTTCTCAGTCATTGTTTATTGTTCTATAATTTTCTCTATATTGGATTATAGCTGGTGAGTGTTTTACATAATACATTTTCCAATCTGCATAATAAATCCACTGTAGTGGTTTAGCGTATTGAAAGCAAAAGATCTTAGCTAGGAATTAACTTCTGCTAATGAAGGGAAAAAAGACCAAACATGTGAGAAATGCTATCAAGAGATAAGAATGTAATCGCCTGATGTGGCTAATAATCTTATAAGAGGCCTTGTTATCTGATTTAACCCACAAACTGCTGCTGATAGAGTTTATAGGAATTCCTATGGAATTCCTTCTAAAAGTGGATCTAGAGCGCCCCAGGATTATCCATAAAATCATAGTACTTGCTTATAACACTATGCTATGTATACCGTATTAGAAGTGGCACTGATTTATCAGAAAGGTCGAGCAGAATAGTTACAGATAAGGTAAATGTATCTTCTTCTCTTTCCTTCAACCAATGTTCCTCCTTCAAAGGTGAGAGGAGCAGAAGGAATGCTAGCATGCCAGATATCTATGGAGATTCTCAGTCATACAGGTCATGGTTGTCCAAAAAGTGCTTTTTCCAAAAGACAACTGGACTTTGTTTTTCCTTGAAGACAATTCAGTTCGGTTCAATGGTCAGTCAGAACTGAAGAAACTTCTTGGATGAGAGGTGAAACATCAATGGAAAAAAGTGCAGGTTTGGGATAACACATCATATATTTGTATGGTACGTGTGCTGCTTCCAGCTAACCATGGTTTAAGCAAACCCAGGCAATATCAACTTTTGTACTATGCTCCTGATGTCATCTCTTCTGTAGTCCACGAATGGGAGAAGCTTAAGTAATCCTTTTTTCCTCTTTAACTTATTTTATTTACTATTTATTACAAAATATCAACAGAATACCAAAATACATAACCAAAACAAAATTAAACTAAACAACTCAAAATGTAAAAACAGATAAAAAGGAAAAAAAAAACTCTGTACATTCTATATTAAACTTAGTGCCTGGTTTAGAGAAAGTATGCAATATATACATTTGTAATGCTCTTTTACAATCAGTACAAAAGATTATTGTAAAATATCATAAAATCTTTGCCAAAGAAGAGCACATTGTTTCCTTAGTAGTCCTTTCCAGGACAAAAAAAAATTACACATTTCCAGAAGCCAATTCTTAATGTCTGGAATAATGTCACTTTTCCAATTTTCCAATATTAATTTTGTCATCTCCCTTACACGATACAACCATAATTCCTCATAGAGAGTCAGATTCCAGAACTGTGGTATAGAAACATTGCATTAAAATATTTAATATTTAAAGATTTCTCCAGAAGTCTACTTAAATACATTAAAGTTCTATTTTTTAAAAGTGTCAAAAATTTGCAACACCATACATATCATGTGGGTCAATGAAGCCGTACATTTTTTTACATCCTCAACAGAGAAAATGTTATATCCATCCTTTCCAAGATCTTTGGGGAGTTTCATGGAACCAAAATACAATTTTTTCATTAATCATCCTCAAATTCATCAATATCATTTAAATGTTTTTAAGAACATGAAGTCATTGAGTGGACATTATCAGAGATTCCAATTCTTTGGTCAATGTTTCATGCATCTCAGTAGTGACAACTGTAAAAAAGATTCTTAATCTTTTGATAAAGATATATTGTGACCTTAACTTTTGTCATGGACTCCATCAGGTAGAAAAAGGTGCCTTTGAAACAGCCAGAGCATGAGTTAAAGCCTACCTTTATTTTGACAACTCAAGGTGGCCAATAGTCCACAGCACACATGAACCAACTATCAACTATCAAAACTAGCATTGATTGTGTGTCTGCCATTTTGAAGCCAGGGACTGAAGCTATGGACATTCTTGGTAAAAAGTGTTTTCCCTTTCTTCTGACAACACTGGAATGCATAGCATCTTCTGGGCTTTGTCACACATTACCTTGTAGGTCAGTCAGTTTGAAGTAAAGACAATAGAGGTAGGATAAAGATCAACAGTAGAAAGCAGAACATTCCGGTGAACGTAATTCTGCTGATGAATATTCTGGAGTCTTGCACCTGAATTATGTTACATAAGATATGACAACCTTGGAAAATATTGGATTTGCAAATCTGTTGACAATTCAGATGTGTAGCCTACCCTAGCTAAAGTACTGATTGTTGCAGCAGGTAAGTATTAACTGAGTTTAGGATCATTTTTGGAAAGTTTTTGTCTGAGTCACTAAAAAATATTGGGCATAATGCCATTCTTCTTAATCATAATATAAATAGTAAATGTGCACTGCTGTACTTGTGGATTGTTATAAGCCAGAGTTGCTTGATAGTGTGACGGGTGACATAGAAATATATAAACACACATACATACATACATGAAACTGATATCAATACCTATTGTTCATTCTTTTCAATGAAAGTTATGTAAATACTTTATTGAGATGTGCATTTTGGTGAAAGCTTCAAAGCTAAATGTATTATAATAGATCATGGGTGTCAAACTCACCACGTCACGTTACTGTCATGTGACATTTCACATTTTCCCCATTCACAGAACTGGGGTGGGCGTGGTCTGTATGTGATGCATTCACCCCATGGGCTGCCAGTTTGACACCCCTGTAATAGATGAATTGTTCAGAGGAAGTTTTACTAAAAAAAAGTAATAGCAAGTAGAACATTTTTTCACAATAATTTTCTATGAATAATTCACTGATTTCAATACTGAAAAAATTAAACTGGCATTTTAAGCCACAGCTATCAAATTTGGGATAGGTACCCCAAATGTTTAAAAAAAACCCACCTTCATGCTATATATGAAAATAATGGTTTAATTTTGAAGCCAGCAATTTTGAACTTATTTTTTCAAATGTTCCTCTATAACCATTATTTTAACTTTTAGGTAAATTCTCACCTATTTTGACAATGTATGAGTAAACCCACTTACTGTAATTGGTTAATTTAGTCCTACTTTTTAATTAGGTAGGAAATGAAGAGCAGGCCATTGCATGATGTAGTAATCATTCAAAGAAAAGTAACCCACAGATGGAATCTGGATTTAGACATAAGTAGCAGCTTCTCCGTTCCAAAGCTGCTTAAGAAGACATAACTCCTCATATAATGTTATTACATGTGCAAATCCACTGATTATGATATGTAATTAAAACCACAGATCACTTGGCATAATATGATGCACACTGATCTTATGCATTCACACAGATGGATGTCATGTCAGTTGCCAATAATCTCATAATGTTTAATTCACAATCCACAAAGAGCTGTTGAAGACTACTTTTGATGTCTGAATATTTGAAATAAGGCTATGCCATCAGAATATTCTTGATAAAGTATCATTATTTAAACAACAGAGCATACCGGTATATATTTTGAATGATGGTGATACCAAAATGTGTCATGCCTAAAAAAAAATCCAGTTCTAAAACATCTAAGACAAGAAAAATACTGCTTATTAGTTTCAAAAAGGAGTAGCTAAATTTATATTGAATATTGATTCTAGTTCTATTTATTTATTATTTATTATCTATTTATTTGTTATCTGTTTATTCTATCACATAAAATACTTTAATGGTGAATCAAACTATGTAGCACTGATCTACAGAAGTATCTGCTAATAGCAAAATGTTAGAGACTGAACTTTTGTTGGAAGATCACATAGCTATATCCTCTGAGGTGAAAGATACATCATTATGTCATATAATGATATATAGTCATGTATATGTCATAAACTGTTCTCCATGTACCTGCTTACACTATAATGCTAAGCATATTTAACCAAAAGCAATAAATTGAATTAAGTGCAACATGAATTACTACCAAGTACTTCCTGAGTTAAAGTTTCCAAAATATGGACTTCCTGACACCCTATTGTGCTAGAATTTCATTCTGGCTAATCATAACATCTGTTAATGTTTGTTTTATTTCTAGTTGGAGGCTGTCCCGATTGACGTTATGGACTGATATTTTAGTTACAGCAAAGTTACCTCATCTTTGTCTTGGTAGGTGGTCTAGAAAATAGCACATGTTGCTTTAATGTTCTGGCAAACGCATGCAAAGCAGGTGTCTTAATGAGTCATCTTCTATTGCATATTGTGACTAGAAATTATAATTTTGAACCACATTTATTTAAATTGAGATTCAGGTGTCAAATACTTCCTACTTACCTCCCTCAAGTGTAATATTTAGGACAGATACATTTTCTTTTCCTGGCAGAAAGATTTAACAGCTGTAAGGCAGGTAATAATTCATCCAGTGTAATTTTATTTAGAATGGGAAATACAATGATGAGGAAAACTATACCTGTTGAATTTCAGTAGCTGTTGAACCATAAAGTTAATTCAGGTAATAAAGGGGACAGCTGTAACATTTTTTAAAATTGCATCTATATTGTTCCTGATCAAAACAGAAATCCTGCATGCAAGTTCCTATTCACTGGATCACCACCACAAATTGTTCAGATTTTGGAAAACAGGCTCTATAAAATTGAACCGTAAGGAAGATTGTCTGATGCAGTGCGCTAAGCTACCATTTCTCCAATAGTAAGTCATGGCTAGCTGGACTTACATATTGCACTAGAAAATGTATCATGATTTAGAAATCTGAAAGTTGGGTTCACACATCATACTGCACGGAACACCAAGCAGAACACCAAATATGGGGAAATGACTTTTCCCCCCCAAAAAAATAGCAGAGAGGATAGACATCATCTAAACCCAGAGAAAGGATAAGGAGTTTACCAAAAATGTCTCCCCTGTGAGCTCATTGTGTTCTCTGAACAATATCTACAATTGACATTTTTCCCAGCTTCAATTACAGTCTCTTCTTTCTTGCACTCGATTTTTTTCCCCTGTCCTACTGCAAACCATAGAATACATTTAATTATGGAGCGGATTTTAGAAAGAAGTGCTACCTCTGTTTTCAGAAGGGAAGTGGGGGATATACTTTTTATGCATGTTATCTTTTACTATTACATCTTGGGTTTTATGCTTTCTATTTCACATCTTTTTATTTTATGCACCTTCTTTCACCAAAAGAAGGCATGTTTCAAGTTGCTTTCCACATGATGATGTCAGCAGTCAGAAGTAATGCTACTGTTTACACATCGAATTCCCGACTCAATCTGGGTTGCCTTTTGAACTAGTGTTTAAGTTTTCTTTAAAAAAAATGAGTTTAATTACCGTCAACGCAGCATAACAACTAGAATGCAATGGATGAGAGTATCAGCACATTTCAATGAAGATCAAGGTCATGTGGCTAATTAAAATGCCTTGTAGTGCATGTGGCAGAAGCCCTGCGGATAGGCCATCTGCACCTGCAGCTTGACCCATCAGGCTGCCCTTCCACAAATTGCCTGCTACTAATGGGGTACTGTGGTGCCAATGACCATTACCTAATTAGCCCCTAAATGGGTAAAGGTATTTCTGCAGTCTTCAAACACTGATGGAATACATTGCAATTAAGGGAAGACCCAGCCAGTCGCAATGCAATTAGACTAGTTTTACTATACAAAATCATGCTCCTCCTAGAAAGGGTTGGTGCATAGTCTTTTTTAATTAGACCTTTGCAAACTCACCAAAACAACTTGTGAAGCAGCTCTCAAGGAGACATTAGAGACAGAAGGAAGGTAGCCCCTTGTGCATTTTGCATGGACACACAAGCCTTGTGTGCCCATGATGCCAAATGTGTCAATATGTGGGTTTTTTCTGCCTTAGCATGATGTGCATTTGTTTATTCACTTGTAGGAAATTAAAATCCACCCCTGTTCCTAGAAAAATGAAATATCCTGGAAATTTTGAAAAAAGCAGATTATTATATTTCCCTGGATAAGAAATGGAGAAACATGTTTTACGTAGGAAACAGACTCATTCTTAACAGCCCCCACCTTTGTCTATGGGCCATTAAAATGCCTGAGCAGTCTATTCTACATAACAAAGATATCCCCATTCAGCTCCAGGGTGATGGGATTAAGGCATGATAGTATTAGGCCTTTACTCATCTCACCACAGAGCACCTGGGAAGAAGCAATGCTCAACCAAACCTGGACTCAAAACACAGGCTAGGGAGTTGCCCCTGCATGGCCCCATGGGAGTCTGACAACCAATCAGAATGCAAGATCAAGATCAAAGGCCAGAGATCTCACTCTCCCTTTTCTTCTTCACCCAGCATCTGGAAGCATGTGATCACCTTTTCTATTCAGGAGCTCAAGCCATGTGATCCTGTCTACAAATAAACCATCTTTCCAAGCAGCCTCCATTTTTCCAGTGTCTTTTTCCCCACTTGGAACTGAACCCAGAAGGACATTTCTTCCAACACAATAAACCACAGTTAGACCCTGTCTGAGCACAATCTATGAACCCAACCAATGAATCCCTGCAGCTTCACTCCAACATTAATAGAAATTCTGGGAGAGGCAAGAACTTCCTAATGTCCCTGGGACGTATTTCCCACCCCACAGAATGTTGAATAGATTGAATAACTCACAGTGAGTTTCCCATTTGTAATAGCGTCATCATAGCTAATTTGTCCACATCTTCTATATCCTAACATTGTTCTGAGTCAGATTTCTTCAGAAGTGTATTTCTGTCTGTTTCTACAGTGGAGTCTTGAGAGAGACGTTATAAATTCATATTTGTATATATTGGTGTCAACATTCAGCTTCTGTTGAATGTGTCCTGGATGAGATCTTTCCATATAAAGCGGATTAAAAACATTTAATTAAAACAAAATCATTTCTCTGTGTACATCCATAAGTCAAAGAGGGAAAAGTTCTGAACATTAGGTATATACCATATTATGAATGTCCATTTTCTTCCATCCAAAGGAAACTCAAGTTTGCCTATGGATATTGCTATGCTTCAGCATACAGTAGCATTCAGAAGAAGTCTATGGAATATTGAAGCTCAGACATTGCAAACAATAAGTTTTATTTATTTATTTATTTATTTATTTATTTATTTATTTATTTATTGATTGATTGATTGATTGATTGATTGATTGATTTTATTCGATTTATAAACCGCCCTATCTCCCCGAAGGGACTCAGGGCAGTGCACAGGAAACAATAAAACCACATTCAATAAATACAATATAAGATAATTAAAATGAATTAAATATACCTGTGCTAAAATAAATTTAATACCCTAGTAAAAACCATTCTAAAATTATGCCAGGCCAGCCATCTGAAACAGGTGAGTTTTTAGTGTCCGGCGGAATAGGCGAAGGTCCGTGATTGTGCATAGGTTGGAGGGAAGGTCATTCCAGAGGGCGGGGCCTGCCACAGAGAAGGTTCTTCCCCTGGGTGCCACCAGCCGGCATTGGCTAGCTGATGGCATCCCGAGGAGGCCCACCCTGTGGGAATGAACAGGTCGAAGGGAGGTATGTGCTGGAGGCGGTCCCGCAAGTAACCGGGTCCCGTGCCATGGAGCGCTTTAAAGATGATTACTAGCACATTGAAGCATACCCGGAAGGCCACAGGGAGACAGTGCAGCTCGCGCAGGAGGGGTGTCACATGGGAGTATCTAGAGACTCCCAAAATCCCCTGCGCGGCCGCATTCTGGACTACTGGAGCCTCCAGGTGCGCCTCAAGGGGAGCCCCATGTAGAGAGGATTACAGTAGTCCTGGCGGGAAATGACGAGGGCTTGAGTGACCGTGCGTAGAGCATCACAATCTAGAAAGGGGCGCAACTGGCGTATCAGGTAAACCTGATAAAATGCCCCCCTGGCCACGGCTGTCAGATGGTCATCCAAGGACAGCCGGGGATCCAGGACAACGGCCAAGTTGCGGACCCTCTCAGCGGGGGCTAATGACTCGCCCCCGATAGCCAGAGATGGAAGCAGCTGGTTATATCGTGGCGCCGGAAACCACAGCCACTTGGACTTGGATGGGTTGAGTCGAAGCCTGTTCCTCCCCATCCAGACTCTCACGGCTTCCAGGCACCGGGACATCACTTCGACAGCATCGTTGGGGTGGTCCAGGGTAGAGATGTACAGCTGAGTATCATCAGCATACTGATGGAACTCTATCCCAAAACCACGAATGATCTCACCCAGCGGCTTCATATAGGTGTTGAACAGGAGGGGCGAGAGAACCGACCCCTGAGGCACCCCACACGTCAAGGGCCTCGACGTCGATCTCTGCCCCCCTGCCAACACAAATTGCGACCGGCCAGAGAGGTAGGAGGAGAACCACCGCAGAACGGTGCCTCCCAACCCCAACCTCCCCAGCCGGTGCAGTAGGATACCATGGTCGATGGTATCGAAAGCCGCTGAGAGGTCTAATAGGACCAGGATAGAGGAATAACCTCTATCCCGAGCCCTCCAGAGATCATCCACCAACGCGACCAATGCCATCTCTGTACTGTACCCAGGTCGGAAGCCGGACTGGCGTGAGTCTAGATAGACAGTTTCCTCCAGGTGCTGGGGGAATTGTCGTGCCACCACACTCTCAACAACCTTCGCCAAAAAGGGAAGGTTGGAGACCGGACGATAATTAGCTAACACTGCTGGGTCCAGGGAAGGCTTCTTGAGGAGGGGCCTCACCACCGCCTCTTTCAAGACGGCCGGTAGAGACCCTTCACTCAAAGAAGCATTCACTATTTCCTGGAGCCTGCCTCGTGTCACCTCCCGGGAGGCCAGTACAAGCCAGGAGGGACATGGGTCTAATAAACATATGGTGGCATTCAACCGCCCCAGCATCCTGTCCATGTCATCTGGAGTCACAGATGACATGGACATTTACTTCTCCATCGCTTCAATGCAGGCCTATCTGTTGCTTGTTTCCCCCTATAAGTGGAAAATATGCCATATCCCTCTCTACAGCCGATTCCTAACATGGGTCTGTGAGCAAGCAATTTAAATTTTTTCACAAGAGCTGCGTTATAATAATATTCTGGGATTTGGAGGGTTGTTTAAAATAATGACATTGACTTAATCAGAGTCATTGTGGAAAACCTGTAAAGGGTGGTTATTAAATGCTCCCTGTAGCTGCCAAGGACGCCTGTGGTCCATCTGTAGAGCAAGAAATCTAACACAGCTTATTTTACTGAGATCCCAATTTAATCTGGGGCCAGCCTTGTGTCTTGGTATAAGTGAAATGGTGTTTGTGAACCAAGCCTTCAGGTTTAACTCGAGATGCATCAGACAATGATCAGCTAGGGGTCCAGCAGTAAAATACCTTCTTAACAGCCATTTTGTAGCAAAGAAGTAGTAAATCATTGATACTGAGGGTGAATGGGGGGTGGGAGAACAGATCTTTGATAAAGCATTCATTAGCGATCTTTTTTATGTTTAAATATTGCCCACTGAATCTAGTTTTCATTGCTTTTTCTTTTCCTTAGAGATAGGCAACTTTTTTAAATCATATTTTCTGTATATACAATATAGCTGGCAGCAGTTTCTTATTGGGAGCCTATCAAGCTTCCTGCAATCTCTATTAAATAACAAAAGGAGACAGAAGCAACTTAGAAGGCTGCCTGACTGAAAAGCTATCATTGTCTATACATCCTGCAGTTTTAGTCCCGCTGTGTGAGCTGACCTGACCATTCACTAGAACAGGAAGAAAATGTTTGACTGCTTATAGGAGGTGCATATAGAGCATTTAAGGTGTACTGAGAATCCTTGTTAAACAACTCTGAAGTATACATTGAACTTAGGCTCCTATTTTGGGTGGTCTTTGCAGCATTCCTAAGTTGGCAGTGCATTTCTGTGATCCCTCATGTCAACTCTGTTCAAAATTTATTTGCTGTAAATCCACTTTTCCACTTGAACCACTGGAGATGAGTCATTTTTCCCACTGGTGAAAACTCACAACCTCCTGGTTCCTGGGCCTTATTAGCTGTAGTGGCTTCATGCCGAGATGTGGAGTTTTTTTTTTTTTTCCATGAAAGATAATACAGTGGTAGCACTCCCATGTCACAGAAATTCTGCTCATTATTTTATGAATCATCAAACAAATGGAGGAGGGGCAGATTTATTGGCAACCATTTTTAAACTCAGCATTTTGAGGGTGTCGGGAATGAAGAAGGTCCCAGGCCAACTTGGAACCACTTCTAAGGGAAGTGAAATGATGGTAATACAGAAGAAATCTAAAAATAAGACTTGACCAAAAAAAAGTAACTTTTTCATCCAGTCTATCAACTATTGTGTTATACTTCCGTTTGGATTCACTGTATAAAGTTCATCATAAGATTAATAACTACAGTAAGTACCATACTGGGAATAGACTTTAGTGAATGGTATAAAAATATCCAAATTAGTATTTTTTTTAAACTTGGCAACTTTAAGATGTCTGGATTTTAACTGCCAGAATTCCTCAGCCAGATGCTATTATTATTATGGTTGGTTGCACAGTCAGCCAGATGTTTAGACTGGATTTGGCATTTTTATCCACCTATTGAATCCTTCCTAAGGATCTGAGGTAGGCAGAAGTTGTTTGATGGGGTTATAGGTACCATGGGCAGATGTAAGCTGTTCCAAGTAAAACTCCCTTTTGCAATTGACTGATGACAAATTTGTCAATGCCAATGGTGTTCAACTTGTGCTCCAGATGTTTTGGGAATGCACCCAAGGCACCTATTATTATTGATACTATCTTTGCTTTCTTTGGCCACAGTCATTCTACTTCTATTTGCAGGTCTTTTTAATTTGTTATTTTTCTCCATATAAATTCAGAGGTATGGTAATCCGTTTCCTTGATAATCTATTCTAAACTAATCAATCGAATTTAATCTAATCTGAAGGCAATCAGATAATTTATTATTTTGCTAGAGGTTAACAAAATCCAGAAGCGATTGGCATCATGCTATTATGTATATTTTCACCTTAACTGAGCAGAAGGTGAAATCCTGCAGATGGAGACATTTGCTAGTCATTTTAAGTTTAACTCAAAGCTAGCAAAATCTAACAGAGGTTGACAATTTCTAAGGTCTGCTGATTGTCTTTACCTCTTCAGTTTAGAAATCAGCAAATTCCAGCTAGCATTCTGATTACAATTTATTGTTATCTATAATAATATCACAAACTATCAACATCTAAAAAATCGAATTTGAAAGATTATGTCATCAATGGGCTGTGGTGGTCCTAGTCATTATCAGCACACTAGTGCCCATACCAAAAAATATTGGACAGAATTTAGAAATTTTGCACATTGGCAAAATTTCCATTTGTCAATTGCAAAAGGCCACACTGCTTGGAGATACTATGCTGATTTGTTATGACATCCTAGATTCTTGGGAAGAACTCGATGCATATAAAGGCCAACAATGCCAGTTGAAGACTTGGCAGCTGTGATTTCACATAGCTGTATAAAAATTATATTTATTAAATTTATATGCCACCTGAATCCTAGCAATTCTGAATGATGAATTTCACTAATTAGGACTCCTTGATGAGAGTCAGAAGAGAGAGATGACTTATAAGCATCAATGATGAAATGGAAACAGTCAGAAGGTCCAGGTAATCCTTGACTTAATACTTGCCAATGACTTATAAGTGACAATGATGAAATGGAACCATTCATAAGGTCCAGGGAGTCCTTGATTTATGACTAATCAATGACTTAAAAGCAACAATTATGAAATGGAACCTGTCAGAAGGTTCAGGTAGTCCTTGACTTACCATTGTTGATGGGACCACAAAAAGCTACTTACAACCCTTTTCAAAGTTCTGATGATAGCAATAGCAACAGCACTTTATATACTGCTTTACAGTGCTTTACAGCCCCCCTCTAAGCAGTTTACAGACTCAGCCTATTGCTTCCAACAATCTGGGTCCTCTTTTTACCCACCTCGGAAGGATGGAAGGCTGAGTCAACCTTGAGCCTGGTAGGATTTGAACTGCTAAATTGCAGTCAGCCATCAGTCAGCAGAGGTAGCCGTCAGTACTGCACTCTAACCACTGCACCACCGAGGCTCTTTGATGCCCCCTCCCATGGTTACATGGCTGCAATTTGGGTACTCAGCAACTGGCCCACATTTACTGTCATTTGCAGTGACCCAGTGGTCTTGTGAATACGATTTATGATGGTCTTTCTGGAAATCAGCATTTACTTCTAGTTTTTGGCAAAATGTGCCCCATGGTGGACAATGTTTTGTTTTTTTTAAAGACTACAGCATTCATTTAACAGCCATTTCAGAAAAGATCATAAAATTGGTCTGGTAATCACTCACCTTTTGACCGTCACAATGTACGAACTTAATTGTGTGGCCCAATGGCAGTCGTAACTTAGAGGACTACCTATATTTCACACCTAACACAAATATACACTTTGCAGACCACATGAGGATAATCAAAGGAAGGGAAAGAGTAAAAATTTCATCAAGTATCCATTTTGCATTTTGGCATATAGAGAATGTCAGTGAACACCAACGTATGTCATCTTGATAAACTTGCAAAGGATGGTGGGAATGGATTCAGTGTTTATCTTGAAGATCTTTTTGAACATAGCTGGTCAAACTAAGCATTCAGGAACATTTCAGCTGTTGTTCTTGACAAGTCCTAAAGGGATGCTGACTCCAATTGCAGTTTTCCTTATCCTGAATTTATGTCAGTGAATAAATATCCAATAACAGAAACATAACCCAAAAAAACCTTTAAGCACTTTCTACGCGTCTCTCTAGATTAATGATATTTTGACTACTTGAAAAAGATTTATTATATTGGAATTTGGTTTCTCCATAGTCCTTGTTAATAGCAGATATCTTTTGTATTAGACTTGGTGAAGAAAATTATTTCCCAGTAAATATATACTGTGAAATATTGTAGCACAGAAAACTTTGCAATGAAAGATTCTTTCTGATGGGAAACAGGCTAGCATAGATAGGTTTCTTCAAAGTATCCTCAGGGATGTACAGTACCTTCCGCCAGGAAATCTACGCTTGTGAACGCTTGCCTCAGCCATGAACTCCTTATCTGATTGTGCAGAATACTTTTTGGGGCTCAAAAAATTGAATTTTAGCGTCAGCTTCTTCATAACCTTCAGTCTACTGTTAATGTACGATATCAAGGTGAAGGCAAAAGCCCTGGATGACAGGGCAGAAATCCCATTTGTATTTTCATTATCATCCCTGGCTCACTGCCAAGCAGGATAATTTTGGCATGTTACAGAACTGCATTTGGCTCTTCCAATATTGCAGAAGGCTTTTTATTGGATGGAAGGAGTGTGCGATTGTGGGCTTTGTTTCACTGCACAGCATTGAAAGGGATCCAATCGGTGACACATAAGAGAAGTTCCCTGAGGTTGGGCTCCAGCATGAGTCTGAAAGCCCGGAAGACTAAATCGCTGGTCCCGGTAACCAACCGAGATTGGATCCTGCAACATTATCCCGGACACATATATTTGCCAACATTCAAAAGACCTGCGAGGCCTCTAACTTTATATTCTCTGTGTTTTGTACACAAAGATAAAGCAATCTCATACCCCGATTATTTACTCCAAGAATGAATGAATGAATGAAGGAAGGAAGGAAGGAAGGAAGGAAGGAAGGAAGGAAGGAAGGAAGGAAGGAAGGAATAAATAAATAAATAAATAAATAAATAAATAAATAAATAAATAAATAAATAAATGTAAAACAGAATACATTCCTCCATACCTACCCAACAGCATTGTTGGCTGCTTGCCTTTTTACCAAACCTTTGCAAACTGGATGCTGACCTGGGATGGCAATTCGAATCCTGCTAAAAATGCCTAACGCTCCAACTAGTTGAGCAATTCAAGAGAAGATGCCTCCACGTTCTCACTGGCTTGGTTGCTCCTCCACAAGTATTTATTCGCAGTAAGGTTTAGGCCAAACGTCGTTACTGATTTTCAGCCAGAGTGAAGTCTTCTTTGGCAGGCCTCTTCCCACTGTTTAAGAGACAAGGTGTAGGCTGTGCCATGATACATAATCTGTTAGGTAATTATAATTAGCTGGAGGTTTCAATTCTCCTGTCAATGATAGAAATATAGGCTCCCCATTTTATCCCATTCTTTCATGTACCCTTGTGCATTCTTTATTTGGCAGTTTCTTAAAGAGATTCTAATAATGCCAGCAGCTTTATACTGTATAGGCATGTTTGCTTCTGAAAATACTGTAACTTTTCTTTTGTGGTATGCCAACAAAACAATTTGTAACAGAGACGTTGGACCAATTTCAGTCCTGGCTCAACTCCATTAAAAATAATGGCACTATGCCCTTTTCTATCAACGCTGAATCTACGCCTTGGTTTTTTTCTCTCTCCCTCTTTCTTTTTTAAAGGAGCTATCTGAAGTCTACTAGTGCAGTGATTTATTATAGCCTCTGCCTTTGAAGGCAGCAGCTTCCTTTATCATGTGCCCACCTAACAAACATCTGAGAAGTTCTACTTTTGAAGGTTTCCCTCTTACGGTAGATATAGGGGTGGGGTGGGTTTTTTGTTTTTTTGTTTTGTTTGGGTAATAATTGCTGTTCTATAGACATGTCACAAAGAGCATAAAAGCACAGTAGGGTAATCATAGGAGAAAGAGAATGGACCTCCTGGTAAAGAACAGCCATGTGTCTGCAGACTCCAACTGCTGCTGTTTTTCATCTCTAATACTGTACATCATAACTCTAGACTCTTTCCTGTTGGAGAATTATTGTCCAGTTTCCAATCTCCCCTTTCTAGGAAATGTTTACCAAAAACATGGCTGGATGAACAATCTCAATGAATTTTGGAGGAAACCAACCATCTGGACCTGTTTCAGGCCGGAGACACTGTTGGACACATTTGCTGATGATCCTTGGTGGAGCCAGGATGGGGTGGTGCATCCATCCTAGTGTCCTTTGATCTCTCACCAACTTTTGATACCATCGACCACAGTATCCTTCTGGACTGGTAGTGGTGTTTAGCAATAGAACACACTATTCTACCTCTACTTCAAGATCCTGTGGCCTAGAGGTGGAGCTCTTGCCTCCCAATCAGGAGGTTGTGAATTCAATCCTAGGTAGAGGTAGATGTAGGGTCTCCTGCTTGGGCAGGGGGTTGGACTAGATGACCTGCAAGGTCCCTTCCAACTCTGTTAATCTGTTAATCTGTCAATGGACAGTTCCAATTAGGATTGAAGGGGGTGCAAGCCTTTCTCTCCCCTGCCCTTCTTTATTATACCCTTGTTGCTTTGATGCTAATGTTCAAGCAAAAGGAACCAATTGCTCCTTCCTTCCTATGTTCCATGAAAATGGTACAGCAAGGAAACAGAGCAGCAAGAAAGAATTGAGGGTTCACTTTCATAAAGCCATAGTTCATTCACAGAACTTTTGTAATGCCATTCCAACGTCCCCATGTTGCAACTTAAAGAATTAAGGGGAAAGGGGGGAGGAGAGTCCTCATTTAGCAACCACAACTAGGACCTGCAACTCAGTTGTTATGATGTAATTGCTAAGTGAAACTATGACTGTGTTTATGTTCACACTTCAGTTTTCCTTTCCTGTATAGAGCTGCAAAAGTCATCAGTATAATCAGGATTAGTTGCAAAGTTACATTTTCATCACCATAAATGCAAATGGTCACTAAACAAGGACTAAACAAGGACTAAGCAAGGGGGGACGGGACAAACATGCTTGCTACAACCAGTATGGAAAGGGTGTCCACTGGGAGATGTAAGGGTTGAATGGAGTGCTGAACTACTAGAGGAGATGGGAAAACACTGGGTGGCTGATCTTCCACCGGGCCATTGGGCCAATGCAAGATCAATCACCAAAACAAAAAGGGCAGTGGCCCTATTGATGGAGGAGAAATGGCTGCAAAGGACAGCAACCAGCTATTAGGAAAGGGTAGGCATTCCAGATACTGTGATGTACTGCAGGGGTCTCCAACCTTGGCAAGTTTAAGACTTGTAGACTTCCAACTCCTATGCTGGCTGAAGAATTCTGGGACTTGAAGTCCACAAGTCCTAAAGTTGCCAAGGTTGGATACCCTTGGTGGTGTACTGTACTGAGCTGAGTTGTCGCTTGATCGGGAGGAAGTGATGCAAGCTATTTGCTTAAGGGGGCTTAAGGCGGAAAGGAGCAGAGGTTCAAAACATGAGTGGGGGTGTGATTGTGATGGGCTGTGTGAGTGCATGGAGAATGATGCTCAAAATGTGGTGGCTAGTCCATAACAGCCATGGGGGCCAGCAGCAAGTCAAGATTTGCCCTAAAAGAGAGCAGGTAAATGTGATCTATTTGCCTTAAAAGAAAGATCCACTCCATGTAACAATGAAATTCCTTCTTTTCTTGTGAACTTTCTACTGGAATATAAAAGGCAAGATCCATAGCATTCTAGGGTCCTTGACAGTCTCCCTCCAAGCAGTAAGATTGAAACTTGAGTTTTGTTTTAAAAAAAACCTCGTCTTGGCTATGGGGATACTGTTGGTGGAAAAACACATCCTAAACAGCTCAAATAATAGTTAAGGGCAAAACAGATAGCTGCGTAAATCACATATCACAGCTGCACAGCTAGCTTAAGTAAGCATATCTTTTTAACAGATCAGGCAAAAATATTCTAAGTGTGAAAAATGGTTACTTTTAAAAGCAACATGCATACAAACAAGGCCGAGAGGGAAGAAGTGTGTGTGTGTAGGGGGAGGGGGGAGAAGAATTATTTATTTTCCACCCAGCTGAAGCCAACTTTTATTGTGTAAAATACCGTCATTAGCAATGCTGTAGCTGTTTCTTATGCAATAGCCAACCACTTAATTAAATGTTAAAAAAATTTAGCTCTATAAAAAGAGATAGACTTTATTAAATCCCAAATAGTATAATAGATGATGCATGTTTGGATGACCACATAATCTCTTCACTGCAATGTAGACAAGTGACTGCTATGTCAATTTAACAGTCATCTAATTGTCAATTGAGTTTGTTTTCTGTAGGCTCTGTTTGCACTGATACATAGAACGCCTCTTCATTAATGATGGAATCTTCTTACAGATGCCCATTTGGGATTCCTGCTAATATCCTTCGGCACAAGGTAGAAAGTCTACATTTTTCCAACTGCCTTTGAAACTCAGCTTGATATAGTTTTGAAAAACCCTGCAGATTATTATTT
The DNA here is from genome assembly GCA_039707465.1 of Rhabdophis nuchalis. Classification (NCBI taxonomy): domain Eukaryota; kingdom Metazoa; phylum Chordata; class Lepidosauria; order Squamata; family Natricidae; genus Rhabdophis; species Rhabdophis nuchalis. Next base: position 153,480,356 of record CM077643.1, on the reverse strand, counting down.
CTCAGCCCTTTGTTTTATTTTGCTTGGCTTACAAAATCCCATTCTTCCTTTTTTCCCCCTCCTCTTCTCAAGTTATTTTATTTTTATAAAGACATCGAATTGGTAAACTTCCCTTCAATTGACCGTCTCCACTACTCCACCCAACCCAAAAAATTAAAAAGACCCAACCTCCCCTCTGCTCCTCCCCCCACACTTTTGGAATTCCCCCAAAGTTGGAGAATACTTGGAGCATGCATTCAAAAGAGAAGTCCGTACATTTAGAATTAAATTTAGGGTTGATATTTCGGAAGGGCAAATTTAAGATGAAAAGGGGATATGTTAAACTGGACTGTTAACCTCACTATCTCACTATAATATACCTCTCTGCAGCCTCCAGAGGCCAAAGTAATATTTTTACAAAGTGTAGTCCTGTACTAAAATATTTACCTACCCCAATCCTATATAGAATCAATGTAAAAAATGATAACTTAGCAATGAGTGTCTGTTCTTGGTACTTATCTGACAATAGATACTAAATACAGGGACGTGATGGTTCAGGAGTTAAAGATGTTGAGTTTGTCAGCTGAAAAGCTGGCAGCCTGGATTTGAGACCTGAGTGCACACAGGTGAGTTCCAGTAACTTGCCCCAGCTCATGCCAAGCTAGCAGTTCAAAAGGATGCAAATACGATTAGATAAATAGATACCACTTTGATGGGAAGATAAACAGCCTTCCGTGCACCTTGGCATCATGTCATGCTGGCCCCAAGGACCATGGAAATATTTTTGGACAAAGTTGGCTTCCTCGGCTAAGAAACAGAGAGGAGCATCGGCCCCTTGAGTCGGACATGACTAGACAGGAGAAACCTTTACCTTTTAGATACTAAATATTCTCATCTATCCCTCCTCAATCTGTACTTTCTGGATCAGAGGTGTCAAACACAAGGCCCATGGGCCATCGTGGAAAATGTAAGGGTCTGGCGTGCATCACTTTGGCCTGGTCTATCCAGTGCGAAGAGGAAATATGCCAGCAGTTTGGGGAGTGGCGTCAAGCTGGCCATGCCCACCCAGTCGACCACGCCCATCAACTCAACCACACCCAGTGAGTGGCATCAAGCTGACCACGCCTACCCAGTCAACCATGCCCACCCAGTCAACCCCACTCACTGAGTGGCATCAAACAGGCCAATCCCACCCAGTTGGCCACACCCAGCCGGCCCCTGTAGGTCATCTACAGTCCTGATGTGGCCCTCAATGAAATTGAGTTTGACACCCCTGTTCTAGATGGATTGGACCCGGGGATCCAGATGGGTTGGATCCACACCTCTGCATCTGAATTCGCAGCACTCTCCATCAGCATCAGAAAAAAAAGGGTGGAACCTAAAGTAGGTTGGATAAGGCTAGTGGGTTCCCCACCCCCCTTTTATGAATGCTAAATATGGAGATTATGGTCTCAAGAAAACATTAATTATGTACCAGAGCGGGTTTGCCAAGCGTCTATCTCAGCAGTTCTCCTGTTTAAGGCCGGTCCTTTGCTTTTATCATATCATGGTGGCGAAGAAGAGTAATGTTCCTCTTTTTCTGCTTTCCACCCTCCCTTTCCCCCCCTCCTCCATTATTTTTAATAGAAAGCCTAAATAAAAATAATAATAATAGGCTTTGCCAGTAGACTCTGTTGACCCAGGTCTCCAGGGTTTGAAATTAATTTTTCCGCTTTGGATACCATATAAATTTCTCATTATGTGCCAATGATGGACATGAAAACCTTCCAAAAATGTATTGGGGATCATGCCAAGTGAGGCAATCAAAGTCTCTTGCACTGGCTGCGGAACATACAAAGGGTTTCACACAGTCCAGGGTGTTAGCTATGCATGCTTTCACGTTGCCTGGGTTCAGCTGAGCACTCGGAGAGAACAACACATATACATGCACATTTTTATTTCTTCTCAGATACTTCTTCGGAGGGTTGCTTTGTCATGTGTGCTTTGTTAGACGGAGATATATTTTTTGTCTTTTATGAGTATCATAATTCAGGAAGAAAGGGGGGAAAAGAAGGAGGGGTTGGGGAAGACATTAATCCAAAGTTTCCTAGACGTCTCTTGCTCTTCGGCCACGAACAGACTTTCCTAGAAGGACAGGAAATGAAAATTTCTCCTACCTGCTATTGAAAATGGAAACTGCTGAGCAGATTTGGTCAATGCCAGCCAGAGAAAAGGCCTAGAAAATGCAGCACAATAGAGGAGGCTCTCCTTTTGCCAAAACAAGTGTATGCACACTTTGTTCTCGTTATCCTTAGTTAACACTGCCAGCTGAATGGAAACTGAGGTGGGAAGGAACTGCTTAAAACCTTCAATAGCATGCTCCAGTTAGTAGATCCATCCATAAGTTATTATACCAGCTCTCTTCCTAGATTATAGCCAAGCACTCTCTACTGAAGGACAGTAACAACCTCGCCTGTCAGATGGCAAGTTCAAACACACAGAGAATATTGTCACCAAAATGTTTCCCCTTGATAGCATTTCCTTTAACACAGAAAACTGTGTGCTGAGCTATTTTCACAGATCTCTAGCATAAAACCATGAGGTATGTTCACCTTGCGGGCTGTCAACTAGATTCCTGCAAGCAAAAGTGACTTAATTGGCCTAAAAGGAAATATTGTAAAGGATTGAAATAAGCATTTTTGTGACATGGCTCTTGTAGATCTCTTTCAGTATAATTCAGTTTATTCAATTGTATCAAAATCCCAAATGTTCCTTTTCTCACTCTGTGTGAATTGGAATCTAGGTTGCTGTATTTCATTTGGTTCTGTAAGTGATACAGATGAAATTAAATTCAGCAATTCCTTATAATAAAATACCAATTTGCTGTAATTGCAGAGGAATGGACTCAAACTCAGCCATAGCAAGACTGTGTGGCTATAGATGCATGGACATTTGCGTGAGCTATTCAGTTATAATAATAATAATTTTTTATTATTTAATAAACAAATTTATATAGTTGCCCAACAGACATGGTGGCTTACAAAAACATCACTTAGATGGACAGGAGAGAGAGAGAGAGAGAGAGAGAGAGAGAGAGAGAGAGAGAGAGAGAGAGAGAGAGAGAGAGAGAGAGAGAGAGAGAGAGAGAGAGAGAGAGTGTTGATAGACAGACAGACAGGCGATATACACGATGGATGGATGATAGATTGACTGACTTACTGACTGACTTTGTATATACATGGACTTTCCATCCCTAATTCTGAAGGGGGTAGCACTTCCTGAGATAAAACAGGAAGTAATTTGAAGATCTTTTACTCTCGTCATCCTGGAGAAAGTTTATCTATGAGGTCACTAAAAGTAACACTGATTTAATTGATTTGAGTCAAATCATTCCTGGACTGTCAGTTCCTGCTCAAAAAAACAGGTACTTGCTATAGCCAGAAAGGCCTTTGAATTCTCCTTAGGTATCATCTCATTCATGCTTGTTTACCTTTTATGTGTACTACTACAGTATGGTCCATGTGGGGCTGCCCTTGAAAACTATTTGAAAGTTTCAGCAGGCGGTGGCATGAACAGTCCTCTTCATGCTATTGCCTGCCCAGCTAACATCTCTGTTTGCTGAGCTACATGGGTTACCAGCAAGCTTCTGCATTCAGTTCATCTACAAAGACCTACATGATATAAGGCAGGGGTGTCAAACTCGATTTCATTGAGGGCCACATCATGGTTGGGTTTGACTTCGGTCGGGGCCCAGACTGGGCATGGTCAAGGTGGGCATGGCCAGCTCAATGTCACTGGTGTTAAGGGTGCCTGTGGTGGCCCAAACACTCTGCCAGAGAAAACGGGCTCCTGAGCTCGGTTTTTGACTGCAGTAGCCTCCTGCAACCCTCTACTAGCACAAACGGAGCTCAGGAGGGCTGCATGCGAGTTCCATTTCACTGGTAGAGGCACCAGCGGCCACTCCGTTGCTGCTTCCAGGGCAGTCCTGTGGCAGAGGCACCAGGGGCCACTCAGTTGCTGCTTCCAGGGCAGCCCCGTGGATCAGATCTAAGCACCCCAGGGGCCAGATCTGTCCCCGGGGCCTTGAATTTGACACCCCTGACATAGGGTCTAATTATTTGAAGAACTGTCTTTCTCCCATATTTCCACCTACTTTATAAGTTCAGAGGTACTATCTAACAAAATGAAATTCAACGGCAAAAAGAGTAAGGTTCTACATTTAGGCAACAAAAATGAAACACACAGGTACAGTATAGGTGATACTTGCTCAATAGTAGTAACTGTGAGAGGGATCTGGGAGCCCTAGTGGACAACCATTTAAATATGAGCCAGCAGTGTGCAGCAGCTGCCAAAAAAGCCAACACAGTTCTAGGCTGCATAAACAGAGGGATAGAATCAAGATCACATGAAGTGTTAATACCACTTTATAATGCCTTGGTAAGGCCACACCTGGAATACGGCATCCAGTTTTGGTCACCACGATGTAGAAAAGACATGGAGACTCTAGAAAGAGTGTAGAGAAGAGCAACAGATGATTAAGTGACTGGGGGCTAAAACATATGAAGAACGGTTGCAGGAACTAGGTATGTCTAGTTTAATGAAAAGAAGGACTAGGGGAGACATGATAGCAGTGTTCCAATATCTCAGGGGTTGCCCCAAAGAAGAGGGAGTCAAGCTATTCACTAAGGCACCTGAGGGTAGAACAAGAAGCAATGGGTAGAAACTAATCAAGAAGAGACGCAACTTAGAACTGAGGAGAAATTTCCTGACAGTTAGAACAATTAATCAGTGGAACAGCTTGCCTCCAGAAATTGTGAATGCCCCAACACTGGAAGTCTTTAAGAGGATGTTGGGTAGCCATTTGTCTGAAATGGTATAGGGTTTCCTGCCTAGGCAGGGGGTTGGACTAGATGACCTCCAAGGTCCCTTCCAACTCTGCTATTGTATATTGTATAGTATCAACATCATCCATGTCCTATCCATTAAAAAATACCAGTATCATCTGATAGGACCCGAGAAGCATGACTGGCATAGTTTCTACCCTCTGAAACAGCCTCTCCCCAAAGACTCAAATGACTCCAACCTCTATTTGCTTTAAACAATCCTTAGAAAATCGTTCTCATTCTGGCTAGGCTGGGATGTGGGCTCCTTCTGTCAGGGTTTTTATGCTAGCTCTGTCAGGCTAACCATCTCCTTTGCTGCATCTGATCCTATACTATAAACTTTCTTTAAATTTTACTTGCAGCCCATAGTTGAGGTGTGGGGGGTGGGGTGCGTATTTGGACTGCAATTCATATTGGATTGCAGAAAAAAAATTGGACTTCGTTATCCTGAGTTAATTTATTCCCTAACTGAGACACTTTTTGTAGATTCCATATTCGATTTGGATTTCTAAACTAAGGTAAGTCCAATCTTAGAAGTCAACCAACAGAATCAGATAACAGAGATAAAGCAAAATGAACTAAAATTCTAACTTCAATAATGTGGACAACTGAACAGTACAACTTTACAATGCATTCTGGTATTACGTGTACAGGTAGTCCTTAACTTATGACCACAATTGAGCCCAACATTTCTGTTGTTAAGTGAAACATTTAAGTGAGTTGTGCCCCAGTTTACAACTTTTCGTGCCACAGTTGTTAAGTGAATCACTGCAGTTGATAAGTTAGTAACCCAGTTGCTAAATGAATTTGGCTCCCCCATTGACTTTGCTTGTGAGAAGGTCATAAAAGGTGATCGCATGACCCTGGGACACAGCAATGGTCATAAACATGAACCTGTTGCCAAGTATCTGAATTTTGATCACCTGAACATGGGGATGCTGCAATGGTTGTAACTGTGAAAAACGGTCATAAGTCACGTTTTTCAGTGTTGTTGTAACTTTGAACGGTCACTAAATAACCATTCAAAATGACCATGAGTCTGGTGGTGTAGTGGTTAGAGTACAGTACTGCAGGCTACTTCTGCTACCAATTGCCAACAATTTGGCAGCTTGAATCTCACCAGGCTCAAGGCTGACTCAGCCTTCCATCCTTCCAAGATGGGCAAAATGAGGACCTAGGGGGCAACAGGCTGATTCTGTAAACTGCTCAGAGAGGGCTGCAAAGTACTGTGAAGCCGTATATAAGTCTAAGTATTGTTGCTGTTGCTAAATGAACTGTTGTAAATTGAGGACTACAGACTTAATCTACACATTATCCAATGTGTCGATTTCCAGAAACTGTACAAAGCTACATTCATCAAAGCTCCTTCTTAACGATCTATTAATCCATTCCTAATCTTTTTAATTGGGGCTTACCTTTTCCAGTATTATACTACAGTAAGTGTCAGCCTGATTATTTCTAAAAGAGAATTTATTGCACAGGTGTGGCTGCTATCATAGTTCATGTGACATCCAATGATAATGGCAATCTTAATGGCTATTTTTTTCCTCCATCTTGCTACCCCAATAAGTGGGGCTGCATTTGCCAACAGTTATAGCATCCACATTCCAAAGACTTTCTTGAGTTCTGTTTACCATGTAGTCAGGGCAAAGATTATCCTCATGGCTTGACCCCAGCAAGTGTTCTCACACTCGGAACACTGATAAACTGCCCCATTGGAGTCTCAAGGGCTTCATCCCTCCACTAAAGATAGAGGGCAGGAGCACTTCTGCAGAATTTATCAGGTTGGATAAGATATCCAATATGTATCCTGATGAAGCTTCTGTTCCTGACCGATGGAGAAACCAGAATTCTCTGCCTAGCATCACGGCAGCTGCATCCTCAGTCTCTCACAAAGAATTTTATGGGGGGGGAAGGGAGCCCAATCTGATCCCCTTAATTTGACCAGTGAATCAGCAGCTCCGTAAATCTTGCTTTGCTCCCATCCCAGAAAGAAAACTGAGCTCCAGTTACTTGGAATGGATTGGTCTACATCTACTGCTCTACTTTATTGACCAAGGTACAGTCCAGGTATGTGAAAAAGAAAAAGAAAAAAAAGGAGGGATGGGGATAGACCTGAGTATAATAAATACATAAATAGAGTCAGAGATTTTCTTTGGGAGAAAATAACTTGACAGACTAGATATTGCCTAACCTTGAACTAAGCAGGAAAACCTTTTGGGATTTTAACGGCCAAAATTGAATCACCTGCGTTCATCCAAAGCTTCAGAGACAGACAGAGAGAAGGAGGGAGGGAGGGAGGGAGGGAGGGAGGGAGGGAGGGAGAGAGGAAGGGAAGGAGGGAGGGAGAGAGAGAGAGAGGGAGGGAGACAGGGAGAGAGGAAGGGAGGGAGGGAGACAGGGAGGGAGGGAGACAGGGAGAGAGAGGGGGGAGGGAGAGGGGGAGAGAGGGAGGGAGGGGGGAGGGAGAGGGGGAGAGAGGGAGGGAGGGAGAGAGGGAGAGAGGGAGAGAGGGGAGAGGGAGAGAGGGAGAGAGAGGGGGGAGGGAGAGGGGGAGAGAGGGAGGGAGGGGGGAGGGAGAGAGAGGGAGAGAGAGAGAGGGAGGGAGAGAGGGAGGGAGGGAGAGAGGGAGAGAGGGAGAGAGGGAGAGAGAGGGGGGAGGAAGAGAGGGAGAGAGGGAGGGAGGGAGAGAGAGGGGAGAGAGAGAGAGAGAGAGAGGGAGAGGGAGGGAGGGAGAGAGGGAGGGAGGGAGAGAGAGAGAGAGAATTTTGCTAACATTAGCATTGCCAGCATTTCACTAAGCTGCTACAAGTGCTGTATTCAATAGTTTCAGGCTCCTTTGGCTTTGTCATAAGCAGCAGATATATATTTAGATGACATTTGTAATTGCTGTTTTGGAGGTCTAATGCTGTGTAACAGCACAGTCATCAATAGAGCCATTTCTTTTGACTATAATTAACAAATCAAGTCTTAGCACGTTTTTGCTATTTGCCAATCTGTTGAATATTTGCTTCTGTTCCCCCCACTCCTTACATTTAGCAATGAACATGTAATCTAGCAGGAGGGTTGATACAAACAATGCCTGAAGAGAAATGGCAAGGAAGAAAGGTGGGAAGGCAGGTATTTTTTAGAAAGAACTCCTAAACATTAGAACACAGAATAATACGGTTGAAAGGAACCTTGGAGGTCTACTAGTCCAACGCCCTGGTCAAGCAAGAGACCCTACACCAGGAATGTCAAACTCAAGGCCCACGGGCCAAATCTGGCCTGCTCTGTGCTTAGATCTGGCCCATGAGCCCACCTTGCAAAACAGCAAAAGACTGGCCCATGGTGCCTCTGCCAGTAGAAACAGAGCTCAGAAGCACTGCACACGGCCCTCCCAAGCTCCATTTTCACTGGCAGAGCACTGGTGCAACCAAAAACGGAGCCTGGGAGGGGTGCCTGCCATACAAGTGATATCAAGGTGGCCACAGCCATCCCTGCCATGCCCACCCAGCCCACCGAGGTCCTCCACAATCCTGATGCAGCCCTCAATGAAGTTGAGTTTGACACCCCTGCGCTATACTATCCTGGACAAATGGCTGTCTAGACCAATGGGGGGATACAAATCATTTAACAACCGGTTCTCTGCCCTAGTGATTTCTTCCAACAACCAGTTCACCAAACTGCTCAGAAAGTTAACAACCGGTTCCCCCAAAGAGGTGCAAACTGGCTGAATCCCACCACTGATCTAGACTCTTTTTGAAAACCTCCAACGATGAAGCACCCCCAATTTGTGAAAACAAGCCGTTCCTCTGATTGATTGTTCTCACTATCAGGAAATTTCTCCTTATTTCTAGGTCAGTGATAGCGAAGCTTTTTTGGCTCCCATGCCAAAAGTGGGGGGAGTGCAGGAGGGGTCGTACCCATAATGCTATGTGTGCGACACACACACACCCGTGCACATGCGTGCGTGACCAGTGACACACACACCCCGCTTTTGCCGTGGTTTTTTTGCCCTCCCCAGGCTCCAGAGGCTTTCTAGGAGCCTGGGGAAGGCAAAAACAACCTCCTGCAGCCCCCCCCCCCAACGCCCTCTGAAGGCCTCAGGAGCTTCCCTGAGAAAAATGGTGAAAAACCGACCTACGGACAAACCTGAAGTCACTTCCGGTTTGGCTCGTAGGGCCAGTTTTGCCCTCCGGAGCCTTCAGAGAAGCCTCCTGAAGGCCCCTGAAGGCTCTAGAGGGTGAAAAATGGCCGCAAAAGAAGGCCAAAGTCAGCTGGCCAGAGCACACATGCACACTGGCCAGCTGATAGCACAGCGCCTCGCGTGCCCTGACAAATGGCTCCGCGTGCCACCTGTGGCACGTGCGCCAAAGGTTCACCATCACGTTTCTTGAATAGCCCCTTGAGTACTAGAAGACTGCTGTCATATCACCCCTAGTCTTTCTCTTTGCTGGACTATGGTTAGACATTTCTCTTAATTAGATGTAGTTCCCTTAATCATTTATCATATGGTTTATCTTATCATCTTTATTGCTCTTCTCTTGGTCCATTTCCCCACCAGTAACTGAGAATGTGTCTATGGAGATTCTCAGTCATTCAGGTCACGGTTATCATGGCTTTTTCCAAGAGGCAACTGGACATTCTGTTTGTTATTTTTTTGAAGACATTTCACTTGTCATCCGAGAAGCTTCTCCAGCTCATGGCTGAGCGTGTCATCACAGCAACCCTCAGTTGGTTAATATGACCTGAAGTTTGTGCTCATTACCGTAACTTTGGCACCACTATGGCTGGAGGATGGTAGGAAATGTTGCAGAACACCAGTGGGGAAATTACTGTAAAACAAGGATCTAACATTCATTTGGCCTCAAGCCCAAAATCTGATAGAAGGTGCTAGGCTCTTTTTGCAATCCTACACTGATTCTTTTTTGTTTGTTTTTTTCTCCTAGGGCAGGGGTCTGCAAAGTCGGCTCTTTTAAGACTGGTGGACTTCAACTCCCAGAGTTCCCCAGCCAGCATAGCTGGCTGGGGAATTCTGGGAGTTGAAGTCCACCAGTCTTAAAAGAGCCGACTTTGCAGACCCCTGTCCTAGGGAAAAAAGTGTTCACATTCCTAGCATTCGTATGCCTCTTATGCAAGTAGAGATTGTGAATGTGGGTTCTCTATCTTGCCCCAGATTTAAAATGCACATCGCTATAAGAAATCCATGTTTCAGTAATGGCTACAAGAACAAATGCCTAATTGAACAAATGTGTGTCAGAACACAGTCATCTTCACAGAATCTTGAAACACTGAGCACACCACGAACTTGTCACTTTATCCTCCAGCCAACAATTACAGACTTGAACAAAACATATTCAGTCAGTAACCTAATCCTCTCTCCACTCAATACACTATATTCATTTCGTGTTGTGTCCATTTGTCCCTGATATTGGGGGATGAGTTCTATAAAGCTTGCTGTTGAGTCCTCGACTTGGGACTGGTCCCGACTTACGACTGGCCGCAAGTCTTCCACTCTTCCCCCTAGGACCATGGCAACAGACAGTAACAACTATCTAACTGCCAGCTGCGCCTGATTGGATCAGACCCGGCTGGCGGGAATTAGGTTCAGGAGAACCCTGATTGGTTCCCCGTTTGACAGCTCGCATATAAATAGCTGTCAAACGGGGAAGCCACTGTCCGCCTGTAAATATTCTCCACTGTTTTTGCTGTCTTGCGAATAAACGCATTCTACTTTAACTAGATTGTGTCCGGACTCCCTCTATACCTCAGAACTTAACACTTGCAGAATCGGTTGCAGGAATTGGGTATGGTTAGTCTAAAGACATGAAGAACTGCAAGCGACATATTTGTGTTCCAATATTTGAGGGGTGAATCAATGACTAAGACAGTGAGCTTGTTGATCAGAAAAGTCAGCAGTTCAGCAGTTAGAATCCCCAGCGCTGCGTAATGGAGTGAGCTCCCGTTATTTGTCCCAGCTTCTGCCAACCTAGCAGTTCGAAAACATATAAAAATGCCAGTAGAAAAAATAGGAACCGCCTTTGGTGGGAAGGTAATAGCGTCCCGTGCACCTTTAGTATTTAGTCATGCCGGCCACAGGACCACAGAGACGTCTTTGGAGAGTGCTCTTTGATTAGCACTACCCCCTAGAGGTGGGAACAACTAGCACATATGTGCAAGGGGAACCTTTACACAAAGAAGAGGTGGGGTCAATCTATTTTCCAAAGCATGAGAAGGCAAGACAAGAAACAATGGATGGAAACTAATCAAGGAGAGAAGCAACTAGAACTAAGGAGATGCTTCCTAACAATGAGAAATTAACAAGTGGAATGCCTTGCCTTCAGAAGTTGTGGGTGCTCCATCACTGGAGGCTTTTTAAGACGAGAGTGGACAGCTACATCTCTGAAATGGTATAGGGCAGGGGTCTGCAAAGTTGGCTCTTTTAAGACTGGTGGACTTCAACTCCCAGAATTCCCCAGCCAGCTATGCTGGGAGTTGAAGTCCACCAGTCTTAAAAGAGCCAACTTTGGTATAGGCCATGGGTGTCAAACTCACGTCGTCACCTGATGTATTGGGACTTGTTTTCCTTTTGCTAAACTGGATGTGGGCATGGCCAGAGCATGATGCATTCACCCCACAGGCCAGGAGTTTGAGAGCCTTGATATAGGGGCTCCTGCTTGAACAGGGGGCTGGACTAGAAGACCTCCAAGATTCCTTCCAACTCTGTTTTTCTGTATTCTGTACTATCTCTTGTCACATTTTAAAGAACTGTGAAATAAACATCAGGAGCTGAGCAAGATGCTATGGCAGCTAACCGCAGTGAGCTCAGGAGCCAGGGTGACATAAGACATTCTGCTGACTGGAAACTGTCTGCTGGCCAACTCTTCACAACATTAACACTGCAAAGGGGAAATTGCTTCAACGGTGGTTTGAGAGGCGTTGCAGCTAAGCAGGAAGTAATGGGCTTGGTGAGGAAAGGACCCAATGACCTGCGATCCTACAGAGGCAGCACTAATCAGGAAACACATAGCCAGAAAGGCTCTTCTGCTAAACATCCCTCCAACCCTTCGCAGCCTCCCTGACTGCTTCTGTTTCCCAGTCTGAAAAAAAAGGCCTTTCTGCTTTGAATTGAAGCATGAGAAGCTGGGGTTGGCTGAACCCTATTCAAGATGGAGATTATTTCTTTGATCAGCTGTTCCTTTGTGACTTTGAAAAGTTTCTGTTAAAAATAGCATCCCACAGATGTAGTAAATGCATATGCGAGTACGTTGATGGGTGGCTATTCTTATTTCAAATATTGACTCAAGAGGCCATTATATTTAGAACGATAGCATGAAGAATACTCTGTGCACGAAGATGCTTTTGTGCTCGTGCTGAACAAAAATTGCAAAAAAGGGGGGACTCTTTTCAGCTCTGCCTCTTTGTGCGGCACCCTTCTAAGCTTTATGTGCACACACACATGCACACAGACACACCAGTAGATAGAAATAGAAGCCAAAATGTTTTGTCATAAGATTTTAATATCTCTCCGTCATTAATCACCTTCGTGAATACACAGGTTAAGGGATTAACTGTGTGATTTCAGAATCCAGAACAAATTTGTCTTCAGTTTGACTGATGCTGTGTATTAGGCGGATGAAAGAATATCTATTGATTTCTGAGTGCTTGATTGCTCATGAAAAAGTTCAATATTATTGAACTTCTGGGTTGCAAATTTAACCCTATTAAACTTACAAAACCAATGTACTTGAAAACCATATTAATGTCATTCACCTTTTAAATTAACTGATGTCTCGGATTAGTTCTTACCTGGATTCTCCACTATAGGTGGCAAAGGAAAAGTGAAAGAATTCTCAATATCCTTTTTTTCATTGGTCTTTCAAACTTAGCAACCCGAGCTACACGCAACTACTTGGGTTTAAGTTTATTTCCTTTGATACATAATACAACAAAGTTTTTCACAATGAAAGGAATACAACACAGTATAAACATTCATAATATGACCCGTAGTCTGAAATTTGCAATTTAAATATAGATTTAAATAAGAACAGTATAGGCACATAATATGCTGAGGAGATTACAACTCTCAAATGTAAATAATTGCCTTATGTGGCCTCTCGCCCTTCAGCACCACAACATTGGGGTGGGGGAGGGGGGGAAATGCTTGACAGGGCGTAAATTAACTTCATGTCATTTTAATGTATTCCTGTGAATATTTTAATTGTATAAAATATTTATGGTCTGTTTAGACTGTATCAGTTACTGCAAGACACAATAATGAGGAGAGGTTACATAGAGCAGTAATAATAATTCTGTGTCCAACATTTTTCCATTTTCATGCCCTAAAGCAATTTTTCCAATTACTTCCCAAATGTGCCAGATCACAGATCACATCAGTCCCTGCACAGCAGAGCCACGGGCTGCTATTCTTGCTACAGTCATTCTCCTAGAATCACAAGTCTCAAACATATGGTTCTTTTTGGTAATGATTGACCTAAGTATCTCTCCAGGGACGCAGTGGCTCAGTGGCTAAGATGTTGAGCTTGCTGATCAGAAAGGTCGGCAGTTCGAATCCCTCGTGCCGTGTAATGGAGTGAGCTCCCGTTACTTGTCCCAGCTTCTGCCAACCTAGCAGTTCAAAAGCATCTAAAAATGCAAGTAGAAAAATAGGGACCATCTTTGGTGGGAAGCTAACAGCGTTCCATGTGCCTTCAGCATTTAGTCATGCCAGCCACATCACCATGGACACGTCTTTGAACAGCACTGGCCCTTCGGCTTTGAAACAGCACCGCCCCCTAGAGTCGGGAACGACTAGCACATATGTGCGAGGGGAACCTTTACCTTTTAAATATTTATCCATCATATATATTTGCATAAATGCATAATGTACGTGTTAAAATGGGTGGATGGATGGATGTTTCCATCCCATCTTAGAGAAATAATTTAGAATGGAACCTGCAAGATCTTATTATTCGTCAAGAACTCTCCCTTTTGTAGGAAACAAATAATGCCAAACTCTTATTCTAACAATAAGAACTCTGACAATAAGAATAATACTGAACTCTTACTAGAAACTGTAAGGATAACACAGAACTCTTACTTGAAGCTGCTAGAAACACCTTTTACATTACTAAGAGGGAAAAAATAGACCTCAAGGGACCACAGGCAAAGATAGTACGTATATTGATCCTGATGCCACTATCTTTCGCATCATTTGTCCGAATGCAGTGGGGGTGGGAGTCCTTTCCAACTCAACAGAATGTTGGAAAGAAATTGTTTAAAAGAGTTTAAGGCTCCGTATGTGTCATCTCTGTCATCACCAAACACTGAATAAAACAGGACAGCAAAAGACGCATTTTGTCATGGACAGATCAATCTCTGGTCGCTTCTTGGCTCATAGATGTCACCTTCTCCTGCAGGGAGACAGGGCCAGTTTGATCGGCCTGCCCAGGCAATTGATGGGCCCAATGGAACTTGGGGTTTTCCCTGAAGATTTTGTGGGAAGTATGATCAAATTCTTACTTGCCTGAAATGGGTGAGTGCCTCAGGCCTTCGATCTTGGCATGCAATATCACAATGCTTTTGGCTCCTAGTCACATGACCTAGAGCAGAACATGCACAACTGGCCCTGTGCTTCCCCATGCACATGCTTGGAAACACACACAGATGCAGAACAAGGGGAGAGGAAAAGATATACAATACACACATACAGAAATAAATAAATAAATAAATAAAAAATTTATTTATATACCGCCTCCTCTCCCCAAAGGGACTCGGAGCGGTGCACAGGGAATAAAAACCAATATAAAATACATAGAAAAATAAATAGTTAAAAAACGAATTAAACAATTGTCCCTGCGCTAAAATCCCCTAAATTAAATTACACTATCCTTTGTCAAGGATCTTGACAAACTTGAACATTGGGCACTAAAATGAAATTCAATGGTGAAAAGAATAAAGTTGTACATTTAGGGAAGAAAAACAAAATGCACAAGTACAGGATAGGTGGTACCTTGCTCAATAGTAGCAACTGTGAGAGGGATCTTGGAGTCCTAGTGGACAACCATTTAAATATGAGCCTGTGTGCAGCAGCTGCCAAAAAAGCCAACACAGTTCTAGGCTGCATAAACAGAAGGATTGAATCAAGAAGTGTTAATACCACTTTATAAGGCCACACTTGGAAATACTGCATTCAGTTTTGGTCGCCACGATGTAGAAAAGATGTGGAGACTCTAGAAAGAGTGCAGAAAAGAGCAACAAAGATGATTAGGGGACTCAAGACTAAAACTTATGAGGAACGGTTGCAGGAACTGGGTATGTCTAATTTAATGAAAAGAAGGACCAGGGGAGACATGATAGCAGTGTTCCAGTATCTCAGGGGTTGCCACAAAGAAGAGAGAGTCAAGCTATTCTTCAAAGCACCTGAGGACAGAACAAGAAGCAATGGGTGGAAAGTAATCAAGCAGAGAAGCAATCTAGAACTGAGGAGAAATTTCCTGATAGTTAGAACAATTAATCAGTGGAACAACTTGCCTCCAAAAGTTGTGAATGCTCCAACACTGGAAGTCTTTAAGAAGATGTTGGATAGCCATTTGTCTGAAATGGTATATGGTTTCCTGCCTAGGCAGGGGGTTGGACTAGATGACCTCCAAGGTGCCTTCCAACTCTGCTATTGTATTGTATTGTATTGTTTTGTAAAGGCACAACATATTACTTTATTACATAAAAGAAAGTCCTAGAGGAAAATCCTAGAGGGCTGTGTGTAAATCCTCACACAGCCATTACTGGTAAAAAGACTGGAAGGGTTTCCTGCTTTCATCGTGTTATTTCTTTGTTATTATTGGGTCTTTTATTACTGCAAAATGTTAAAGTTAAACGTCATTTTGGCTGTAGCCTAAAATGAAATATCCATACTGGGAGAGATCGAGAATTATGGTTGTTCTTTGAAAAAAGTAACATGGGAGAAGATGAAAGCCTTGAATGAAACAATCTTAAATCCTGGATTATCTTTTTAGGCTTGTGTTGAAGTGAAATCTTTCTACCACTCTGCAATTCGATTTACTTCATTACGTCTTGCTTTTAGATGTATCACCATTTCATTTTTCTTTTGAATGCTTGAGGCTGATCTTGGTGTCACTTTCTCCTGCCTTTGTTGATGTCATCCCTAAGGCAAATATGTTTGGCTGGAATAATCTCTTTTAGCCCTTTCTAATGCGATGTCCTTTAGATATCCTACAATTGTAGCAGAATTATCCAGGTAGGAGTTCTAAAAATGTAATCCACTATCAGGCACCAGGTTAGAGAGGCGAACACATGCAAATAGTATTTAAACAGCTTCAGCTCAGCTAAATGTTTGCATGGCTGAAGTGAAGCATAAAAAAAGAGAAAATAGGAAAATATCTAAAACAACCCGACAATACCTGGTGGAATTTGTTTTTATGTTTAATGTTGTGTAAGAAAGGCACAGAAATATGATCTATAACAAGCTTGCCCAACTAAGTGAAACCCTTGAATTTCCATTTCTTGTTTTTTCAAGAAAAGGAAGGCTCAGCCCCTGGTGGTACAATAAAGCAGTAGTGGGTTTCAAAAAATTTTTAGAACCTACTCTGTAGGTGTGGGCTATTTTGTGGGCATGGCTTGGCAGTCATGTGACTGGGTGGGAGTGGCCAACTTGTAAAATGTGGTGAAACTCATTTAACAACGCTCTTGCTTAGCAACCAAAATTTTGGGCTCAATTGTGATAATAAATTCTTTCTTTCTCTTTCTTTCTTTCTTTCTTTCTTTCTTTCTTTCTTTCTTTCTTTCTTTCTTTCTTCCTTTCCTTTCCTTTCCTTCTTGTTGGGTCACCGGCAGCGGTGGGGCAGACTTACTTCCGGGTCTTCTGGTGGAACCTCCTCTCACCGGCTATCTGAATTTCACCATCCGGCTCTCGCGAGTAGGTGCGAACCTGCAGAAACCCACCACTACAATAAAGGTAAAGGAGTTGCTGAGGATTTTACTTTGCTAGTCATTGCTGACTATAGGGGGTGGTGCTCATCTCTGTTTCAAGGCCATTGAGCCAGCGCTGTCCAAAGACATTTCTGTATTCATGGGCCAGCATGATATCATGGAGCGCAGTTACCTTCCTGCCAAAGTGGTACCTATTTATCTACTCACATTTGCATGCTTTCGAACTGCTGGGCTGATAGGAGTTGGGGTGAGGACAGAGGCTCGCCCTGTCATGTGGCACTGGGATCTTGGACATGGGCTGTCAGTACAATAGAAATAAGTAAATTCTTACATCCTCTCTTATATATTCTAGCCCCTCCCCTCCAGTCAGAGGTGGGTTGCTCCTGGTTTGGCCTGGATCAGGCAAACCGGTAGTGGTGGTGGTGGTGGGAGGCTCCGCCCACCCACCCGGATACTTCTGCGCATACACAGAAGTGTCACACACACGATCACAAGCGAACCTATAGCGCCAGGATTTGAAACCCACTCTGCCCCCAGCCTTATACTCACAACAATGCTTCAGAATATGAATAAGAGTTTTCATATTGTGAGAATTAAAGAAGAAAGATATGGCTGTGTGTTCCTTGTGTTGTTTTCTGAAAACCTGTATGTTGATGTGTCTGTATGTTTGTGCAAATTGTCTCCTGTTTACTTACAGTGTTTTGTTTTCAATAATATTAGAGATCTACATTTCAGAAGGCAGACTATAAGCCAACAGATTCCTGTGCCTGGACAAGAATCCACTTGCTAAGCTAAGCATTGTTGCTACTGGCTAAGCAAGGCCAGATTTATCTAAAAGACTTCAGTGATAGGCTAGTGGCATATTATAGCATTTATACTATTGGATTCATAGCATATAAGAATCAAATGAACATTTTAGATACCTAAGAGTCCTACAGAAACAATTATGGAAGATAACATTTAAAATATGTCTACACATATATGCACATTTGAAAATTTTTAATAAATGAAAGAGCAAATATTTCCCTTCAATTATTTTCTACTGCCTAGCACAGGGGTCTGCAAAGTTGGCTCTTTTAAGACTGGTGGACTTCAACTCCCAGAGTTCCCCAGCCAGCTATGCTGGCTGGGGAACTCTGGGAGTTGAAGTCCACCAGTCTTAAAAGAGCCAACTTTGCAGACCCCTGGCCTAGCACTTTCTTAAAATAAAATGAAAAACGTGGTTGTAAATGCTAGGCATTATGTCATCTGGCAATCTTTCATTTTGAAAGAATAGTGTTTTGCATATGAACTAGCAAAGAGGTGAAGGGAAGGTTAGTTTGAAATGGCATCATGCCTTGGTTAGACGCAATCAAAGCAATTGTCAGATTAACTGCACTATGGTGTGCAGTTAAATACCTAACATCACTGATATTTTTTATTGAAGGGATCCTCCCAAGGAACCAAGGAATATCAGAGCTTCATAGAATTCAATTTGAATCTCGTTGTCTAAATAGGTACAATATCTCCTGAAAGACATGTATTATTCTTTATAGCCACTGATAACTAACCAATGGTTTTAAATAAATAAAAGAAAGTATTTTATCATCTGTTGATTGTCTGGGAGGGAGGGAGGGAGGGAGGGAGGGAGGGAGGGAGGGAGGGAGGGAGGGAAGGAAGGAAGGAAGGAAGGAAGGAAGGAAGGAAGGAAGGAAGGAAGGAAGGAAGGAAGGAAGGAAGGAAGGAAGGAAGGAAAGATTATTCTTGATTCACTTCAGCATTTGTTAGGTACAGTATATCACAGAAGTGAGTACATCCCCTCACATTTTGCAAATATTTAAGTATATCTTGCCAGCAGTTTAAACATTAATGGCTGTGCGTTGTGTTATTTTGAGGGGACAGCACATTTACACTGTTATGCAAGCTATATGCTCCCTACTTTACATTGTAGCCAAGTGTCATTTCTTCAGTGTTTATCTACCGAAGCACAAATATATGCTTTATACTGGACTGGGATGCTTATTAATGAGGCTTCACCATATTATATCCCAAATAGGTTTTCTTCAGTTCAACAGTACATTTGCCATGTTCTGGAAATGGCAACACGAAATAAAGTCCACTTCTGGAAAGCACAGTTCCACATCAATTAAAGTAAAAAGCAAGTTTTCTTTTAAGAAGCTACTTATAGTAACAGTAGGTCCACTCTTTTATTTTTCCATCCCACCCAGCCATCAACCCCGGCTCTTTGCCAGCTAATTCCTGTCTTTTTGCCTCTTCCAAGACTCTTCCAGACAAATGCTGCTTGTCTGGGGCCAAGGATTCTACCCCGTGCCCCTTCTTAGGAATCACCCTCCTTCAGCATTTGCCATCTGCCATGCCAGTAGAACCTGGTGAATCAGCAGGGGCACAAAAGAATGTTGCTGTGACACTTGCTGAATATTCATGATATATGAATATTCATTCAATTAGCATCTGTATGACCAGGCCTCCAGATACACAACTGGCATCTTAGGAAAAGGGTCCATTGTATTTTAATTAAAAGCCAGCTTGATTTCTAAATAGCTATATTTACCAGGATTTAATCAGCTGAGAAGAATAGCAACACATTTCCAAAACCTGGGGATACCACCCCTCCCTTCTTGCTTTGCATGTTTAATACTAGTGGGAGTTATGTGTTTGAAACAATGGGAGGCACAAAAAAAAAACCCTCTCTGAGCAACCAAAATAGTATCAGATTATCTTATAATAGATTCACACTGTGTGGGATCCATTGGCATTTTCCCTGAGGCATCATCAGAGAAAAATTGTAAAGTGGTTAATGTATCTTCAGGGAAATGAGAGAGATGTTTGCCTTATGGTGAGTTATTTATAAAAATAATAAAGGCGGGATAAAAAAAATACCTTTAAAAACATATAGAAAGTGGAAAGGCTGTGAATGCACCAAGAGCAATGAGAACACCCTACTAGAGTCTTAAGGAACAGGAAAGAAATGATGTTACGCATCTTTATATCTATTAATATAAGGCAGGGGTCAGCAACCCGCATGTGACTCTTTCATCCTTCTGTTACGGCTCCCTGTCCCCAGTCGGCACCACAATTTTGACAGGGCCTTCTGGTTGTGAGGGAGCACAGCACAGGAGGAGACTCTATGGCAACTTTTTTGTGGTTGGCTCCACAATTGGTAGGGCTTTCAGTTAGAACTGGTAGAGGAAAAAGGATGCTGCGCTAGGAAGAGACTCTATGGTGGGGGAACCAGGCTTCCAGTCAGCTCTAGAATTGAACAGGGGGCTTCCAGTTATGACCTTTGGGGCTCCCGGTGTTTTCTTTTTTGTGGTAAATGGGGCCAAATGGCTCTTTGACTGTTTAAAGTTACCGACCCCTGAGATAAGGCAAAGGAGAGCATATGAACCCTGCTGAAAAAATGGAATCTATGAAACAAGAAAGCAACACCAGTATGCTACAGTGGTTGGCTGCAGTGGTGAAATTCAATTTTTTTTACTACTGGTTCGGTGGGCCTGGCTTGGTGGGTGTGGCAGGGAAGGACACTGCAAAATCTCCATTCCCTCCCCACTCCTGGGGGAAGGATATTGCAAAATCTCCATTCCCATCCCACTCTGGGGCCAGCCAGAGGTGGTATTTGCCAGTTCTCTGAACTACTCAAAATTTCCGCTACCGGTTCTCCAGAACCTGTCAGAACGTGGTTAGCTTGTTGGTTGGTTTATTTTTCTAGGAGCAAAGGTGGCTTACAGAGAGATCTCACTTCAATTTATTCCCACAGGAGTTCTGTAGGGTAGAATCAGCTGAAAGAGAGTTACCAGTCCAAAGTCACCCATGGGTGGAAGTGGACTTGAACTTAAATCTCCATGTCTAGCACCTTGGCCTGGGAATACTGAGTTTCATAGTACACTGCACTCATGAGTCTGGACTAGTCACTATTTCACAAACAAATCTATAAAGGATAACATTAGAGGAGAACTATTTTGAGCTTCTTCAGGAAGGTAGGAAATAAACATAATGAGCTAATACTCCTTTCCAATTTAAACACTGATCTGGTTCATACGTTATATACAATGGTGGGGTTCAAAAAATTTTACTATCGGAAGGCAGAGAATAGATGGGGGCAGGGCCAATCAGAGGTGGCATTTACCAGTTCTCCAAACTACTCAAAATGTTTGCTACCTGTTCTACAGAACTGGTAACAACCTGTTGAATACCACCTCTGATTATATAATGTTATAATGTGGTTAGTTTGAGTTTGGATTAGCAAACAGAATGAAACCAGTCAATGGTAGCTTATTCGTTTTTTATGTATTCAGTTTATATATAGAGAATTAAGAAAATAATATTTAATCACAAAAGGAGAGAGAAAGCTTCCAAATGCTCAAGAGCAGCTCCACAGACAGTGTGCTGCAATAGTCCAAATACATTAATTATTAAATCCTAGGAAAGATTAAAAGCATTTTAAGATGTGCCAGTGCCTGGAAGCCATGCGGGCCTGGATGGGAAGTAACAGACTCAGACTCAACCCGTCCAAGACCGAGTGGCTGTGGTTTCCGGCCGCCCAATTCAACCAGTTGACTCCATCACTGGCCATAGGGGGCAAACATCTTACCCCTGTGGATGGGGCGCGCAACGTTTGTGTCCTCCTGGATACCCAGCTGTCCATGGAAGATCAAGTGACAGCCGTGGCCAGGAGGGCGTTTTACCAGGTTCGCCTGGTACGCCAGTTGCGCCCCTTATTGGATCGGGATGCCCTTTGCACAGTCACTCATGCCCTCGTGACATCCCGACTGGACTATTGTAACTCTCTCTACATGGGGCTTCCCCTGAGGTGCACCCGAAGACTTCAGCTGGTCCAGAATGCAGCCGCACGAGCAATAATGGGGACCTCTAGGTTCACCCATATAACACCGCTCTTGCGCGAGCTGCACTGGCTGCCTGTCGTCTTTTGGGTGCGCTTCAAGGTGCTAGTTGTCATCTTTAAAGCGCTCCATGGCACGGGACCTAGTTATCTGCGGGATCGGATCCTGCCCCACACATCCTCACAGCCGATTCACTCCCACAGAGAGGGACTTCTCCGGGTGCCGTCCACTAGACTTTGTCAGCGGGCGACGCCCAGGGGAAGGGCCTTCTCTGTGGCGGGCCCAGCCCTCTGGAACGACCTTCCCCCCGAAATCAGAACAACTACGGACCTCCGCTCCTTCCGTCAAAAACTCAAAACACACTTTTTCTGCTTGGCCGGCCTAGGTTAGTCTCTACCTTAGGGTGTTAGGGAATTTTAGTTTTATAGCTTGGGATTTTAGAGCAGGGATAATCTTAATTTAATTTGTTTTTATCTATCGTATTTATTTTATGTATGTATTTTTATAGTATTTTAAATTTTTCCCTGTGCACCGCTCCGAGTCCGCGGTATACAAAATAAAATTTGATTTGATTTTGATTTGATTTCTGATCCCCAGTAGAATGTGCTGTAAATAAATTCATATTGGAGGTATAATAGAGAATGGAGATGGGGAAGTAAAATTTACAGCCACTGAAGTTTGCAGAAGCAGTTTTACTTGTTTCCACATCTGCTTTGGAAAATACTTTTAAAAATTCATAGAAAGCCCTTATCCTGAATATAGTTTCAGAACTTGCAAACATAGTCAAAATCTAAGATTTTGTCCATCATTAAGGGATTCATTTTAAGGGATTACTGGGTGATCATAAACCATTGTTGTACTTATTCATTACACATACGGTATACCCCACCTGTCTTCTAGTAAAGCCAAAATAAAGCCATATTTTATTAACAATTGGTTAAATATAGTAACTACCCCATGTATCTATGGCAGGGATCAGCAACCTGCGGCTCTGGAGCCACATATGGCTCTTTCATCCCTCTGCTGTGGCTCCCTGTCGCCAATCAAATCCACAATTGATAGGGCTTTCGGTAAGGACAGGTAGAGGAAAAAGGACGCCACGCTAGGAGGAGACTCTATGGTGGGGGAACCAGACTTCTGGTCAGCTCTAGAATTGAACAGGGGGCTTCCAGTTAGGACCTTTGTGGCACTTTGAGTGTTTAAGGTTGCCAAACCTGGGTTATGGAGATTCTCAATCATCCAGGTCATAGTTGCCCTAGAAATGCTATGGTTTGTCAGAGCTTGTGGCCAATGTGTTTCCAAAGCTCGGGAGCTCTTGCCTCATCCTGCTTTCCATCATATTCACCTCCCCACAGAATTCCAATGTTCTGCTTATTTAGAAGATCTTGCCTCTTTCCGCCATTCCAGCAACTTCCAGAGTTCCAACTATTTATTTATTTTTTATTTTATTTTATTTTATTAAATTTATACCCTGCCCTTCTCCTTGTTAGGACCCAGGGCGGCGCACAGGCATTATTAAAACCACAAAATACAAAATACAAAATCGATTACTGTCAGAAGACATATATCTGCAAAAATAATCTACAGGTCACAAGGTCTGTTAAGGAAAGGGAGGTTGGCAGCTTTGATTGTTTCCCATATGTCCATGGAAATGTACAGAACATGGACTAGAAACACTAACAATATTTCTATCCGTTTTGAGGAATGGAAGATTTTTGTTACTCTGGGACCTACACTGGCTTAGCAAAGAGGACACTGTAAATATCAGCCTTTCATATTTAGATGGAAGGAGCAGTGGGTTTTTTTCTGTGGTTCAAGGTAATCAAAAATTAAAATCATCATGAAATGATTTTGGGGCAGCTGGAGATTGAAAATGGCAGTGATATGCAAATACTTGACATGAAAATGCTCTTTTTTGATTTGCTGGTCTTTACAATATTTAAAGGGAACCATAATTTCCAAGCTTCAATACGAAGTATCTTAAAAGCCAGTAATGCCGAATGCATTCATTCATTTACGAAACACAGATAAATAACATCATTCTTCTGTCTTCTCAATCTGCTATTTCTTGATATACAGCTGCTTCTATATTCCTTGGTATGCTGTAGCTGAGGAGGATAACATTTTTCAGTCCAAGAGTTACACTGCAGTTTGGCCTGGGAAGCACATAAAAATATAAAAACATTTTAATTTTTTTTTTAAAAAAAT
Organism: Rhabdophis nuchalis; assembly: GCA_039707465.1. NCBI lineage: Eukaryota > Metazoa > Chordata > Lepidosauria > Squamata > Natricidae > Rhabdophis > Rhabdophis nuchalis. Next base: position 153,456,535 of record CM077643.1, on the reverse strand, counting down.
TGAGGATGCTATATAAGAAAAGCATTTAAAAACATTAGAAAGGATTGAAAAGCATTACAACTATGTTGCCAATGTTATAAAGCAGGGGTCTCCGACCTTTGCAACTTTAAGTCTGAAGGACTTCAGTTCTCAGACTTCTCCAGCCCACTTTGCTGGCTGGAGAATTCTGGGAGCTGAAGTCCTTCAGACTTAAAGTTGCAAAGATCAGAGACCCCTGTTATAAGGGATTTCAGCAAGTTACATAAAAGAAGTCTGTAAGCTATAGTTTAACACATTCTGGTGGGTTTTTTTAAAATCTATGGGTGTCCTTATTTTAAAAATCAGAGAAATCTCAGTGTTTTCATAACTGCAAGAATAAAACAGAGGGTGGAAGCAAAATCATAATGTAGAAAAGCAGCTGCTACGCCATGATATTTCAAGGCCTATTGGCTGCAGGGCCTCCGAAATTATTCTTGATGTGCTGCTTTACCGCTGCCACTACAGTTCCAAATTCTTCCATTTGATAAGCTTGTAAATAAATTCTGAGACAGTACATTTCACTCTACAGAATAGGCCTCGCGATTATCTTTTACCGTTTGCTAATCTCTTGCAAAGCACTATTCTCTCTTAAAACACACATTGTTTTTTTTTTTTACAACACCACATACTACGTAGACACTCTATCGTGTAGATGCGTAAGCGTCTGATATGAAAATGGAAGGTTGTCGCAGGTTCCTGATTTCAGACACATTTTTTTTTTGTTTTAGGGAAAAACAAAGAATTGCTTTCCACAAAGCTTGCAGTTTTCTAAAACCGATTTCTGAAGTTGTTTGGGTGGCCCTGGGCCTATCTCTTTTGCTGTCCTGTGTGGTTAAAACAAGATATGGGGCAGCTTGACCTGATTCCTTCAGCCTAAACTGTATATTGAAACCCTTTGATAGTGTTAGGCAGAAGAAAAGAGCCTCACAGTCCCATACAAGCAGGAGTACACACACACATGCACGTGCAAATCGGGTTGTTTTCAGCTGTTCCAGAGAACGGACACCAACAGTACAAAGAAGCAGAAATGAGCTGGAAAAGCATTGTGGGTATTGACATGATAATGAGCACTCCAAGTCCTTTCTGAAGGGAATCAGCATGCTGACTTTCTTAAAGCTATAGACTTGCCAAAACAGTTTGCAGCTCTTAAACTGAATCCAAACTCTGGTGGCATGAATGGGTGTTTGGTTTCTAAAATCCAAGCCAGTGATCACAGGAACAGATATTTTAAAGCTCAGAGAAAGCCTGCTTTGGCAACATGCAACTTAATGCCTCCCAGATCAACTACCATAAGCCCCAACCAGCATAGCCAGTGGGCCCTGAACTCCAAAATAATTAAAGATGACTACTTTCCTTATTCTGATTCAGAAAGTCTGTCATTGGAGTTAGACTTTCTTAGAGGACTTGTTACTGAAACCAGTGATATTACTAACTGAAACCCACTTGATTTTAGATAATTTATAATGGGAATTTAAGGGGACACTGAACTGGTTAGCTGGAAAGCTGACAGCCCAGGTTTGAGACCCAAGCGCTGAGTGATGGGGTGAGCTTCCATTGCCCCAGCTCCTTGGCCCAGCTCTTGGCCACCCAGCAGTTTGCAAGCATGCAAATGTGAGTAGATAAATGGATATCACTTCAGTAGGAAGATAGCAGTATTCTGTGTGCCTTGACCTATAGAAGAATAGAATAGAATGGAATGGAATGGAGTGGTACAGCATGAAAATAGAGTAGAGTAGAGTAGAGTAGAGTAGAGTAGAGTAGAGTAGAGTAGAGTAGAGTAGAGTAGAGTAGAGTAGAGTAGAGTAGAATATTGGTAATGTGTAATTGGAAACACAGGAATTTGTCTCTGGTGCATAAGCTCTCAGTATACATACAAGCAACAAGTGATAAATCAGTATTATCATCATAAAATACATTCATCATAAATCATGATAACAACACTCAGTGATAGACATAGGACACTAAATAACAATCAACATAAATCATACCAGGATACTAAATAAAACAATCGTAAGATATAAGCAACAAAGTTATAGTCATAAGAAGATAAGGATAGGTAATAGGAAAGATGAGAAGGATAATAGTAATCCAGCTCTACTAGGTAGTTTGACAGTGTTGTGGGAATTAGTTGTTTAGCAGAGTGATGGTATGGGGAAAAATGGTGTCTAGCTGTTTTTGTGTACAACGCCCTATAGCATCATAGAAGAAAGTTTATGCCAGAGATGTGAGGGCCTGTAGATATTTTCAGAGCCTTTTTTTTTTTGGCTCATACAATATATAGATCCTCAATAGAAGGCAGGGTGGGAGCAATTGTTTTTTCTGCAGTTCTAACTATCCACAGAAGACTGTGTCTGTCTTGTTTGATTGCAGTGCCAAACCAAACAGGTATAGGGGTGCAAATGACAGACTCAGTAATTCCTCTGGAGAATTGTATCAGCAGCTATTTGGGCAGTCTGAGTTTTCTGAATTGGCGCAGGAAGAACATTCCTTGTTGTGCTTTTTTTTATGACGATTTTGATGTTAGGTGTTCATTTTACATCTTGAGATACAATACAATACAATAGCAGAGTTGGAAGGGACCATGGAGGTCATCTAGTCCAACTCCCTGCCTAGGCAGGAAACCCTATACCATTTCAGACAAATGGCTATCCAACATCTTCTTAAAGACTTCCAGTGTTGGGGCATTCACAACTTCTGGAGGCAACTTCTGTTCCACTGATTAATTGTCCTAACTGTCAGGAAATTTCTCCTCAGTTCTAAGTTGCTTCTCTCCTTGATTAGTTTCCACCCATTGCTTCTTGTTCTGCCCTCAGGTGCTTTGGAGAATAGATTGACTCCCTCTTCTTTGTGGCAATCCCTGAGATATTGGAACACTGCTATCATGTCTCCCCTAGTCCTTCTTTTTATTAAACTAGATATTTATTTAGATATGTATTAAACTAGATATTATGGAATCTAGAAACTTGAAGGTCTCTACCATTGGTTCTGTGTTGTCTAGTATTATAAGAGGCGGTAGAATAGGAGGGCTTCTCCTAAAATCTTTCTATAGTTTTGAGTGTGTTCAAGATTATTCCGGCGGCATCACAAGTCCTGCTGGCCACATGGCCATGGAAATGTCTTCAGACAATGCTGGCTCCTTCAGCTAAGAAATGGAGATGAGCAACACTCCTTTGAATCAGACACTACTGGGCAAGGGAAACTTTTACCGTTACCTTTCTTGTAAAAGCAGCTGATTTACCCATTAATTCAAGCATGCATGTTTTTTAATTTCCCTGTGCACCGCCCTGAGTGCCATTGGGGAGATAGGAGTGGTATAGAAGTGGAATAAAATCAAAATCAAAAATCAAAGCCTCTCTGAAGTGGGGACAGGAGAGATAATTTGCCACTTCTTTCGGGCTTTCTGAAAGTTCTATTCCTAAACAGTTTTATTTTGGGAGGAATGTTGAAATAATATAGAGAAATGAGACCAACGACCATTGTAGCCCTGTATTAAAAACTGTATTGCAAAAGTAGCCAGTATCCTGTATTGAACACTGAAGGTATTTTTTAAATAAAAATAAAAAAACCTTGAAGGAATATTTCACATTATTGCCATAATGAAGTAAAATTGTGCAGCCTTGGCCTGATATCATTCAACAAGATTGAGATTCATTTCAATTTTAGGGATTAAATGTACACATAGCTGAGCTGGGAAGCAAAATCTATCCAGGGAAAGATACTTTGTTTTCATAAACAGAACATTTGTAACAAGCTATTCCAGTTATATATGTGGCGGTTTCTGTCGGTTGTGAATATTCTGGGAAAAGGTTTTTCCCTCTCGTGAATATTCCACTAGAATCCCTATTAAAGACTGAGATGGAGAAAGTCCTGAGGAAGGGCTAATACTGACAAATTGATTTGATGTAGACCAGCAGCAATCAATCAGACCTTCAGGGATTAATAGCAAAATGGAACATCAACATGAATAATATAAATGAAACATCAATAGTAAAGACAGAATGAACAAAAATCACTGAGACAAGCTAGCACCACAATAATAATGTATACCTGAAGGCATCAATTCAGTCATCATAAACTCTCTAACACAGAAATTTGACTACAATTGGAAGGCTAAGAGTATGGAAGTTGGTCTAATTTCCACAAGGAGGCTCTTCTGTGGTAAATATGTGTTTTCGTAGATTCTATGAGCTTACCTCTTTTCATTTCCACAAAAATGGGAGGCTGCTAGCTGTTTGGCATTATATCAGTGTAATTTGGCATTATATCAGTGTAATGTACCTGTGAAGACAAGCACCAGCCATCAGCTACCATATTTTTTGAAGTATAAGACACACCGGAGTATAAGATGCACCCAGGTTTTGAAGAGGCAATTTTTTTTAAAGTAGGTAGATAGATAGATAGAGGGAGAGAGAGGGAGAGAAAGAGAGAGAAATACAGTAGATAGGTAGGGGGAGAGAGAGAGTAGGTAGGTAGGTAGGTAGGTAGAGAGAAATACAGTAGGTAGAGGGGGAGAGAGAGAGAGATACAGATACAGATACAGTAGGTAGGTATTTAGGGAGACAGAGTGTATAGTTAGGTAGGTAGTTAAAGGGATAGGGAGAGAGAGAGAGAGAGAGAGAAATACAGTAGGTAGGTAAGTAGGGAGAGAGAGTGTGTGTCGATAGATAAGTAGGTAGAGGGAGAGAGAGAGAGAGAGAGAGAGAGATAGTAGATAGGTAGAGGGGAGAGAGAGAAGGTAGATAGGTAGATAGAAATACAGTAGGTAGGTAAGGAGAGAGAGTGTGTAGATAGGTAGGTAGAGGGAAAGAGAAAGAAAAATAGAGAGAGAGAGAGAGAGAGAGAAATACAGTAGATAGTTAGGGGGAGAGAGAAAGTAGGTAGGTAGGTAGGTAGGTAGGTAGGTAGGTAGGTAGGTAGATGTTTCCAGATTATTATTATTATTATTATTTATTCGATTTATATACCGCCCTATTCTCCCTGGTGGGACTCAGGGCGGTGCACAGAAAGATAAGCCACAACACATACAAAATATAAAATAGCATTAAATTATTAGATCTGTGCTAAAATGGTTAAAATAATTTGAAGGTTAAAACAATTAAATATAAAAAATTTAAAATTATACCCTTAGTCTATGTCAGGCCGGCCAGATGGAAAAAAATGTGCTTTTAACATCCGACGGAAGAGGCGTAGGTCCATGATGGTACAGATATCATGGGGCAGGTCGTTCCAGAGGGCCGGGCCCGCCACAGAGAAGGCCCTTCCCCTGACAGTTGCCAGCCGGTATTGACCGGCTGACGGCACCCTGAGGAGGCCCATTCTGTGGGAGCGGACAGGTTGAAGGGAGGTATGTGGCAAGAGGCGGTCTCGCAAATAACCAGGACCCGTGCCATGGAGCGCTTTAAAGATGGTTACTAACACCTTGAAGCGCACCCGGAAGACCACAGGCAGCCAGTGCAGCTCACGCAGGAAAGGTGTTACATGGGAGTACCGTGAGACTCCCAGAATCCCCTGCGCAGCCGCATTCTGCACCAGCTGGAGTCTCCGGGTGCACCTCAAGGGGAGCTAATGACTCGCCCCCGATAGCCAGCGATGGAGTTAACTGGCTATATCGAGATGCCGGAAACCGCAGTCACTCGGTCTTGGACGGGTTGAGTCTGAGTTTGTTCCTCCCCATCCAGACCCGCATGGCCTCCAGACACCGAGACATCACTTCCACGGCATCATTGGGGTGGCCAGGGGTAGTAATGTACAGCTGAGTATCATCAGCGTACTGATGGTATTCTACCCCAAAGCCACGGATGATCTCACCCAGCGGCTTCATATAGATGTTAAACAGGAGAGGCGAGAGAACCGACCCCTGAGGTACCCCGCATACGAGGGGCCTCGAGGTCGATCTCTGCCCTCCTGTCAACACACATTGCGACCGGTCAGAGAGGTAGGAAGAGAACCACTGCAGTACAGTGCCTCCCAATCCCAACCCCTCCAGCCGGTGCAATAGGATACCATGGTCGATAGTATCGGAAGCCGCTGAGAGGTCTAATAGGACCAGGACAGAGGAACAGCCCCTGTCCCAGGCCCCAGAGATCATCTAGCAACGCGACCAATGCTGTCTCCGTGCTGTGCCTGGGACGGAAGCCGGGTCTAGATAGACGGTTTCCTCCAGGTGTCGGGGGAACTGTTGAGCTAAACGAAAGAGGGGGGGAAACCCTTTTTGCACTGTGCAAACCTCCCCCAAATGGCCCATTTTTTGCGAATATGGGCTCTTCTTTTCAAATAAGAGGCATGAATAGCCTTGGGGGAGCTTGCAGAGTGCTCCTGGGGGGGCAAAACGAGGAAAAATGGCCCGTTTTTTTCACGAAAATGGCCCATTTTTTGGTCAAAAAATAGTATGCATAGCCTTATGGAGACTTATAGAGTACTGCTGGGGGGGCAAAAACGCCCTGTTTTTTGCTCATTTCTGCCCTCCCCAGCCCCCAAGAGCTCTCTGGAAGCCTCCATAAGGGTATGTGCGTGGCCATTTTGGTGAAGGGGCAGGGTTTCAGGAGGCAAAAAATGCTGTATTCGATGTATAAGACGCACCCAGCCTCTTTTTAGAGGAAAAAAGGTGTGTCTCATACTCTGAAAAATATGGTAAGTTTCTGCATTCAGCACCAAGTGAAGCTTTTTTCAAAGGCAGCCCTACAAACCACCGTTGCAGTAGTTCACACAGGTATCTGCTGAGAGCGTGACTCACTTTCACAAGGTCTTTCTGTTCTAGGTAGGGCCACAATTAGAGGACCAGCCTGACATGGGCAAAGCCTGTCCCTGCCCCTTCCAGCCTTAGACACCCAAATCCTTCAGGGGCAATTACACTCCCTTGAAAAACCACATTGGACCTGACAAAGAAAACTCCAAGATGAGTTTCTGGATTCAACCTCAGAGACTGGGCCAAGATGTTTAGCTTCTCCTCCATGGTTAGACTAGCAATACTTATGATTTATTAGGCTCACTGGCCACTTCTGCGTCCATATATCAAATTAAAAACATAAAATTTATTTTTCAAAAATCAGCTATATCAACATAAATGAACACCAGAAGCAACATTTAATATCCCTAGAGGCCAGATCCAATACCAGAGAATCCAGTAACACTGTAACAGCCCAATCCCAAGGGGTTATCATCATCACTAATTAGTATAGTAAGAATGACCTCCCAGCAGCTTTATATAAACACTAGCTATACCCGGCCACGCGTTGCTGTGGCCCAGTCTGGTTAAATGGCCAACCAATCTGTGTGTAGCTCTACACCTGCACACATTCACACAACCACCATATAATCCCCAACCTACCTACCTACTGTATTTCTCCCTCTCTATCTATCCATCTACCTACGTACCTACCGTATTTCTCCCTCTCTATCTATCCCTCTACCTACCTACCTACCTACCTACTGTATTTCTTCCTTTCTCCCTCTACCTACCTACCTACCTACCTACCTACTGTATTTCTCCCTCTCTATCCCTCTACCTACCTACCTACTGTATTTCTCCCTCTCAATCCCTCTACCTCCTACCTACTATATTTCTCCCTATCTATCTACCTACCTACCTACCTACTGTATTTCTCCCTCTCTATCTATCCCCCTACCTACCTACCTACCTACCTACCTACCTACTATACTTCTTCCTTTCTCCCTCTACCTACCTACTTACCTACCTACCTACCTACTGTGTTTCTCCCTCTCTATCTATCACCCTATCTACCTGCCTACCTGCCTACCTACCTACTGTGTTTCTCCCTATCTATCTATCTATCTATCCACCCACCTACCTACCTACCTTATTTCTCCCTCTCTATCTATCCCTCTACCTACCTACCTACCTACCTACCTACCTACCTATTGTATTTTCCCTCTCTATCTATTCCCCTATCTACCTACCTACTGTAATACAAAAATACAATAGCAGAGTTGGAAGGGACCTTGGAGGTCATCTAGTCCAAACCCCTGCCTAGGCAGGAAGCCCTATACCATTTCAGACAAATGGCTATCCAACATCTTCTTAAAGACTTGCAGTGTTGGGGCATTCACAACTTCTGGAGGCAAGCTGTTCCACTGGTTAATTGTTCTGTCAGGAAATTCCTCCTCAGGTCTAAGTTGCTTCTCTCCTTGATTAGTTTCCACCCATTGCTTCTTGTTCTGCACTCTGGTGCTTTGGAGAATAGCTTGACTTCCTCTTCTTTGTGGCAACCCCTGAGATATTGGAAGGCTGCTATCATGTCTCCCCTAGTCTCTCTTTTATTAAACTGTATTTTTCTATCTCTATGGGCCACCTGGGAGTTTGCTATCCTTTGTGTCTTGTCTTGGCCCTTTTAGGCCTCCGTACAGTGTTCTTGAGGAAATGACTATTGGAAATGCCAGGTGGGAGGAGTTGCAGGGAGGTGAAAACATGATCAGTGGGTACATTTTACATTTGTGTACCTTGCACATGACACACATGTGCTAGGCACAAAATGAGTAGGTATTCTATTATTGGAAGTCCTTGTGAACATTGTGTGAAAAATTGAGGTAAATCGGTCCAGTAGTTTTTGAGATTAGTGGATTCATACAAACTATTTTACATTTTTATTTATATAGATTAAAGAGCAGTGGGAAGAAAATAGACCTTCGTGGTACCCTATGAGATCACAATTTTTATTGGTTCATAATTTTTATTCCCCAACTACCATCATCGGAAACAGTCCACTAAGGAAGGCAGGAAGTCACTGTAGAATAGGGTTTCCAATCCTCAACCATCACAAGTGTCCCAGAAGAATAATTTAGGTAGTCCTCCACTTACAACAGTCCATTTAGTCACCATTCAAAGTTCAATAGCACTGGAAAAAGTGACTTATGACCGTTTTCCACACTTATGACCATTGGTAGTCAAATGATCAAAATTCAGATGCTGGGCAAACTGATTCATATTTATGACACTGTGTCCTGGGGTCGTGCAATCACCTTTTGTGACCTCCCGGCAAGCAAAATCAATGGAGAAGCTAGATCCACTTAACCACTGTGTTACCAACTTACCAACTGCAAGCATTCACTTAACAACTGCGGCAAGAAAGGCCATAAAATGGAGCAATACATACTTAACAACTGTCTCACTTAGCAAACAGAAATGTTGGGCTCAGTTGCCATTGTAAACTGAGGACTACCTGTATTGGCAATTGTATGAAAGGCAGTCCAAAACCCTAAAGGAAGTAAAAAAGGCACAGGACCAACAAAAGTGGCTAACAGGACTGTGAAAGGTTGTGTCCATTCCATGCCCAAGCCTGAGTGAAAAGGGCTTGGATTTTTGGGGTGAGCAGAAGAGCTATGCCAAGCCTTAATAGGGCCAGGTGGGAGCTCTATCTGCCACTGATCATTCTAAACAAGGCAGCCAGCCACACTAAGGGAGAGGAAGTAATGTTTCACTTCACTTACAGCTAAGTAAAGGTATGACTCAAATGTCAGCTTTTAGCCATATGCAGTGGGGGTTGTTTTTCTCCTCCACATCTCTGCAGGTGTTTCTTCTGCTGTTCCATCTTCTAAAACCCCTTAGTAAAAGGAGGAAAATCTGGGATTGGCCAATAGAGGGAGGCTGCTCAAGAGCAATATTGCCCACCAGATGGAATACAGAGAAATTAAATTAATTATATTATTGGATTTTTTTAAAAGATGGAATACCTCATCTACAATAGCAAAGATACAGCCAGGGACTGTTTGTGGAACAGATTAGCAATACGCAACTTTCAAGTCAAGTTAAAGTGGAAGAACAAAGCCAACCAGTTTCCACAATATGATCTTGACCATGCACCAAACTATTTTCAAGGAGAACATCAGGAATTGCTTTAAAAGTCTTTCATTCTTTCATACGGAACCAACAGACCCGTGGAATGAAATCAAATAAATGGTTGAGGTTGAATGTAAAAAGACACTGTCAAAGACCAAGGAACAGAAGTAAAACAAACTAGATGTCAGGACAGATGATGAGAATTGCCAAGAAAAGAAAAGAAAAGAAAAGAAAAGAAAAGAAAAGAAAAGAAAAGAAAAGAAAAGCCAAAGCCAAGAAAGACAAAGAGCTTGGAAAGGAACTTATTAAAGAGCTTCTAGAAGTAACAAGGAGTAAAAGTATGTAAAGACATCAAAGATGGAAACAGGTATACCAAAGCAAAACAGTTTTCAAAACAAAGTCTCTGAACTTAAAAAAGTTTCCAACCTCAAACTGGCCTGCTAAAGATACCAATGACAGATTGTAACTGATTCAAAGATTAAACAGAGATGGAAGGAGTACATTGAAATTCTATATAATATGTATGTAAACATCAAAGATACCTCTAGCAGTATAAAATGAAGTTCGATCAATTTTCTGGTTGTTACCAAGCCAGAAGGCTGCAGGAATATCTACAGAAATATGACGAGCAACAGAAGAATTGCTGATGTTCTAAACAAACTACACCTGTAAATAAGGAGAATGACATGATGGCAAACAGACTGGAAAGAGGTCACTCTACATGCCAGTACCAAAGAATAGAGACTTAATAGATTGTACAGATCATCAGGCAACATCCTTTCCTTCAGTGCTAGCAAAATAATATTTAGGGGAACGAGGCATAAGTTCCCTATTTTCAATGCCATAGTAACTTTGTCATCAAATGAATAATGCCAAGAACTACCTGTATTTGCAATGGGGGAGGGTGTAAGTCAATCTACCGTATAGTTTTGTTGTGGTGGTGAAAAATAAATGGTTATATTGTTCTGATGTAAATTCTGAAGTCCAGGACCATAAAGGCAGTCTATAAATCTAAAAGTAAAAACCAAACCTTCAAGGGGAAAAAAAGGACACGTTAACCAAAAATAAATGTTTTATTTCAGTAGCAGAGGAAAGAAAGCATGCCACCTTTGTGCATCTACACTCCTACAAGTCATAGCTGTGAATCCTCAATGTAATCTTTAATAATTAATTCCAGCACTTCTGTAAATTATTTTTAGTCCAGTGATTCATGGCTTTCAAAAAAAAAATCAAGTTGATGATTTCATCTCAAAAATTCCTCCCTTCCCTATGTAAGAATTACAAAGGTAGTAGTTTATAAAGTGATCATTCAACTTGCCATTAATTAATCCATTTTCAACATACCACAGTAGCGGGAAATCACCCGGTCCTCTCCCCCTACCCTTTCTTTATCTCCTAATCATAATTTCTTTTACTTATAAAGAAAATAAATAAAACTGTTAAACAGGAATAGCTATAAATTGGACAGCAGTGAATATACTGGGTGGGCTGGGAGAGTATGTGGACATAACATTGGAAGGGAACTACTTACTCGCTCTGTAACCAATCTCATTGTAATTTTATTACAATCTTATTATAATGACAATAAAGATTATTATTATTGTTATTATTGTTATTATTGTTATTATTGTTATTATTGTTATTATTGTTATTATTGTTATTATTGTTATTATTGTTATTATTGTTGTTATTGTTGTTGTTATTATTTACTTTATTCATAAAACATGAAACTCAGCCAACTGAACTTTTAAAAATGCATATTACAAATACTATTGACTGGTGCTAATTGTTGATACAGTTTGCTGCCAGCATGCTAGGTATCAACCAAGTATCTTCGTAGAATATAACATGTGCCAAGTAGCGCCGTTTTTTGCAGTTCCGCTGGTGTTATTGCAGGAAGCTGCAATTTGCTGAAATATTTATTAAAATTCTTGGACATGGTGCCAAGTGCCCCGATGACAATGGGTGTCACTGCGACATGCTTCATCCATAGCCGTGTGGTTTCGATGGCCAGGTCGCGATATTTCATGATTTTTTCTAGTTCTTTTTCTTCGACTCTGGCATCTCCAGGAACAGCGATATCAATGAACTGTACACTTCGGCCCTCTACAACCGTGATATCTGGTGTGTTGTGCTCCAAATGACGGTCTGTTTGTATTCGAAAGTCCCACAAGATCTTCACCCTTTCATTCTCGATAACAATAACAAAGCAATAACAAAGTTGAAACTGTTTCACATTTAATATGTGAATGCAGCAAAATCGCACAAACTGATTACAAAGCTAGACATGACCGAGTTGCTAAATTAATCCACTGGTCATTATGTAAAAAATATGTATCCAGAAAGTCATGGGAACACAAAGTAGAAAAGATGATGATGATGATGATGATGATGATGATGATGATGATGATGATGATGATGATGATTAAAGCACCTATTGCAGGGGTGGGTTCCTGCCAGTTCCAACCTCTTCTATAGAAGAGGTTCCACAAATCTATAGTGCCGTTTAGAACCAGTTCCAGCTCCCTCCCCCTGCCAGTCCGCACATCATCAAGATGAAGAGTGAGAGGAGGAATTCTGGGAGTTGAAGTCCACAAGTCTTAAAGCTGCCAAGTTTGAACACCCCTGGGTTTTTTTTAAAGGGTTAGGGGTGCAAGGGTCTTGGAACTTGACAGCCTTAAGACTTGCATGCTTCAAATGCCAGAGTTTCTGACCAACATTTTGGTTGCTAAGCAAGAGCGTTGTTAAGTGCGTTTCACCACATTTTACAAGTTGACCATGCCCACCCAATCACATGACTGCCAAGCCACTCCCACTCAGTCACATGGCCAGCACGCCACTCCCACTCGGTCACATGGTTGGCAAGCCACTCCCACCTGGTTATATGGCCGGCAAGCCACTCCCACAAAGCAGGCCACCTACAGAAGAGGTTCTAAAAAATGTTGAAACCCATCACTGACCTATTGGAATCACATAGTACCTCAGCCTGAAGGAAATGTTTTTCTGGGATCAGCAAGGTTGTGGCACTATCACCAGGTCTCTTCTGTATCTGTGGCATCTGTTGTGTCTCTACAATATTCACCCTGGAACATATTTTTCACACAATCACTTAGGTGCAGGCAGTTTAACAGATTTTAACAGATTAACAGAGTTGGAAAGGGCATTGTAGATCATCTAGTCCAACCCCTCACCCAAGCAGGAGACCCTACAGCCTTTCTGACAAAGGGCAGTCCAATCTCTTCTTGAAAGCCTCCAGTGATGAAGCTCCCACAGCTTCCGAAGGCAACTTCTGTTCCATTGGTTGATTGCTCACTGTCAGAAAAAATTCTCCTTATTTCTAGGTTGAATCTCTCCCTGATCAGTTTCCATCCATTAGTCCTTGTCTGGCCTTTGGGTGCCTTGGAAAATAGCTTGGCCCCTCTTCTCTCTGTGGCAACCCCTCAAATGTTGGAACCCTGCTATCATGTCTCCCCTGGTCCTTCTCTTCACTGGAGTTCACTAGTTCTCAACATAACTTGAGTTCAAAATTTCTGCTGCTCAGCGAGACACCTGCAGAGATGTGGAGGAGAAAAACAACCCCCACTGAGCATGGCTAAAAGCTGACATTTGAGTCATACCTTTACTTAGCTGTAAGTGAAGTGAAACATTACTTCCTCTCCCTTAGTGTGTTTGCTGCCTTGTTTAGAATGATCAGTGGCAGATAGAACTCCCACCTGGCCCTATTACCGCTTGGCATAGCTCTTCTGCTCCCCCCCAAAAAAGCCCTTTCCATTCAGGGCTCGGACTTGGGCACGGAATGGACACAACATTAGGCACTCTCATTGGCCACCTTTGTCGGTCCTGTGCCTCTTTTACTTCGTTTAGGTTTGGGGCTGCACTTCATACAATTGACAATACAGGTAGTATTGTCAATGGTATGAATTGACTCAACGTACAACCGCAACTGAGCCCAACATTTCTGTTGCTAAGTGAGACAGTTGTTAAGTAAGTTTTGCTCCATTTTATGCCACAGTTGTTAAGTGAATGCTTGCTGTTGTTAAGTTGATAACACGGTCACATGACCCCAGGACACTGTCATTAATATGGGTCAGCTGCCCTGTGTCTGAATGTTTATCACATGACTGTAGGGATGCTGCCACAGTTTCTTCTGCCCCATACATCCCTCCGACCGATCTGCTCCCATAGAGAGGGCCTTTTCCGCGTGCCGTCGGCCGGGCAATGCCGGTTGGCGACACCCAGGGGAAGGGCCTTCTCTGTGGCGGGCCCAACCCTCTGGAACAACCTGCCCCCTGAACTCCGCACTACCACGGACCTCCGCCTTTTCCGCCGGCGTCTTAAAACGCATTTATTCCAACAAGCTGGCCTAGCATAACCACCCGATATGGACTTTTATTAGTTATAAATTTTAATTAGAGGATTTTAATATGTTTTTAGCACAGGGTAATTTAAATTTAATTGGGTTTTAATAATGGTCTATTTATGTATGTTGTGATTTTTTATTTTCCTGTGCGCCGCCCTGGGTCCTTTTGTAGGAGAAGGGCGGGGTATAAATTTAATAAAATAAATAAAAATAAACAGTTGTAAGTGTGAAAATCAGTCACAAGTCGCTTTCTTCAGTGCTTCAAACAATCACTAAGTCAACTGTTGTAAGCCAAGGACTACCTGTCTATGCATAGGAATATTAAAATGGCAACAGGAGTGTGTATAGGTATGTTGAGTGGCTGGAAGTGGCTGCTTTGGTTCCTGTCCTTTAGTCAGACCTCTTCACTTGTAGAAAGTGATCTGAAAGATGGAATAGATCTCACTGAAGTGCTTCATTGAGTCCTTAATTCCCCCATTTTAACACTTTGAACTCCTGCCTGAACAATTTGTTAGCTACAAGCGCCAAGCACTTTGAGAGTGAATAATAAATGAAGTTCCTAGGGAAAAGAAACAAACCACAGGCAAGCAATAGAGAAATTCACCACCTTGTCTGGCTGTGCCTTTGGACAAGCTCTGGCCTAGGATCAGTTTGGGTTTTTGGTTGGTCTGTGTCCCTGAACGACAGCCAAGAAGGGCTTTTTATCCATAGGAGGCAAAAGAGTTTCAGAAAACTAGTTCAAGTGGATAGTGAAGTATGTATGTTTGGAATCAGGGAATATTGAGATGGGAAGAAGTAGACTAAAATTTTAGGCTTCTAGTTTTCAACTGTTATTTATTTATTTATTAAATTTCTACGCCATCCATGTCACTGATGTGACTCTGGGTAGTTTACAAACAAGTTATAAATTTCACTTGGCTCCCCTTAAACGAAGTTTCCTAATTGGTGAATGCATAAGTTATGAGGGGGGATTTACAACTATGTTATGGGTAGGTTTAAAAAACCCTCAATCCAGGGGTCTTTTTAAAAGCCACTTGTGATAAATGCATAAGCAGAAAACCATTATTATTATTATTATTATTATTATTATTATTATTATTATTATTATTATTATTATTATTATTATTATTATTATTAAATAGTATAAGGCTTATATAAATAAGCACAATAAAGTAATCGTTGGAGTTGGTGGGAGTTTTAAGCTGATGACACAGGAACCTAAACTGGGTTAGAAAATAATCTTCCTTAAGCAAATTGATGCATCTCAAAAATAACCCTCAAGAACTGTTATATAACCAGCTACCTAATTATCATTGTCAAATTATCATATGACAAAAAAAAAGTTTAATCAAAGCTGCATTTTCCAGGTAAAACAATCATAGGTGTCTATGTCTTAATATGTCACCTTAAAAATTAAATTAGGAGCAAATATTTTTGTACAGCAAAGGAACACCAAGATGATCACAAATGCAAAGGAATGCATATACACAACACATACATAAACACAAATGTGTGTGTGTGTGTGTTACGTTTGTGCTGATAAATAAATATAACAAAAGGCAACGAAAAAATAGCTTTCTGCCTGGATGGCTCCTAGGGTGAGCCAAAAGAGAGAAAAGGGAAGCAGTTCTGCTCCGGCCCATATTTGGGGCTTACCACAACTTACCACAGTTGTGACACTGTGTGTGTGTGTGCACGTGCAGCATGTATACCAGATTGATTTTTACACTAGAGATTTATAATCTACAACAGTGGTGTCAAACTCAAGGCCTGAGGCCCAAATCCAGCCTGGGGGGATGCTTAGGTCTGAGCCACAGGGCTGCCCTGGAAACAGTGAAGGACTGGCCCATGGTGCCTCTGCCAGTGAAAATGGAGGTTGGGAGAGCTGTGGCGTCTCAGTCAGAAATAAAGCTCAGGAGCCCGTTTTCTCTGGCAGAGCGCTCGGTCCACCACAAGAGCTCCCCCGACACAAATGATGTTGAGCTAGTCATGCCCACCTGGCCACGCCCACTCCAGCCCCTCGAGGTCAAACACAACCATGATGCGGCCCTCAATGAAATCGAGTTTGACACCCCTGATCTACACCATCTTATTTTAAATGTTCTTTACCATCTTCCATGAAGTCATAAATACTAAATTGCCAACAGTACAGAAGCTAAAGTAAAACAATCTAGTCCAGAGGTCCCCAACCCCAGGTCTGTGGAGTGGCACCAGTGGCATGCCAGCAAATGGGTGTTGCAAATAAGTGAAGGCCCATCACTGTTGTGCAGGCAGCATGCAAAACCACACCCCCTCCAGTCCCCAGAATACCTTTCTCCAAGAAACCGGTCCCTGGTGCCCAAAGGGTTGGGTAGGATACCAATTTAGTCCATATCCATTTCCATATTTGAGATTAAAGGCCAAAAGGCATTCAAATATCATTTATGGTGTCATACGAAATACTGAAGGCAGGCAGTTTTCGCCATACACCCTTCATTTGGTGACTATTCAAAGTTACAACGGCACCGAAAATAGTGACTGATGATCATTTTTCACACTTACGACCATTGCAAAATCCCCATGGTGATGGGATCAAAATTCAGACTTGGCAAAGGACTCATATTTATGACCATTGCTGTGTCTCAAGGTCATGTGATCACCTTTTGCAACTTCTGATTAGCAAAGTCTGAACAACATTGACCGAACAACTGGATTACTAATTTATCCACTGTCATGATTCACTTAACAAGTATGGCAAGAAGTGTCGTAAAATGGGGCAAAACTTACTTAACAAATGTCTCACTTAACAACAGAAATTTTGGGCTTCATTATGGTCGTAAGTCAATGGCTACCTATACTCTTTATGGGTTTACTCCAAAACCTTACTCTGTCATAATTTGAATTCAGATGAGTTTGGGTGGATTTTAGTTTGGAGATTTATTTATTATTTATTTTATTAAATTTATACCCCGCCCTTCTCCTTGTTAGGACCCAGGGCGGCGCACAGGCATTATTTAAAAGACACAAAATACAATAAATATCACTTAAAATATATTAAATTAACAGACCCGTGCTAAAACCCCAATATTAAAACCCATTACCAAATTATAAATTTTCTTTAAAAGTCAGAAACGGGGGGCTATCCTAGGCCGGCTTGTTGGAATAAATACGTCTGAAGACGTTGGTGGAAGAGGCGGAGGTCCGAGATAGTACGAAGGTCGGGGGGTAGGTCGTTCCAGAGGGCCGGGCCCGCCACAGAGAAGGCCCTTCCCCTGGGTGTCGCCAACCGGCATTGCCCCGCAGACGGCACCCGGAGAAGGCCCTCTCTGTGGGAGCGGATCGGACGAAGGGATGTATGGGGCAGGAGGCGGTCTCGTATATAGCTAGGCACCGAGCCATGGAGCGATTTAAAGATGGTCGTCAATACCTTGAAGCGCACTCGAAAGGCCACAGGCAGCCAGTGCAGCTCGCGCAGGAGAGGTGTTACGTGGGTTTGCCTTGAGGCACCCATAATCTCCCGCGCGGCCGCATTCTCTACTAACTGTAGCCTTCGAGTGCACCTCAAGGGAAGCCCCATGTAGAGAGCATTACAGTAATCCAGCCGGGACGTCACAAGCGCTTGAGTGACTGTGCGAAGGGCTCCCCGGTCCAGTAAGGGGCGCAACTGGCGTATCAGGCGTACCTGATAGAACGCCCCCCTGGCAACGGCCGCCACATGGTCCTCCATGGACAGCCGGGAATCCAGGAGGACACCCAAGTTGCGCGCCCTCGCCACGGGGGCCAGTTGTTCGCCCCCAATGGCCAGCGTTGGACTTATCTGGCTGAACCGGGGTGCCGGAAACCACAGCCACTCGGTCTTGGACGGGTTGAGCTTGAGTTTGATCACATTCAGCCACACCAGAAAGCTATTCTAGACTTCAACTTCTGATCACCAGGAGCTTTTCTAGGATGACACTAGATTTTAAGTCATTTAAATATGTAGGGCTTGGTTCATCAATAAACTAAAAATGTAATGGCAGATTAATATTCGCTTCTGCGATTAACAAGAGGAACAAAAGTATAGTAGTTTGTACAAAACTGATGTGCAATTTGTATCGATATACTGCATTTGGTGAACACGAAGCAAAATGGTGAATTTACCATTTATCTGAATCTTCAAACCAGCAACTAATTCACATTTCGAAAGCTGGCACTGCAGACAAGTAACCTTTCAGTCATTATTAATACTGTATATCTTATACATCTCCCAATTGGAGTCTTTTATTGTACTGTTGGCATAGTTTCTGCTTCTTTTTTATTATTTTTCCCAAAGAAGAGAATGATTTAGACTCTGGATTTTCAGACTGATGAAAACAGAAACGTTAAAGGCCTATGCTGTCCATTCAGTATTCTGAAACCCATCACTACCACCACATTTGAACTTTAATATCATGCTAATTTATTTAAACAAACAAATCTGACATTTTACCAAGCTGACAGCTTTACTATTTACCCAGAAGCACTGATTTCAATGGGACTTCCTTCTACGAAGAAAATTGTCCTAATGAAGTTCTGACGATCAGCCAAATTCAAGTGGAGAGAGAGGCATTTGGTTGCACTTCCATAGAAAACAGGAACACAGAACAAACACCCAGTTTTGAGAAACACCCATTTTTAAAGAATACCAATTACTGTAATAAATACGCTTTATGGCCAGAAGAAACCTTCTCAAGGGTACACAAGAACAACACAGAAAGAAGAATAACGGAATAATAGAGTTGTAAGGGACCTTAGAGGTCTTCTAATCCAACCCCCTGCTCAGGCAGGAAACCCTACACCATTTCAGAACAATGGTTAGCCAATCTCTTCTTTAAAACTTGTCAAGTTATTCTACTAGTTAATTGTTAAAACTGTCAGGAAATTTCTCCTTGGTTTTAGGTTGCTTCTTGCCTTGATTAGTTTACATCCATTGCTCCTTGTCCTGCCTTCTGGTGCTTTGGAAAATAAGTTGACCCCCTCTTTTTTGTGGCAACTGCTTAGATACTGGAACACTGCTATCTTGTCACCCTTAGTCCTTCTTTTCATTAAATTACACATAACCAGTTCCAGTGACCACTCTTGATATGTTTTAGCCTCCAGTTCCTAATCATCTTTGTTGCTCTTCTCTGCACCCTTTCTAGAGTCTTTTTTACATTGTGGAAGGAGAACATTGATCAAGGAATAATATTCAAGAAGGATATGACTGAATAATCTAACCTCCCTTATACTACCTGGATTACCCTGAATAGGTTGAGAGTTGGAGTGCCTAAGTATAAAAACAATATGATCAAGTGGGGGCTCTTAGAGAATAACAACAGGACTATGTGAATATGAACAGATACAAAGCCTGGCCCATTTCTTGTATGTCAGCTACTACCAGACACATGTACCATTAATGACTTATTTTTGGCCAACAAGAACGCCAAGAAGGTGTGTTCATTATGACAGTTTAAAGTTTGGTCTAGACAGGGAAAAAGAAGTCTGTAACCCAGGGCTGTCAAACTCTCAGCCCACGGACCGGATGTGTCATACACTGGCCCACGCCTTGTTTAGGAAAGGGGGGGAAAGTCCCAATACGTCACGTGATGCCACCATGACGACGTAAGTTTGACATCCCTGCTGTAACACATCAAGCAACCCTCTGGTCCCTAGCTTTCTACCACAAGGTTTCATTATTCTCAGGTCAGATTTAATTATTTGAGTAATAATTACAGGATTGAAGCATACTTCATTGGAGGTGGAGAATAAAATCCTAGAATGAAAGAGAAAAGGAGAAGGAAAGAGAGGATGCTAAAAAAATTAAGCAACTACATTCACCTAAAGAATTTCTCCTTTGCTCAATCAGAACAGCTCATGGTAGTGCACACAGCCTGAGGGGATTTAAGAAGAGCGAGAGACAGAAAAAAAAATAGATGGAGAGTGATAAAATTGAAAAGTGAATGGAAACCAAGTAAAACAATCCCTGAATTAGAAACTCCCACTAGTTAGAATTCATTTTATCACTCACGAGTTAGACTGGATCCAAATAACCTGTGATTCATAGAATAATACAGCTGGGGGGTTGGGGTATTTATAGGTCATCTAACCTCCTATTCACCACAGGAAATCCAGGAGTTGAGCACACATATAGACACCTAACAGATGGTTTTTCAGTCTTTGCTTAAAAACCTCCAGCAAATACCCATTCTCCTGGGTATTGTTTCATTCTATTTTTGAATGTTCAGATATTTTGCTTAATATTTAAGCAAACTCTACCTTGCCTTCTAGGCAGCAGACTATAAATCTCTGCATGCCAAAACTTTGAAAAACAGTAACAGTCTTTGTCTGAAATTTGAGTCATGGCAACTGGACTTATTTTTCTTGTTAAGTATCAGTTTTTGCTTCTTTACAGCATAGATACCCACTTTTTGTATCTGTTCTTCACAAAAGTTGTTCTTCATTGCTCTAACTATCTTACTGCACCCACCTAGAGCCATCCCAGTCAGAGGCGGTATTCAGCAGGTTCTGACCAGTTCTGGAGAACTGGTAGCAGAAATATTGAGTAGTTCAGAGAACTGGTAAATACCAACTCTGATTGACCCCACCCCCATCTATTCTCTGCCTCTCAAGTCCCAGCTGATCAGGAGGGAATGGGAATTTTGCAGTAGCTTTCCCCTGGAGTGGGGAAGGAATGGAGATTTTACAGTATCCTTCCCCTGCCATGCCCATCAAGCCATGCCATGCCCACCAAGCCATGCCCACAGAACCAGTAGTAAAATATGTTGAATCCCGCCATTGATTCCAGTTCTGTTACAACTTAAAGCATAAATACATAGGTAAAACATTATTTAAAATGAGACTGACAAAAGTTTATCGAAACTTCTTATTGGTGGGGTACTTTCAAGAGGGACTTTCCTACCAATCTTAACAACCAGACAAGAGCATAAGAAGCAGTGGTGGGTTTCTGCAGGCTCGCACCTACTCGCGAGAGCCGGTTGGTGAAATTTAGAGAACCAGTGAGAGGGGGTTCCACCACCTGGAAGTAAATCTGGCCCACCGCTGCCAGTGACCCAACGGGAAGGGAAGGGAAGGGAAGGAAAAGAAAGGAAAGGAAAGGAAGAAAGGAAAGAAGGAAAGAAAGAAAGAAAGAAAGAAAGAAAGAAAGAAAGAAAGAAAGAAAGAAAGAAAGAAAGAAAGAAAGAAAGAAAGAATTTATCATCACAATTGAGTCCAAAATTTTGGTTGCTAGGCAAGAATATTGTTAAATGAGTTTCATCACATTTTAAAAGGTGGTCACTCCCACCCTGTCACAAAATAGGCCGCACCTACAGAGTAGGTTCTAAAAAATTTGAAACCCACCACTGATAAGAAGAGATAAAGTTTCCTAGATACTCAAAATCTAATAGCAATAGCACTTAGATTTACAGTACATACTACTTCACAGTGCTTTACAGCACTCTCTGATGATTTACAGAGTCAGCATGTTGCCCCCAACAATCTGGGTCCTCATTTTACCCACTTCGGAAGGATGGAAGGCTGAGTCAACCTTCAGCTGGTCAGGACTGAACTCCTAGCAGTGGGCAGGGTTTTGCCCGCGATATTGCATTCTAACCACTGCATCACCAGGGTTCTTTAATCTAAGCTCTTTAGATAATAATAATAATAATAATAATAATAATTTTAATTTCTATCCCGCTCTCTCTCCCCAAGGGGACTCGAGGCGGGGCACAGGCAATTAAAAATACAAATAAACCACAAACAAATACAAAATACAAAGTTAAAAATAGATTAAATAGATCCTGCGCTAAAACCCATAACTAAACTAAAAATTACCCCTAAAAAAAACCCTGACCTAAAAAGAGACTACCCAAGGCCGGCCAGACGAAAAAAGTGCGTCTTTAATTTTAAGCGGAAGGAGCGGAGGTCCGTGGTTGTCCTGATATCGGGGGGAAGGTCATTCCAGAGGGCTGGGCCCGCCACAGAGAAGGCCCTTCCCCTGGGCGTCGCCCGCTGACAAAGTCTAGTGGACGGCACCCGGAGAAGTCCCTCTCTGTGGGAGCGAATCGGCCGTGAGGATGTACATGATCAAACTTTGATCATGTTGAAGGATATGACTGCTTCACTGGAATTGGATAGTAAGCTGAGCATTATCGGTACAGCATGGATTACAGCTAATCCTCAATTTGCCACCACAATTTGAGCTCAAACTTTATGTTGCTAAATGAAAAATATGTTAAGTGAGTTTTGCCTGTTCTTACCATATTCGTTAAGTGAATCGCTGCAGTTGTTAAATGAGTAAGCCGGTTGTTAAGTGAATCCGGATTCCCCATTGACTTTGCTTTTCAGAAGGTCATAAAAGGGGATCACAGGACCCCAGGCACTGCAACTGTCATAAATATGAGTCAGTTGGCAAGCTAGTTATCTGCGGGATCGCATCCTACCCCATACATCACTTCGGCCGATTCGCTCCCACAGAGAGGGACTTCTCCGGGTGCCGTCCACTAGGCAATGCCAGCGGGTGACGCCCAGGGGAAGGGCCTTCTCTGTGGTGGGCCCGACCCTCTGGAACGACCTTCCCCCCGAACTTAGATCTATCACGGACCTCCGCTCCTTCCACCAGCAACTAAAAACCTACTTTTTCCAACAGGTTAGGCCTGGCCTAACCTACCGTATTTAGCCTGCGTTGTTTAGTAGAGAAATTTTATATTGGTCTTTAGGGATTTTTAATGGGATAGTTTTTAGCACAGGGTGTAAATTTAATATAGTTTTAAGTATTTATGTATTTATTGTGATATATTATGTTTTTATAGTTCCTGTGCACCGCCCTGAGTCCCTTCGGGGAGAGGGGGCGGTTAATAAGTCGAATAAATGAAATGAAATGAAATGAAATGAAGCATCTGAATATAAATCACATGACCATGGGGAGGCTGCAAATTGTCATAAGTGTGAAAAAGGGTCATACGTCACTTTTTTCAGTGCTTTTGTAACTTTGAATGGTCCCTAGAGGAACTGTTGTAAGTTGAGGATTACCTGTACTACCACTGATGACATTATCTAGTTTGGGTAATGAAATGTCTGCAAGAAAACAAGCAAGCTCAGAGAGCACCCAGGACCCCACACTGATTTCTGCCCCTGATCAATAGATTCTGTCCCTTTTTAAGAAGAAGAAGAGTCGAGTATATAGATTGTAGCTGTCATGCTATGCATAAGCTGCAAAGAATCAAAAATAACAAAATAAATGTTTACCATGAATATATAATTCTGGAGTTCAAGTCAAGATGAATCAGCTGATGTTGTCTTCAATGAACAGTGCAATAGCAATAGCACTTAGACTTATATACCACTTCACAGTGCTTTACAGTCCTTTCTAAGTGGTTTACAGAGTCAGCCTATTGCCCCCAATAATCTGGGTCCTCATTTTACCCACCTTGGAAGGATGGAAGGCTGAGTCAAACTTGACCCTGGTGAGATTCGATCTGCCAAACTACTGGCAGCTGGCGATCAGCAGAAGTAGCCTGCAGTACTGCACTCTAACCACTGCACCACCACAGACCATGTCTTCCTCGTGGCACAGCTGTTTCCTGTATCATCTTAGACAAAGTGATGCTGCATGCTGATATAAAAGAGTGGCATCACTCTGTGGTTGTGGGTTCATGACATACAAGCAAAAATTAAGTAACCTAGGACTCTAGCAGTACACAAAAATAAAATATAGCAAATGTACATAACATTAAAGCCAACACATAAATGTCCCAGACTGAGGACAGATCCACCATTCTTCTTCCTCCAGGGTCATTAAAAATCACCATTAACATGCAATCATAGCATCACCTCTATGTCTTAGGGGGAAAAAAGACTTTTTCTTCACAATAGAGATTTAAATAATCTTATCAGATATGCTATCTTTTTTTTTAAAAAAGAACTGTTTTAACCTGAATTCTTTCACTTTTTCCACTTTAATTCAACTTAAGTTAGACAACGATGTAGCTAAATGGTTGCTGTTTGAGTTGCAAAATGCATAGGTCCAATAGGGCTATAATTATAGTGTAGTTATAACTGTGCTCTCCTCTGAATTACAAAAATCAGTAACTATACTGATCTACTTGCGGGCAGTTATTTTCAGGTTTCCCTGCCTTAAATAGAACAAAAGAATCATTTTTCATCAAATGCTACCTACCTGCACTATAATAAATAGGAAGCTAGGTGGAAGTATATATTTAGAAAATTCTGCCTTTATCCAATAGCTAAATATTTAATCTAAGATGCAACTTGTGGTTTTTTTCTTTTCAGCTGAACAATGATGGAATAATTTATCTAAGAATATTGGTTCTCTTATTACAAAGAGCAACCAGGCAATGAACTTGAACTCTCATATGTACAAGTCCAAATATCCATATTTAGCTACATTCACCAAGAGAGTAAATAATCAGATGTCCCAAAGGTGCTTTTTCAAGAGACAACTGGACTTTCTAGTTTTTCATTTCATTTCTCAACGAAAGTCCAGTTGCCTCTTGAAAAAGCACCTTTGGGACAACCATGACCTGAATGACTGAGAATCTCTATAGACATAAATCAATGGTGAAATTCAATTTTGTTTACTACTGGTTCTGTGGGCATGGCTTGGTGGGCATGGTGTGTCTTGGTGGGCGTGATAGGGGAAGGATACTGCAAAATCTCCATTCTCTCCCCACTCTGGGGCAAGCCAGAGGTGGCATTTGCCAGTTCTCCAAACTAAATTTCCACTACCGGTTCTCCAGAATCTGTCAGAACCTGTTGGATTTCACCCCTGACATAAATAATCAGAGGAGTCTTATGAAACATAACATAGGTGAAATTCTTTGGGTTTATGCTTGACATTCAGTGTTTCTTAAAAACACATCCATGTGGACTTCCAATGAAAATGGCCAACTGACTACACACCCAGGGGGGATCTGGGATCCCTGAAGGGTTTTTCTCTGGACTGTAGCTTTTTCAAATATCAACAGAAGGAAGCGACATTTCTTTAGTGTATAAAAAGAAGCTCTTTAGTTACAAAAGCAACTGGAGCAGTTATCATCAAGAATATAGAGTTATGGAGTATTTAATTATTTTTTAATGGAGGATAACTAGAGGTTTACTAAACGAACTAAGCTACAAAATATTAGAACAAATCTTCAAAGGCCATCCTAAAACAGGCAGGGGAAAATTTTGAAACTTAAAATAACAGAATAACAGAGTTGGAAGGGACCTTGGTCCCTTCTAGTCCAACTCCCTGCTCACATAGAAAACCCTATACAATTTTGAACAAACGGTTGTCCTCTCTCTCCTTTAAAATCTTCAGTGTTGGAGCACTCACAATTTCTGGAAGCAACTCATTCCACTAATTAATTGTTCTAACTATCAGGAATTTTCTCCTTAGTTCAAGATTGGTTATCTCCTTGATTAGTTGTCATCCAATGCTTCTTGTTCTGCCTTCTGGAGCTTTGGAGAATAGTAGGTTGATCGCCTCTTCTTTGTGGCAGCCCCTTAGATATTGGAACACTGCATAAAACTCATAGGGAGCTTGTTTGGCAAGCCTACCAAAAAGAGATCTCTACAACATAAGTATCACTACTAAAAGGCTTAGTTTCAAATTAGAGTTGGAAAGTTGTGCATATCTTGCTGGCAAAATCCCTCAATAAATGCAATTAAGTATATGCATGGAATCCAATCATTAAAGACAGGATCTTGGCAACCTGGGGCCTTCAGATATTTTGCACCACAAGTCTCAGCAATTGCAGCCAATATATGAGAAGCAATTGTGGTAATTACAGTCCAAATTATCTAGAGGGTACCACATACTCTGCTGCCTGCAAATAATTTCTATAAATTAAAAGCAGTTCTTTATATTTTAGGCCTTTTTATGAGCGCACAGTGGCTATATTCTGGTTATATCATCTGATTACTGAAATAATCCATCATCTGGGTTAATTGAAATGGAAACTGAATAAAAGTTGACCTAACTGATTTTTAGCATATTTAGCATCACCAATTTTTCAGCCAAAAGGTCTTCGCTTAACCTAGTTAAATGTGCTTTGTGAAAATAGCTGGTAAATATGTTGCCACAGCAGAGGATTCAACTGTTATTTTTCTGAACAATTTAACTTTCAAGATATTGCGCAATTGTCCAAGGACTATTGTGAGCAGCCTACGAAGAAGCAGATACATCTTATCTGAAAGATGAACTTTTCCTATTTTATGTCACATATCATAGGTAATTTCTTCGCTGAGCAGACTCAGCATTAGAGCGATATAGCCAAAACTTCCTGATAGTAGAAGAACAAGTGAAAATTAAACAACTCAAAGCTCTTTGATACAGCCCTATGAAGAAGACTGACTGAACTGCAAACATTGATAGGAACGCACGTCAACTTTCAATTTGCGTATTATTTGGGAGCGTAGGTGCCATGAATATCTGATGTCTGGTACGCTGTAACCCTTTTGTCCACTGAAACATCACAGAGATAGTTTTCCTCATCGGCTGGAGCACGAAAACATTCAAAGGTTCTGCCAAAAACCCGTTTTCCCTTTGCAAATTAGCAAATACGTTTTGAGGTTAGCAACATTGTATAAGGCTTGCAACACCATCAGGTAGAAGAGGCTAATTTTTCCTCTTACTATATTTACCTGAAAGAAAGGTAACCACAGGTTTAGGATGGGAAAACTATACAAAAAATATGATGAAACAAAATATATTCTTAGCCAAAGTAAAACAATATTTCCTTTTTAGAAGTAGCTCATTTGGGACCTGATCTTTTTTCAGACACTGTAAATATAGTATTCTTAATAAAATTGATTGACATTTTTTAAATATTTTACCTTATTTCTTCCATAAATTGGTGCAGCTTCTTGTTTATTTTTAATTTGTATAGATACTTAATTTGTTCCTAAAAGTTCAAAACTCTATTGCTACACTTGCTGAATTATGGCACAGTGACTTTGGGATATTCTGAGGAGTCAAAATTTGATTGCCCATCTCTGCTTTACATGATACAGATTTCTGCTAAGTTACATTTCTGATTATCAAAAAAAAATTTCCAAAATAAATTAGATCCCCCCTTTTATTTTTTTTTAAAAAGTCCCATTATTACTGATTGACATTATAAATTTGAGTTAATTTTGATAAACGTTTAGCTCTGAAATCTCAGCTAAGTTTCAAAGGAAGACATTGTTTTGCTAAACAAAAGGTACAAAATTGCAAATGAAAAGGGAAGGCCCTTCCTAGTTGAAAGTTCAACTTCTCTGCAGTTTTGACAGAACCAAAAGCCATGTCCTCCATGTTGAATTGCAAAAGAACTAAAGGTGACTGACCCACTGAAAAGTAAGGCATGGCATGGCTGTTGGTCTTCTGTGTAGGCCTGTCATCTGTGTCGCAAAAGCCCAAATGACCAGGATGCTTTTGATTGTGTGTGTGTGTGTGTGTGTGTGTGTCTATATACACACATATCTTCATTTGTCATCACTCTGATTTATACAGCCTGTATAAAATGACCATACCATAAAGACAAAAATACTGTAGGATTATTAGTAATACAATACTCTAACAAAGTTCTTCCCTGGGATTTTTTTTAGCAGTGGATATTTTTTAAATTGAACTATTCTTCTTAAATAGATATTAAACTGAGGGGTGCCAATTGCTCCACAGAGGTAAATCTGTTGTATCAACTAGTTATTCAGAAGGGTTTTTTTTAAGTCCATAGAACGAAGGTAAATTATCTCCGGTTTTGGTATTTTGCCATAGCTAATAATTTTTAAACAAGTATAATCCCCCAAATAGAAATGTGTGATACACATGCAGGATTATAATGTGTTGGTTTTTGTTCTTTGCATAGTAATTGTAATTTTCTTCTGTCCGGTGGAAGTGTAACATTTCATTAGTGCGTCTGTTTTCTGTAGGTTATTCTATATTGTCCAAAGTCTTTTTAAATACTTTATCTTTCTTTTTTTATTCAGCATCATGCTTAATGAAAACATTTCATCCCTAGACAGAATTAAGACTTAATTTTCTTTGGAGATGGTGCTTACCACTACAGGTAGTCCTTTGTCTTGCAAACACAATTGAGCCCACAGTTTCTGTTGCTAACTGAGATATTTGTTAAGTGAGCTTTGCCCAATTTCACAACCTTTCTTACCACAATTGTTAAGTGAATCACTGCAGTTGTTAAATGAATCTGGCTTCCCCATTGACTTTGCTCGTCAGAAGTTTGCAAAAGGTGATCACATGACCCTGGGAGACTGCAATCATCATAAATAAGAACCAGTTGCCAAGTTTCTGAATTTTGTCCACATGACCATGGGGATGTTGCAATGGTCATAGGTATCAAAACGATCATAAGTCACTGTTCTGACTCCCTCCCTCCCGACACAAGACAAATGACTGATTGCTACTTGGCAGCTTGCCTGAACTAACCTTGACTAGAAGATAACACGATACAAACTCTCTGACTCTCTGACTCTGTAAACCTCTCTGTTGTTTCCTGCAAACCTTTCTATATACCGAGGATGTCTTTTAAAGCCTCTTGGGAGGGGCCAGTCAATTAGGCAGCTGCTACTGATTATCTCTGACTGTGTCCATTCTGCTAATTGCCGTTGCTTCCTCTCAATCCTTCTTAGCCTAACATCAGGGACAAACTGGATTTCCTCCTCCCCACTACACCAAGCCCCAGGTGCCTCCTGATGCCTAGCCGGGCTCTCTGCTCTCTCACTCTCGGCCTCCTCCTCTAGAGCAGACTCATAGGACTCCTCACTAGAGGAATCCATCAGCAGCTCATCCCGAGCTGGCTGGGCCACAACAAGTCACTATTTTCAGTGCCGTTGTAATTTTGAACGGCCATTAAATGAATGGTTGTAAGTCAAGGACCACCTGTATAGAGATTGTTCCTTGTTTGTTCAAAACTCTTAGCTCTTTTTTGCAATTGTTGCTCACCATCTTCAATCCAATGATTCAACATTGTTTTGTAAAAATCTGACTTGTTGAGCGTAGCGGACAGAGAAATGTTAGTGGAGATGAAGCAACGGTTTACAACTTTCTCTGGTGAAAGGTTATTTCTGTAACTAACAAATCAAATCCTTCAAACCTGTCACCATGCTCAGCATGAATTACCATGGAGACAGCCATTTAGAAACAAATGATAAAACAAAAAAACTAAAATCCTAGGATTCCTTTTCATGACTCAATTCTCATTAATGGATAATATATGCCTGAATCTCCATAGAACTCGTAGTGGTGTGGGATAACATTCAAGCAGCACATGGTCCTTGAGATAAAATTTAATCCAAATGCCCTTTTTTCCCAGTGATAAAACTCCTAAATGAAAGATCCTAATATGGTTTCTCTACATTCAGGGCTGTCAAACTCGCGGCCCACGGGCCGGATGCATCACGCACTGGCCACGTCTACACCCGGTTTAGCAAAGGGGGAAAATGCCCGAGATGCCACAAGTCGACATGAGATTGACATTCCTGCTCTAGTTAAATTATTGAAAAACAGGTATGTTCTCTGTGGAGCATCATTCCCCCAGAGATTAGAACAACCCTCACTCTAATACTCTTCTGGAAGGCGCTGAAGAGGGCCTGGGGAACCCAGAGCTAGATGGAGCCCATTAAATGGCTCGTGTGATCTGCTATCGCTGGGACCGGCAGTGGGGGTAGGGGGTGATTTTATTATATTTTATTATATTAATTTAGTTGACTCTCTTTATTGTTTTAAATGAGGTTTTATATTCTTTAAGCTGCCTTGAGCCGCCATGGGTGAATAGGCAGCAACAATAAATAAATAAATAAATAAATAAATAAATAAATAAATAAATAAATAAATAAATAAATAAATAAATAAATAAATAAATAAATAAATAAATAAATAAATAAATAAATAAATAAATAAATAAATAGTTGTGAGTTTGATCCTAGGTAGAGGCTTGGGCAGGGGTTTGGACTAGAAGACCTGCAAGATCCCTTCCTACTCTGTTAATTTGAATAAATAAATAAATAAATGAATGAATGAATGAATGAATGAATGAATGAATGAATGAATGAATGAATGAATAAATAAATAAATAAATAAATAAATAAATAAATAAATAAATAAATAAATAAATAAATAAATAAATAAATAAATAAATAAGGAAAAGAAAAGAGAGGCTTGTTAGTCAAGTCCGATGGGTAAGTTTAAAGAGGAATCATGAACAACGCTTTCTTCTAAGCTAACAGTCACATTTTGGAGTCTGAAAAGGAAAGAAAGTTGGGGGGATTAAAAAAAATGCATAGTGAAATAAGAGAAATAATATTGAATCCCCCAAAGGGAAGAGGTGCAACTGTGCCCTGCCAGAAAACAAAGAGAAAGTTTGTGATAGCTGATGACTCACGACTATGAGGAATTGAAACAAATATGAGGTGCGTTGTGTGCCCCGAGCAAGGATAAGAGATGACAGAACAACATGTAAGACTAATCAATCCACTGACAAGACTTATTCCAAGATTTATAAATCCAATGACAATTATCCCTTCCTGCGCATCCGTGTGGAGAAAAATGATACTGCAAAGAACAGATCCAACTATGTCCCCACAGACTTTGAAACTTTAGGATGTAAGTTCAAGATCCCGAGGGCTTACATGATATTCTCATCCATTCTTCCAGTCCAGTGGAAGAGGTCTGCAAAGGGAAAGAAGAATGCTGACTCTGATTGATTGGCTATGCAAGTCGCGTTGAGAGAGTTTGGGTTTCTGGGACCATGCTTTGAATGAATTGGATGATGGACAGCTCACATGAGACTAGTTGCCTTTCACAAGATCTGGTCAAACTGAAGCATTACAAGCCCGAATCTGGTAACGGTTAGTGATGAAAATCCTGAAGAAAGGAGTTCAGATAAAGTTTTGTGTTCAGCACACGAGAAATAAATGAGTCTGAAGTCCCAATACAGAAAAGCAAACATTAATTTAATAAACATTACAGATGGGATGGGACAAGATGATTTTCATGATTGAAATATAACACTTGAAGCCTACAATATGTTCAAAAGAAACAGAAGCCATAGACATGGGGGAGAAACTAATATTGTATGCTCAGAGTATCTTTCACTTTGGATCTTAAAAAACCAGATTTTTAACAAACACCAGAGCAATTCTAAGGAGAATTCCATGGAAAGAGGAAGATAATGGGAAAAGCAGATTAAAACGGGCTGAAGTTTCTTAAAAGGGAACTACTAAAAGATTTTTGAAAACAATTCAATGAGAAAAAATAATGGAGGACAGCAGAAAAAGCCGAGGGGGATATTACTCAAAAAGCTTAGAGGAGGGAGGGGTGGGGGGCAGTGCAAATATAGAAAGGGGAAAAAAGGAAGATTGAATTCTCTACCCTGGTTGGTAACTGGGAATTTAATGGATACCATAAATTGAGAATAATGATAGCAAAAGATATTTCACTATTTAAATTGGCCAATACAGAGCTTATTCATTCATCTATATTTCTATTATTGTGTACCCTGTTTCCCTGAAAATAAGACCTCCCTGGATAATAAACCCAATCCAGCTTTTGAGTGCATGCGCTAAAATAAGCCCTCCCCTGAAAATAAGCCCTCCATGAAAATATTGCAACACAGCAGCAGCCATGAGGTGACTACGCTCACAGCCTCCTTCACCTCAGAAATAATAAGACCTCCCTGAAAATAAGACCAAGTGCTTATTTCATGGAAACACAGTAGTAGTTAAGATAAGAGAAACCCAAGTACAAATCCACCTTCAACTATGAAAACTTAGTGAGTGACTTCTTGAGTCAAGTAACCATCTTACTGTCTTTGAGGGGTACAGCAAATATTAGTAAAACATTATATTAGCCTGCAAAAACAATATGCATACAAAGAAACTCAAGATGTGTTGGCTTACCTATCTTTGGTATAAGAATAAGAGAAAGAGAAGTTTTTTTCATGCTTCCAAGTCTCTGGTATTATACAATACAATATAATAGCAGAGTTGGAAGTGACCTTGTAGGTCTTCTAGTCCAACCCCCTGCGTGGGCAGGAACCTTATACCATTTCAGACAAATGGCTATCCAACATCTTCTTAAAGACTTCCAGGGTTGGGGCATTCACAACTTCTGGAGGCAAGCTGTTCCAGAGGTTAATTGTTCTAACTGTCAGGGAATTTCTCCTCAGTTCTAAGTTGCTTCTCTCCTTGATTAGTTTCCACCCATTGCTTCTTGTCCTGCCCCCAGGTGCCTTGGAGAATAGTTTGACTCCCTCTTCTTTGTGGCACCCTCTGAGATATCGGAACACTGCTATCATGTCTCCCCTGGTCCTTCTCTTCATCAAACTAGACATACCCAGCTCCTGCAACCGTTCTTCATATGTTTTAGTCTTTATAACCTATAGTAATAAAATACAACTGTAATATGTCTTCTCATATCTGTTTCCTGATCTGAAAAGCTAGGGACAGTACAATTTACCTCACTGGATTGTTGCAATTATAATAATAGGAAAGGAGAAGTCCATGAAAGCCCACAGAAGGCTATAAAGCCTAATAAACAAATAACATCAGCTTAAAATGTTGTTGTTGTCTTACTGATTTCACTGAGAAAATTCGATTGTTTTAGGAAAGATAGAATTCAGGAGGATAATTTGCTTTGCTTGTTCAGACTATAAAGGCAATATCTGATCTGGCATCACAGGAAACCATTTCACATATACACATACAAATCAGTCAATGGCATCATTATACTTTATATAATGATTATACAGATCTCATCTTCTTCTATGTTTATACAAAACTTTGTCATTGGAACAGGAAGCAAGTTGGGGCTTGGCCCCATGGAAAGTCCCAGATGATGCTGTTGACAGATTGCTAGAGGAAACTCACTTCCCAAGAAGATCTGAAGATCTTTTGTCATTTCCTAATTTCACTTCATGGCCTTTCTAATGCAACAATACCATTCATACTTACATGACTAGAACTGACTAAATCAATGGATCTTTCTTCTGAATAGATAGCCTTAGGACTGCCTTGTTAAAAGTAAAAAGGAAGTTACCCAATGATAAGATCATAAAACACCCAGACTTTAATTCCTAATTAAAATATGGATTTCCGTTTTGTTTTGCCGTGTGCATGGTTGTCCCTGGCTACTCTAGCAATGATTAAAAGCCAGACTTATGAAGGCCACATTCTGAAAGAATTACGGCGAGTATAAACAGTAGATTTCTAAGACGGGAGGAATAAGAAACATTAAACATGGGCCAAGACTGGAATATTTCTGTTTACACCTTGGACATTTCATTTCTTATCGGTTCTTAATTTAGTAGATAAGAGTGAAAGTCAATATTTACTTATTCCTCCAAGAGGAGCTACATGCCTTTGTGTGTTTAGCAGAGATGGAAGGCGCTATTGTGTCTGCAAACAAGGCTTCAGAGAAGTTCCCCCATACCAGAGCAGTCCCTTTACTCCCAAGAGTCCATAATACCCACCGCTATAATTCAGGCAGTTTATATATGTACAGAAGCCCAAGTTACTTTGTATCTCGGAGGCTAATGATGTACAATGTCTTTGTACATTGAGCCTAATTCTAAAGACTGCCTTGATTCAAGTATCAGCAGAGCAGCCCTAACAATTCAATTCAGTTTATTACAGTCATACATGAGAGACCAGAACAAATAAAAACACTCAGTAAGTATACAATTAAAAATTCTAGTATGAAATAATAAACAACAACTAAAATCTATGATAAAATCCAGTCTGCCAATTATACATTGTCTAGTATAGTATACTATACTAACTAGAGTATATAGTTAGTATACTAACTAACTGGTATAGTATAGTATACTAACTATACTAGTATAGTATAGTATACTAACTATACTGAAACTATACTACAATTACAATCCATAGAGTTAGGGTTAGAACTATGGAAACAATAGATATAAGTATGCTGTGTAATATTAAGTTCCTATATTTTTTTCTTCTTCTTTTCTGTGTTGAATATGGTATGAATAAGAGAAAAATGGATGGAATTAGGATATATAACATTATGTATATTTTAAAAAGTGCTGATACAATCAGTATATCGCCGTTTGCAAGTTGAAATTGTGATATAAAATGAAGAAAATGTACAATTAAAATATTTTTTTAAAAATGTACAATTAAAATATTTTTTTAAAAATGTACAATTAAAATATTTATTTAAAAAAATTATAATCCAAGAACTAAATATTAAGATCATTTACTTCACCTTCACCTTAGCTATTCTGCTAATGCTAATCATCTATGCTGTTGAGGGGTCCTTGGTGCTCTCTGAGC
The DNA here is from genome assembly GCA_039707465.1 of Rhabdophis nuchalis. Lineage (NCBI taxonomy): Eukaryota > Metazoa > Chordata > Lepidosauria > Squamata > Natricidae > Rhabdophis > Rhabdophis nuchalis. The sequence goes on along the minus strand of CM077643.1, from coordinate 153,422,090 downwards.
TTGGTTGTTTTCTTGCAGACGTTCCATTACCCAAACTAGGTAATATCATCAGTGCTAGTTACAGTACAACTACTAGCACTGATGAAGTTATCTGGTTTAGGCAATGAAATGTGTGGAAGGAAATAACTACGCTCATTCCTTTCTCCTTCATTGATATCTGTGCTGTTACTTCACTGCACCAATTCTGCATGGTGCACTGAGTACCAGTTAGATCTTTATCCAGTTCAAATTATGACATTTATCCTCCTTGCATACTTCCTGGTATTTCTGACTGCCAGCTGATACAGGCATTCTCCCTGATGCTAGTCTGAAATTGCCACAACTATTTGCCCTTTTGCACCTAACCATGCCACAAACAGGCATTGGCAGCATTTTTTCCCCCCATGATACCCTTCAATACATATTTAGTTGTACCAATGTTTTCCCCTTTCACTATTAGCATCCATTGATGGTACATCATTTGACAAATGTAACTAGCATACCAAGAAATTCAGTCCTAATTTCCTCATTTTAATTCCTGTAAAGAAAACATAGATTCCATCTACTAAAAGAGTAGTTAATAGGCCCTTTATTTCCACACATACATACAGTGGTGGGTTCCTACTGGTTTGGACTGTTTCGGCCGAACCGGTAGTGGTTTGGCGGCCTGGGTCGCTGGAACCGGCAGCGACCCAGGTCTGCCACGCCTCCAAACCGGTTCTTCTGGCGGTGCCTATGGCCATCTTGCATGCACAGAACAATTTTTATTGTACTGTGCATGCATGCGCAGCCTGCATCAAGCATGCAGGGGTTGTGCACCCATGAGCGAACCAGCAGAACCCACTCCTGCATACATAATAATATAACTTGACAGTAAGGTTGATTGATAATATTAGGAATAATTATCCTACAACAGCATTCAGCAACTGACTTTTCCCCCCAATCATATTTTTCCTAATTATTAGTCTTATTAGACTGGTTGAAAATTGTTTCACTTAGGCATACACCACAACAAACTTCATTCAGCTATTTTGAGTAAGATTAAGGGAATTAGCAGGCAGGATTGTCTATGTTTAACAAAAATACATATCCAATTTATGTTATCTGTTACATATCAGGAGAAATGAGGGTACACCAAATCAGTTTTGGGTACAAACTCGTAAAGATGTAACATTTTAAATTTTCAGTGGAAGAGAAATAAACACGTAAGCAAATGAGCAAAAAAAAGTAATTGAAGATGTGAATTTTAACTAAAATGTACTTATTATCTGAATTGCAAACTACATGTCACTGAAATCAGTGTCCAATTTTCTGCTGGTTTTAAAGGGTGTCTAATGCTTATATGATAAATGCACATTTCCCCCCAAAGGTCATAAGCAGAAAATGTAGATATCTTATCTATGAATTAGAATTATAATGTGCTGGATTATATAAATCACCCTCTAGATCAGGAAAATTAATTCATCCAATCTAATGAAAGCTTACATCACTGGGATGTTGATTTAAAGATAACCAGAAGAAGTTATCAGAGATGAAGAACATGGAAGCCCTATATTAACGGTCTTCCACGCTCAGAAGAAAATGGAATATAGCTGTAATTGTTCAAAAAAACAATAGTCTAAGATTTGCCCATCAATAAAATGGAGACATGGCCTAACAAGGTACCAAAACTATCAGTGAAATTAATGTGAATGATGATATTAACTGAGTTAATGTGAATGATATTAACTGATTGACTGACCAAACCTGCTTTCAAGAAAGAACCAGGAATCCAAATCATTCTAGTTATTGTTCCCTCTTATCTTAATGAAGCATATTTGTACTAGTACCTACTATGAGTTTTCTGAGCTAAAACAGCACACCTTCTGCCTTGTGAGATATTCATCCGCAGCCAGTTAAATTTTTGCCAAGTCTCCAGTTGCTAGACCCAGTCCAAAAACAAACAGTAGAAGACTGGAGTACAACACAGGCAGGTTATTATCCTGAGCAAATCATTTGTTCCAGCTCATCTAAAACATTATTACACTTTGTTCCTGGGACAGGTATGATTAAAGTTCAAACCCTTACCCAGCAGGCTCCCCTTGCCGGGAACTGCGTGGGATTCAGGGCTTTGAGTCAGACTATGAGAAGGAAAAAGAGTCTGGAGGGCAGTCATGAGTTACACTTTAGAATGGAGCTATAGAATTTAGAAGTTTACAACTGTGTCCTCCTTGTGCTTTGAAAGCAGACAAGGATCTGCTCCAGCCAACTGATTCAGCTGCAGACGGGAAAGAGACAAGGAAGCAGTGGAGCAGGGTTGAAAAACACACTGGGACCCTCTTTAACTATTTTGAACAGATCTATGTAAAAACAAACATTTAATGCTATTTATTGTACCGAGTGCTTTTTTCGACATTATCTGTTGAGGTTTCGTTATTTAGATCTGTTGATGTTGCAGCAGATTTTTGTTGTTGTTGTTGTTCTATTATGGTGTAAGTAGCAGTGACCTGATGAGGATTCAGAGGCCAGTTTTTGATAGGTGTATAAAACGTTCTTGGATAGCTATTTATTTTGAACCAAACCAGGAACTGATCTCAGCTCCAGTCCCATCATCATTTAACACCTGTAACAAGAGTGTGCCACAAATATTATAAAGCCACTTAAGACCCATTTTGAAGACTTCAAGTCAGAGGCCATATATCAATTTCCAAGCAATATTGGGCCATTCATGAACTCTTCTCATAGGATGTGTGTGTGTGTGTATGTACACGCGCCTTTAGTGTTGACTTCTGGCAACTGCCTGGACAAGTCCCTGCCGTTTTCTTGGCAAGGTTTTTCAGGAGTGGCTTGCCCTTGCTTGCTTCCTGGGATTGAGAGAAAGGAGCTGAGGGAAAAGTCCTGGTCGCCCAGGTGGCTTTGTGCCCAAAGCAAAGCTAGAACTCATCGTCTTCTGATTTTAACCTGATGCCTTAATCACCATAGCAAACTGAGTTACTTCTTATTTTTCCTGCAATAATTAGAACTGACCACTTCTTCCTGTTCCATCAATGGTTCTGGCAAAATATTGTTTTCTCTCTACCATATAACAGCCTCTGCAATTTAGCTCTCTGCCTTATCTTTTCATCTCTGAACATGTCCTGCCAATAGAAGAGAATATTTGTAGCCCAAGGTTGAACTGTGGTGTCCTTGCTCTATGAATTTGGTTGTTTGCTTGGCTGTCTCTTTCCTTTAGCCTTGGATTTCACTGATTTACAGAAAGGAGCTTTAGAAAAAGACCCAGTAGGACACCTACTTTGTCCCTCACCGTTTATTCTTCAGTATTTTGTTTTGTCCAATTTTTTGCTCCACTTCACATGAGAGACTTCAGGTCTGCAGTCTGTAAAAGACCATTGTTATCCCAACACTGTATCTGAATGTAACCATTTCTTGGGACACAGTAACCCACCTGCCAGCAGCAGTGACTGACAGCAATAAAAACCAAGTTCCCTTCAAATTTGGAAAGATTGCCCACCCAGACACCTGGGACACTGAATTCAGACTGCAGAAAGCCATTTTACTTTATTTAAAATGTGTATCACACCTCAGCTACAAAACAACAAAAGCTTCATTTAGTCTAGGAATGGCACTGGAAACTTTTGCGGTACAACAAATTATACAAATATGCACATGTCAGCAGAATCGTCCATGCCACTTAACTTAATAAAAACACGTATAGAATGAGTGTAATTTGTTTTAAATCCAAGTCCTTCAAATATGGTTGCATTTAACCGATCCAAATGTCTTCCTGACTATTTCACCCACCTGTCATCCAAATTCATTTAGGCTTTATTTTGGGTGCAAATTTGTTTGGGGAAGAAGGAATAACAGTGACTGCTTTTTGAATTTGGTGCTCCTTTCCTTCATCGGGGGTCTCATTATAGTCAACAACAGGCAAGTATATAAGGAAAAAAACATTTTTGTAGAGCTCAGAGATCATTCTTCTATATATTCCAGTCAGAGGTGGTATTCTGCTAGTTCTGACCAGTTCACCTGAACCAGTAGCAGAAATAGTGGGTGGCCCTGCCCACCGCCCATCCCACCCCCACCTCTATGGCATCCCATTTAGGCCCTTTGTTTTGAGGCAAAGTGCATGTCTGGATGACAGAACGCATGCATTAATAGTGGGTTCCAACTGGTTCGGACCAATTCGGCCAAACAGGTAGTGCTTTGGCAGCTTGGGTTGCTGGAACCGGCAGTGACCCAGCCCTGCCACACCGCCGAACCAGTTCCCCAGGCAGTGGCAGCAGCAGCGCCATCTTGTTTTTCAGTTCTGCACATGTGCAGAACCATTTTAATTGCACTGTGCATGTGCGCAAAGTGCGCATGCAAAGTGCACACATCAGTGGTGGGTTCCGGATCCCATTGCAACCGGTATGGTTCAACGGGGCCGGGTGTCCACTACATGCACACACATAGCACACGCATGTGTACTTACCGTCCGTGACGTTCCATAATGCCTCCACAATGCTCCAGCTGCTCAGCAGAGCTTTGTGCAGGTGCCATACGCCCCAATCGGCTCAAATACAGGTAAGGAGGTTAGGTTGGTGAGTGGGCTCTCCAGAGCACCGTACCGGAATGGTACCTGGTATTCCCAGCAGGCACTAGTATGCCCATACCGGGATGTACCAATCATATCCCACCACTGGACCACACGAACAAACAGGTAGTAGTACCTTCCGGAACCCACCCTGGCATGCATGGACATGCGCTCTCACATTTATGAACCAGTATGGAAGGTAACTGAATGCTACCCTGAATTCCAGTGATTTGGCACTATAAGTAGCTACAGTATACACTAACTTATAAAGGTGGGTTTTAGTTGTTTTAATTAGTGATATCATCGAAGTAAATAATCAAAATTTACCCTATATGACATGATACTTAATCCCATCAGGAAATATGGCGTGCCAGCCTCAGATTTAAAATTAACACAACCCTTCCCTTGATTGCATGGACCTCTAGTAATTCCAAAACTTGACTCTATTGAAAACCTATATTTTAATGTAAAGCCTATTTTGATTGCTTCTGAACAATTACAGTTTTTCTTTGGTTGAATTAATGAAATGTCCACCTGAAATGAAGGACATAAAAATATGTCGACCTACAGCCTGTTTTTTCTGTCTTTTCCAAAACTTAAATAGGTATACATATATATTTTTTTGCAAAGTTTAATTGGAAGCACAAGCATAAGCACATAATCACACACCTGTATCTTTCCATCTGTCCAGCAAGCAATGAAAAAAACACCATATCAAGCAATGCCTCTTTTGAACTTTACTGGGGGGGAAATAAAGATGATTAAAAAAATTGCACTCCTGAACGTAAAAGTTTTAACTGCAGATATGCAAGTAAGCAAAGACACCCCCATGATGACTGCTGATGTGTGCAAAGCGCATCACAGAATACATCGTTTGTCAAGTGTCCGGACATGCCCAGAGTGATTACTCTAGGTATATTCAGAGCATACTGTGAAAGCATGTGACTTAATAAAAGGAGCAATGGTTACATGAACCAGCACATCTGCCATGTCTTGCATTAGTACAGATAACCTCTGGAACAGCTTGCCTCCAGCAGTTGTGAATGCCCCAACCCTGGAAGTCTTTAAAAAGATGTTAGACAGCCATTTGTCTGAAATGGTATAAGGTTCCTGCCCATGCAGGGGGTTGGACTAGAAGACCTACAAGGTCCCTTCCAACTCTGCTATTGTATTGTAGATGACATTTTTGGTGGGGATGTCAGAAATGTTAAAAACCTATTTGGGAAAGGATACGAACTGTTAAAATCACAATATTAGATTTGTTCACAGAATTTTGACCTGAGATATAGACAGGTAGCATTTGTTTTATTGCCCAAGAGAGAGCATCTTGTAGATTTAAGGGGAGTTGGGAGCGTCTTCTCTACCACAAATTGAGGGACTGAGCACATAGCATTTTGTTGTTCTCCCACTTCCTCTGGGATCAGGTCCACTTGTAATATACGAGGGTGAGGCAGAAGAATTTTACCTACAGTGTTGTTGTTTTTAATGTGCAGAGCCTCAGGCTTGATTCTCTTTCCACTTCTGTTTAATATCTATGAGAAATTGGAAGGGGAGGTGATGTTTTGTAAAATGTGGCTCATCTTTTAAGCTATCAACAAACCCTAATACTGAATTTTTATACACAATGCCATAATATGAGTTTTATACACAATATGCATTTTTATACACAATGTCAAGATTATATAGCTTTTTTTGATTTAGATAAATCTGTGATGATGTCCAAGAAGATGGTTGGTCAAAGCCTTATTAGGGTTAGGCCAGGGATGTCAAACTGGAGGCTTGTGGGCTGGATGCATCACAGGCCACGCCCACACTGGCTCCGCAAAGGCAAAAAACATCATGATATGTCATGATACATCACATGATGCGATCGGGTTTGACACCTGTGGTGTAGGCAGAGGCAACAGACTTTTACTAGGAATATCCTAGTTAATTATTTAATTAAGTTAAATTTAATTTAATTTAATTATGTTAAAGTAAGTTCTGTGAATAGTTAACAAGATGAATGAGTGCTGATCTGCCTAGTATAACAGTGTTGATGGTTATATCAGAGATAAAACAAATGACAAATGGCTGTGAGGTGTCCAGATGATGTCCAAACTAAAGTGGTCAGGATTTTGAGAGTCTTGGGCAGTCTTCTCTGATAGAAAGAATCTTTTTTTAAAAATAGGAGATAGGCCAGCAGCACTATTAGGTGTGCAAAGCCAGGTATAAATCATTTAAAGTCGTTTCAAAACAAACACAGGTGTTGAACATATTTAGCCTTGAATGCTGGCTTCCAGGTTTGGAATGCTTCCACTATAGCTGAATCCATGGTGGTGTCATCAGGAGAAATATGATGACATAAGGAATCAGTGGTAGTTTCCATGGAATTGCATTTTCATCAATTTGCAAATGACTAGTTCTCTCCAAGGTATTGCAGCACAATGCATACATGTTCTCATGTTCTACAGAGACATAAATTACCATAGAGGTGTATGTATCAAGTAAATGATGACATCAAGAACATTCCTGAAGATATGGAATGAAATGGAATGGAATGGAATGGAATGAATGAATGAATGAATGAATGAATGAATGAATGAATGAATGAATGAATGAACTTGGAGAAAAAGAAGAGGAGATGCTGCACAGAAAGTAATCAGACAAGAGAGGCAGCAAGCCCACAGTCACTTAATGGTCAAAGAAAGAAACTTAGGAAAGGCCCACCATCAGGGGTGGGATTCAGCTGGTTCGCACTGATTCAGGTGAACCGGATGTTAATGTTACATCAGATTAATGTTACACTACATCAAACCGGTAGTTGTAAGGACTAATTAGCCCCACCCACTGCACCCCATCCCACCCAGAAGTCTATACGTGGCCCATTCATCATGCCAGGTCAGTACAGGGCCCGCACGAAAGCTTTGGAGGGCGAAAAACAGGTCTCCTGGAAGTCCAGAAAGCTGCCTATCGGAAGTACTGGAAGTCCAAAAATGGGCCTGTATCCAGCCTCCAGAGGGCCTCCGGAACCTGGGGGGGCTGTTTTTGCCTTCCTGGTGGCTCGAAGAAAGCCTCCGGAGCCTGGGGAGGGCAAAAATGTCCCCTGCCATGGTGTAGGAGGTCAAGTAGGCCGTACCCACCATGGCCATGCCCACCCAGCAACCGGGCAGAGAACCAGTGGCTAACATTTTTCAGTCCCACCCCTGCCTACCATAATGGATCATGTTAAAAGTAAAGGTGGGAGTTTTGTGCTTTCAGACTGGCAAGATTCTGCTAGTGTAACCTTACAATAAAATATGATTAGTTCATCTTGTTGTGTTTCCTGTCTGGTTTACCTGGGATTGGTGGCAAGGTATTTTTCATGGAATTCAAGAACACCACTAGATCTTAGAATAGGCCAAATGGCACAACCACTCAAAATGGCCATACAGGTGTAGAACAGGGTCTTCCATTTATTGCCTTCACAGGTTATACTCTTCTCACTCAGGCATTCTATAAGCAGTTCAAACATTCTGGGATCAACAACAGGGAGTAGCAATTCCTGACTATAATCATATTTAGCTGGCGGTACTCATTGCATAATATCAATTTACCTAATTTCTTTTTGACAAATAGGTGCAAGTAAAGATGAATATAAATTCCTTCCACAGATACTTGTTGGTGAGAGCCAAAAGGTGTTGCAACCTCTGTCTCTGACAGAGGGTAATGTAGCCCACCATTATCTTGGAACTTGATACCAAGTCTGTGGGGCATTCATATGGCTGATCTGAGAGTAGCCTCCTTCCCATGGAATATGTATACATATTTCTTTATACTCTTGGGGCAAACAGTAGGGAAGGTTTGTGTGTTTGGGAGCCAAAGACCTGAGGACAGAAGTGACATTTGCAACAGAAGGTCCCAAATGTGGTGGCTCCCACAAACTTCACAATGGGGAGACCATTGGCGTGGTCCCAAAACAAGCAGGAGGTGCAGAAGTGGGCTGCTCCCAGTTCGATTCGATTTGGCCAAACTGGTAGTGGAATTCAGGTCTAGTGGAACAGCATACATGCACGCAGTGTGTGCCTGGTGCATGCGGGGATTGCGAACTGGTAGTAAAACAGGCAACAACCCACTCCTGAGGAGTGGTACAGTACACCAAGGTAGAACTGAAATTGGGTTTTTTTGTGGCTTCCCAACTTCATGTGGAGTTTGTTAATTGTCCAGGCCCTAGCAGAAACTGCCCATCAGTCTTTACAACCATCAGTGAAGGTTGGGTGTCATGCCAGAAAATCCCCTAGTCCTCAACAAATTTAATATCCATGAAGTTTCCAATGGCCCCTTAATTTATTATGGCCCAGGTTTGCTGCTTTAGTTCATCAGAGCTCAGCAGCAGCACTAATTAATAAGGAAAGGACAAAACAAATGTGATTTTTTTTCCTGAGCCATGGGATGTGCCAATGTGTAATTAACTAATTCTTCACACCATAATAATCTAATTCTATAGTTCTCTGTGCACAGTATGCCATCCAGTTCCTAATTTTAGCTACCTTTCATTTTTGAAGCGCCATAATTGAACAATAGAAATCAAAATACTTCATTCATTGGTGATGCCGACAGAGGAAAGGCAGAGAAAGAGAGAGAGAGAGACTATTGCTAAACGAACGCTGTTTCATTCTTATGCACAGGGCCAGGAGGTTCAGAATGCTTTTGAAACTGTTTCAGAAAGTTAATTTGGAAAAAAAAAAGCCTACATACTTCATGAGAAATATTTGTTCTAACTTTCTTAATCACTCTTCTCATTATAGAAGATACATGCAAAGTGCATTACATATTAAAAACAGCTCAGGCTGGCACCAATTACAATTTAAAGTGTGGGCTAATGACAAGAAAATTACATCTCTCGTCTGAGTTTACTAATTGAGTAACAGTCCATTCCTCCAGGGTGGCTGGCACAGATCTCTCTATCAATCTTGTGTGGAGACTGGAAGGCTGAGGCAAAGCAGTAATACTTCTATGACACCCCTTCTCTCCCCTTTCTACAATGCCTGGCTTCAGTCTTCTTTTCTGAACAGACACTCAGGGCATAATCAAAGTAATTCTGAAATCCCCTGGTGCCATATACTGTCTGACCAATGACCTGGCATAAGACAAAGCAGGCAAAGATCTTTCTGGAGCAGCTTTTGACCATCCCATTCCAGGGCTTGGAAGGAGGCAGGGATGGGAAACAGGACTGAAAGGTAGGGATAGCAAGACCATCTCACTTCTGTCACACATGGAGTCCGACTTTCCCATAGAATGGAGGGAAGATGCCTGCATGGGGTTTTCTATAGATTCTTGTAAAATATATAATCTCCTACATTAAAAAAAAAAAGGAGGGGGGACACGCCGTGGTTCAGTGGCTAAGACGCTGAGTTTGTCGATCAGAAGTTCGGCAGTTTGGCGGTTCGAATCCCTAGTGCCATGTAACCGAGTGAGCTCCCGGATTCTGCCAACCTAGCAGTTCGAAAGCACGTAAAAGTGCAAGTAGAAAAATAGGAACCACCTTTGGTGGGAAGGAAACAGCGTTCCATGTGCCTTCAGCATTTAGTCAAGCCATGGAGATGTCTTTGGAAAGTGCTGGCTCTGCAGCTTTGAAACGGAGATGAGCACCGCCCCCTAGAGTCAGGAACCAATAGCACATATGTGCGAGAGGAACCTTCACATTACATTTTTTAAAAGTACAGGAAGGCACTCATCTGGCTGTATGCACTTTTTTTTATGAATCAAGCCTACATTGATCTACAAGGACTTGCCTTTTCATGTGACCCAAGTCTTGTTTCTTGGCTATTCTATAGCAATCAATGCAATCCACAGTTCTTATAAGTAAACTTATTAAAGTTATCTAATTCATGATTAGATAACTTTAATAAGTTTGGCATGTGTGGCTAGAACACTTTACTTGTATGCAGCCAAACGTTTCTATAGGCATTAGATGTGAGTAGGTAAACATAAAGACATTACAACATGCAAATATAATGCATGTTACACATATTTCCCACATATATCACTCTCTGGTTAGAGAGGAGATCGCTTTGTTTTATGCCATAATTCACTTTCAAAATGATATAAAACTTTCATAATCCGAGCAGGGAAACCACATTCAGAGAGACCTATCATCCTGAGATCTTGTTTGTGGTGGCAGGTTTAGGTAATCTGGCTTTTCACCTGTTCTGATGGGATCCAAGTGATGTTTTCTTTTAGTAGAAAGGATAAAAAAGTCATTCTACAAAGACCTAGTTTTGCCACATTGACAACAAAATGGTGTCATAATAAGCTATTATTCACAAAGAGTCTTGCATGCATAATACCCTGTTTCCCCGAAAATAAGACCTCCCCAGATAATAAGCCCAATCGGGCTTTTGAGCGCATGTGCTATAATAAGCCCTCCCCCAAAAATAAGCCCTCTCCAAAAATATTGCAACACAGCAGCAGCCATGAGGTGACCACACCACCGCCTCCTGGACTTCAAAAATAATAAGACCTCCCTGAAAATAAGCCCAAGCGCTTGTTTCAGGGGTCAAAAGAAAATAAGATCCTGTCTTATTTTCGGGGAAACACGGTAGTTCCTGCTGATCAGAAACTATTTGCTATAGCCATGATGGCGAAGCTATGGCACATGTGCCACAGGTGACACACGGAGCCATTTCTGAGGGCATGCGAGGTATTGACCTGTCAGCTCCAGCATGCATGTGCGCCCTGGCCAGCTGATTTTAGCCTTGATTTTTGGCTGTTTTTCTCCCTCCAGAGGGTGAAAAATGGCCCAATACACAAAGTTCGGGAACAGACTTCCGGTTTGCACGTTGGACCGTTGTTCGCCCTCCAGAGGCTTCAGGAGGCTTCCCTGAAAGCCTCTGGAGCCTGGGGAGGGTGAAAAACAGGTCCACTATGCCATCACGCACTTCAAGGTGTTAGTCATCATCTTTAAAGCGCTCCATGGCTCGGGACCTAGCTATCTGCGGGATCGGATCCTGCCTCATACATCCTCACGGCCGATTCGCTCCCACAGAGAGGGACTTCTCCGGGTGCTGTCCACTAGACTTTGTCAGCGGGCGACGCCCAGGGGAAGGGCTCTCTCTGTGGCGGGCCCAGCCCTCTGGAACGACCTGCCCCCCAACATTAGAATGACCACGGACCTCCACTCCTTCCGTCTAAAATTAAAAACACATCTTTTCTGTCTGGCCGGCCTAGGATAGTCTCTCTGTCTATGGGGTATTATATTTAATTGGGAATGTTATTTTAGTTTAACTTAGTTTTAATGGGGATTTTTAGCACAGGTATAGGTTTAATTTGTTTTTAAATGTTTGTATATTTGCTGTTTTTTATTCTTCCTGTGCACCGCTCCGAGTCCCTATGGGGAGAGGGAGCGGTCTACAAGTATTAAATTAAATTAAATAAATTAAAAGCAGGGAGAGGACAAGGGTGCACATGCCCGGGTACCAGATTCATGGGGGTGCGCACGCATGCACGGGGAGGGTACATAGAATTAGGGGTGTGGGCACACACACACACACATGCTCCCCCTGCTTTTGGCGCGCGATGGCAAAAGGGTTAGCCATCACTGTGCTATAGGATCAGTAGGACAGGCAATGCCTTTTTTTTTTTAGAAATTTCCTAAATTAGCCAAATTTTAGGTGCTATAGCCATGCTTTCAGTTGTTTGACCTGTGACTTTATTGCCAATTCAGAATCCCATGATATCAATCAAAGGCTAGAATGATTATTGTTTACTCATGTCAATAGAATTCCCTGTTAATGAAATAACAGGGCCTGCCAAAATATACTTAGGGAAGTCTTCAGTAAATATGTGCTATTGTATAAGAAGATGAAAATCAAAATAAAAGGATCCCTTTTTTTGCCCCTGTTGAACAAATACTCTGTGTTTCACTAGTACTATGTCATCCTTTACAAACTGTACCGCCATGCTGTACTTTTAAACTTTCACCTAACTTTCTCTTACCTTGACCAGATATCTTACATCACAAGATCCTAAAAATCTTCAAGCGTAAGTACCTGTTCAAAGCATAGAAACCTTCAAGCATAAGTACCATAACAATGCAAAAATACAAAAATATTTAAGGGCAGTCTAAGGAGGAGGAGGAGGAGGAGGAGGAGGAGGAGGAGGAGGAGGAGGAGGAGGAAAGAAAAACATAGGATTGTCTTTTGTTTTACCAAATCTCACAATACTGATAAAACTGACTTTCAGTAGTTTTCCATGATTAGGTATAACATATCCAAGGTGCAAAATTCTATATGGCCATTAGTTGGCAGCAAAGAGCTAGAGTTTTCTGTATTCCTTGGTTAGTTTCTACTGGTTATTTGGAATTCTGCAATCCAGATATAGTATGTAATCTATGGTTTAAGATAAAAATTTTGCTCATAATTTCAGGAGATACCAAAAGTTGAACTTGGGATATTCTGCAAACAAAGCATGTGTTTTATCTTAACCTACCCTGGATCTTTATCATATCAGATTATATATTGTGTGTGAAATGTTTCAAACTGCCACAAGTCATAATTAAAATGGGATTTAATCAGATACAATCTAAGAAATTATCATTACCACCAAAGATTGCAATATAAGACAATCTACGTACTTAGAAAAAAATTAATCTACTGCATTATATAATTGGTTTGTATATTGGACAGATATGGAACAATGCTAATTTGTCATTAAAATGTAGTATTTTGGCAGCAAAAGATGACATAAGGAAATCATATATTTGTTTCTACTTGAATACATACCTGTAGTTCAGTGCCACTATTTTTTTCCCATAGGAAGTTGTACTCACTAAAGTCAGGTATCTAACAATCCAAAATCAGAAATAACAGGAAAAGAAAAAGGAAACTGGCAGGTTTTGTTATATCCATGCAAAAGCATTTTATGTAGAAACCAATCAAACTAGGCCAATGTAACAATCATTGATATTTCAAAGTATTAGCTTTAGGTTTTCAGATGGAAGGCCTACAAGAAGGAGAATGCTTCAACCGATATCTCAATGCATGGTGAGAAAGGTTCTAAAGACAGAGACTTCAGCAGGCCAAATGGCTGTGAATCTCCTTTAGCCTTTACAAGAGACCTAAACATGCTTGTTGGCATTTAATTTGCCAAATGTTTGCAGGTACGGCTTAGAACTTTATAACCTTTATCAACATGCATTAAAATATCTGTTGAAACATTTTCCTTCTTGAACAAAAAAAAGAGGTGGTTTCATATTTGGGGGGATAAAACCTGCTATGGGGGCAACACTCAACCCCACATTTAGTAAAAATAATCAGTTTGCAACCACTTGAGCATCTTTACTCAACTATGATATTCATACTATCTTGAATCCTTAAAGGGGAGGAGGGGGCCACTGGGGATGGACTATAGCAGCAAGGTCAAAGGATAGATAAGGCACATTCTTTCCCCCCACTATGGAGCCTATCACTATTAGCCAGATTCCTTCCCAAGGAACAGCTGCCAGCTCTGCAGTGCTTACGCAGGCAAATGGCTGGTTAGTCTACTAACAGTTATGATTATTACTTATTTACACCTAAAGACTCCTCTCCTGTATTGTCTGGAAAGGAAGGAGCGAATGACAGTCCAAACCAAAGCAGCAGCAAAGACAACACAAAGATAACAATGCAAGCAGTATTCTATCTGGGCACGAATAGCTATCAACAAGGGGCAGCCACATTTGTGTCGCAATGTATTAGCAATGTATTTCTCCATTTAAGTGCATTAGCTGTTATTCCAACAACTTATTGCTAAAAGTTAATGTCAAACCTCTTGGTTTTGGAAGCAAAAACTACCTTTGTTTTCTATTCATTGTTTAAAAAGTCATAAATGTAAGAAGGTTAGGCCCCTTTATCAAAACAGTGAAAACTATTTGTAACGATGAGTGAATGATTTTCCAATATTGTACATATTTTATTCATGAAATATGAATTTCATGAATCACACGTGACAATTCCTTAGATGCGCTTGTTTCTTTCCAATTCGAGAATAAATCCAGGTAATTTTATGGATAATATTCTTCATTACACCTCCTGGCAGACCTAATTTAAAAGAAGCATTTTTACATAATGGGGTGAATCTTGACATTTGATGAATATGCAGATGAAAGGCTGATTAGGTTATGTATATTCAGATGTATTTTCTGAATTATTTTTGAAGCGCAGCTCATCCATTTATTTTCCACCTTTACAATATCTTTAATAATCTATTAAAGTGCAATATTGTTTTGAGGTTTCTTTCAAAATGTGGCTTAGTCAGAAATAGGTTGGATAAAACTGCAGTTCAGTTTACCCCCTGACCTCTTCTTAAGATGTACTTAGTCTTGCTCTCCAGGTTCATGACATGATGATAATAATAACACTGTTGGGTCATTCCTATCTCAAAAACAAGGAGCATCATATGGGAGAAGAGGCAAAAGTACTTGCTCATACTCTTCAGTGCCCCTCTGAATTGGGATCAGGGCCAGGACTTATTCTCTATAGAACCCAGCACTTAGAAAACCTGTATTTGTCAGTGAAGTGAACCTTCAGCACACCTGATGTAGCTCAAATGATATCCATAAAAAAAAAGTCCTTTCAGTCTAAAATATTGCTACCCTTAAGGCAAAAGAAATGTTAATGAAAGCTCATCTGTAAGGGATGCTTCACCATCCACTTAAGGTAAAAGTAAAGGTTCCCCTCGCACATGCGTGCTAGTTGTTCCCAACTCTAGGGGGCGGTGGTCATCTCTGTTTCAAAGCCAAAGAGCCAGTGCTGTCTAAAGACATGGTCATGTGGCCGGCATGACTAAACGCCAAAGAATCATAAGGTACAACTTAAGGATAGTCATAGGGTACAAATAAGCCATCAAATTTTTCAAACAACCATATATATTCATCAATACTTTTCAAAGATATTTTCTTAATATTCTTTCAAGGAACCATTTCCTATACTGGTTAAACTTCAGGGTTTGTTTGTTTTTTTAAAGGGAAGGGGGTGAGAAAAATCCAATATTGTTTCAATATCAAGATCGTTGTCAAACATTACTCTCCAAGAATGCTCTTAATAGGAATGAAAAAGAGGATCACCTCATTTTAGATTAGACTAGACTCAGTCACATATTATGGTTTTAGAACTTTACAGACATGCATTTGTTAGCAACTATCAATTATTATCTTGACTAATCAATTATTACCACTAAAAGGAACCCTATGTGACATTTCTAAAAGGTTGATAATGACTGGGCAGACTCTGTTTCAAATTTCCATTTAGCCTTGAAGTGACTTTGAGTCAATCACTATTTTTCAGTAATTAGGCTGAAAGGGTGGAGGTAAAACTCGAGGGCAGTGTCTATATAGACTTTATGTTCCAGAATACAGACCAGTAAGTTGGGAAAGTAAGGTTGTATGCCTAAATTTCTTTTTGCCTTTCCTATTATTATTATTTTTGTTACATGGGCTCGAATAAATCTTTCCAAATCCCTGGCACCACAAAGATTTAGAGTAGCCAAAGGAAAGGCTAGATATTGATGGCGGTGGTGGTGGTGGCAGAGATATTTGCCCCAGAATATTGCTGTTCATGGTGGAGCTGGGAGAGGCAATTCAATGGACAGGTTCCAACTAAGATGACATTGAAAATTTTTCTTCGCCCAAAATCTAAGGTCATCAGAACCCTTGGTGACTATGGACTTCAATTTCCCGTCTGCTTTTCCCAATTCAGAGGCAGTTGTGTTCGGGCTCAAATCAGTTTTCAGTTTATTACAATAGCCTAACTTTACATTTCCATCCACTGAGAAGCAAAGTTTGAGTTTCACCTGAAAAGTAGATAGGCATCTCATCCCATCCTCGAGTTATTATTTATACATAATAATGAAATGCATAGCAACCAGTTGTGGTTTCTACAGTTTACTAAGCTATAATAAAACAAGCATGACTTAATATAGTGTACAAATCTTTCTGCTGTAAAACTCCACAAACAAATATACTATGATATGCAAGCAAAGAAAAAAACAATTGAATCTGCACATTAAGCCACAATTCACACTATCTAGAACACTATGTGATTCACAGTAAGCCAATATTGCAATATGAGCTGAATTAACTAACACCCCAGATATTTTGGAAACCGTTTGACTCTGCTGTGCTTAAGTCACTTGGTAAATTCTTGCAACTGAAGTTCCTTTTTCCAGAACCCATGTGCTATGGGTTATATGTTTCAATGTTTAGTAAAAATCAAATAATTAAGCTGTCCTGGACTGCATCATTGCAAATAGGGAGGAGGAGGAGGAAACCTGTCTTCTGTTTTACCAAATCTCACAATACTGTTAAAAGTGACTTTCAATAGTTCTCTATGATCAGGTGTAACATATCCTATGTGCAAAACTCTATATGGCCATTAGTTGGCAGCAAAGAGCTAGAGTTTTCTTTATTCCTTTGTTACTTTCTACTGGTTGTTTGGAGTTCTGCAGTCCAGATATACTATGTAAACAGGGAGCAGGAACACCATTTTGGAATGCTTGCGGATGACTAAGAAAAGAACCCCATTATGAATACGGTAAAATAATGTGCTGGTGAGAAAAGATAATAACACAAGGACCCTACCGGGAAGAGAGAACAAATTGTACTCTTGTGCCGGTATGGATTCAATGTGCTCTAAGTGTTGAATACTGATACAGAAAGTCAGGTCTTAAGATGGATAAGACATTAGGTCATGTAAGTTCATTGTCTCATTAGTGCTGGCCTGTGTACATTCCTGTTTTAAAACTAATACCCCAGATAAAATAATGGAAGCCTAGAAAAAATATGACATAAACCATCCCACCGCAGAGGGATGTGTTTTTCAAAGTCAGTTTATGACATGCTTGTGAGCCTTTCAAATCCCCTTGGAGAAGGGTTCGCTCCACCCATCTTGACATGTACCCAGTGATTATTCCTGTTTCAGAGCTATTTGGTTTAGCAGAGCAAGGAGATAAGAGGAATTACAAGCGTATGGGAAAAGAAAAGAAAAGCTTTGTGTTCTCCAGTTGGTACCAGGGATGGGATTGTTTCCAGGTAGGTCCAGCTAATCCGCCCCCCAAAAAAAAAAAAGCACCCTGTAGGTCTGTTCAGAATCAGATATAAACCTATAAAGTTCAGGGAGTTCAGAGATAAGCTTAAATCTCTGAACTAATGTCCTGCCCTCAATTAACCCAATTGTCCTTCAAGTAGCAATTAATACCTGCAGTCAAAGAAGGTATTCCTTTGGGATAGCATCTTCAAAATATGTTGTCTCCTTCTAAAAATGACAGGCAACAATCAGCAAGATTAGCCTGTGCAAGCTTCACTGAAAGGAAGAAAATCTGCAGCTGATTTCTGAATGGCTTGCCCGACAATTCCTAATTTATATGTGCTGATTTTCGGCTTTTCTTTGTCTCGCCCCTTAGATGGGATACAGTCAGGGAGCTAATTTCAATGAAGCCGGTTGATAGTGAGAAGGGGGGTGAAAAGCAATGACCAAAATACCACTCAACTTACAGTAGGACCCTCTACTAGTTTGTGAAATATAAGAAAGGGAATTTCAGTCCTGAAAGGCCACTCCCAAATCCATACGATCAGTCAATAGAGAGGATTCTACGTATGTCCAAGCCATTCTTGTCCCAGAAGAGAAAGCAGTTTAACAGCAAGTCTGCCATTGCAAGTCTGCCTCTTCTGCTCCCGTGCCCTCCACACACTGGATCCACCATTTTAATAAGGTGGTACCCTTTGCTTGACTAGCCATTTGCCATACATTTCACATTAATGGAAAAGCTAGTCATAAATGGAACACTGGATTGAAATGCCATGATCAAATGAGGCTTTTTTAAAAAAAATCCAATCCGTTTGTTTTCCTAACGAAGCACGCAACTTTGCACCCTTCTCAGGTTAGCCTAGAAACCAGGTGTTCTAGTCTCGCCTTAGGTATGAAAGCTGGCTGGGTGACTTTGGACTAGTCACTCTCTTGCAGATCAACCCACCTCACTTTGTCATTGTGGGGTAAAAGTGGAAGAGGAAGGAGTATTACATATATATAGAATAATAAGAGATAGCTGAGCTACTTGTAAAGTAATAAAGGGAAGATAAAAATCTAATCTAATAATAATAAATATATGTCCTAATCTTTATTGTCTACCACATGCTAAGGGGGAAAAAATTAGCTCTCCACTACTTGATTCTCTAACTCATGAAGAACTGTGGAAAGATATTTTTTTCACCACTTGGCAGGACAATTCAGATGACTGAGTTGCCATCTGATAAATTATTATCTGTATTCATCAGTCACATTCAAAATTCCCAATAGAAATTTGTTTTCTTTTCAGTTTGCCCAATGAAGACAGTTCTCTGGGCAGATATCCAAGGAAAGCTGGAGATGTTGGAACTTGCACAGAATTGATTTAGAAATGATCAAAGCTTTCCCAACATTTGAATAGAAATGAGGTCATCGAGGCACTTACAAATCTTGCCTTGTACACTGGGAGCTTTTACCTCCCAAACCCAGGCATATGTGACCTAGCTTGTATGATGATGAACTGAAAGACACATTTTCTCCCCATTTATTTTTGACTGAAACTGAACTGAAAATCCTTACCTACCCTACCTTTCGACTTAGTCAAGATTAACTACGCTTAAATACATGACAATAAGCAACAGTTGAATGAAATAGCTTCCAATTTCCTCAAAATCGTATCAAAAGACAAAGGAGGAAGATCTACTTTTGAGGATTGTGCAGTTGAAGCCACAATTTAGTGGCCAATGTCGAAATGAACATTTCCTTGTTAGTAAGACATGCAGTGCTATAGCCACACCTGATTCCTCACTGAAAATGAAGTGATATTTTGCTAAATCCTTCAGCACATTTGATTAAAACTCATTTGCCAAAATGAAATAAATTCAGTTTGGAAAGGTGAAAAAGAGCTGATAGAGAAGTATCATGAGGTATAATACATGTTGAAACACCCTCTAATTATGTATTTATCCAGCTTACTACACAATTTGTGGGGGGAAGGGGGTGTTTATAATTAGAGGTTATGAAAATGTCTACCTAGCGATATTATAATACCTAAATATAGCACTCTTCCTGAAGCCTTTTAAGTTGGTTAAGGGCGAAAAAGAAAAGCTGAAGACCAATTTTTTACTAACAGACCAATTACAATTGCAAGGAATCTGTTAGTAAGTTAAATCAGGCAAAATGGATTTCAGGTATAAGTCTTTAATATCATACATGTTCTAGTTCAGTGATAGCTAACCTTTTCCATACTAAGTGCCCAAAGTGTGCACCCAAACTGCTAAAATGCAATGTGTACACGGCCCCCGTGCATGCACTTCGCTCCTGGACATGCACACGGCTCCCCACACGCATCCATCCCCCCATGCACCGGCATCCCACTGCATGCCCCCTGTCCCCCAGCGCATGTAGGGCAGAGATCCAAAGACCAGCTGACCAGTGGGAGGCTCACACGCATGCGCAGCAGAACTGAACTGGGGTGGCAGCTCGCATGCCATCAGACAGGGTGTTCAGCGTGCCACTTCTGGCATCCGTGCCATAGGTTCTTCAACTCTTAAATGAACAGCAATGATACTGTCGCTTGTTCAACTAATTATGTAACGAGAACCTACCTCATGCTTCCATTTGGAAGATTGTTAAATCTAATGAGATTTCTAAACTATATTCCCCTTTGAATCAGCGGAGACATTATTTTAAAGGGCCTTGAAATTTCAAATATTTTCTGATATCTAATATCAAACACAAATCAGTTTAAACAAAGTTAAGATACCCAAAGATTTGTGATGAAAGCCCATAGAAATAGCTGATTTTGCTAATTGCTCATTCCCATTCCATAATAGCATAAACTACAGTAAATACCACTGCCTGGAAACTCATGGAAGGTACCAGTTGGATCATCAGTTACTAACAGAAGAGAGATGAAATGAATCACACAATGTCTTTGCTGGCCTTTGCTGGCCTCTCATTTTAAGGAACTAACACAAGAGCCATACTCCTGCTCTTCTATTTTTTTTTAAATTTCATTTCATGTTTGACTTTACTCAGTGTTGGACTTTATTCACATTTTATTCAGTTACACTTTCTGCTGGACAGCCTGGAATTACACTATTGTTTTCACCATGTGAATCCTAGGCTTGGAAGAAGCTTTTCTTTCTTCTATATCAGGGGTCCCCAACCTTTGCAACTTTAAGTCTGAAGGACTTCAGCTCCCAGAATTCTTCAGCCAGCAAAGCTGGCTGGAGAATTCTGGGAGCTGAAGTCCTTCAGACTTAAAGTTGCAAAGGTTGGGGACCCCTGCTCTATATGACAATCCATTAGATCGTGTTTCTCAATCTCACGCTGCATGGGGAATTCTGGGAGTTGAAGTCCACACATCTTAAATATGTTGAGGTTAAGAAGCACTGCATTAGATGTTAGAAAGCTGCTATATTTCCCTCAATTGTGCCTGTAAGCTAAATATACCCAAATCTTGAGTAGGACTCGGCTCCAAGATACATTACCACAGTCCTCCTATGAACCTGCCCACTTTGTAAATATCTTTTTATAGGTTGGGGTACTCAAAATATAAGTTGTGGGACGCGGTGGTTCAGTGACTAAGACGCTGAGCTTGTTGATCAGAAAGGTCAGCAGTTCGGCGGTTCGAATCCCTAGCGCCACATAAGGGAGTGAGCTCCCATTACTTGTCCCAGCTTCTGGCAACATGGCAATTTGAAAGCACTTAAAAAATAGGGACCACTTTGATGGGAAGGTAACAGCGTTCCATGCACCTTTGGCATTTAGTCATGCCAGTCACATGACTACGGAGATGTCTTCGGACAGCGCTGGCTCTTTGGCTTTCAAACGGAGATGAGCACCAACGCCTAGAGTTGGGAATGACGAGCACGCATGTGCAAAGGGAATCTTTACCTTTGCCTTACTCAAAATTGGACACAGTACTTCAAAAGGGGACAACGCAGCAGAATTATTTCCCAGGATCTGTACTCTATATTCTTGAAATCACAAAACATTTGCCCTTTTAACAAGTGCGCCGTATTGCTGTCTCATGTACTAAATACCAGATCCTTTTTATATTACTGTTGCTAAGCAAGTCTCCCCTATCCTATATTCTGTTTTTTCATTTTTGTCTCCCAAACTATTTGCTTAAGGCTGACTATATCTTCCTGAATCCACTCTTTCTGTTCTAAAGAGTTAGTTACTCCTCTTAGCTTTGAGTCATCTGCAGATTTAATAACCCTCCCCTCGTTTCCTTCATTCCAGTTTATTAATTTAAATTGCTGTTTCTCAACCTTGGCAACTTTAAAGATATATGGACCTCAATTCCCAGAATTCCTCAGCTAGCATTCTTAGAGTTGAAGTTTACACAGCTTAAAGTTGTCAAGTTTGAGAAACACAGATTGCAATGCTGAACACCACAAAACTGTGACAATCCCCTCAATAATATTCTCCAAGCTGATATGGAGCTATTTATGATATTACAATACAATACAATACAATACAATACAATACAATACAATACAATACAATACAATACAATACAATACAATACAATACAATAGCAGAGTTGGAAGGGATCTTGGAGGTCTTCTAGGCAGGAAACCCTATACCATTTCAGACAGATGGCTATCCAACATCTTCTTAAAGACTTCCAGGGTTGGGGCATTCACAACTTCTGGAGGCAAGCTGTTCCAGAGGTTAATTGTTCTAACTGTCAGGAAATTTCTCCTGAGTTCTAAGTTGCTTCTCTCCTTGATTAGTTTCCACCCATTGCTTCTTGTTCTGCCCTCAGGTGCTTTGGAGAATAGTTTGACTCCCTCTTCTTTGTGGCAACCCCTGAGATATTGGAACACTGCTATCATGTCTCCCCTGGTCCTTCTTTTTATTAAACTAGACTTCATTAAACTTCATATTCTCTGACTGCAATCATTCCGTCAATTTTGAACCCACCAAACCCAGCTCACATTTTACCATTTCATTAATCATGATAGTCTCTGCTAAAGACTTTGCTGAGATTGAAATGTACTACACATACTGCATTCCCACAACTATCCATGCCTCTCCTGGATGTGTCTTATGAGCCCTTGCATCACCTTGTTAACGTATATTCTTTCCCCCCCCCCTCAATACTAGGAGGGTACTTGTTTGTACTGCAATTATAGTAAATCCTGTGAGCCATTTCTCCTAAAAGCTTTGAGATGCTAATACAAGCCAATGGAAACAGTTCGTTCTGGTTACTCTTTCTTCCTATTGTTTACAATAGGAAGGTGGCTATTGAGCATACCACAGACAATGCTGAAAATCTGCTATTTTCAGGAGCTTATCCACTACCCACAATAACTGCTTTCATAATCATTCTTTGTCCGTGAGGAATCTTGTCTCCAGACTAATGAGAACTGGAAGCAAGTTGGGTAATTAAATAAAGTTCAGCTTGAACAGCTTTGAGATACCACCAGTTGGCCCCACTTCACAATAGAGATGAGAAACCTTTACACTGTTGGAGGAAGCCACATGCGCATATAACCGCATTTTCAGAAGGATAGTTTTATCAGAAGTTGTGAATGCTCCAACACTGGACTTTTTTAAAGGAGAAGTTGAATATCCATTTGTCTGAAATGGTGTGGGGTTTCCTGCCTAAGCAGGGGATTTGACTAGAAGACCTTCAAGGTCGCTTCCTTCCAATTCTGTTATTCTAAATCTATTCAACTGCTGCAAACAGAAGGTTAACTGTTATTTATGCTTCCTAACTATCCACCTTGCAGACTGATTTTTCTGGCCATAGCTCAGCATCCAATTCTAAAATATTCTCAGTGCAAAAGTTAAAACATTAGAGTGTTTCTGTATGGAGCTTTATAGGAAATGGGAAATGTTGTTATTTCCAATATCTTTGGAGAGCCATTCTGATGGTTAAAGACACCAGGCTACAAACAGGGAAACTAGTAACTCTAGTCCTGCCTTGGGCATAAAGCCAGCTGGGTGACCTTAGGCCAGTCATTTTCTCCCTACCCTGGGAAGGAGGCAATGGCAAACCAATGGCACTTCTGAAATTGTTGCCAAGAAAACTGTAGGGACTTGTCCAGACGGTTGCTAAGAATTACTACAGGCTTGAAGGCATGTGTATGCATGCATACACACACACAGAGAGGGAGGGGGAGAGAAGAAAGAAAGAAAGAAAGAAAGAAAGAGAGAGAGAGAGAGAGAGAGAGAGAGAGAGAGAGAGAGAGAGAGAGAGAGAGAGAGAGAGAGAGAGAGAGACTGTTTGCTGCATCAAGAAGAAGTTGGAAGTAGCAGTAGAAGCACGTCAAGATTGGAAGCCAAGTGGAGACGAGGTTTTCTGAACACCTGTGACAAACAATATATCAAAGATGCTGAGAATATTATGCAACTCAGGAACCACACACAGATTGTCTACGTTGGCTTTGAAAGTTGAACTGGACTTTTGTTTGTTCCAACTGGCACAAATATGAGACCCACAGCATCATATTATTAAGGGCAATTATTCCCAACCCAGTGCTTTCCAGATCTTTTGAGGCTACCTTTTCATAACCCACCCACCCCAGCCAGAGCTGATTTTTAGAAGTTCCCCACAGATCTCAATGGCACCCACAGAATTTGTCTGGAAAGGACAGTTTTTAAAGATGCGTTTTTGTAAAGCCCCAGAAGCATGGTCAACCCTCTTGCTACACTGTAATTCCCAGAATACTTGTCTGAAAGCCAAAGCAATCCACTTAATATAGAACTGGCGTATTTTGTACTATGCATCTGTGCTTTTCAGACATTGTAAATTTAGCCTCCCAAACTTGCTCTACTTTTCTACTTCCTCAGCTCCACGCCCCACTGTGACTCATTTCCTTAGAAATAATCAATAAGCTCCTAGATAATAGATTGAACAACACAAAGATTGACATTATCAGGGTTTTTGTAAGAGAAAGCAACCAGGACAACATCTGCAATTCAACCAGCAACCTCAATTTTATAAAAGTTGCATAAAATTCAGCTGAGATTTTCTGCAGGTGGAGGGGATTGTAGGATAATTTAAAAAGCAGGTAGATCACAGGATACATGCTTGTTTGGCAAGTATTAGGTTTTCTGCTGTAGTGTATTATACGTGGAGGTTATGTGATCTCAAATAATTGTACCAATTATGTAATTTGATATAATTAGACTAATTACATAAACAGAGAATCATTTACTTAGTTATTCCAAAAACCAATGTTGGAAGAACATTAAAGAACCTGATTATTTTTTCCCCTCTTATCTACCCTGCTACAAGTCAGGTATGACGCCATGGAAAACAATAGATTTATATTGACATTAAACTGGTATGAAAGGAAAACCTTTACGAATTGCATACCTGTATACCCAGGGGTCTTAAGCATTGAGATATAATTAAATAGTCTATAGTGAAAGAATGGAATCCTAGGATGATTAAAATCCAATGTGTGGAAATAAAATGGCTTTTCTAAAATGTCTACATATGTTTTCATCCAGTGCAGCAAGCAGAACTCAAATAAGAACTCTGACATCCGTTTTGCAATCTTAATGTAACTGTAGAGCTGAAGAATTTTAGAACCAGAAAAGATCTTGCAGATTATCTATTGCAGGTGTCTCCAACCTTTACAACTTTAAGTCTGAAGGACTTCAGCTCCCAGACTTCTCCAGCCAGCTTTGCTGGGAGCTGAAGTCCTTCAGACTTAAAGTTGCAAAGGTTGGAGACCCCTGATCTATTGAAGTTCAGCTCCTGCTCTGTGAATGGTATGTGCTGTACATACCATTGGTGGAAGCAATTCTAGAGATCCCTGACAAATGGCTCTTTCAGATGCTGATTTAATAGCTCAACCTAAGAAGAGCCCACCAGATTTCAGAGTAATCTATATCAAATACATCTTGCTGTTAGGAACTTCCTTCTAATATCTACCTGCCATTTTCATCCACTAGGATTAGTTCTGATCTATAGTGCATCTGTGAGCATTCTGGTCTGTCTTCTAGGTAAGACCCTTTCAGCTACCAGAAGACCATTATCAGCTCTCTCCTTAAGTATCCCTTCTCCAAGTTACGGATACTTTCTATGACTAAGTTTCCAAATCTCACAAGGTCCAATTCGTTGCTCTACTTTTTAGGCTGATTCTAGAACTGTGACCCTTCTGTTTTCTCTCTTCAAGTAGCCTTTCTGTTTGCTTTTCTTTTTCAATGTGAAAAAAAGGGAATGCTACATCATGCCTTTTAATTAGTAGTGCTTGGAGCCTTTGACTGTTGGATGCTGCTAGCAATGTTTTTGAGCCCTATAAGCATTTCACAGGGTTGCTAGAAAGCACATTGGAAGAACGATCTAGTTTCCTTCTAAAAAAACTGATATAGCAAAAAATAAATTATCATTACAGCTAAGGGCCCCCAGGAACCGGATAATACCACTGAAACAAGACAAAGGACTGATAGGAAGGTAGTGAACGAGTGAGTCATGTAAACATCAATTTATCAAATTACCTGGAAAAAGAGTAATGGCACACACACTATGTACCAGTGCAGGATGTAATATATAAATATAATTTTGCAGAATTGTTGTTATACGACAGTGATGGTGAACCTTTTCGTTGTTGGGTGCCAAAAATGCGAGGGCGCGTGCGTAATAGCGTGCATGTGTGCCAGCATAATGCAAAGCGCCTCCCCCATATGCACATGTGTGAACAACCTCACACACACACACACACACACACACGTGTGTGCCACACTGCTCGCCTCCAAGCTGAGCTTGGTATTTCCTCCAGCGGGGTTGGGGGAGGTCATTGTCACCCTCCTCAGGCTCAGGAAAGCCTCCAGAAATGAACTTCTAGTAGGTGTTTTTGCCCTCCACAGGCTCCGGATGCTTTCCTGAAGCCTGGGGAGAGCAAAAACAGCGTCTCCCGGCCCTCCGGAAGTCCGAAAATCAACTGGCTGGCACACACATCTGCACTGGAGCTAATGGTTCGGGTGCCAGCAGATATGGCTCCGTGGGTCACCTGTGGCACGCGTGCCATAGGTTCGCCATCACAGTTATATGACAACAATGGGTCCTGCTGTAATTACATTTATTTACTATGATTCAGAGTAAATATGGTGAAAATGTCTGAGAAAACAAAAACATGTCTGGGACTGAAAATTGTAAGTGTAACGTTTAAAATCTTGAAAAATAGAAAAAAAAGAAACAAGAAGTCACCTTCTTAGAAGTCCTAGTAGTAATAATAATAATAATAATAATAATAATAATAATAATAATAATAATAATAATAATAATAATAATAATAATTTTTATTTCTAACCCGCTCTCTCTCCCCGAAGGGACTCGAGGCGGGGCACAGGGAATTAAAAACAACTAAAATCAACAAAGTACAAAATTAAAAATACAGATATAAATAAATAACTAAACTAAATAAAAATAGATTAAACAAATAACCCTGCGCTAAAATCCCTTATAATATCCCCTAACCTTAAAAGAGACTACCCTAGGTAGTAAAATCATAAATTGAGCCGATTCCTAGGGGATCCCCAGATATGACTTTGCCAGAGCAACAAAATGTCTGGAGCCAGTTTGGGGTCAGTAGCCATCTTTCCGTGCATGAGGATGCCTTTCATGGCATCCATTTTGTGAAGGTTCTCACCATGTGCTCTTAAAACTACAAATCCTAACCTACCCTGCCCCTACCAAAAGTCTAACTGAAAAGGAAGATGGCTTTCCGGACGTTTCAGGGTGCATTACTTTGATTTGGCTACCCCAAAGCAAAGACCCCAGTTTGAAACATGGGCCCTGAGTTTAGTATGCATGCAGGCTAAGGGATCAAGCTTATGTAAATTAATATATCTGTTCCACGGTCTCAAGCATGAGAAAGAAATGACCTGCTTCGCTTCGCCTCGGTCACAACATTTCGTTACATTCTTATTTCAGTTCTTTTTCGAAAGTCACACCATGACTGACGTTAGTGTTTTCCCATTGATTTCCCATTGATTTCATCAGGCAGAAGTAACTTTCTCAGTGGGTTCTGTTGCAACAGTCACTCTTATTCCAAGGTTGAAATAGAAACCCTGAGGAATGGAGAGGCTTGGCTGACAGTGGGAAGAGAAGAAAGAGTTCACAATATTTAAAAGGAAATAGGTTGCACTCTTCCGATCAAGAATTAATTCTGTTGGGCCCAGGCCAGGTTTTTAAAATAAAAAATAAAATAAAAAAACTCAGGTTTGAGCATTGCAGTCTTAATCTGAAATAATTTAATAACAAAGGTTTGAGAAGCAAAAAAAAAAAAAAAAGGCGCACACTCTTTGCTTGCAAAATCAAGCTTTCATTACTGAAGTGCATAAAAATCTTTGCTTGATTTTTATGCACTTCAGTAATGAAAGCTTGATTTTATACTTGGGAATTCTCCCAGATTTTGACTTGTCCTCTGAATTTAGGTAATGGCATTGCAGGGAACAGGTTTACATAATTGTATGTAGAGGTAGTTTAGTGACTGTTCCACATTACAATGCCATTGGGAAAAGGGACTTATGACCAATCCTCACACATACGACTGTTGCAGCATCCCCAGAGCCATGTGATCAAAATTAAAATTTGGGCACTTGGTGGCTGGCGTGTTTTTAAGATGGTTGCAGTGTCCCAGGGTACTGTGGTTGTCATTTGTGACCTTCCATTTCCATTTGTGACAGCTTCTAATAAGCAATCAATGGGGAAACTGGATTCGCTTAGCAAATAATTGGTTTAACAACCATGGCAAAAATGTTGTAAAATCGGGTGTGATTCACTTAACAACTACCTTACCTTGAAACACAAATCCTGGCCCTGACTGTGACCATAAGCCAAGGGCTACCGTTAATGTACTGCTCTAGCTGTTTCTTAGCCACTGTGACCTAGCAATGTTAACATGTTCACTTGAGCTATATCACATCTGAACTGCTGTAACATACTCTGCACTGGAAGCTTCAGTGAAAAGCAAAACAGCTGTTATCTGGGTCATATCAGTCTCCCTTTGAAAAATTTGCCCTTGACTGCAAACATTTTTTGAGAATTCATGTTGTTAGGTTTCAAAGCCTTAACTCCAATTGGGGGTCTGCCTTCTTATTCTGAATTCCCCCCCATTCTTTAGAAGAGGCGTTGTTTGCAGAGGCCTATTTGACATTGGAGGAAATAATTTCTTCCCAATGTTACCGTACTCCTTTAAAGAAAGGGAGGAGGAGGAGGAGGAGGAGGAGGAGGAGGAGGAGGAGGAGGAGGAGGAGGAGGAGGAGGAGAAGAAGAAGAAGAAGAAGAAGAAGAAGAAGAAGAAGAAGAAGAAGAAGAAGAAGAAGAAGAAGAAGAAGAAGAAGAAGAAGTTTTAAGTGCTTTTGATATATTTCATGGATATTATATATTTTATCTTACAGTTCTCTGAATTCAGCAATTAATTGAATTATTATTGAGTGCAAGTTTGATCTAGCAGTTAAGGCGCCAGCTAGAAAGCAAGAAGCTGCCATGAAAGCCAGCTACATCATTCTGGACCAGTCTCTCTCTCTCTGTCTCTGTCTCTCCCCCACCACCACCACCACCTCATAGGGTTACTGTGGGGAAAATAGGAGGAGGAAGGAGCATTAGATATCTTGGCCACCTTGATTTATTTGTAATAATAATAAAGGCAGGGTATAATCACATAAACAAATAGTGTTCAGGCAAGAATTATAGAAATAGTTTCAATAAATAAATGCATGCAGATTAAGGCCATCTTCTTGATGATTGGAGTTCAGGATACAGACTGAGCTCTTTCAAGATGAAAAGTTTTCATAGTGATATAATAACTTTGTGGACAGTTTTTACTAATCTCAGGTGATATTGTACTTAAAGGTAAAGGTTTCCTCTGTCCAGTTGTGTCTGACTCTAGGAGGTGATGCTCACCCCCATTTCTTGGCCAAGGGAGCCAGTGTTGTACAAAGATAATTTCTTTGTTAGCGCAGGTGCAAACTCTATTAAATTCCACAGGGCTATTGTTTTGAGTAAACAATCCAGGGGAATATGGCCTAGGGCCCTGAAAAATTCCAAGGTTAACTGAAAACAAGCATGACTATACACCAAAGGTGCATAGAACCCTGTTAACTTCCCACCAAAGTGGTACCTATTTATCTACTTGCAGTACACAGGTCTTGAACCCAGCCTGTAAGCTTTCTAGCTGACAAGCTCAGAATCTTTAACCGTGCCTCCTTTTGATATGGTACTTACCAGGTGATAAATCAATATACCGTATTTTTCAGAGTATAAGATGCACCGGAGTATAAGACACACCCAGGTTTTGAAGAGGCAAATTTTATTATTATTATTGTTATTGTTATTTATTAAATTTTTATACTGCCCTTCTCCCTTCCGGGACTCAGGGCGGTGTACAGGCACTAATAAAAAGCGATGATATAAAGCATAAAATACAGTTAAAAATCTATTAAATAGCTAGCCTGACTAAAATCCTGTTAAAAAGTAGTTAGGTAGATAGAGGGATAGAGAGGGAGAGAAAGAGAGAGAAATACAGTAGGTAGGTAGGGAGAGAGAGAGAGAGTAGGTAGGTAGGTAGGTAGGTAGGTAGGTAGGTAGGTAGGTAGGTAGGTAGGTAGAGGGAGAGAGAGAGAGAGAGAGAGAGAGAGAAATACAGTAAGTAGGTAGGTAGGGAGACAGAGTGTGTAGTTAGATAGTTAGGTAGATAAAGGGATAGGGAGAGAGAGAGAGAGAGAGAGAGAGAGAGAGAAACACAGTAGGTAGGTAAATAGGCAGAGATAGTATGTGTAGATAGATAAGTAGGTAGAGGGGTAGAGAGAGAAAAATAGAGAGAGAAATACAGTAGATAGGTAGGGAGAGAGAGGGAGAGAGGGTAGGTAGGTAGGTAGATGTTTCCAGGTGTATTTACCCATGTGCTGGAGAAGGAAATCACTGGCCACCTTTGGAACAAATCTTTGTTTCTGCAGGCACAGTACTTGACCAACGTAATTCTCATCAATCACTCTAACTAAACAGCTTTATGAAAGGGGGGGGGAAACCTTTTTGCACTGTGCAAAGCTCCCCCAAACAGCCCTTTTTTCGCGAAAATGGGCCTGTTTTTTTTCAAATAAAAGGCATGAATAGCCTTGGGGGAGCTTGCAGAATGCTCCTGGGTGGGGGGGAAATGAGTTTTGTTTCGTGAAAACAGGCCATTTTTTGGTCAAAAAATAGCATGCATAGCCTTATGGAGGCTTATAGAGTGCTGCTGGGGGCTGGGGGGGCAAAAATGCCCTGGTTTTTTGCTCATTTCTGCCCTCCCCAGCCCCCAGGAGCTCCCTGGAAGCCTCCATAAGGGTATGCGTGTGGCCATTTTGGTGAAGGGGCAGGGTTTCAGGAGGCAAAAAAATGCTGTATTCGATGTATAAGACGCACCCAGATTTTCAGCCTCTTTTTAGAGGAAAAAAGGTGTGTCTTATATTCTGAAAAATACGGTACATGGATAAAAAAGCCCTTACACTCGGAGCATATCAGGGGGGAAAAACATTCCCTTTCACAATACAATCCTTTGACCAGCATGACTGCTGTGTGAAAAAGTATACAGCATCCCTCCTTGATGAATTTTGCAACACTGCAGAGTTTTATGGGGAAAGTATTTGTTCCTCTTTGGATTTCCTCTGTGTCTTTGCTACTCAATGTTATCAGAGTCTAAGTGAAAAAATAACACCAGCACTTGGTGCTTGCTTCACTTGTTTGCGAAGCAATCATCCAACATTCAAGGTGCCAATGTGAAAATGAAATTGCCCTTTTAGAACCAGTAACTGATGATGGCAGCAGTAGCTGACAACCAAATGTGTCTTGTAATTAGTGATTGCTCTTTCCCTTCGATGTGTAGGGATTTTTGCCCATTCCTTCATGAATTGCTTCAACTTAGTTACACGTGTGGGTTTTCCAGCAGAAATTGGGCTCTGCCTATCTCTCTGGAGAACTGGTCTGGGGACTGATGTGGCTCTTCCAAATTGTTATATTTGTCTTTCACCCATTGTTTGTGGCTTAGGCAATGGGTTTCATCTTTCTACTTTCCTTATGAATCCATTTTTGCTGATATAGCCACACACACTGAATTTAGCCAGAGCAAGAGAAACCTACAGATCACTGGATGTTGTTTTGGGCTCCTTGGTGGCCTCCTGGATGAGTCTATCCTGAGTTCTTAGAATGATTTTTATAGGACAATTATCGGGAAGCTTCACTGATGTCCCAATTCATCTCCATCTTGAATCTCTGAAACTCTGAGAATGGATATTTATGTACTTGCATAAAAAAAACATTTTTACTACCTGTTCTGTAGATGTGACTTTGTGGGTGTGGCATGGCTTTGTGGGCGGGGCTTTGTAGGCAAGGCAGGGAAAGGATACTGCAAAATCCCCATTCCCTCCCCACCCCACTAACCTGCTTTTCAGCTCCGTTCTCCTGTTCAGGGCAACAAAAGAAGATCAGGTGGGAGGCTGGGAGGCAGCAGGGGTGGGGACAGCCTATTTGCCAGTTCTCCGAACTACTCAAAATTTCTGCTATCAGTTCTCCATAACCTGTCAGAACTGGCTGAATATTGTCCAATTCCCAAGCTGTTGGATAGTTTACCAATATATGGTAAAAATATGAATAAATCAGCTACCAACACCCCCCACCCAAAGACTCAAGATCTCAGCAATCCAAACAGCAACTCAAATAAAAATGACCATCCAATAATTACAAAAATCTTATAAACAATGAAATCAAACTCCCCTGTGATCAAAACAGCCTTTGTGGTTCTATTGAAAATCAATACTCAAAACTCTGGGCATACCATCATCCACAAAACAGTCACCCAAAATATTGGGGCTAGCGTGGAGAAGGGCTTTTGGGGGGGGGTTCTGTCTGCCTCACTTTTCCTTAAGGAAAAAAATTATGCATTCCCACTCTGCATACTTGGACCAGAGGCAGATCTCCTTGGGAAATGATGGTATTTCGGTATCCTGGATCAAAACTATGTGGACATTATAAATTAAACCAGTGGAGGTAATACACATAATTATTGCAGTGACCAGATAAATGTTATTACATAACAATAACGGGTTCATCCACTCATTGCCTGGCTATCATATATTGTATTACCTGCAATGTCAACTTTCAAAAGTAGTCCCTTTTCAAAGTAGTCATCAAGTGAATCGTAGAATCATTGGATCAGAAGGGACCTCGGAGATCTAATCCGATCCTTGCCCAAGCCAGTAGTCCTTATTTTGGGCGAAGGGATGTCCAAACATTTCTTGAAAACCTTCAGCACCAATAACTCTGGGAAACAAATTGTTCCATTGATGAATTGCTCTCGCTATCAGGAAATTCCTCCTTAGTTCCAAGGTTGAATCTCTCTTGTCCACCCATCCCTTCTTGTGTTGCCCTTTATAGAATAAGTCAATTCTTTCAAAACTGTGACAGTCCCTCAAATATTGGCAGACAGCTATCATGTCTCCCCAATCCTTCTCTTTGTTAGGCTACATACCTAAATCCCTTAACCATTCATTGTACAGTTTAGCCTTCAGACCTCTTATCATCTTTGTTGCTCTTCCCTGCGCTCTTTCGAGGGTCTCCTCATTTAATTTGATTCTCTTGTTTATATTCTTGTTTTTCCTCTGTATGCAAGATAACATTTGTATGCAACGGGTCTTGAATGTAGCTTCCTGAAAGCAAGGAAGCTACTGTAGATCAGGGGTCTCCAACCTTTGCAACTTTAAGTCTGAAGGACTTCAGCTCCCAGACTTCTCCAGCCAGCTTTGCTGGCTGGAGAAGTCTGGGAGCTGAAGTCCTTCAGACTTAAAGTTGCAAAGGTTGGAGACCCCTGCTGTAGATGACAGACAAGAGTCTTTCCTGCCTTCTAGCCATCCTTTGGATTTTTGCAGTCCTCAATTACAAATTTCCATAGTACTGTATGCAACCTCAGTGATTTTTAGCAATGGTTGTATGGAAATTATGCTTTCTTGTTGGGTGATATTTTTTGATAAAGTAACAATCTTGTTTATACTGAAATGGAAAAGGCAGATCATTTTTCCAGTTAAATTTTGATGTCTCGTGGGCTGATGACCACCACTGCCTCCCCCCCCCCCCCCGGCCACAAATAACAACAACTTAAAGCAGCATCATTGGAATAATAATACATTATTATGAGAGCATCTAAGATTGCGAACCTCTGTGACCTGATATCTATTTTTAAATAGTTTTTAAAATAGGAGATCTAGATCTCCCCTCTGTACATAAAAAATTAGTTGGAGAACAGAAAGAAAAATGAATTTTGATTGAGACATTTTGACCTTCTTTCCATTCTAGTATGAATTTGTAAATGAGTAGTTCTTCCTTGGGCTACAATATTTATTTGTTTTCTAAACTGGTATCTGGGACAAAATGGCATCCATAGCTACCTCCCAGTATCTGGCAGGACACATTACATCCCCACCAGCTACTTCAAACTATCCAAGATGGTTTTATTTTCCAAGAATTATTCTCTGGCAATTCCTTTCTATTCTAAAATTTGCTCTGTTGCTATTTTGCCCATTATAGGCCATTTTTTCCCTAAAATGTTCTTAATGTAAATTAATATTGTCACATGATGATAATGATGATGGCTGTAAACAAGCATGGAAGCATATATGAATGTTTGAATAGAAACAATTATAGTTGACTACTTAAACAAGTGCCTTACAATGTGTTGTCCATGTAGTTTGGGGATTCTGGAAGTTGAAGTTCAGCATATCTGGAGTTCACCATTGTGGGAAATACTGAACTTTCCCACTGTCAAAAACCTTCCCAGCATTTAAATCACTGCAGAGATTAAATGAATGCAGCCTAAGCCAGGAGCTGAAGACACTTCAACCATGCATTATTTTGTAGAGTATGGGGGCTTTGCAAAGTAATCCTTGCTTTGACAATAGGGATTTTAAAAACACAAATCTGTTTTCCTCTTTAAATAATGGAGGGAAGACACAAGGCTTAGCTATCAGGCTGTTTGGGCCAGGGCATCAGAAGATATGTACACTGGGTTTGGCAAACTATCTGAAGATTAATGAGCTCAAATTCTGGAGAGAGAAAATACTACAATGGAAGTGAGGGTGTTAGTAGTTCAGAATGCAGAGACCATATTTTTAAAAAAAATAAAAAATAGTGAGAGAGGCTAATTCAAAAATGATTTCAATGGCTGATTCAATTGATGAAAATACTTTTTTCTGCCACTAATGCCATTTTCTAAATAAAAACATTTACAGTACTTTGAAGGTTCTGATTCAGGTGGTTCACTTTTAGTGAGAACAATTAGGACCAGCAATTCAGTTGTTAAGTGAAACAGTTACTAAGTGAAACTCTGATGGTGCTTATAATGTTATTTTAGCTTTCCTTTGCTCTACAGAGCTGAAAAGGCAAAAAACGTGAGGATTTGTTGCGAAGTTACTTTTTCACCAGCGAGTAATTGTTAATGCCGTCTTGAAAGAGGCGGTAGTGAGGCCCCTCCTCAAGAAGCCGTCCCTGGATCCAGCATTATTAGAGAACTATCGTCCTGTCTCCAACCTCCACTTTCTAGTGAAGGTTGTTGAGAGTGTGGTGGCCCAACAGTTTCCGCGACACTTGGAGGAAGTTGATTATCTAGACCCGCGCCAGTCCGGCTTCCGACCCGGGCACAGCACCGAGACGGCATTGGTCGCGTTGGTTGATGATCTCTGGAGGGCGCGGGATAGAGGACATTCCTCTATCCTAGTCCTATTAGACCTCTCAGTGGCTTTTGATACCATCGACCATGGTATCCTATTGCGCCGACTGGGGGGGTTGGGGTTGGGAGGCACCGTTTTGCGGTGGTTCTCATCCTACCTCTCTGGTCGGTCGCAATATGTGTTGACAGGGGGGCAGAGGTCGGCCTCGAGGCCCCTCATATGTGGGGTTCCTCAGGGGTCGGTCCTCTCGCCCCTACTATTCAACACATATATGAAGCCGCTGGGTGAGATCATCCATGGTTTTGGGGTGGGATATCATCTGTACGCTGATGATACTCAGTTGTACATATCCACCCCAGACCACCCCAACGATGCCGTCGAGGTTATGTCCCGGTATTTGGAGGCCGTACGGATCTGGATGGGTGGTAACAAACTCAAGCTCAACCCGTCCAAGACTGAGTGGCTGTGGTTTCCGGCACCCCGGTTCAGCCAGATTATTCCAACACTGGCCATTGGGGGCGAAACACCGGCCCCCGTGGAGAGGGCGCGCAATTTGGGTGTCCTCCTGGATTCCCGGCTGTCTATGGAAGATCACGTGGCAGCCGTGGCCAGGGGGGCGTTCCATCAGGTACGCTTGATGCGCCAATTGCGCCCCTTACTGGATCGGGGTGCCCTACGCACAGTCACTCAAGCACTCGTCACCTCTCGACTCGACTACTGTAATGCTCTCTACATGGGGCTTCCCTTGAGGTGCACCCGAAAGCTGCAGCTAGTCCAGAACGCAGCCGCGCGGGTGATTATGGGAGCGCCTAGACACTCCCACATAACACCTATCCTGCGCAAGCTGCGCTGGCTCCCTGTGGTCTTTCGGGTGCGCTTCAAGGTCTTGACGACCATCTTTAAAGCGCTCCATGGCTCGGGGCCTAGTTATATGCGAGACCGCCTCCTGCCCCATATATCCCTCAGACCGATACGCTCCCACAGAGAGGGCCTCCTCAGGGTGCCGTCGGCTGGACAATGCCGGCTGGCGACACCCAGGGGAAGAGCCTTCTCTGTGGCTGGGCCAGCCCTCTGGAACGACCTACCCCCTGAACTCCGCACTATCTCTGACCTCCGCCTCTTCCGCAAGTGTCTGAAGACACATTTATTCCATCTAGCCGGCCTAGCGTAACCCCCTGTATTGACCATTAGACAGTTTTAAATTTGGGATTTTAATTCGGTTTTTAGCACAGGTTTTACTAGAATAAGTTTTTTAAATTTTATATGTTTTGTATGTATTTTAACATTCCTGTGCGCCGCCCTGGGTCCGTTTGGAGAAGGGCGGGATATAAATTTAATAAAATAAAAAAAAAAGGTCACTAGGCAGTTACTAAATGAGGACTATCTGTATCTTTCCTGTAAGGGAAGTCTTTCTTCCGGTGAAATTGGTATATTTTTCATTTACATGTTTTTCCAATGCGGGAGTCTCAATCTGAATCAGAGGATTATTTCTTGAGGTGTACAAGTAGCTTCTTAGCTCAGGGTTAGAAGGGGCCTACAGGAGTTCTGGCTTGACCTAGGAAAGTTGTCAGAAATTCCAAAGTAGGAATACCACTATCAGCAAATCGATTTTCTTGGAAGTCCACTATTAGCAATTTTGCTTTGAACTGTGAAAGTATATGGGAAACATTTGAAGCCTCATACAATATTCTACATAGGCTGAACCTAGTAACTGTGAAGTAACAGGCTCTCCATCATGTACAGGACATGTGGTCCATGCATCCCCAACCTACTACCTTCCAGGA